>JAOQGH010000001.1:173384732-173464066 GCA_025769975.1 Gallinago jamesoni | reverse complement strand
GATAACTTCTCGTGCCCTACTCGCCACGCTGTTCCTGATACAAGCCAGGATGCTGTTGGCCTTCTTGGCCACCTGGGAGACCCTGGCTTGTTTAGCTCCACAAACTGAAGGCTGAGAGGGGTTATAACTGCTAGTCTGTGCATCAGGGGGTTAAACACCAGTAAGGAATTAAGAATGTTTTATGCAAAGGCTGATGTTGACATAAGAACCACATGGGTATAGGCTCGTTATGGATCTATTAAGCCTTGGAGTTATGAGGATGTCCCTAATGGTTACAGTCGTGAGGTTCTGCAACCATCTTCCCATCAGGGTGGGGAAGGACTAACTGCTTCCAGGATGGAACTTGATAGTGTTATGGAAAAAGAAAGCATGACGTGGTGTCTGAGACAGTAAAGGACCAAAGTCAGTGAATTTAGAGGTTAATTCAAGTTTCTCTATCTGGCAGTCCCAGATCCAGACTGTAAGTGGATTTCTAGAAGAGACTTAAGTGTTTATCTCCCGTTATATCCTATAGAGAATGAAGAACTATCCAGCTCAGCTAAAAGTAGATTCCAGCATTTGATCAGTCTCCACTAACTGTAATGAAGAGACACCTACCTTTAGAGACATCAGCCCTAGAATCTCATTGTACTCTTAATTAATTTCATAAGCTACAGGGGCTTGACTCAGCCAGCTAAGGCATGGTGTCTTGTGCCATCTGAAAGGCCCTAGGGCTAGTAAGAAATCTGCAGGGACTGGCAGATATGGCACAGGACCTGCAGAAGTCCTGCTTTCTTCTGAAGGAGCAGCTGGGGGCTCAACAGACATGAGGGCATCTTAGAAAGCACGAGGGACCTATATTCAGGCAACTGAATTGGACCTCAAACAGTGGGCATGATGAATTGGAAGTTAAAACCTCGATAGCATTATCTCCTCTCCTTGTCTCCTCTCTTCTTTTTCTGTTTTTCTTCTGTATTTATCTTACTTGGCTACAGCAGTTACACACAGCAGAACAGACTCCTGAATCTTGAAAAGCAAACAGAATTATGTATATTTAGGATAAAAAGAAATCAAGTAAGAGTGCAACTTTGCTTCCCAAGTAAAGGCTTCCATGTGCACTGTGCACGTGAATTCCCTCTGTACAGCCCCAGTCCTTCTGCTGATTTTTCACTAACGTTCCCAGCACAGTAAACTGAGCAGTTTAAGATTTACTACCAGGCTTCTCAATGACACCAGTTAGTTTCTTCTTAGCCAGCAGAAGTCTTTTCATAATGTAGGGCAAGAAAGAACTTTAAGGAAGGGCAAACAGCACCAAAAGGTAGAACGCTGGTTCGCCGCAGGATCCCTGTTGCCAACCATTATTAATATGCTCATTTCTGGATTTGTCTTTGGGGCTTTCCTTGCACAGTGACATTAAAAGTCTTGGCAGATGTTAAAAGTAAACACATTCTGCAGTGTTCGTCGCCTGTGTGTAGGGAAGGAAGGTGTGACTGATCACCGCCTTGCAACCCCTTGATAAAAACAATCAGTGTTACCGAGGCACGTGGAAGGAAAGAAATGCAAGCCAGACTGTAGTGGGGGCTTCTTGAGGGAGTAAGAAGGGTAGGAGAATAAAACAGAAGATTTAAGAAGAGACAAGAGATTATGCAAATATGAGCTGTGAATAACATTCTGGCAGTACAACCCCTCCAGAGATAACTTGCCACCTGCATTTCTCTAACAGGCACCTCCAAGTCAGTGAGAGAAATGGAGCAGGTTTTGAACAAAACAGCAAGGGGAAGAAAGAAAAATCAGACTAAGTGCTCTTTAATTCTAGCCACGTTAATCTCTAAATGCTGCCAAAAAGCCGGTAATAAAATTTAATTCTTTCTGAGGACATGACGATCAGTCATCCGACGAAGAATCAAAGTCTCCTGGGAGTGTTTCTTCCATCGTGGGGCTTGAATAGACTTGACCCTCTCAGCATTTCATATTTCATAATTGAACTCAATGTCCCTCACACTTTTAACATCTTCCTAGATTAAAAAAGAGCATTAATCACTCTCGCCTCGGAGCAGTGCTGAAGAGGGAAGTAGGATACCAGTTTCAGAGAGGCCCTGGGGGATCAAGGTGACTGGTTTCTCGGTGTGTGTGTTAGTACGTGTTTGTGTCACAAATAAACAAAAAACTCCCCGCAGGCGCATTACAAACCCCAATATATTGCTCCAGTATAAATGATCTACCACCACCTTAATAGTTTCACTCCAGAGATGGTGGCGTACAATTGAGCACCACGCTTCTGCGGCTTTTCTCTGGAGAAGTGAAAAAAAAAAATTAAAAAAAATCCCTTTTTAACTGGGTGCTTTGTTATGATTTATACATTTCTTTTTTGAATAGCTGGGGTTTATCTTCTTCAGCTGCAGGAACTTTGAGCAAATGATAAACGAAAACATCAACCCAGAGCCTGCACTAATGCCTGACACAAACATGTCACTCGATATTTAAGTATTTATTTATTCATTTATGTTTTTGTAGTCTCTTCTTAGGCGCAGAACCTTTGTATTTATTATAATAATGGTGACAAAATGTGGGAACGGGGCTGGGGCGGGGGGGGGAGGTGGGGGGAGAGGGGGGAAGAGAAGAACGAACATAAATGCAAGCAAAAAACACAAAAGCAGCGACACCACAGACGGAGGAATGGTCGTCACAGAGCTGGGGCGGTCGCTCCCCCTCTTTGTTTTTTGCTTTAACTGAGGAAAACCCAGCTGGGGAGCAGGCTGCCACCCCGTTTTGAGGCTAGCAAGGCCTAGAGGGCATTTTGGGTCTTGGCCAGGAGGAGAGGCTGAGGGAGAGTGGGGCCAGAGGAGCCTGAGGGGCACTGGGGCAGTTCGAGGCCTCTAAGAGGACCATGGCGGGGCCAAGGTCCAGGAGGGACCCAGACGGCTGTGGGGTTGCCCCAGGCCCGATGGCAGGGTGGTCCTGCCACCAGCACGGCTACAAATTGCCGTGGCTGCGGGCCCGTGATGGAGAGTGGGGAGGTGTTGGGAAGGGAGGTGGTGGAGGGGGTCCCCTTCCGCTTGGTCAATCCACAGGGAGAGCCATGGGTCTGGGGGGGAGCGGTGGAGCGAGAAGGGGACAAAAGCGGTGGCCGGGGCTGGCTGCCGGGAGAGGGGTGCCTGGCTGAAATCCTTCACAGTGCCAGGACACAAAAACTCCTAAATCTTCATTGGAAAGTCATTAGAAATCTGTCGGAGGGGCCGGGCGCAGATTGCCAGGGGAGGGGACTCAAAAAAGCCCCTCCGGGCTCCACAATACCTGCAATGAAGTGGAAGGGATGGGGTGGGTCTGGGAAGCAGATTTCCTGCCATAACTAAAGCCCCCTTTTCAGCCTGCTTTGCAACAGTTTTACGATGTGTTAGAATTTACATTCACGTGTTGTTAACCATTCTGCTGCGCAATGAAACGTTTTATCTGTCTGACCTCAACCTTTGCCATATGCTGGTGCAAACTGTTCAACTTAAGCCTGGGCGAATTTAAGAAAAGGAGGCCAAGAAAAAAAAAAAAAGAAGAGGGGGAGAAAAAGGAGGGTCCGAAAATCACATTGCTGGGTAAGCTCTGTTGTTGCTCTTGATAGCTGCCTTCCTCTCCATTTTCCATGGAAACCTTTTGAAAGCTAATTCCAAAAAAAAAAAAAAGGAAAAAAAAGGGAAAAAGAAAACGATCCATGCCGATAAATGAATAGGGGCTCAGAACACGGCAGCTCTTCACTAATTGTCCACTTTACATATGCTCCTTCATGTCTGGCGATTCCTTTTGTATTGTGGAGAGACAGCAATGAAACTTCATTATAGTGCGTTAAGGAGAGGCGTATGGAATGCATTTGCAATTGATTGGAATGAGTTTTATAAGGCTTTTATTTATTTTATCCTAATTTCCTGATTGCTTTCTCCGACCAGTTTGTTTGAAAGAGTAAGAGCTGGGGATTACGGAAGGAGTAGTAATTTCATGAGACAACCTGGTAATTCATAATGAAAGACCCCATTTTGTGCCATTGAAGATGTGCCTGGTTAAATTTGGAAATTCCACCCTGTTTCTCTTAGGGATCTTCACTGTGGCATTGCCCCAGTCTTGCTATTCGATTCCTCTGAAACTATGGTTATGGACCTGCCTGTGCATTTTGCCTCTGGTGTCTAGATGTGGTTAGGTGTTTCTCACCTTGTGTATTGGGAGGACTAAACAATCCAGACTGTACTTCCTAATATCTTGTGTGATGGATTTTCATGGAATTTTTGTTATTTCTGTACTGAGAAACATCAGTTTTCCTTCATCCCACAGGTGCCTCTGGAGCCTAGTAAAAATAGTAGTACTGAGGAAACCTGGCTTCAATGCAGCCACTTTAATGGTCTTGGAGTAGTCCCTAAAGAGGATGTCCACAAAGGTGTTCAGCAGCAGAGGGGCTTTGGGATCAAAAAAGCTTGAGTAGGCCCTGTTCAGCTGTGAAGTCCACACCTGAAGAAGGTGCTTTAGCAAATGCACAGAGTTGTTCATAAGAAGGCTTTGAATGCTTAAAGACATTAGATTATTTAGGGGTTAGGCAAGTCCCTGGTGAATCAACTGGTAGCACTTAAGATTCCTGGAAGGCCCTCAACTCCTTTTTTAAATCTCACCATTGCTTTGTCAGGCTCACTCTGTAAAGCCACAGTGGTCTCGTGGGGCATTCAGGTAAAAGAGCCCTTATGGTTAGATAAGGCGGCTCATATACTCACTGTAATAATGAATCCTCAAATGAAGAGCCTAATTATGTATGTTGGAGTTGTGAGTTGATACAGTCCATCAGTAATCCTTATGCTGGACCAATCACTGCTGCAGCTTCTTGCTGTATATATTGCTGCATTTCATGGTGTGTGGCATGTCTCAGGGAAATAAATATCTTTTTCGCTTTCTGTGAAACCCTGCCAACCCATCTCACATTTTTATAAGTAATTTCCATTCTGCTATGGTCTATTTCACATGATGTTTTGAAAGAATGGGAAAGAGTTAAGCAAAATGAAGACCATTATCAATATTTTATTTGTCCCAGACGAAAAACTACATTTATAGGTCAGTTCATTGCAGTCCATTCATTGATTTCAGTACTCAAAGCCCTTCAGGGAGTGTCTGAAATCCAGTGATGTTTCAGAGTGCTAAGTTTTGTGTTTGGATTTCTGATAAAACTGAAAGATGTGTCAAAATCATGTAACAGACCCTGGATCTGATTTACCACTGTATGCTTCCAATCTCTGCTGGTGTTAACTCCAGTGATTTCATCAGACTAGAGCTGCATGGTATTGATTTAATTCTTATGTTGATGTGACCCTCCAGAGACATACTTCCCTGATCTTATTCCCACTGACTTCAGTTCAGGAACATAATCAGGATCATAATTAGGAGTGATGACCTGATTCAGTCAGGCATAGAAATACATGCCACTATTGAAGTTTCTCAGTAGTACTATTGAGTATAGTGGGACTACTTTCTTCCTTAATGTCAAGTATGTGCAAGTACCTTGCAGATTGTTCACTCTTGAGTTCTGTGAAAGTGGAAGTCTTTTGACTGGCTATAACAAGCTTTGGATCAGGTCCACAAATGGATGAAACTTGGTAAGAGATTTAAGATGACCCAGGAGCTAAACTGCAGTTGTTCCTCGATCCCCGTCTATGCAATTCCACTTGCTGCAATTAGCTTTTATGTTTGTAACTGGAATGGATAGAATTTGATCAAAGTCCCTTTCAGAGTACATTCATGGCATTGCCTATAAACCTATTACTTTCAGAAAGCAAAGTAGGATAATGCCCTTCTTTCTGCAGATTGTGATGTCTATTCTAGCTGCCATTGAAATATCTGGTGCCTCAAAAAGCATAGCCAGCAGGGTTCAAATGTTTTTGTTTATGCGTATTTTTTCAGGCAAAAACTTGCCAAACTCCAGTATTTGCTACAAGCTTCCAAGGACAGAACTTGGCTTGGAATTAAATACTCTGGAAATGGACCGAATCCAAGAATGAGCAAAATCTGTAGCTGAGGTGGAAACACCTAATTATAACCATTATCCAAAAATTCGATGTAAGAATAATAAGGGAAAAGTTACTCATCTCATTAAAAGGTGAAATTTTCTAATTGCATTAAAGAGATTTTAAAACCAGCCAAAATATCAAAAGTTGAGTAACCAAAGTATCTATGATCAATATTTATATTCAGGTGAAAGTAAAGAGAACTGAGACAATGAAATTTAGAAATGCACGTATTGTAATTTGATTTGAACAGTCAACATTGGTAAAAAACCTAGCTATTTACTATAAGATTACTGTCTGATTCAGCATTACCACACAGAGCCACATCTCTTCATTTGAATACAAAAATTACCCCTAATCTAATTGAAAAAGAATAAAAGCAGGAGCTTTATGTCCTTTGGAAGTCCTCAAACTTATTAAAGCTAAAGGGAATTCAAGAAATTTAAAGAATTAATTGAATTAATTAATCAGGGGCTAGATTTTGCTCCAGCTGCAAAGGAATAAGAATTCTAATGCAACACCAACAGTGTCCTTATTGCTTGGTGGCTGTGATATACCTAGGTTACCTTCAAAACAGTTAATTTGACCTATGTTGCCTTTGAAGCAGCTAATTTGAGTTGGGCTAGCTGACAGCTGCAGCAGTGCTGGGCGCAGTGTGGGTTAATTCATCGTTCTTATTCTGCAGGGGACTAACTTCTGCAGTTAGACTGCTAGCACTGGCTTATATCTACAGATACTCTCTCTAAGGAGTAAGGGGATAGGCAAAAGGAAGAGAATGCAAATTCAGGTAGGCTGATTTGTGCCCTCCCTGCTCCCTTCCCTTCCCTTGCAGATCTTTAAACTACCATCTGAAAAGACTTTGCATCAGAGTTTCCCTTCCAACACTGTAAAACCATTATTTATCTTAAATACAGCATATTGCATCTAAAAAATGAACCCACTATCCTAGTGATAACCCGTTCTTCTTTTTTTTTTTTTTTTTTTTTGTGTATGGTAATTCTTTGCTTGGAAAAGCCTCAACTCGGCAAAAGCGATCCTGAAATAATTTAATTCCTAAAAGCCTAAAAAACCAAACACAGGCATATGCCAGGGAACAGAGTGACACTTTTTGAGTGTTACATCTTATGATAAATGACTAACTAAAAGAGGTAGAAAAGTAGTAGTCTTCAGCATTTATGTAACACTTTGTGTTCTTATTAAAGGTGTCCGCTTTCTGTAACTAAGAGAGGACACTGGTTTGTCATTTTAATGTGGAGACAAGTGGACGCAGAATAATATATATAATTTTTGTTTCTGGTCTTGTAGTAAATCTTGCTGAATTGCTTTGCAAATTTCAGGTGGGATTCATCTCACCTAGCTAGAAAATCCCCAAAAGGCAGCTAGCATAAGATAGCAATCTAGGTTTCACTTTTAGTCAGTGAAGAACAACAGACTTCTCTGATCCGTGATGTGTTCTGTCCTGGTGGAGGTATATAAGAGAAGCGGGGTCATTAGCCTTTGATGAGCACCAAGAAATGTCTCTCTTCAGCGGCTGTGGAGGGAGGAAGCCCAGGGAGCAAATGGCTTAGACCAGATGCCTCATTCTTTGAAGGTGGAGTTAGTTGAAGTGAAGCTCTCCCACTACGGTGGTGCCACCCATCTGTGAAAAGGAAAGGCACTCTGGTTGGTGGCTTTAGTATATCAGATATAGATGGTCAGATGTAGATTTGATAAGGTGAATGCTGATAGTCTCTGGCATTCCTGGAGGACGACATTTCTTTCTTACTGTCCTTGTATGGAACGGTTGTGGTGCAGTACAGCAATTTCTCGTTCAGCAGTCATGTGTCATGTCTGGCTGCCATAACAGAAGTGGGGTCAGTGGGTGGTTGGCCGCTAAGCAGAGCTTTGAGCTTGTAAGTATAGTCTTGCATGTGCCTGTCACAAGTAAGGAAGGGTGGTATGCCATCCTGCTTGCCAGAGACAGGTGCTTGCAGGATCTCCGAGAGAAGCCATTTAAGTAGAAGCCAGGTGGGACACACAGTAGATGGGGCTGCTTTGCATGTCTCTTGCACTTCAAAAATGTTAAGCACCTTGACCTAATTCCCCAGATAAATTATTTATCATTAATACTAGATTGTCCTTTTGGAAAGAGTCAAAGCAGATAGGTTTGATATTACAGGGGCAGCTTTCAAAGAAGTCAGGTCTAATTGTTTAAATACATGGCGTAGGATTCATCTTACCTGCCTCTAGAAGTCTGCAGTTTTAAATGACGTCTATTTCACCTTTGGCTCCTGTTAGAGTCAGCAGAAAGAAACTAGGACTGCCAAAGGGCATGTCTTAGACGCTGGCTGTACGAGAGGCGACTCACCCAATTGAAAGTGCTTATATTCTTCCCGCTGACTAGGCTAACCTGGAGCAATAAGCTCAGATGAGACACCTCAGTTTCAGACATTCAGCATTAAGTGGGATGAATCCTCTCCTTAGCATGCAGGTACTGCTACTTAAAAATTACAGATAATATGAATGGAAAAGTTGCTGCTGGTTGTGGTCTTCCAGACTGATGGGACTGCTCACGTGAGCAAAAAACATGTGAAAGTTTCTCTGCTCACAGGATCTGTGAGCTGTTTAATTAAAAATAAAAGTGTCTATGGATTTTTACGGGTGTCATGTTAGGATGCCAGTATGGATCCTTCTTCAATATAATCCCTTGTGTAGCAGGATGAGTTTTCTGTTTTGACATTGTTACTTTCCATGCCAGAGCACATACAGGAAGATCTAGAAGTCTACACTGCAGCCATGGAGTGCAGCTTTAGACAGAAGGTAGCTTTACAGAAGCTGTATGGCATGTTGTGGCCACTACTCCATGTGCAGTTGGGGGCTACACTGCTGCGGGCTTCTGTGGTCGAAATGGGAGATCTGCTTCAGTCCACAGGATGTGGTTCCTCACCTCCTCACCTCTACAGCTGTCACTGTGGTATTGCTGCTTGCTCCTGCTCCTCTCCAAAAATCCCTCTAGCTCCTGCAGGCCAGGGTATCAGAGGTGGCTTCCAGTGCTGAGTGCTGTGATGTGCACATGAAGAAGAAATGATGAGAACTGTTATAGAATCCTAGAATCATAGAATTGTCTAGGTTGGAAGGGACCTTCAAGATCATCTCATCTAACCATCAACCTAACTCTGATAAAACCCTATCACTAAACCATGTCACTAAGCACTATGTTAAGCTGTCTTCTGAATACCTCCAGGGATGGTGCACCAACCACTTCCCTGGGCAGCCTGTTCCAATGCTTAATAACCCTTTGAGTGTAAAAATTTTTCCTAATATTCAATCTGAACCTCCCCTGGTGCAACTTGTGGCCATGTCTGTCACAAACAGCCCCTCCCTTGTCCCTGACACTCCTCCTGGACTCCTGTTGCTTCTGCTGCTGCCCGAGGTTGAACTGCCACCAATGGCTACTCTGACTGGCCAGAGGAATGTGTAAGAAGCTAGGGAGAAGAAAATACAGAAAAATGTCGGAAGCAGAAGACTGGAAGGCTTGTTACCCACCCACAGCACACCTCCCACTTACACATCCAGCGTAAGTATCTATCTCTTGTTGATCTTACTATACCACTGAGTGCAGAAGTGGTGACCTCTGCATCAGTGGTCATCCTGTTCTCATCATCTGTCTCATGAGGAGTGGCAGAATACAGTGCAGAAAGGAAACAGTTTTGATAATTTTGCCGTTTTGGGATTTCGGGGCATATGCCTCCCTTCTTCCAGCTCCTGATGTCCTTTAGGGAGTGTAGGGAAATTATCCCCATTCACAACATGACTGCTTGTAATTAGAATCCTCATTCACTCTTAATAGTCATTAGTATCCATCAAAGACTTGATTTCCAGGTCTGTTGCATAGTGCAGTGAAGAGGAGAAGAGCTGAAGGTGCTAAGCATGTTGGCAGAACATTAAGTGGAACTGGAGGGAGCTGCTGTGCTGACTCTGAGAGCAGGTTTGAGAAGTCCCAGCTATGCTTGGCATGCCCCAGGGTGCTGTGCAGTCTTGAAAAGCTGGTCAGAGGAGTGAGAGTGGGGCTTTTAAGAGCGTTTTATTGGGCACCAGGGGCAGACCAGGAGTGGTTTATAATCTGTTGTCACGGTTCAGCTGACAGATGGCAACTGGTGAGCAGCGCTGTCTTGAATGCTTCACAGGACCAAATCCTGTGCTAGCTATTATAACCTGATGGCAAGCTGATCAAAGTTTCCCTGTGCAGAGGAACTGTCCTAGCTAAGGCTGAATCAATTTGAAAACCAATTTTAATTATAGTAGTGCAAATTTTGTCAGCAAACCCACAATCTCCTTGGCAGTAAGGAGAGAGATGCCATTAGTGGTGGGTGTTGTCCATGTTCTCTAGACCAGGCTAGAACATGCTGAGTATGAGAGAAAAGGTAATTGCCATAAAATAAAGGTAAAAAGTCCCTTTATATTATGATGGTAGATGTTAATCTGTCCCTTATTGACAGGATCCTACTGATGATCAAGCTCTAGTTCACACCTCAAAATTGGGGAAAACCCACACAATAGTGCTCTAAAAGGTACAGGAACAGTGGATTAACAGTGTACAAGGAAGCCTGCCAGATTTGCGTATACTAAGTTCCCCCATCCCGTTTGGCAACCTTCTCTCTGCGGTGCAACAAGTGTCACCATCACGACCACGAGCTGGCCGCACGCTGACACATGGCATCTGTGACCTGGAGTTTCACCCCCTGCGCCGGCTGAGCTGACCTCCGCAGCCAGGGATCAGATGGAAAGCCATTAGGGGTGATTCCTCACCAGCACAATGTCCAGACCCATGTCACTGCTGCTTCGAGTCATCCTGGGAGCAATCATCCATGAATTGATTTTATGGCGGTGCTGACACTTGCCTTCATTCTTTTGGAGCCGGAGAGAATTGCTCTTAACCGTGCCCCCTGCCGCCTCGGGATATAATCTCAGGAGCACAGTTTAGGGGCACAGCCAGCTTCAAGGAGCATTACTTTGCTTCAGTGCATTTTTATGTGTTTTCTTCTCCCTGCAGGCCTTTTTCTGCTAAGGGGGATATTCAGACCAGTGAATGCACTTTTTTTTTTTTCCTTTTATTTATTTCTTCTTCTTAGCAAAGCAACAGTCAAAAACTCTTATGTCTGCGTTCTGTTGTCAAACATATAAACATTTGCCCAGTTTGCTGCTGTGTAGGAGCCTGGGCTTATGTCTTAGCTTCCAGCTTGGTGATAATATCTTCCCTCAACAAAGGATTTTACAAACAAATGCACATACCAAAATCAGTTCATCAATACAACTGCAGTCTGAAGCCCATATTTGCCAAATCCACAATCCTGGGAATATGTTTTAAGGATAAAGCTTCAGTGAGATGATTTATGCAAAGAAAAACTTTGGGTTTTTTTTAGCAACAGGACCAAAATAAGATTTTTTTCCATAGGTCAGAAATCCTTTGAAGTGCTTTCATTTTTTTTTCCCAGTAATTCTCATTAGCTTAATTAATTGTTGCTCTCTTTTGAAATTAAGGAGAACAAATTGTTCTCCTGGTACTGAAGGGCACAAGAAAATAATTGCAAACAGTCTGTTTGTACCTGTGTTTTTATTATATTTCTCTTGAATGGAATCTAAGGAAAAAGGGAGGCAATTTGTTTGCTGGAAAAAACCCCATCCAGTTTATTAAAGCAAGAAATAGATTTGTGTGGTGGTTTCTTACAGATGCATATAGCATTGCAATGCTCTGATAATGGAAACAATTTGTTTTCGAAACAGTATAAAGGTTGCTAATTTCCAAATAATGGGAAACGGTCTGCTTGACAGGTTTTTCTTTTTGGTATTTATACCGTGTGTGCAGTAGCAGAACAGGAGGAGCCGAGGTGAAGCCGGGCAGGCTCTCCAGCAGCTGCTGCGACCCCTGCTGTACTGCTGCCAGGGCCACAGGACGGCGACAGGGACAGGGGATTTTGGGGGTCCCATTATGTGATTATGTGATTCCACCTCTCCCTTAGGGGTGGAAAAGGAGAGGATATTTATTTATTTATTTTAAGAGGAAAATGAGGGCAACACCCACATGGGCTGAAGTGGGTGCGCTTTCCATATTTTTCTATTCCGTGAACAAATATCTCTGAAAAACAAGCGCGATTTGGAAAGGTAATCTGGCTGGGGAGCTTGCAGAGCTACATTTCTGCCAAACTGTTTTTCATTTTCCTATTACATTTCATGCATCTGAAACATGGGTAGGGAGCTTGTGCTTACTTTTCACTGTTGTATAAGGCAAATGGGGTTGGAGCTTTGTGGATTAATAGGATGGGAGGTGGCTTCCTGCCTTCTGTCGGAGGGAGATAAAAGAAGTGCCTTCTCACCTCACAGGTCTTTTTGAAACAGTCCATCAAGTTCGGTATTAGAAAAAAGAGTTGAAGTGGGGGGGGAGAACACAGTTTATGGAGCAGAGTTCATACATCATACTTGCTGACTGTTGATCTTATGAGTGTATTGGTCATATTGCTCTGGCAATATTTGGGGTAAAGAGCAATGGTGGACTATTTAGGCAGCAGGAGCTGATTTTTGGGAAGAGTGGTTAGACTGGATCCTCTTTACAGGATACGAAGGTTGAATAAAGGCTGTTATATCTCCTGCCTTTGCCAGCTCATTTCTTCCCCTGTCTACATGGGAAAGCGGAGGCAAAGAAGAACTGTTTCCCCATCGATCATAGAATATGTGATGCTCGATACACAGTAGAGAATATGTGATGGCAGTGCAAGTCACAGAAAAGCTTCACAGATTGTAAGAGAAAATGAACCATCCTGTGATACTCTGTCAAGATAAGGTCATGTTTTCAGTCTTTTGAGTTTTCTACTGAATTCCTTAGTGGTGACATATTTTTCTAAAAACTTTTAGAAAGGTTATCACAGTCCCTTAAGAAACCTATAAACTTCTAGACTGATAGCAATGAAAGATGTTCAAACTTACTGTCTTCTGGGATTTTGTGCCCATTAAGTCCTAGAAGACTTTACGTGTGGCCAAAACTGTGAATATATAGAAAGTCAAGGGTGGGACTTGCAAACCCAAAGAATGTGGATAGCAGGAACATGCACAACTTCCCTCATTGGGCCAGCTAAATACCATCTAGTCAAGGAAGGCTAGAAAGCTACATGGTCAAGGAAGTCTTAAAAGGATTGAAGAACAACAACAACAAGAAGTTAAAGGAGAGTTATGAAATGCCCATGAGAAAAGGAGGAGGACTGAGACTCCCGTGAAGTGCTGCACAGCTTCTTTTCTCATTTGGCTTCTGCATCATGTCACACATGGGCTTTTAGGTTCTGTGGAGCGAGGGCCGGCCATCTTACTTACTGTTCACAAGGAACAATATACCGCCTTCTACATGCAAATACACATAACGAATCATATTATCATTCCTGATCTGGTTATTTTGATTATTCAGTGTATTGTGGATGAGAATGAGCAATTAAAATAATATTTAAATGTAGATTTTATTTTCACAGATACTGAAAATTATCTCTCTTTAGCAAAGCCTTTTGCTATTGCTCTTTGCACCCTGGGGAGACTTCAGATGCCTGATCATTTCCCTTGGCCCCCCAGCTCTGGGGAAATCATATCTTTTTGTTGGCTCCCTTGACTTCCCAGGCAATGCAAAGAGCTGGCTCAACATGGGACCTAAATGACAATTTGTTGCCAGGAGGGAAGTAATTTTCGAGCCTCCTCCCCTTCTTCTTGCCATGAATATAATAATACACTTTGGAAACATTACTAGAGTAATCTGAAAACAGCAATGCTGTCAGAAATCAGAAAATGCTTGATAGAACCGGTTGTTCACATAGCTTAGCTGTGATATTTAGAATCACTGTACACCATATTTCACTCTTCACTGACATCCTGCTGGATTTTTCCCCAGTGGGAAGTCGTCTTTGCACTAAACCACTATAAGAGCTCTATAGGTTGGACATTGTTGTTATTTTTCTTCTCCTTCCTTCCTCCCTGTCCCTTCTTTCCCCTCTTTTTTTTTTTCTTTTTTTTTTTTCCCAAAAAGCTACTTCATGTTGCAAAGATCATCAGATGAAATGAATGCAGCCCAGCTGGGATTTGCTGGAAATGTGTTCAGCTTGGCAACACCTCTCACAGAGTGGCTGGGTCCCTAAAAGCTTTGTTTAAAACGATGAAATGAAAACAAAGGAGACATAATTAGCTAGTGTGTAATAATAGACAAGGCTTGTATCCAGCTACTGTAAAAGTCATTTAATGAAGGGTAATCTGGACATAAGCCTGCACACTATAGCTGTAAAATATTTAAGCGTTTTAATGAGAGGGAAAATGGAGAGAAGGGTTTGCTAACGTGATTAGGAAAAATGCCTTTCATAACCATTTTTACAGGGGTTTGCAATTCCTACACTGAGGTTTGTAGCTTTCTTGAAGCCAAAGCAGCAATAAAACTTTTATACCGCACCAACACTTAAAAGCTACATACATCACATTGGTTTTATATGTCTGAGTGGGAACATCAGCGTACTGCTTTTTATATCTGCAAAGGGCTACACTGGCTATTGAGTAGCATCTCCAGTTTTTTCCACTTACCTTAGATTGTAGAGTGCTTGTGGATGAGCAATCATTAATCTTAAGCTGCAGCAAAAGTTGCTTTCACTGATGTTCTTTCTCATCTCCTCCTCCTTGTTCTGTTTTTCTTCTCTGCGTTCCCTCTCCTCCTTTCTCCTTCCTGGAAAAATCCCTTTTCTCATACTCCCTGTACTCACCACTGTTGGAACCGACACAGATGCTGCTTGGTCTGAGGTGGACCAGCTGCTTCAACGTGATGAATACGTATCATTATTTTTAATCCATTCCCAGGTTACTAGGAAAAATGCAGGAATCAGCTGGGGATTTTTCATTATGGGAAACCATAAAAGATGAGATAAAACATTATTGTACCCCTGTGAAACATAGAATGGTTTGGGTTGGAAAGGACCTTAAAGATCATTGAATTCCAACCCCCCGCCATGGGCAGGGACACCTCCCTCTAGACTAGGTTGCTCAAAGCCCCATCCAGCCTGGTCTTGAACACTTCCAGGGATGGGGCATCCACATCCAACATTTAGAGGTGAGATCCAGTATGATTACCGTGCTTACCTAACCCGAGTGCAGATGTGTCTAAGATTTTGTTACCTAATCCTGGGAGGGATGGATAGTCGTGTCCTCCTCCTGCAGGAGATACCTTGCTTCTCTCTGATCAATGGAGAAAGATGGATACCTGAGAAAGGTGGATACCTGAGAAAGGTGGATACCTCTGAAAACCTCCTAGCTTAGATATGTTCCTCTCTTCATTCAAAAAAATTGATGGAGTCTTACAGTGGTACACCAGATTTCCCAGTCTTTTCTAAGTTATAGGGGCAGCTGAGAAGGGCCACATGGTACTGAGACAGTGTTTATGATTATGCATGGCTGTTTGAGACATAGAGGGGAGGAACAATGGAGACAGACTGGTTTCCACCCTAAACCTCTCTCGGCGCAAAGTCAGATGCCCACAGGTAACAGAACACACACTGGAAGAGCCTTCCCTGCAGCCC
Organism: Gallinago jamesoni; assembly: GCA_025769975.1. Lineage (NCBI taxonomy): Eukaryota > Metazoa > Chordata > Aves > Charadriiformes > Scolopacidae > Gallinago > Gallinago jamesoni. The sequence continues at coordinate 173,448,495 of JAOQGH010000001.1, read as the reverse complement.
CCCTGTGCCAGTGACTGGGAGGAAGGAGGGCTTGGGGATGGGGAGGAGCTGCTGGGCAGTGGTTGGGAGCTTTGCCACTCTGAAAGTTTTCAAGGTGGAAGTAAGAAAGTCCTGGGAGTTCACGTGTCCCCATAGTGCCAAAACATCTCCTGGGCACTGCTTGCCTGGCTGGTGCATGTGCTCTGCCATAGTTCAGCTGGCTTCAGCTCTGATCTGCCCCTTGTTTTCTAGCTGCCTGTTTTCAAGGGCTTCATAGATTGCATGCATTGTCAGTACAGTCAATTAGGGTAATTGTTGCCTTTATTTCAGTGTTATCTCACAGAAATAACATGCTCATAGACACAGCTTTCTTATTCCTTCAAAGTCATCACTGTGCCGTCAGAATTTTAGCTCAAAGGTTTTGCTTAAGCATATAAATAATATTTGTAGGTATATCCCTCATATTCTTGCAAATTTTTCGTTTAAACTTCCATGTAAGAATGGAGATAATAAATATTCATGCATTTCTTCCTACCTTGATATGCTAATTCTGGTGTGAATTGTAATCAAGAAGCAGCTGAAAAAGATGACTTGATTCTGGTATTATTTATGAATCCTACACTGAAGTATTGGACTGGGGGTGTGCAACAATGCCAGTTAAGAATGATTTAACATGAATTGCTCTCTGGAGATATCTTCTTTGCTTTATCTATTGTATAAAATCATTTAAGATTACTGAATTTCCTATTTATTACCTCAGTGAGTTGTCTCAAATTAGGTGAAATTGGTTCTTTCTTTCTCAGCCTTCTAAATAAGGTGCTGAACTCAAGTGCTTCTAGTTGTGCACCTTAGTCCGATTAACTTCAATGAGTTTGTTAAACAAAGCCTAAATATTTGTAAGAGTGGTGGATCTTTTATAGGTACCAGCTTTATAGTATAAACTGAAGAGTTCATTTCCAAGCAAGCTGGATGGATGTTCAAGTTGACTCATTTAGTGTTTGAAGCAGTCACAAAAATACTTTCATAATATTGGAGAATTAAAGATATGCCTAAAATGAATCTCAGACACTAAGACTTTGTTTCAGAAAGCTTCATATTAGGAAAAGCTGGGACAGAAACCTGGATATTGTCACTCATCTTGAGCAGAGATCCAAGCAGATGTACTATACTTGGTATCAGTGATATGAGTGGAAGTTTCGATTTAAATTTTGCATTGGGATTCTCAGAGGTGGATTCATCTCTACACAGAATATTAATGTGAAAAAGTGTTTATCAGCCAATTATTTATACAGGCTGAAGATCTCAGGTCCCTGCTATTGGCTTCAGTGGTGGCAGGGACCTGCTTTTCACTGATTTCACTGAATTTTTAGAGTTGGAAGGGACCATAGAGATCATTTAGTCCAACTCCCACCAGAACCTAACCAAGTTAGAAAAGCAGCAGTGGCTCAAATCAAACCAGTCAGACCAAACTAACCTCCACAATAAATGCTTGAAGGAAAGACCAAAGACAGCTCAAGTTACTTGTACATTGATAACTCTAATCAGCATATGTAAACTCTGTCATGCACAAGTTTGCTAGAAGAGGTGTCACACAAATGGTCAGAATTAATTTTTTAAAAAAATTTTTGTCATTTCAATAAAATTGTAAATAACATGAAGGATTAGAGAAACATATAACCCCACTATAGCCAATTTCACAACCTGTTCTCCATTCTTAATGAGTGTGAAACTATGTTTGTCATATCGAAAAATGTTGATGGCTGAAAGATCAAATGACCTTTGAATGTAAGGGGTTAAAAAGACCAGATGCTCAGAATTGAGTTAATTGTAGATTCAGAGTGCTTAAAGCTAAAAGCTGAAAGACTGATCATTGTCTGTTCTCATTTGATGTTGCAGGTCACCGAGGTTACATGCTCTAACTATGTGAAGGCCCTATGAATATGAAGACTTCTTCCTTTTCATCTGGCTGCTTGGTAGCAGAATGACCCATTACAGTTATAAATTGCAATTTTCTTTTCCAATGGCTGGAAAGACAAGAAGAACTAAATTTAAAACCCTGATTCAAATATGCCCGGTTTCAAGCTCTTTAACATGGGAACTGTGGGGATTGTATTTAACTGGTAGTAGATGGCACTCAATTAAATAATATCAATTTGGCTCACGAGTTGCAGCATCACCAGATGTACCCATAAACTGCAAACATCCTCTTTATTCTGTTTCCCTTCAATGCTGTGTAGGTTAAGAAAGAATATTTGCCTTTGTAAGTCAAAAATTGTCCAGCCCATAAGATGAGAAAAGTTAGTAAAAACAGTGTAAAACATAAAATATAATTAAATACGACTTCTCTAGGCTTTCCCTAATAGACTTACAGTAAACATATCATTACAGTTTTCAAACAGTGTTTTCTGTTTGTGAGATCAGTTGCTTTTTTGATTGATTTTATCATGGGGAGGAGGTGGTTTGCCAAATTTGACACGTGATATTTGTTCTGGGCCTAGATTAGCTGGATCCAAATGATGAGGATGATGGAGGCTGCAGGATGCAAAGCTATTTTTTTGCTCGCTCTTGAGCAGTCCTAAGGAAAGTGATATATACTGCGTCAGAGATTTATCCAGTCTCATTACTGCTATTTCACCCTGCCACAAGGAGGGCCTGAGTGGGGAGGACTCTGAGAATGTGGGAGTTTAGTATTTCTCGATAAGGAAGTGCAGAGATAATAGAAAGAAGAGTGGGACCTCTGCCAGAGGTGTCAGGGCGAGAAAGCAGGTCATTGATGCCTTCTATCAAAATGACAACTCCCAGTAGGAGTTCCTCACCAGGGACTGCCTGGGAGCAGTGGAAAGGTAGTCAATTTTGTCGGCGACAGGGGTGATCAGGAGCTGGCATTGTATCCGTTGCACCCCCCGCAACCGTACTGGAGCATGACCTGCTGGTGGGAAACGCACTGTACAAAGGCAGAGGCACTGCAGAAGTCTAGAGATGTCAGGAAAGCACCGACAGCCTGTGCTTTTCAGCTTTGGTAACCAGCTGATGCATGGCTTGTTTAGCTGTGTTATGAGGGTAGCAGGCCTTTACATGCTGTTTTTTGGTGGTGAAGCTAGTTAAGTCTATGCCTCTCATATATTGATTTGTATCATTACTGCTGAAGTTTGAATGTGTTTTTATCACTCTTCTTTCAGAAGGCAGATTGTAAGAATTACTTCTGTTTCAGCGAAACATGTCCCTCTTAAACTTATAGATGCTACTTTCACTCTGGCTGGCCCTCAAATCCCGGTGAAAATGACATATATGTTCCTCGTTGGCTACCTTTTGGAGAACCTGCTTTGATCTTGTGGACTAAAGGTGAAGGGCTTAACACAGCAGGACCAAAAGGGGAACTCGGCAGAGGAGGTAGCAAGGAGCTAAGTTGTCTCCACACAGCCAACTTCACTTGACCTTCCAGCACATCTTTTAGACCTTGGTGCTTTAGAGCTATTCCCTGCTGTAAGCTATGCCCCGCATTAACTAAATGTATCTGTCTAAAAGTTAGGTGTCTGGCCTAAAACAGTGTCGTGGCTTCAGCCAAGATCACTGCAACCGGACCGACAGATGGCCCTTCCCCCCCCCAAAAGAGAGGAGAGGAAGAGACAAGGAGAGAGAGAGCAGTTTAGAACGAACTAAACTACTTTAATAAAGAATTAATATTAAAATAAAAAAGAAGAAAATAATGAAATAGATACAATACATACAAAACCGTATCAAGCTCCCAGGATATCAGTCCTGTCACCGGCAGACACTGGGGAAGTCCCAGACTGGACTCAGCAATGGATGGGAACTGAATTCCAGCTCTGGAGTCAGGCACACACAGATTGGATAGAAGGCAGATGAACAGACAGGGTCCTCTTCGGATGTCGGCTATCCTGGTAGAAACCAATGGAGGGGCTGACCCTTTGATCCCTCAGCTTTTATACTGAGCATGGGGCAGATGGGATGGAATACCCCAGTTGGTCAGGTTTGGGTCACCTCTCCTGTCCGTTCCTCCCCACAGGTGGGACCCCTCTACGCTTTTCTGTTTCCAACCCTCTAAGGGGCAAATAACGAAAATTGGCTGACCTTGGTTGTTATAGCAATAAGTATAAGCATGGGCCTCTCTGCATACCATTCCTTAGCATGTAGCACAAACATTGGCCTTATCATCCTGAGAACGAGCAGCTTTCTCTACAATATGCTGTTAATTTCAGAGTGTTAGAGGAGGCCTAACTAAAATGTAAAATTACAGAACACAAAACTGGTTCGGTTTTACCTCAAACCGGGACAAACAGACAACTTGCTTCTAGACTTCACTGCCAGTGGGGAAAGAGGGAAGTGTGATTCTTTGTGGCCTGTTTTATACAGACAGACCTGACCCTCTCTGAACCATCTCATGCTTCTGTTCTTTATGACAAGATTTGGTGGCTGCACCATTTATAGCTACCAGAGCCTGAGTCTCAGCTTTGCCACCTGTGTTGACCAGAATCAAAAGATGTACTGTCCAACACTGAAACACTCCATGAAGAATCAAGTGTCACTGCTGAGGATGGACTCAGAGGTGGTTTGCCGCCATTCTCATTTCAGGGAGCGGTAGCACAGATGGAATTTAATCTGTAAACATTTTTTCTTAAATGTAATCCAAGCGTGCACATTTAAAGTGCTTTCCAGATTCTGGCCTCATTGCTGTCTTCATGGGAAATTTTTACACTGCAACTGTTTTCTCCCTAGACACAAAAGGACTGGGTTCTTTGTAACATATGATGACACATTTCGCTAGAGGGATAGAAATGAGTGTTTTACTGAAAAAAGGCCCTGTTAAACAACGTCCATCTTCCTTTTTGCAAAAAGGGCAGTTATTATCAAATTATTTCTATGAAAGTCCCTGCTATAATGTATTTACTTTTGCGTTTCAACTTGACCAGTAGCTCTTCATTAGTGCTGTTAGATCCTTAGGAAGAGCAATCCATTGTACTAACTGTCCGGGATGCCAGATACAGAAGCTGGCACAGAATGAAACTCAGATGGTCACTATCTGCTCACTACACAGCCTGCCAGGAGCGGGATTCACCAGGAATATATGAGTTGTTTTACACATCTTTAAAACGGAGCACATCTTTTCTCAGTACTCATTGTTCCCCTCTGTTCAAATGAACACTTGCTTTCCATTTTGTCGAGAGTGTGACTGCTCCCTTTGCAAATGTTTTTTTGGCCCTTTTAAAGTCCTTGCTAAAATACTTTATTCTTGGTTATGAGGGGTCATGCATTTTTATAGCAAGCCATGGGATTTTGGAATATTCCTAGATTTTAACATCTACCAATGCTGGAATTTTTGAGCGCTTCAGCCTGAAGGAAATACAGAAACACAACTTTGATGTAGGCACCAAGAAGAGGATTTATTTTACCTCTAAAAGTCAGATGTCCAGTTGAAACTAGTTGTCTTTCTTCCTCTCTAATTAACAGAAAGAGAGTCATACCACAAATCTTTCTAAGACACTTAGTTTAGTGTCATGTGAATCACTCTTTGGAATTATCTTTCTCTCTACTGATGTTAGAGATGAATCCCAGCCCTGCTTCCCATTGTTTTCCCCTTGATGTCCATAGGAAGTTGGATGTTGACATAGAAATTAGGAATCTAAATATCTTTATGGAACTAGGTCTAAGATAGATAGAAAATTGTGTTTGATGTTGTTTCTGTCTGCTTCTAACTTCACAGTCTAAGTTCATCATCTTACCTTTTATTTTCACAGGGCAGAATGGAAATATCTCTGCATAAATCCTTTCCTCAGAAAAATACTATGATCTGCTGAACAGCAGTAATTGTGTTCTAAATCTTTATAGCCTCGGTTCTAGTCTTTAAAGTATATTTAGAATAGCATATTTAGCTGTATTTCTTCTCTTGCGTTTAGAATGCCAGGCACACCAATAGAACTATATGAATAATAAATTATAATACTGTTTATCATCTAAATTGTTATCATTTAGAATTTTTCTCTCAAGTGTTTCTTCTAGAAATCTATTCAGCCCTCCCTGATGACACATTTGGATGAACATTTTTCAACTGTGAATGCCTAAAGTTAGTCATCTATATCTATATTTAGGCACAAAAATGAATGACCTGATTTTCAGAGTTGCTGATTACTTATTTTGATGCATTAATATGAGCTTAATAGCTTAGCTGTAGGTGCCAAAGTCTTAAGAATGTTTTTTTTTTTTTTCTCCTGTGCACAACTTGTCTATCAAACTGCAGAACACATGCAGAAATAAATAACTAATGAGTGATGACAATATGCCATATAAAAACAATGTTATATTGATTCATTTATTTGTTTACATGGTTGGGCAGGCTAATTTTATGCACAAAGTCCACGATGAAAGCTGATTTATAGTGATTTGAACAGAAAAGGATATATTTCTCCCATTTTGTATCAAGACAATGGTGAATTCTCTGTAAAGAAAGCACATCCTCTGGTTGTTCTTTGTCACATGCCAAAGAGAAATAGAATCTGAAGACATTTTGCTCATTCTATCAGAAAAGCAAACAGTTTTTCCCGATGACTTTCATTATATTAAAAATTGAGAAAAACTGAATGCCGCACAATAAATTGACGCATATTGTAAAACAAAAGCTTTTCAGAAAACATTAAGAGCCATATGTTCATTTTAGAGATATGTGGTGCCACTTTGAAATAGGGCTTTCTTGTTGTTTAAAGACCAAATTCATCAAAGCACTTGGCTAGGTACATTAATGGGTCATAAGCATTTGCTTAAGGGCATTGGTGAATAGGGGCCTAATCGCCCGATTTGCTATACCTTGTCTAGCTGAATTTGAGAAGGTCCCTAAACTATGAGGATGCCCAAGGATGGAACGACTTCAAGTTGCACCAGGGGAGGTTTACATGCGATATTAGGAAAGATTTTTATACTGAAAGGGTTATCAAACATTGGAACAGGATGCCCAGGCAAGTGATGGAATGGTCATCTCTGGAGGTGTTTAAAAGGTGAGTAGATGTAGTGCTTAGAAATATGGTTTAGTGATGGTTTTTGTCAGTGTTGGGTTGATGGTTGAATTTGATGGTCTTAAACATTCTTTCCAACCTAGGCAATTCTATGATTCTGATTAGAAAATAAGGACTGTAGTGTGAATGGTGGGATTTACACTTTAGAGACAAGGGTAATAAATACCCTTTGTTTAGCTAATTGTCCTATTATCTGTTTTTACATTGAATTTTTCTTGATACACACAAGGACTTTTGGGAACGAAAGAGATGAAATGAGGATCACTGGCTAGGTTTCCTCATCTTCAAGAGCTGGTCTCTGGGCCCTGATCCAACAGTGGGGAGGTTCCCAGAAGCCACAGGGGCAGTGGGTGCAGGATCCCACCTACTGCACTTAATTCGCTTGCAAAAACCTCAAGGAGAACAGCTTGGATAAAAGTAAGCAAGCTGAGTGAGAACTGCACAGCTCCACCTGACATTATATTGACAGCAGGTGGCAAACGTGGATGGAAGTGCCTGACTATCGTTGAATAAAGCGCAGAGTCCCTTCAGCATCAGCAGCTGTGTGATCACTGGGGAGTTGTTTGGTTACATGTGGTTTTTTTCACATCTGTCATTTTAACTAAATTGGTGGTCTAAATGAATAGTGTCATGCACAGGAACATTACATGGATTTATGACAGCTGAAATGTATAGCACCTGGAGGATTTGGGGTCCGTGAAGCAGTGAATGGATTTCAGAAAGCCATGATTTTCATCTTTGTAGATATAAGCTTGATCCATTATTCATCATGCTATGCAAAAGAGAATTGCACATTGGGTTCACAGGGCAGTCTTCTGGCATTTCAGAAAGAAGAAAAAGGAATTTAAGAGAAAGATTTATATGTTTATGTTGCCTCTGTTTATGATGTGAGCAAAAGAAGTCCAATTTCCTCCTAATTAGATTATAACAGGTGCAAGCAAATCCAACAGAAGGGAAGCTGTTTGTATAATATCTATACGGCATTTGGTGTGAGTGTAGCAGGGAAATGGGAAACGTCTCTCAGCTTTTCCCCTCCTATGGTCTGACACCTGCCGTGTGCTCTGCCGTCAGACAGCACTGGTACCGGGCTGGGTGAGGTGGCTTCACCTTGGGTCAGTAAGTGCAACTGAGTTGAGCTGAACGAGCTGGTGAAGCACGTGTGAGTCACCTTTTGAGACTCATTTCACTCTGTGCCTTGCTCTTCGCAGAATTGTGTTGCCTCAGGTTGCCTCATTCCCTCTCCTGTACCCCCTGTCTCATGCAGGCTTGGGTCCATTGCTGTCACCCATGTTGGGGGACATTGGAGTCCTTGCCACTTCTCCACTGTTGGTCCTGCCTCATGTTCTACTTCACCGTTGCCCCCCAGCCAAAGGGTCAGTAAGCAAAGGGCAGCACGTCCTATATGCGGACATCGTGTCCTCTAGCCGTTTAAGCTGAGATGCTGAGATGTGAGCAGACGTGTCTTGGGGAGTGTCACACTTTCTGCTGTGTTCCTGCGTGGTACTACGAGTGGAGTGATGCGGTGGAGAGCTGGAGGCAGAAACCTCTCAAAGTGTCGTGCCAAGAACTGCCAGAACTTGCCTATCAGAAATTTCAGGTTGTCTTGGTGTCTACAGATGGTGAGTGTTATTCTCCTTTCTTCTCAGACTTGCAGTAGTGAAGCTTTATTGGCATCCCTCTGATGCACTTCTGATAATGAGAACAGAGTCTGGGTGGGCAGACACTGAACAAGGTGTATAAGAAGATGGGTATTTCACCCCTGTTTTCAAGCAGCCCGGGGAGCAATGTTACTTCAATTAAAATAAAAACTAATGAGTTGAGAAACTTTCATTGCATTTTAAAGGAGGGGCAGACTTTCTACTTGCGTTTCAAGTTTAAACCTAATATGTAAGAAAGGTGAAGATCTACTTTTTAATTAAACAACTAAAGAGATCAGAACTGAGAGCCGATTTGACTAGGATGTTAATGCTGTTCTTTAAAAACTGCTACTGAAACAGAAAATCTAGAGGATTAATTTATGATTCTTATAGAGAAATGCACAGAATCATTCATGATGGTGGACTTAATTTTCTCGTAGGCACAATGATGTTATATAGTGTATTTGTGAAGAAACGAGTTCTATTTCTGTGTAAATACATTTTACCATTACTTCAGACTCCTGGTGAGATCATAATGATAAAGCAGCAAAAATACTGTCACAAACTGGCAGAAACCAGCCTGGCAGAAAATTCCAAACCCAATGGCAAACTTCCACAGGCTATTGGAAATTAGCTGCTGTTCCGCTAAAACAGTGATTGGGAGTATGTCTTATGGGAAGAGGATGGAGTTTTTAATATGCAGACATGCAGATGGGTCCTTGTCAAGTTTATGGTGTGACACTCATTTACCTTCAGGGAGAAGCTGAAATCCAAACTGTAAAGCAAAAACAGGTTCCACAAGTAGGATCTGTGAAAAACCATAATTTTTTTTGCAGATATTGCTCTTGAGTGTTCAGAAAGGCATGTGATGAAGTGCATTTATAGCAATTGATGGCTAAATAAGTGAACATTATAATTCTGTTTTTTTTTTTCTAACTCAGATTTTTTCTCTGCTTCTGTTTCCTTTTTACCATAATTTCCTCTGGTGCTACATTCTTACCTGTTTTTGATACGTGTTTTGGGAAATTGCCCCAGACTTGTCTACATAGAGATCTATTGATAGCTATTCATTCTCTAGGCAGGCGCTCTAATTCCATCCATAAATGTCTTTTTTTGAATTAGCTCAAGTCAGAGTGGGCTTGAACTAGTTCAGGGTAAATCACATCTTTTTTTTTTGAAATAAGAGAGCCTATCCAAAAGCTGATTGAGGAAAGATTTATCTTTCTTTAAAGTTGACACCATATCAGTCTAAACACACTTTGTCGTGTAAACAAGCCCTTGGTAGTATGCCCTGTGTTCTGAATTACATTTGCAAGCTTTTCTGAGTACTCCAACTCATGTTCATGTGCAATTCAACCTACAGCAATTCAAGATGTTATCACTTCCCCACCTTCTCTGCTATTTATCACATCCGTTCTGTCAGAAGTTCCTGCCAGGGTGGCAGATAGCAGACTGGAAAACGGGCTTATTCAACCCTTACCGCTCCAGTTCAAAGAGAACCGACTTAGCACGAACCCAGTTTAACTCACTGGAATGTGGTGGAGGATGCACGTTCCATTCCTTTGACTCCATTTTGTGGGTGCTGAACTGTTGCAGCGGGGGGGTAGCTGGATGCAGCACCATCTTCTGCTGCTGCAGCAGGGTTGACCAGGTGCAGAGATTTGTGAGAAGGTGCCTGAGAGGTGGTGGGGGTCAGTAGTTCACCCTGGGGTCTGGGCATTAGAGACTCCTTTCCTCTTTCATTATAGGAGTGACTTTGGTATTTTTCTCTAAAAGGTGAATTTATAAATTGGACAAATTGGATCAGATTTTTTTTTTTTTTTGAGATCAACAAGGAATATTTTTCAGCCCCTGCACTATGTTCATTTGAATGTCAGGTTCCTCTGAAAGCCGGTAAGGGTGTTCAGAATTCTGCCAAAAAATAGCATTCAGGAGAACTGTCTGTTCTCCCTTAACCTTGCTCTCAAAGCATCAGCCACAAAAAATTGTTCTGGTCCTCTTGAGCCTTAAAAAAACATCAAGGCAAGCACTGAGCTCAGACGCTTGAAATTTGGCTGTATTACAAAAGACTGAAAATGAGGCATTTGCCCTGGTAAATGCCTTAATAGAGGGGTCATTACCTGTGCTCTCTCTACGACTGGATAAAGCCCATTGCAGCTGAGGATGGATTGGACTAATAAACTCCAGAGCCTATAGAAAGCCTGCAGTAGTTAACAGCAGGGAAGGCAATCAGTGTGCATGTTACAGCGCGAGCATTATTGTAGGAAAGCTTTCCTTGCTCAAGGATCCTCAGGGCAGGGAGCGGGTGGGCTGTTCGGGCCACTCTATTTTTCTTCAGGCTTTCTCGCTTCAGTTGTCTCAAACGTTGAAAGAGGGTATGTTAATTTGTTCTGAGAAGCAGGCTGAGCTGCATAATAGCAACTGCAGGTGACACAGAGTCTATCCCATCCTGAGATTTGCAGAAATAGCTTGCCACTGTAGTTACACTTCAGGTCAGTCAGCTACAGAGAACGTCACTGAACGTGACTCTCCTTTGTGCTGCCCAATATCCACATTCTCCCTGTGGTCCATCTGTTTATTTCTAGGAGACCAGGGCTGCTTTGGCATCGCTTGCAGCTACCATTATGCAAAGTGTGTATCTGGTCAGAACTGGTCAGAATGGATTATTGTGTCCATTGCAAAGCCCAAAGCACACATATCTGTGTCTACAGGTACAGCAAAATAGAACATTTGAATTGATTATAAAACCAGATGAGGACTATATTTTCTAGGATCAAGCGTTGTCTGGGCGTGAGCTTTCTTTTCACTGATCCTTGAAGTGACAAATGTAGCTAAAAGAAAGGACTACTCATGCGAATGGCTGCTCATCATTCAATCATAGTCAAGTCCCTCTATAGCCTATCTCAGATCTGAATGCAGCACATCCATGCCGCAGCACAATGTCAGGCTGTTTGAAGGTACAATGGCCACACCTTGGTCCTGGATATATTAATACTCTGGTGTTGCAATGCTCCGAGGAGACTGAGTAGGTATAGGATTGGTTTAACCCTGTGTGCATGCCACAGGAAAAGCGTGAAAATAGTCTCCTTGCCTGGGAGCCAATGAGGGCTTTGATATAAATATTATGGACCTCCTCAGGGATATCTAATATTAATGTGAAAATTTCACAATTCTAATGGCTAAATAAAGCTGCAGCTGTATGCAGCTGATAATCTATAGGCTTCCTCATCTCTTATTCCAGCTCAGATATTTTCCATGTCCTCTTCATTGTTACATCTGGCTAAGATGAAGATGTGAAGGAGGACCTTTTTGCTACCATGCCAAGCCTAGAAGATTTTGCCTTTGTAGATCAAGGGGAGATTAGTGCTTTTGGTGTGATTGAACATATTGCACTTTACATTGCTTGGCCCATATAGGGGGAAGAAATCTTCTTTGTATCTGTGAGAACGAAAATATTAGCAGAACTGCCATGAAAACCCATTTCTGTCATTGCTGCCTTAGGCTGATCAAGGCAACCCTGGGCTGAGATTCAAAACAGGTAGAAAGAACAAGCAGATAACCACAGCATTCAGACATGAGTTTATTGTGGGGGAGAAGACTTTTTCTTTCCTGTCCCTTAACTCCGCACAGCGTCGTGTGTGCATGCTTAGTCAAGTGGTCACTAAGCACTTGCCACCTCCTGGCTGGGCTAGTCACATTTCTTGTTCATTGAGTAGCAGGAGCCGTCGGTGCATGAGGCTGGTGCAGTTTAGAGAGGCAACAGTTTGCCTGGAACATGCAGGGCCATAAAAGCAGCTGGGAGCCTTTTGCCTCTGGCCAAGTGGCTGAATTTATATTCACCAACCAGAGGCATGTGCAGGCATTAGAGAAAGGTTTGGTTTTTTTTTAAATAAAGGTCGTCTTGTTGTTGATCCGTGATAATGGTGGTATGTTGAGCAGATGTCTCAAGGACTTTTGTGTATTAAGTCTTTATTATATAGGTGCCTTTAAGTGTTGTGATTGGTATTAATGACTCAAAGCATGTCAAGACTGTGTTCCTCTGTTCCCTGGGACTGAGGACTTATCTACGGAGGACAAGTCTTTCTGAAGGAGAAGGTATTCTCATCGTTGGATGTGCTTTTAAGGGAAGGTACAGGAACTAACTGCAAGACTCTTGAGAGTTTCAACTACAGTGTACTAAAGTGCTAAAAAAAATAGCTGCTCAGATGAAAAGACAGCCCTTATTAGGTTGGGGTCTTTCCTAATTTTGTGTCAACTTCTACTTTTGAAAATTGATTTATCCGCAACGTAATACTAAAGTAAATAATTCCTTTCAATGTCATGCTGGCTCTGTTTCTGAGATGCCTTTTGAAGGAGCAGTTATCTGTTGTCAGCAATAACATGCCCCTGCCTTGTCATTGCCCCAGGTTATTGTTGAGCAATTATTCTTTCGTCTTCAAAAACATTTGCATGCAGGTTTCTCCTGTGTTTATGCATGTGGCTAGCCGTCCATGCAAATCTGTCACAATCCCAATTCAATTGTACTCTTCTTCCTAGCCTGACTGTCCTCTGTCCCTCCTTCTCCCAGGTGTTTTCTTCTTCCATTCTTTGCCACGCTGTATGAATATACCCTACTCTCTGGTATTGTTCTTGTTTCTTTTAATGAAGTAATTATGGCTTTTCCTTAGGTGTCCTTGCAAGTAAGATTCATTCTTACTCACTGCCCCAGCATATTTTTATACTACTGTCCTCTTGGGTCTACTTAAGCCTCTTCTAGATTTTGCTTTTCATGCATTTTGATGTGGTCTAACAAAATGTGCCAGTTTTCATCTATGTTCTCCCCTTTTTGCCATCCTCTCTCCCCTTCTGCCTGTTGTCTTTCCCTGCTTACAGACCAGGGCTATACTTGATTTCTTTTGGCTTTGGACTCGCAGGCAGATTATAGCTAGACACAACTAATTTATCCAAGAGTCTCTAGGTTGCTTCATTTCAGGGTAACAATCTCTTCTGCCAAGCCACAAAATCTGTGGCCAATCATTTCTCATCCTTCTGTCTGGTGTGAACCTCACCTGCTGTCTTTTCCTCTTTGTCTTCCTTCTGAAGGTCTTTCTTTTTAGACATTATGGGTAATTTTTGTTTTCTTTCAGTTTTGGCAGCTCAGTCAGCTCAGTTTGTGTCAGTGGCATTTTTAAAGCTGTAAAGGAAATTTTACCCTCTCTGCGGGTAGTGCTCAGTTTCTTATTCTGCTGTAGAAAGATACCCCTTTCCTATAGTCTCAGAAAACTGTGGCTCACCCTTAGTAACATCATTTTAAAACCAGGTGTTAACATTTCTCATACACTTTCTTATTTCAGACATAGCCCAGAGGGATGGTTTTTAAAACACTAACCTGACATTCTACTGATAAAGGGATTAAATGAAAGTATTTGCATAATGTCTTCCAAAAAGATGGGCTTTATGATAGGTGACACCAAAATATATTGCATAAGAATGTGAATCATTTGGAGGGGGAAGAAGTGCAAGTAATTTGTAAAGAGATTTACAGAGTAGAACAGGGTTATGTTGGACATTGATATTGTGAAGTAGTAGGATTCCATGATGCCAATTGTTACACAACATCTTACCGAAGAGACCTGCTTCCTTGTTTCCCTACAGGATGATCCTATAACCAAAGAAGCCCAGACTGGTTAGCTTCAGAAAGAACCCGTTTGCAGCCACCTTCAGAAAAACAAACAAACAAACAAAAAAGGAGTGTTAGCTGTCACGTTCTTGTATCACAGGATGAATTTGAATTAAAATTTTCTCCATCTTTTTTGGCTTTATTTCAGAAATACATAGTTTGGTGGGAGGGGGGATTTAACAAGCTTTAGGCAAGCTTTGCTAAATCCACAGTATATAGGGTACTGGACGACATGCACTGGAATGCTGATTCCATGAGGCTCAGAGTCTTATCATGTCTGCAGGCAAAGAGTAGAAACGCTTTTACATTAGACTTGCAAAACATAACGTGTAGTGCAATACTTTCTGCCTGAACCGTTCTGTCAAGTTAGCACGATTAGGTACTACAGCCCGTTTTGAATCCTCTTTTTATTTTTTTTGGTTGTTTTTGTTTTAAGAAAATGTAAGCCATACACCTGTCCTAGGAGTGTTTTGAAGAGTTCAGAGAGAATTTGAACTTGTCACATAAGCTAGAATAAATATATTAGTTGATGATCTCTAAGGTCCCACCCAACCCAAACCATTTTATGATTTTATGACTATTTGATAGAACCAAGATACATAACCTACATTCAGTACTTCATCCTGTCATTAGCCTACTAAGCTGAGACAAGTTAAATCCTCTCTTTTGCCTTTATTTTTGCATGTTTAATGTGGTTCCTGTTCCTGTAATAGTTGAGTCCCTCTTATTCTATATTGTCAAAATGACTTTTTTGCCTCAGTCTTCACCTGCAAGGGCTCAAACCACACTGCCCAAGTCATGGAAGGCAAGAACAGGGACTCTGAGAGTGAAGAACCGCCCACAGTATGAAAAGATCAGGTTCGAGACCTCTTAAGGAAACTGAAGGTGCATAAGTCCATGGGACTTGATGAAATCCATCCACAGGTCCTGAGGGAACTGGCGGATGATGTTGCTAAGCCCCTTTCCATCATATTTGAGAAATCGTGGCAATCTGGCAGAGATTTGTCAGGCATGATTTGACCTTGGTGAAGCCATGTTGGCTGTCTCCAGTCACCTCCTTATGTTCCATGTGCCTTAGCAGAGATTCCAGAAGGATCTTCTCCATAATCTTGCCAGACACAAATACAGGTTGGGCGGAGAATGGCTGGAAAGCAGCCCTGAGAAGGACTTGGGAGTGCTTGTGGATGAGAAACTCAACATGAGCCGGCAGTGCGTGCTGGCAGCCCAGAGAGCCAACTGTCCTGGGCTGCATCAAGAGAAGTGTGGCCAGCAGGACTCGGGAGGTGATTCTACCCCTCTACTCTACACTTGTGAGACCCCACCTGGAGTCCTGCTTTGGAGTTCTCAACACAGGAAGGACATGGACCTGTTGGAACAGGTCCAGCGGAGGTCCACGAGGATGATCAGAGGGATGGAGCACCTCTCCTATGAAGACAGGCTGAGAGAGTTGGGGTTGTTCATCCTGGAGAAGAGAAGGCTCTGAGGAGACCTTATAACAGTTTATCAATATCTGAAGGGAGTCTACAGGAGAGCTGGAGAGGGACACTTTACGAGAAAGTGTAGCGACAGGACAAGGGGTAATGGTTTTAAATTGGAAGAGGGTAGATTTAGATTAGACACCAGAAAGAAATTCTTTAGGGTGAGGCTGGTGAGGCACTGGAACAGGTTGCCCAGGGAAGTCATGGATGCCCCATCCCTGGAAGTGTTCAAGGCCACGCTGAATGGGGCTTTGAGCAACCTGCTCTAGTGAGAGATGTCCGGGCCCATGGCAGGGGGGTTGGAACTTGATGATATTTAAGGTCCCTTCCAACTCTAACCATTCTATGATTCTATGATTCTTAATGTGTCTAATCTCAAAACATGCCTCTGAAGCAGGTTAATACTATCTTTTCCAAATGTAGATGGGAAACTGAGACTTAGAGGGTTATGTTCATACCACCAAGCATGATCAAATAGTATTTGACTCCAATGACTTCAGATAGAGCCAGCAGCTTTAGAGAACAGATGAACTGGATCACCTATCTCTCTGTTGAGTAATAATCACAGTAATCTCTGCTGTAATAAACACAATGGTTAAGTTTGGATTTGAGAAGGGCTCTGCTGAACAGACCTCTGAGAGACAAAGGGGGCTTTTTTTGCAAAGACATTTTGATATATAACTCTCAGTGAAATCAAAGAGAAGGTGTGCCCCAGGGACTTTGATCTGAATTGCCCACTGGGTCTGTTGCACAATAAGGAAGTAATGGTAGGTGCAGCTTTACAAAGATAAAATCCTTGTATTTTTCTGTTTTCCTAAGTGGAAATTCCTAAATAAGTGTAACCTTCCTGTATGACATACATGTAAAGTTTCTCTCCTCTAAAATGCAGACAATGAGTCTAACTTATTTTTCAGATGAAGGGTTCTACATTGATGTAAAGGAGATATTTGTATTTAGTAATAATTGTGATTTGATTAGGAATAAAAATGTAGGTTCCCATTGTCTCTGTGAGGTCGTATGCAAACAGAAATACAGGAGAAATTGCCAAAGCAACTGATTAACTATCATTACTTAGCTAATATTTGCTTCCTATCTCGGAACTGGCTTTTAAGCATAAAAGAAAAGGAGGTGAGAAAATATTGTGCTTTGTGGGTGATTTGCAGTACCAGACTTTGGAAGGAACAGAGACTCTGTTATGCTCAGAAAACAGGTTTTTCTCCCTGTTAGAGATCCCGGCTCCAAAATCACAGGCTGTGTCTATGCTGACTGCACAAAGCTGCTTTCAGGATGGTACTTGCACGGCAGCCTGTGAGCGGGGCCGCGAATGCTGCTGGGTTGCTCCTCTCTGTAGCCAGCAGGACTCCAGGTGCCCCAGGAATGGTGCCTGGTCCACAGGAAAAAAAGTGGCCTCTTTGCACCCTGCTCAGAGCTGGTCCCTTTGCAGCAGCCTGGTGGTTTCCCTTGTACCCACATGATGAAGCACTTGTCCTTTTGGGTCTCTTCTGGGCCCCTTGGCTTAGAGATGTTATCGTCACTTTTCTGTGTGGGTCTCTTTTTTTTTTTTTTTTTTTTGGTTTTAGCATCAGAAATTACCTGAGGTGTGGGTTGCAGCCTACAAATGCAGCCTACAAGGTATTTCCGTAACAAGGGATGTGCCAGGAGGACTTATGGCAGGTGTTTGTCGTATGAGACCTGGTGAGATATTGTTGGAGGGCTGGTTAGGACCAGGCAGGGTTGTTAAGGAACAAACTCTCATCAATGCCACTTTTTGGGAGCGATCTGTTTCCAGGACTTCCCTTGGTTTTGTGTGGAGAAGGTCAGTTAGATCACTCTAAGAAAGAGGCTGGGAAGGAAATGGCAATTATGCAATATCGGGGTATCACAACCTGAGAGTAAACTGGGAGTTAACTTGGTGGGCAGTGAAGGCTTACCAGTTGTCTGCAATATGTGCTGATTTGCACTTTAACTCTGGTCTGGAGTGGCCAAAGTGTTTTTCTTCTGGTGCCGGGGATAGTTCATAGCCTATAGCTGTTCTGAGGTGGGCCAGTCTTCTCTTTTTGGGCTGGAGCTCAGGGCTTGAGCCCTTACGAAGACACTGTAATTACAGCTTCAGCCTCTCCACTCCCTCGGAAGTCCTGTGATTTACCCCAGGAAAGCAGACCGCTATAACCTGGGAGGAAGAGGCCTGTGTTCGCTTTCTTGCTCCACCACCATGGCTCTGGTTCTTTTTGCTTAGACATTATCAGATACCTTCCAGGTCTTGTTTATCTTATATTGAATTATTAGCCATGAAACCCTCCAGTGGACATGGAGCTTCTGCTGGGAAAAAGTGTTTTTGCAAGAACATATTCTATCCTTTCCCTACAAAACGAGCTACTACTCAAAAAAGATGCTGCTGCCAGCCTTGTGTATCTGTCAGGAGGATTATGCGTATGCGAAGCCATGGTAAAACCACCTTACCCCAATCAATGGACTTCATTGCTCTGAAGAGTTTTCCAGTGTGGATCTGTCCTAAGCCTCAGCTTTTCTGTTTGCTGCCTGGAGCTGATAGTGCTATGGCAACATGAGAAAGCCTCCTGAGTTCCTCACCTGGGAGACGGGTTTCACATGAAGCAGTACTGCT
Organism: Gallinago jamesoni; assembly: GCA_025769975.1. Taxonomy (NCBI): domain Eukaryota; kingdom Metazoa; phylum Chordata; class Aves; order Charadriiformes; family Scolopacidae; genus Gallinago; species Gallinago jamesoni. The sequence goes on along the minus strand of JAOQGH010000001.1, from coordinate 173,430,094 downwards.
GCTCAGAAGCACTGCTGTTCTGCCCTCCAACTTTGGAAGGGAATAAGGGTCTCCTAACCACTTTCTCCACTCACAGACAACTGCAGCCCTTTGTTGTTGACCCAGCAGAAGAACCAAGTCTGACAAAATGCTGCTTTGATGATACAGGCACAGGAATGGACAGGAGATGACATGTTTTGGTCCAGGAACTTCTTGACTTCTTTTACAAGTGCATAACGTGGCCATCCCCTTAGTCCTGACTGGAACCTTCCACCCAAACACCAAGCTCATTTTCCCAGTGATCCACAGAACTCTGGAGAGAAATTTTAATTTAATTTCTCTTACACCAGGTGGACACTGACGCCACCAAGGTGGTAGAATTTTGGAAGTGGGGAGTTCCCATGGTGGACTGGATGCCTTGGGAACTGCAGGCAGCGCACTCACTGCCTGTCGTATGACACGGTAGTGTGGCACAGTGTAGGGGAGTGTGGAAACCACACTAGACATTGCCTGTGTCCCTATTTTATCTCTCCAGATCAGTTCTCTGGAGACAGGAGAGTGAATGACTGTGGTCAGGTGGCATGCAGCTCCATAAAAAGTGAGCAGGTGAGTAAGCATTGATGGATACACAGTGTTAATTCACTAGCAAGCATTGCTGGGTACATAGTGTTAATGTACAAGACATTCTTGGAAGGAAATGGGAGGACATAGTCTTTTTGTGTCACTTCTACACTGTGTGAGAATTGAGGGAACTGAAAAGCTGTAGAGACCCCTGTGCAATTTACTCATTGTCAAAGGTCTGTTGGCTTTTGAAAAAAAGGGAGGATGTTTCTGGTGTGTGAACAGTCCAAGTGGACCTGCTCTGCTCTGTACCTATAAGAAGTAATAAATACCACCCAGACTTGTATTGTCTGCATAACTTAGAAGTAATCTACAAAATTTTTGTGATTGAGTCACAGTAAGAGGAAACGTCTATCCACCTGTCCTAGCAAATAAGCACCTGATGTTCTGCCTAACCAAGATTAAGATTAGATACTGCACCATGGGAAAGCTTTCCTATAAGGAAATGGTATGTAGTTAATTTCTAATGGAGTAATTTGTATGTTCTTTGTACGTTAGTAATTTGGCACCTATTATTATATGAGTTCGTGACGTCATTTCTTCAAAAACTTAGAAAAATATCATGCAAGTTCCTCAAGGTTTGGTTAGGGAAATCCCCAGGCTCTAGTATATAAGATCTCCTTTGTCCCTTTGCTGTCACCTCTGCTGGCCAAGAAGATGAAGCATGCACAGGTGGCTGCGCTGCTTCTTGTGCGAAGCGTGATTGCTCTGACTGCAACAACAGCAGTAAAGGAAGGGGTAAGATGGGGCTCTCATAACCTTCTTGTCTTCTCATATACTTTAGACTGCTGAAAATTCTTTTAAGGTTACTGGAAAATTATTAGGCAAATGTTGAGATCTCTGCATGGAGAAAGCTTGAAATATTCCTCCATCCTCCCTCCAACAAATGTACAGGGACTGGGGAGTAAATGTAAAAGTGAGGCACAAGTTTAAAATCAGAGTCAAATTCTGCCTTTGGTTAGATGAGTGCAACTCCCAGGGAGAATCTGAGTGGATATTAAATACTCTGTGTAACTTCTAATTAATTAGCAAGGGCTTATAGCAGGAAAGGATCCACATCTTTGATGTGGAAGGATTTGGGAGGTGGGGGCTTTCCCAGTTGCATGGTTGCTGTCATACTCTGTGACCAGGCACATGAAAGCCATGCTAGGTGTTTTTTGTGGGGTCCTCTCCCTCTTCCCCATAAAACTGTATCTTGTTGGGCAAGAAAGAAGTTAAAATTAAAGCCATCAATACAACAAAAACTCCCACAAACCCAACAACAAATCGAGGGAAGAGGGAAGAAGAGAAAACTTTGAAGAAAAACTTTAAGTGTAAAAACTTACATTAGTGAAAGGTGTGCTTTGGTTTTGTACTGCCTCTTTTTTAAATTATTTTTTTAATTTAAAACTGGGCTTAAATTATCAGAAGAAAATGTTTGCAAATAGCTTAAAGGCTCTTCCAAAAGAAACAAAAGATTTTGGTTTTGTTTGACCCAAAGTGACTGCCTTTTGGTATTTTTTAGTTAAAATTTGGAAAAAAACCCAACATTTGGCTCCCAGTGTCTCTTTCTGATTTGTCTGGTTTAGTCACCAACCAGAAAAATCTTGTGTGCCCCTAGCCATATTTTTCGAAGTTTGGGAGCACTGTGAATGCAGGCAGTAAAGTCAGCATCTCCTGGGAATGTGCTTTTATCTGGTCAAGGAATAGAAAGATGCAAAAGTCAAGATGGAGGTGTAAATATATGCTGATAAGATGAGGGTAGAAAGCTTAATATGGGAGACATTTCTCCTCAGTCTGCTTCGCTTTAAGCTGGTCCTTAGTTTGTGTAATTTGCACAATTTGTGATACTCTCTGTCCTACCACTGTTAATTGCAACTAGCTAGCCCCCCACGTTCAGTGTAATCATCTGAACACACAAATACTTGTTCAAATGGGTTTATTTGACAAACTGTACCACAAAAGCTTGTTTATGCTGTGTCCTTTCATAGCCCTGCCCTTTGCTGGCCATTTGGGTTTCCCCACCATTCCCTGGGTTGGGAGTGGGGCTCCATCTGGGATTTGGGAAATGCAGGAAGATGCAGGGGTAGGTGTCCCTTTGCAGGGGGAGACCATTTGATGCTCCATCTGTCACACCATTTGACACTGAGGGTGTCTTGCTGTACTTCCCAGTTTGCCACAGATTTTGGTGAGACCCCCACTAGGGGGGACAGTGTGCTGTGTCACGGCGATGCTCTGTGCCCTGCACGCTACGTGGGGGTGCAGTAGACCTTTTGGGATGCACAGTACAGTGCCAGGGTGACAGCCACTCTGCAGCTTGTGACAGGAAGTCAGGGACCAGCCTCAGACGAAAGTTAAAGGGGATGTATATAGTCTTACTACATAAAAGACTCCCAAGGTGGACCTGGCAGTATCCGTGGCAGTGTGGTGGCTTCCACAGTGGTCCCTCCCCGTGGTGGGATGCTGCCCACTCCGTGGTGCCAGTAGCAGAGTGGGGTGTGTGTCCCAGCCATCACAGCTTGCAGCCTGACAGCTTGGTGTGAAAGGGGCAGCGAGTCCCCACGCCGAGAGGAGTGGCGAGGAGAGGATGTCCCTGCCAGGAGGAACATAGCCTCTGGATTTAGGGCGAGGGGGGCACAATGCTGTCGTTTTAGACTGCCATGCAATCCGCCAGGGCTGTCTGTCAGAGCCCCAGCTCACACCTTCCAGACAGGCTGAGTGTCCCCTGCCTTGAACTGGTCACACAGAGCCTTTCTTCAAGAAGAGGTGTCTATGAAGTGGCACTCTGCCTGGGGAAAAGTTAGTTGCCTCAGCACCAGATCAGAAAAGCTGATAATTTTACAGATAATAAAACTGAAGTGCTTTGGAGCAGCGGGAAGGAGGCTGGTGGGGAAGGGATGGTTCCATATGCAGGAATTCACCCTGAAAAGGCTTTCCTTTGCTTTTTAGACTGCTTATATGACCATTCCATATCTGAGTAAGCCTGACACGACGGCTGGAGTCCTGCACACTCCCCCAAAGGTATGACCATTGCTGTTCTTCAATGAAGTCCAGAAAAAACAAAATTAGGAACTTGTGTCCCATTTTTTAAATGCTCCATAGTCACCAAGAGATTTAATCTTGATATGTGTTCACCATTTAGGCTGCCCAGGAAAAGGCATTTAGGAGTTTTGTATTCAGGATTTCAGTCAGCAGTGAATTCCCAAAATCATCGGTGCTGCTTCCATGTCATTCAGTGCCTGAATTCATATCCAAAGCTCTGTCCTTGTGACTACTGAACTGGATCCCAGACTTGAAGCGGTGGGGGTTTGAAGACAATGTACCAAAGAGCTGGGTGGTTACAGCTTCCCTAGAGGAGGGGAAAGACTTCTTTTCAACTTTGCTTTTCCATATAAACCAGAGCAGGGCCTTGAAGCTGTTTTCTGACAAATGCCCACATGTAGTTGGTGGGGAGGAGAAAAATCTTGATTTTTCCTGTTCTACTTAGCTCAAATTTTATTCTACTATTTTCTGGTAGAGGGACTTGAGTCTGATTTCTGTGTCTTCTGGTACAGTGCTCAAGTCCATGGTCTGCAGATTTCAGGATTTGTTTTCTTTCCCTCTCTCTGTCAGTGACGGCTGAATAACATGTTTGCTTTGGAACAGATTTGATGGGACACACTTGCTCTGAATGGTCCTGCAATCTAGCATCAAGAACAGTGTTTGTCCAAAGCACAGCTCTAGATCAGGTCAGAGATGGTACACAGCTCCATGGCAGGTCTTTGCTGTTCAGGTTAGCCCAGTGTGGCTCCTGGAATGTGTGGAAGGACTTCTTCTGAGAGAAAGCTAAGTGTCTGGCTCCAGTAGAGGGTTTAGAAAGTTAAATGGAGCTAGGAGTCTTTCTCTGAGTCTCAGTTAGCAGGACCCAAACCTCATCCATCTCCTTGCCTAGCTGAGGTGGCCTCTCTCCCTGCCATGTAGTTTCTGTGGATCCTATTCTTTGTCTTAGGAAGAGCAAGTATCTAATTCAGCACCGTGAATGCCGCTGGGCTACAGCGTAGCTGGAAATTAAGCACTGAAATGGCTAGGCTGTTTTGAGGATGTAAGCCTAAGTCCACATTTAGGCAGCTAAATAAATTTCCTGGTTTTCAGAAAATCAAGTACCTGCTGACTCCTACTCCATTTCTTAAATTGAAGTGATGTGGAAAAGGCATATTTCATGCCCATACCCAGAGGACTTAGAGGTGCAGAAGCTTCTAAGTGACTTAGGAACTTATTTTTCAAAATAATTTAGATACTGATAGCCATATCTTCAAAAATACTTGGAAACTTAGAAATAGTTTGCAGCATGGTCTCAGTGGGATTTTCAGAAGTGTTTTGGTAACCTACCTGGCAGTGAAATCAATGGAAGTTCTGTGCTGGGGTGTTCTGGAATGCCACGAGATACTTCTCTGCTTCCTTTCATATTAAATGTCTTCAGCGGTCTGTCTATGAGTGAAGTTTTAAGGCCCATGGTACTTGAGTAACACAGATAAAACGTCTTTTCATGCTTTCTTTCAAAACTGAGATGCCTGCTGTTTGCTATGGCTGCAGTAAGGAGGTTGCCAGAAGTGTGAACTGGGATCATTCCTCCCTGCTGCTGCTCTCTTCTTGGGCTTACAGATCAAGACAGCTTTGCTGCTGGCCATCACTGCATGTCCTGGGCTGCTTTGGCAGTGAGGAATTTAGTTGAAATCACTGTGAAAAAGCAAGGGAAGAAGTGCTGAAATGTCAGCTTTCAGTAGTTAGTTTTGTTGTTTGCTTGTTTATTTTTAAGAGGGAAGGAGAAAGAGAAAACACATGAAAACACTGGGATTTCTGCAAGGCAGGAGGAGAGATTATAAAAAGAAGTGTATTTAAAGAGCAAGTCTGTAGCTTTAGAATATGCAACTGCATTGAAGTGTGTGCCAGAATATTTTAAAGTAACATCAAATATCTTTATTAATAAATTTGTGATAGGTTTATGAACAGGAAATGTTTTGTATACAAACAAAAAATAACTGCTCCAAACACACTCAGTATTCAGCCCAATATTTATAGGAAATGATGGGCTTTGGCTGTAAATTATGGTAAGATGAGGAATTGCCAGCCCTGACCTTTCTATAATACACCATAGACATTGCTGTAGTGGTGATGTTTTGGGCACGCAGGCTACCAGGACAAGGTGATTCATGCTAATGGCGTGGGCAATGGCTTTGCAACCTATCCACAAACATGGGATAGGGCAGGCTGTGGTTTGTGGGTGTTAATGCACAATATTTTGTAGCAAAGTAAGTATCTGAGGCTGAGCCTGTATATTTACTTCATCACCTTTCAGTGGTGGACAAGGAAATGCAGATGCCTATTTGCTGGGGCTGATTGAGAAACTTCAAATGAAGCATTTTTCTTTTCAAAACTTTCCCTGCTACTAGTTCTGTTTTGGTGCTTTCATCTCTATGGATGGAAATGACTAGATGATCTGATCAGTTCAGATGAACAGAACAGGAACTATAAGAACTGAATTACTATGTTATTATTTTCCTGCTGTTGTCTGTTTTTCCATCCTCTGGAACAGTTATTTCAGTATCTTAGGAACATTGTCCACAAGATTGGGAAAGTAAAAACTATTATATGCTTCTGATTGTCCAATGGTAAAATCTTTACAGTAATATTTAACTATTTTCAGGAAGATTTGTAATGCTGAGTCACAAAAATTGTTAAATACCTTGAGTTCCTTGGAAGAAAGAGCTGAAAGACATCTAGTAATGAAGTTGTTGATCCCATGATTTTCACAGATCATATTGCTGTCGGACGTTAGCTCCTGATTTCAGAGAATAATATTAACACTTTTTTGCTTACCTATTCCTTATTGCAGCTCTTTACCAATGTGTCTGGCTCTGTGGATGACAGCGGAACTTGCCAGTGCTCTGTGTACCTGCCGGATACCACCTTCCCAGCGCAGAAGGCTGAGAAATTGGAAATTATAGCCGCAGAGCTCTCGGAGAAATTCGAATTAGAGCTTTCTCGAGTAAGGAGTTCTTTTCTCATAAATATAACAATTGTGTCTTTGCTGAAAAAAATGGTTGCCTGTGAAAAAGTACAGCAGTCAGTGCTTTTCTGTGCCTTGTCTTTCAAACAGTGGGAAAGAGGGTTCTGTAAGAATGACGAGAAGGGTGATTAAATCTCAAATCTTTGACGTCGTAGTATGTAATACATACGAATATCCTTAGGTCTCTTTTCTAGGCCTTTGTAGCTAGAGGCATATGGTATTTTTGGAAGAATGGTTATGTTTTTCCTCTTTTGGCTCAGTTTTATTGGTTTGTGATTGCTACACAGAGAGAGCTATAGGAAGCCAAGCCTCCTGCTCTTTCATGTGTTATTATTTGTATCAAGCTGGCTGGATTGTGAGAGGGAAACGAAGGTCACCACAGACCAGAGTGAAGAAGTAGGTGAATATTTGTCCCTTCGCTTCTGCTCTCAGAGATTTAAAAAAAAAAAAGAAAAAGATAAAAACCCCCAAATATCTTCCTTGTCAACATCTGAAGCTGTGGCAGGGAGACTGCTGAATTATGCATTGTTGTTGAAGTCAAACACACCTTACACTACTTTGGCTGCTTGTTGCATGAATTCAGATCCATTTTTTGAGGAACTCAAGCAAACCCACACATGCTGTGGTGCACCAGGTGAAGCTGCCTGCGAAGACGGAAGTCTGTCTTTGACTTTTGATAGTGGATAAATATTCAGGATTCAGATTAGGTGTCCAGCAGAAAGTGTTTTCTTCAGGAACCAAGCATCTTAAGAAATGAAGTGTCCTTGAATTAATCAGCAGAAAAGGCACAGCATTAAATTATAAATTCTGACCATAAATATTCATAACCCTCCTCTGGTATAATCAAGAACAGATAAGAAGTTGTGCATAAAAAAACAGAACAACAGGCAGAAGATCCTGTGGTAAGATCTTTCAGTTCAAATCATTTGTTTTGAAAGAACTGGAGCTAACAATGAAACACATGCAGCTGTCAGCAGGGATATGAAGGGCAAGCTGACAGAAGTCTCTCTGCCTTGAAGCACAGAATTTACCTGATTCTTTGCAGGATGGATACATAGTTCAGAGTTAATGATCCATGAAAATCACTGAGATTTTAGGTCCTCATACTGTTCCCGCTGTGGTCAGTGCCAGCATTTTAAGCTAATTGCTCTGGGACAGGATCAGGGGCATGATTTTCAGCCAGAAAGTTGGTGTGATTCTTCAAGGTGTTTGTGCACTGTCTTTCCCAGTCACTTGCCCTGGTGTAAGCAGTCTCTTATGAGTACTTTCCTCAGAATGGTGCATTTTTCCCTTAGGATTCATGATTTATCTTCTAGTTTCATGCAGTTCCGCAAAGCATCTCAAGTGCTGCTTGACCTCTCTGTATGGACAACCTCAGATCTCCATCGAAGCCGGGTGTCTTGCTCATATAAATACACAGGTTACTACAGATAGCTAAAATTAGGATGGCACCCTTACTGTCATCCTTAGGTGCCCAGCAGTGTAATTCTGTGTAGACACTGACCTTGGCTTTCAATTCTTGCTGCAGACAGTGAAAATTCCTGACCTAACTCAGGCTTCACTGAATTTCATCCTGTCGAGAACAATCAGCCAAGCAGTGTTACAATGCATCTAGTTAGATAAAGTGTGACACATACTTTGGTGTGATCTAGACAAAGAGATACTGCGGGTCAGAAATGTATCTTGGTGTAACTCTGTGTGTGTAAAATTTTTCAGTTATGATACTGCTCTTTTGTAGAAAGAGGAAAGCTGTCAAGCATTGCCCCGTTGATATCTGAATTTAAGTAATCATCTCAGATCTTGTAATCCATGAGTCTCCATGCAAAACATTCTTCACCTTTCCAGTTGTGGAAAAACCCCTCCTTGTACAATCCTGTACACAAATTTAATTGTGATATACTCATAGAAAGAAGGAAATAATGAAATGGAGGAAAGCCCAGTTCTCATTATTGATCATTATTAGAAATGATCCTGAGTAAAATCCTGAAGAATTATGCTCAGACATAACCTGATCTCACCACAGGGGTGGGAATTTCTACTGAGCGCTTTCTTTTTTGACTCTGAGAACCCATTCTTTATTCACTCTCCTATAACACCTTTTGAAGCTCATGGGAGCTTTTCCAGGATAAGAGCTGCAGGATTGGACCCTCTTAAGGATGCTTTCCATGTGCTAGAAGTCCCAGATAAACAACCTGATTGAATCGTTAACCTTTTGCCTGATTGTAGGCTAATTCAAAAAGCAAGGGGGTCCTTTTATAGAATCAGCAGGCAAGGAAGCTTGCAGATAAAGAGATGCTCTCATGTGCCAAATGAGTACAAACCGTAGCCTGAAAATACCAGACTAATTTTTCCTGTCACATCAACCTTTGCTAGCGTAATTATGATTACAGAAGAAAATTAACCTTTCAAAGTGAAGCTGGAATTGGCTGCTTCTCTCAATAGGAAAAGGGAGAGGACACCTCTGTACCAGGGATGGATTGGCACTTCATCCCAAGGAGAGAAAGTGCCTTCCAGAACTTGGCTCAAAACAGCCACAACACCCTCACATAACAAAAACATGAGAAAAAAACCTATGCCTGCCCTCCACCAGGAACAGCTGTTTTCAAAATGTTAAACTGTAGAAGAATTCTTCTCTGTCTCAGCTTGCAGACCGCTTGCCAGCTATGCTTGTTATGGGTCCGTAGAGCTCAGGCCTGCCCGAAGCCAGTGTCCTGGGCCAAGTGACTTATAGAGTTGCTGGTTTTGTCTCTTCTTTCTCATCTTCCCTCAGTCCTCCCACTTTTTTTTCTTTTTTTTTTTTTTTCTTTTACATCTTCATCTTTGCACTTCTGTTCCCCCTTCTGTACTCTCCAAATACGTGCTGGAGAAGTGTCTGTTTGCATGCTGCAAAACCCCTGTTGATAAATACCAATTGCAAGTAAACGACACAGTAAATGAGCATTGCAGATTTTTCATGCCCTTTTCATTCCATGAGGGTGACAATACTTGGAAAGGAGGAAAAAACTGAAAATGGAGGAATTTTCTTCCTACATATGCCTCACACGGCTCCATGTTCTTCCTATAAAGAGCTATTACAGGCCCTAAGCACTCATCATACCCTTCTTTAGGCTTTTATGACAAATGTGGCAGCAATCAATACGAGTTATTGTTCTGTATGCCTAAAGGTGGGATATGCACACAATTTCTGTGCCAGTCTGTCAAGAGCCAGTCCCTAGCAGGTAGCTACAGTAGAAGACCAGGGATTACAAGCTGCTTAAAATCTATCTGCCAAGCAACGGAGTGGCATCATGTTCCTCTTTCAAACGATATTTTTGAACTACAGAAACTCCTGTGCCAGATCTGAGCAGGCAGGAATGTCCACACAGGGCATTGCAATGCTTGACATATGTGCTGGATTTGTCTGCAAAAGCGGTATAGACCTGTTAGAGAGGCACTGCTGAGAAAATTGTATTTGTCCAATAATTCGCCAGGGGAGCTATTAGCTCGAGCTCATTGCGACGCTGGTGTGGCTGTATAGAGCACTGCAGAATGCTGGGGCTAGTTCAGGCTCAACTTGTATGGATATCTCTCAGCTATACTCCATGTGATGGGATTAACATGTCCTTAAATGACCTAGGTGGCTGACTGAGTGAAAACCTGATGTGGGAGGAGAAGTTCAGGTCTGTGCCCTGCAGCGATCTGCAATTGGGGCTGATATAACTGTGTGTGCCTTGTTCCAGCCCCCAGCATTTTGTCCAGGCTCTCAAGCCCCTAGAGAAAACTCCATATTCACAGGTTTCTCACTAATGAGTAGTCATCATTAATTCCAGCAGTCTGTTCATTTCAGTGGCTTGTAGATTTGACCTATATTGCATCATTATTATTTTCATCAGTAGTATTAGTGTTTGCATTAGTGTTACTGTGAGAAAGGTTATTAATGCCTAGATAGATTTCCAAATATCTCTATGATATACGTAGCTTCATGAAGCAGTGCAATCTTGTTCGGACATGGGCTTGCTTTGTATTTCTCAGGTTGCAATCATATATGCCTGCTTTTTCACTGTGCAAGCTCTAGACACACATTTTAAACACTGACCTTTGGAGAATCTTTTCAGAAGATTTTTTTCGAGGATATCTTCCAACTCCAAACTGATTTTGGTGATCAGTGAAAGTGTGAGGTCCAACTACATGTGGCTCTTCCAAGAACATTGTCCAGTTCCCTCTTGAACAGATGACGGTGTCAGACAGGACAAAGGCTCTCAGCTGTCTTTTTATACAAGAAGTTAGGTCTAAGACTTTATATGCTATTAGTATTTCATTCTTAATTGTAATAAATTAGCTATTCCTAAGCTTGAAGTTATCCAGATTTGACCTGGGAGATCTAGAGCATCCGGTCTTATGAGTCAGGGTGCTTCTGCTGCAGCTTATGGAGATGTGCCAGTTTATATCAGAGCAGCTCAAAGTCTGGCTGCACACATTTAGAACAGAAGATCTGTTTCAAACCCCGATTTAAATGCACAGGGTTGAGCAGCCTTGTTTTTGGTGTATGTTATCTATGTGCATGCAGAGAGGTTAATTCAGATTTATAGTGTAGTTGTGCCACTATTGAAAAATATACTTTTGAAAATGGGGTATTCTTACTTGTGGTTCTCCTTCTTAAACCACATCACTGACTATTTTGTGATGTGAAAGGATCCTTTCTGCCTTTCATGAATTTCCATGCTGTGAGTTTCTATACCTCCTCTTTGGTACCCACGGGATTCGATCAAAACTGAAATTATTTGATATATTTGATGATATTATTATCAAAACTGAATTATTTGATTATTTGTTGGTGTCTCCATCCCAGGGAATGCTGCTGGAAAAGGAAAACAGGGAGTCCATAGTCTTCATACCCTGACAGGATTTTAGAGGCCATTTCAGAGCCAATGGGAAAAAATACCGACTTTCATTTTATGTTAAGATAATGCAAGAACAGTTGAGATGATGTGGGTTAAAAATCTTTCAGTCAAATATGTAATAGTTATGGAAATCATAGTGCTGTAAAGAGAGGGACTTATACTACAAACACCATCTGAGAGTATAAATATGGAGTTACTGGTGCAACAAAATAATTATATTTATTCCTACTTCTTACATTTTGTGATACAATTATATTGATTTAGGGGAAAACAGGCATGAATTTTATGAAGCATATAGGAGAGGAGTGATGTATGTTTCCCAAAGTGTTACATTTCAACTAACATTTTCCATGGAATGTTCTGAATCCATATAATATTCTTAACATCCGGCACCACAATGCTTGTGCTGTGACCTTTACCTTAGCAGATACATGTGTGAAAATATATATATGTGGACAACTGTTTAATGGTTCGAAGACTGAAAAGGCTGCTATGTAAATTACTTTAGCTAAAGCCTGCAATAAATTTTACACTTTCATTTAAACCAGATTTGATTTTTAACACTGTGTTTAAACATTCCCCCCTGCCCCAAGACAAACCCCAAACTAGTTCTGCCAACTTTTGGCATAATTCACACGTATGCAGGGTAAAATCCTATTTGGATTCAGAGTTAATAGGAAATGTGAAGCTGAAAAACTTGGGAATCCTTTATTGCATTTTTCAGCCTCCTCCGGTTGCTTTTGTGAGATAATACACTGCAGATTTCCTAATAAAATTTTCACCAATGTAAGTTCTTGGCATATTGAGGATAAAATTAGCTCACAGAGACAATATTGGCAAAGAATTAAAAAAAAATGGAAGACTGTGAGTAAAATTCTGCCTTCAGTTATCCCCAGGCATTCCTGAGGGGACTTTGTGGAACTGCCAACAATAAATGAGGGTTAAATTTCACATTTTTTATGTATGTGATGAGAATTTCATTTATGTAGTTTATGTGAAGAATATATATGCCAGGTATGTGGAAGTTATGCATGGGGTATTCAGAAGTATAATAAAGATGTCAGACAGGCTTGTTTTATTTGCTAACCTTGACTTGAATATGTGCTTTTTTTTTTTTTTTTTAAGGTTAGAGAGTACTCAAAAATGATTGAAGTGTATCAGAAGCAAATCCTTAATCTAACCATCAGAGTGGAGCATATGGAGCAGAGCAGTGTATCTTACACAGAACTGGACTTCCAGTTACTGAAAGTGGAAATCCGTGACCTAGAGAGACTGGTCACTCAGCTGAAATCCAGCCTTGTTGGAAGCAACGTCATCGTTGAGCAAATATATTTGGAGGTATTGCCAAAGTCCTAATTAGCCACAGAGGATTCAAATATACAGATAATAGTTTATTCTTTCTTTACTGTTTAGGTTGAGGAAATGTAGCCAGTCTCTACTGCAGCCAGTGGAATTATTTTAGTATTTCATCAGCATAAATTAAAAGAAAGCTTGACCTTAAATGTATTAACAACTTTTTCCTTGATATAGAGCATCAAAAAACAACAACAACAACAAAAAATACCAAAACAAAATGGGGACCTCTTTATTTTTGCCAAATATCTGCCTGAAAGTTAACAGTTTTGCATAGCATTAAGCACATGAGCTGATTAAATTATTAGAATAAATATTAATTTTTAGACCCCCATGCTTGAAAGCCTTTGTGCTTTAACTTAGATAATTATAAAATTAGCTTCTGGTTGCTAGGGCAGTGGCCCAATCAATATGAAATCAAGAAGTGGGTAAGACTATCACCTTCCCAGCAGACTATAAATCACATTTTCAAAACTGTAATTAATCACTCACCTAGAGAGAATAATTACTTCAGATGGAAAGTGAAACATCATTTTCTCCATTGTCCTCTAGCTCATCAAGTAGGTGATTGAGAACATTATTTATCTTTGCAAATAAAATTTCCAGATACCTTCATAAGGCTGGAATAAAAACTTTGTATGTACAATAGCTGGTACTTGCCTAAAACTTACTGAGTATTTTTAAACTATGAATAAAATAGCAATATATTTTTGCATTATAGTGTACAAATGAGTGTTAAAACATTTCCTTGTGGCTACAGAGGTATCTCTGCTGTAAATGTAAAGTTCATGCTAGCAGGATGAGGTTTTAGGGATATTTCTTAAAACCTGTTCTGTAGCATCTTCTGTGGTATGATCAACCCTGCCTGCAAATATCTATAAAATGAAGTTGACAAAAATTTAAAATCTCTCTTTTTTTTTTCCTTTCTAGATCACAAATCTGACTATACTGGTAAATGAACTAGAATCACTGGACAAAAACAATGTGCTTGCAATTCGACGACAAATTGTGTCTCTGCAGAATCGATTGAAAGAGTGTGAAGAGAGCAGAAACAAAACTACAGTACCCCCTTATTTCCCACCAGGTAAGCATTTCACTTGTATGTTAGATAAGAAACAATATAATACATGGGTGAAAGGGTAAATGCAAAGATTTCTTTGTTAATATTAAATACAATTGTAATGATACTACTTAGCTCTTGACAAATTGAGAAGACAGCTCCTAATGTTTCATCAATGGCTTCAAAAGGAAAATGAGGGCAGGGAACAAACTCTTCCAGACACAGTAGCTGCTTTCAACTGGAGAAAGTTGCAATCTTTCTCTCAGCTGCAGTGTGAAAAGTGAATCTCTACCCCCCTTCTCTCTCAAAACAATTACGTTTGTTTTTTTTTTTGTGGGAAACGATGCTTTTTTTTCTGCTTAGCTTTGATTTTTAATAGTTCCTGTGAAAGTGACCTGTGTCATGGCAATTTTTCTCTTATGCTGCTTGGGAAATGTATGAGCAACAGTTGATGTTCTAAAGCTGTTGGTATGCAAGCTCGGGAAGGTAGCTTTGCATGAAGATTACTTTTGCTTCACAGGCAAAAGATTCTTCTAAATCAGAAGGTCAAGAACCTTGGGGGGAAGTTCTGATCTCAGGGAAATAAGTGGGATTTCAACGGAAATAGGATTTTTGCCATTTTCTTAACTAGGAAAGGTTATGTTCTGGGGCTTAGATCAGTGGTTCCCAAAGTGCTGTACATATAAAAGTAGCAACAGTCACAGGGCATGTGGTAATTAGTTTACAACTGGAATAATTTCTGTCTGGACAGTGTGTTCAGTTGAAAAATCATATTGCAAGTGAATCGTAGCCTGAGAAATTTTGAGAGTTAGATATGAGACACAGTAGCAAACCGTTTAGGAAGCAGTAGTTCAGGTATGCCAGGTCAAGCATCCCACTTGCTAACAGACAGGAGAATTTATCAAGCTGTTTTGATCCCCATTTTATACACTGGGGGTTCCTTTTGACAGAGTATTGTAAGAGAGAAAGTGCTCTGCTGTATACAATACCCAGGGGAAGGATCCTGCTTTTTCACATAAGATGGTTAGCAATCAGCACAGGAGCCCATAAAAAACCAGGAGGAGTGGTGTCCTGCTTGCAAGTAGCACAGATATGCACCTACCAGCATTTACTGCTCATCACCTTGGGGTCAGCTGTTTCAAACATCTTGTTGGAAAGGTGAGAGACAGAAATACAAGATTCCTTTAGAGTCAGCAGCCTTCCCTATTGCGATCTCCTCAGGGCTTTCTGCCCGCGTGGGCAGCCGCTGCGCATCTCTGACAGGATGCACGAATAACACCTTGTCTGGGGGATCAGGCAGAAGAGAAAGCTGAAACAAAACCCCACATTGCAAAATCTCAAGGCCCTTCTCAGCTCCTTTAGGAAGGGCTTAAAATGTTTCAATGAAAAAAAAAAAGGAAGCAAGCAATGTTTTAAAAGTATTTGAAGGGCATCTCATTGATTTATTAAGGGTGACGGTGTGTGGAAAGAAACAGCCTCTTTTTCTTCGAGCCTACAGCAAGCCTTTGTCTCGGTGAGAAAGTACTGAAACAAGAATACTGTGTTCTTCCCTGAGTGATGGAGGAAGGCGTTGCTTATACGGCTGGGTGGTTGGCGTAAGTGTCTGTGGGATGTGGGAGCCTTTGGAGTGGGAAAGGAATGTCTATGCTTCCCAGTGCAGCTCCATGCAGGGACAGGCAAGTGATGCCCAAAGCTCTGGGGTGGTCCAATGTAACTGCATAGGATTGTGACTGTAAGAGAATTATTTAGCCTTGCTTCTTAGCAAGCTTCTTAGCAAGCTTCTTAGATGGGGAGATGGGTAGAGTTTATCTGAGACCAAAAATGGTATTGCTTTAGTGTTGCCTTATTCCTGACTGGTGTGCCAGCTAGCTCAGGCACCTTTGCATGTCACTGTGTTGTGTGGGAATCAAGGAGCAGAAAATAGCCTAGAATGCCCAAACTCCAGGTGGCATGAACAATAGCTTCCATTGACTTCCAGAGAATTATCACCACTGACATCAGCTCAGGACATCCTCTGCTGTTGGTGTCTGTGAGTTTATCTCCTGCCCACAGGAATAGGAACCCCAGAGGGGTTAGAGCAGGTGTTGTGTGCTTATTCTCATGGCCAACTTTAGGGTAAGGGTGGTCTCTGAGGCCAGCACAAAGGACTGCTGGCTGAGCAACTGCAGAGAGCTGGCAAGTTTCCTACCTGTTGTGAGATGCCAGCTTTACAGGTCACCCAGCTGTTGTGTAGGCTCAGATCTCTGCTAATGCCCACAGCGCTGGTGTATCCTGACTTTGTGTGCCTGGCAGGGAGCAAATGTTCCCTGGGCAGAGAACTTTGTAGAGCAGTTATGTGTCCTGCGGACTGTATCTGAAAACAGGTAGTAGTAGGAGGATGTTATCGCCTGGGGAGATGCAGTATGTGAGAGAGCTGCATTTTCTAGATGGTCATTTTGGAGGCTTTGCATGGATGCTCACACCTAGGTCTCTGAAGCTCTCTAGCACTCATTTACGCTTTTGAACACAATTTCCATACGTTTTCTCTGCAAGCTTGAATGCCTTGAATTCCTGCCAAACCATTTGGCCTTGCCCTGCTTTTAGTTCATATTATATTTATAATGTTTGTATTAAACTGACTCTTTGTCCTGTTTTCAGGCTGCGTTTTCTTTCCCCCTTCACCCCCTCTCCTGCATATATTGGGTAGGCAACATGAACTAGAGAGAGCTTGGCTAATCCCCAAGCTGTCTAAGACCATGAGTCTAAAGGCAAGTTTAATTAAAGCTTCTTGCTTCTCAGTGCTGTAGTACACAGCCCCTCTGACTCTCTCCCCCAAGGCTTTTGCTGCTGTATTTCTCTGAGTGAGCAGGCCTATTCTCAAACGACATAGTAGAAAGAAATAACTGGTCTTCATTTGCTGCCTTCTCTCACCAGAGAGGTGGGTGTCTGAGTGTCTGAGATGGGTCTCGATCACTTCATCATCACCTCCTCATCATCATTTTCCTATCTGCAGCAGTTCCCGGCATTACTCTGCTCATCACTTCAGTGGAAAGAAATACTTATCCATTCTGGGTTTGGTTTTTTTTTTTTTTTTTTGGTGCTGATCTCATCTGGCTGCATCAGGGCAGAAAGAGAGAGAAAAAACCCCAGGATGGTTCTTTGAGGACTCTGCAGCAGATTCTTTGTCACATCTCACTGAAATGATCTGAGAGAGGCAGCAGGGAGAAGTGAGTCAGATAAAACTCTCAAAGGCAAAAAAAAAGAAAGAAAGGAAAAGAAAGAGCAAAGCTGATTTTTCTGGCTTTTATGCTCTTAGAAATTAAGGATTTCAAGTTACTGGTGAATAGGTCTCCGCAGGAGGAAGACCTGGTGTAGCCTAATGCTGAAACTCAGACAATCCCATTGGAGTCCTACAGTGATTTCATTTTTACCTTGTATTTTACCTCCTATGTACCCAAGATGTCTGTGGTTTTTGAGTGATCTGGGTTGTGTTTTGAAATGAATATGTCCATACCCAAAGAAAGAGACATGCCTTACAGGCATCTGAAAAGAGCTGGCCGGTGCCTCCTCTCCAAGACTGCCTGAACTGCCCCTAGAGACACATGCCTTTCTCCACTGGCAATGGAAGGACCTTAGCTGAGGTACCCAAATTTTTAGTTGCCTGAAGGTAGGTCAGATGAACTGCAGCCCTTCACCTTATTCCCCGTTAGATGCTGACAACATGAGACTTCCCTGATGCAGCTGTCAGCCTGTCTGTGTCTGGTGAAGATGGAGGTGTCTGAACGGGTCTTTCTATGTCAGGGAGACAGTAGGAACAAAGATGAGCCGTTCCCCGAGCAGCTCTGTCTCCCATGTAACAGCTCACACATCTGGATGCAGTGGTTCATCTGTTGAGAGAGGAGGATGCACATCTGGCACTTCGTAGTGCCAGAGTGAGGGTGTAGCACCAGTCTGCTCCTGGTCTCTGTACCCCTCATGGGTGTTCCTTTAAATGTGGGTCCCACCTTGTGCAATCCCTTCTCTTCTGTGATCAGACGCAGCTTCTTGGTGGGAGGAGGCTACTGGAGGTTTTTTGGCACTTGTATTGTTGGAGTGAGGAGCTGATGAGCTCTACAAGTGCTTCAGAGTGAAGCAAGACCCAATGGGATGCGTCTCAGTTCTGCAGCCCATCAGCCAAGCAAGTCAGGCTCCCTCCAGTCCTGACAACTAAGTGCCAGCTCCTTTTATTATGAACCAGAAGGATTAGTAAACATTTGAGCTGAGATACCGGTTCTTTATGAAGGGAGAAGGAGAAGTTGGTGTCTATCTACCTGTGTTAGTCCTCCTCTTGCCTATTTGCTACATAAGCATGAAATAAAGGCAGGCAAAAATACCAGGACGTCATTTATCAGTGGCCCAAAAGAGTGGAGAAAGGAGTTAAAAACTTGAAAGTCTGAATAATGCATATGGATTTATTTCAAGTACCTTCTAATATTTACAAAATTACATGACACTTTGTTTCCTTTGTGCATTTTTTCCCCACAAGATCCAGACAGGGAGGCAAGTTTAGATTAAATAAACAACAATGAATTCTTCTGAACATGTGCAGAAGACAGATCACCCCCTGACTACCACAGAGATTTTTGGTAAAAAAAAATAATAATTCTGGGAGAGTTTTCAAGGAAATCAAAATCAGGCACATACTCTATAGAAACCTCAGACAATTTTCGATGTCATTAAAACAGAACATGCTTCTAACTTTATTTTAATAATTCATTGTTTCATAAATAAAAACCAAACAAGTGTTCAGCAGAGAGATCTCTTTAAGGGAAGAAATAATAATTTATTATTTCTTTTGTAAAAAAAGGTCTCTCTGCTGAACACACGTTTGTTTTTTATTTATGAAACAATGTATGAATTATTAAAATAAATCTGAAATTGTGTTCTGCTTAATGACATGAAAAATTATTTGAGGTCGCATATAGATGAGCTTAGCAGTGCTTCACTACCTGCAAGCTTCAGCGTTATATTTTTCTAAACAAATCAAGAGTTTTAGAGCATTTAATAACCATTTAATTCTTAGATAAGTTTATTGTGATTTAAGCACAGTAATGTATTCAATATGTCACCAGCTTGAAAGAAGCCCTTGTGCCGGAGGTAACAATACATAATGGAGATATAAGAAAAAAACAGTTCAAACTGATTTATGGAGTTGGCAGACTGCAAGCCATTTTGCCCTGTCTGCCTCAGCTTTCTTCCTTTGCATGAGCTGAGGTATAAGCACCTCCAAATGCTGGCCTCCGTGCCAAGCGCTGAGGCCATGTTACTAGCCACGCTATGTGCCATTTCCACGGATGCAGCCTGGCTGGCCACACAGCAGCGCCTTCCTTGTCTGCTATATTTGGAAATGAGGTTTCTGCTCCGGGGCCTTACATCCTCTGTAAAGCTCTTAAGTGCATGCTTAAATGCTCATCTGCTGTGAGCCAGGAAGGCTGATTCACTGCGATTCTTGGTGGCATGGAGGGAAGCAGCGTTCAACCGGGGTCATCCCCTGTTTCAGCCGCGGGAATCCCAGGACACAAAAGGGACTGGAGGAGGAGTTGTTCACAACTCACGTCATCCTCTCTCTGCCATGAGCTGGGAACTCAGCTGACTCCAAGGATGCTGCCAGCGTGGCCTGGATACAAAGGGATTTAGCTCAATGTAGGGATTTACACTTAAAATAGAGCTTCTCCCCATCTTTCTCATAGATGTTGCGAGGAGGCTGCAGGTGAGTCACATCCCTCAAGTCACTAGCACAAGACAGCACAAAGCAGTGAGAGTGAAATGTTATGTAGTTCAAGGAGAGAAATGCTACGTTTTGAGAAAGAAGGAGACAGGGAGACCTTCAGTGGCCAAATGGACTCTACACATTGGCACAAATGTTGCCCTCTTGCTTGGACATTTCTAACATTCAGGCCTCAGGTTTCCCTGTCCCAGAGGCAGAGCACCTTCCCCCCCTGGGCAAAATAGATCATAAAAAGATTTCTCTGCGTTTTCAACAGTCTATTTTTCACCAAATATATTGTTTCTCAGTCTTTTTCCAAGTAGAGTACTTCAGATTGGTCTATCTCGCCATTTCACTCTATCTGTGGGATAGACCAGGGATGCCTTTGAGAACTAGATATCTCCTAGGCTTTTTCTGTCAGTGGCTTTAGGAGTTTTCAGTTCCACTTTGTATGTCTGGCCTTGCTTAGGGATGGCCAGCTTTGAGGGCAAAAGGTAAATTCTCCATTATTTCTCTTTCTTCTTTGTGCTAAGATGTAGGTTATTTATATGCTAGACATCCCTCCATATGACTGAGCTTATGAACAGCCGTTCTTTTCATACAATCTGTAAGCAATCATGACACAGTACTCATGGAAAATATTAAAACCTCAAAATGTAAGTTTGACTTTCATCATCGTTGCCATAGCTGGTGGTGCACAGAGTTCCTGTGCTGAGGGAGGTATTATTAACATCAAACAGTTGTGGCCATTAATTTATCCATTAATTGACATGTGAGACTTGGGTCTATGGATATTATACTCCACCTACCATAAGGAAGTCTGCCTAGTGGCTGAATAGGGAAATGTTGGAGTACCACTGAAGCTCATGCCAGTCACTTGACATCTCTGTCTCCGTTACCTCAGGTGAACATATCCTTACAATGAAAAATCTGGGACACTTTTGTGGCAGTCATACAAAAAGCTAATGTTAATACTTGGAAAAAAGCAGGCAAAAGTGGCAGCTTTGGACTCATCAGAGGCACACAGAGATACCTGAGTGGAGGATTTTTTCCACCAGTGACTTTATTGGGAATTTATCAGGAAATTTATCAGGAAATTGGGAATTTATCAGGAAACAGGAATGTCACTGCCATTCACCATGAGTAAAACAAAAGTATTTCTTGCATATAAACTCATTTTTCCATGATTGTGAAAATGGCTTCGTAGTTGATATGTGGAAAACAGAGCTGTTCTGGTTCAGCTTGAAGTCATATTCTCTTTAGAGTTGCCTCACATGAAAACTGGGAATAATATCTTCCCAGGCTGTGATTCTTACTGTCTGCAGATTTCTTTGAGGGTCTGAGGTAGAAGGCATCATGCAGCTGCGATGCACTGTTGTAAAGCTGTGATTCTGACAGCAGAATGCTAATCTGAAATGTGACTCTGGAATTACTGCTGCTGCTGCTCCTTCCTTCCCCTCCTCAGTGAAATACACAGAAATCAGATGCTCCTCTTTCTTTTTTTTCCCCATCTCCCATGCTCTCAGTTCCACTGAGGTGGAAAATAACCTAAAATGCTTCTGAAATTGTATTTTCCAAGGGATTTCCTAGTGCATCAGGCTGGCATACATCAAATGGCTAGAAACAGAAATCTGTACCTTGTCTGGAACAGCATAGTGAGCACTTATTTTCTGTGAATTAATCTTGAGTAAGGATGGATGTCCCCATCTTTTTTATCCCCCACCCAACTCACCTGGGCCAAAAAATGAACCTTTTACACATGGAGTTATGCATTTGTGTCTCTGCTTTGCCACAAAGCTAATCCTTAGTAAGCACACTTTAAAGGCTACAGTATGCAAAACCTCTCTCCTAATGATGACATTTGGAAAACCTGTTTGTTTTTTTTTTTCTTTAATTGCAGGTAGCTGCATTCACCGTGGACTGCTGAACGTTAGCCAGCCCTATGTTGTAAAGCTGAACTGGAGAGGATTTGCCTACAAATACGGTTCCTGGGGTAGAGATTACTCTCCCTCTAACCCAGAGAATGAAGTCTATTGGGTTGCACCGTTGAACACAGATGGGAGATACTTGGAATACTACAGAATTTATAGTTCCTTTGATAATTTGCTGCTGTTTAGACCCCTGTATGAAACTAGAATAGCATATGGGGAAGGAAGTGGTGCTGCCCTTTATAATAACTTTTTGTACTATCATGCTTATAGTTCAAGACAAATGGTGAAGCATAATATAAAAACAAACACTGCAGTTTTGAGAAAGGATCTTCCAGATGCTGTTACTGGTAGCCGTTTCTCTTATGCAGGTGTATCATGGCAAGACATAGATTTTGCTGTGGATGAAAGTGGGTTATGGGTAATATATTCAACAGAAAATAACATGGGCAACATTGTGATTAGCAAACTCAATGAGACCACACTTGATGTGCTAAATACTTGGCAGACAAGACAGTACAAGCCATCTGTTTCCAATGCTTTCATGTTATGTGGTGTTCTGTATGCCACAAGGCCAGTAAACACTAGGAAAGAGGAGATCTTCTACATGTATGACACAAGTACTGGCCAAGAAGGCAGAGTAAGTGTCATTATGGATAAAAAGTTAGACATAATCCAGAGTATTGATTATAGCCCTTCAGATCAGAAACTGTATGTTTACAATGATGGTTACCTTCTAAGATACGATGTGACCTTTCAGTCTTAGCATCTCAGTGCCATAAGCATGTGATAAAACTGACAGCAACCAAATGAGAGATCCAATTAGACAATGCTATTGGTGGTTTAGGGTTTATCTGGTCTGTTATACTCTATCTGGTATCCAGGGTGGTGGTGTTATATATACTACTTATACTCTTTAAAGGAATTAGGAGTATTGCTGGCAGCAGTGGCTGGCAGTACTGGGTTCTTTACATTTTGATCGGTGTTTATTGGTGTTTTGTGCTTTACAATTGTCCTGCCTCTAGGGGTAGATTTACTGTACAGATTTAGTGCATTTTGTTCACGGCAATTGATGGGCACAGCCTATCTACTGACCAAGAAGCCAGTCATCCACTGATGTGCATTTCTTAGTGTAACACTGACAAGACACCCAGAAACTGAGGATGAATTTCCGCTGATCACCACAGTGGATTGAAGCCTCAGATAAATTAATAGAAGGATTTAAACTGTATAGGAAATAGACTTGGTTGGAAGACAGCAACCCATTTTTTTAGGTGGAAGCAGTAGTATCTGGCTCAAGGATTCAGAAGAGAGGGTAGAAATGGACTTTGCTGTTTGCAGCCCTACCACAAGTAGGAGAGAGAGAGCATTTGGACAGACACAGAGCTCACTGCCCTTGCCATCACTGACGCAGCCACCCCTGGGGCCCCACCTGTAGCTGCCTCCCCTTGGCTCAGCCCTCTCCCAAACTGCCACAGCACCAGGTTGGCTTCCCACGGTGACTATGGTGGCAAAACTGGCAGCAGAGCCTTTCACTATCTTTTTCTTTCTGTCCCACTCTGTTGCCCTTAGCAACTCCTGGTGCCTAGACCTGGCCTTATGAACGGTCTCATTGCAATATAGCTGTGTTTTGTGGTCACCACGGCTCTATTTCCCCAGCAGTACAGTGTAAGAAACACTGTTTTCCTTTCCTTTAAGCTCTTGTAAGCTGATGCAAATCCTCCTGTTGACTTTATTGGCCACAAGTGGCTATTGGGTATATATCATGCATTGCTGTAGAATGACAGCCATGTGATTTAATGTGCCTCTATTCAGCACTTTTGCTATTCTGTGATTAGATTCCTGAGAGCCTTGTTAGTGTAGGGTCCAATTTTTTCCCTGGGTAATTCTGTCTTACAGTAAGGTAAGAGGTCTTGTGGAAAACAACTCTGGTCAGACTAGTTGGATATGTGTTCTTTTTTTTAAAATGGGTATTGTGTAATTATTTTTGAGTGTGTGTGCGCTGTATCAATGTCTTACCTTTATCATGTCAGCAGGCTGAAATACTGAAATTCAGAGTTCTACAATGATGAAGAAAGCAGTTCATGTAGTTCGTTTTCTTCTGTTACCTATGCAAGCATGTCTGTCCTCTGATAATCAAAATCAATACATATACCAATGATTGCTTTTGTTTTAATAAAAAAGAATATTTCAAAGGATCCCAGTTGTGCTGTAGAGCCACATAAAGCTGCTTGTGACAAATAGGTAACTTTTGAGATGCAACAGGAAGCCAGGGCACCAAACGTTTGAAACGGGATCATTGCCCTCAGCTGGGCTCTGTGTGCTTCAACAGCCCTGGGAACAACGCAAAGGTGTGAATCAGCATGTCAACAGGTACAACAAGAGGAGCTTTATTTCCCCACACAGAAATATGTTAGCTGGTTAGGGTAACATTTCTCCACCAAGCTAAGATGCTGCTCGAGACATTGGAGGCTGATGAACTGATGACACGTTTTGAAGCCAGGTGCTGCCACTTATCAGGTATCAGCATCTGTTTCTTGGACACCTGTGAAATGAATCTGAAAGCCATGGAGGCATTGGTGCAGTAATCATCTGATCAGTCAGCACAGGCAGGGCTGCTGTGTGAATAATCCTTAACAGCCCAAGTAAGGATTTGGCTGAGAAAGGAAGAAGAAAATACTGCAAAAAAATTTTTTTTCCTTCTACAGCTGTGTGTGGGTCGTGAAAGGTGAGCAGCTTGTTGCTTATTATCAAGAAATGTTGTCAGCATGGGCCTTGGGGCTCCTCAGCTCACCACCATTTGAGAAGGGTGTTGATTTTAGCATGCATATGACCAATTCTGGTGAATTGACTGTGAATCAGGTCCTCTTTGGGGGCAGGTCTTTATTGGACTAGCTTTCTCCCCTTTGGAAACAGCAGTTGGCCTAGCGTGGAGGCACCCACAATGGCGGTGGAGGTGGGGATGCCATGACTACCCCATGGCTCCTTGGTTGCGGTGTGGCCCAGACACTGTGTGACTTGGCACTGAGCTACAGCTAGACCTCACTGAGGTAGCCCAGAGTTGGGGAGACAGCGGCAGTGGCCATCTCATTGGGGTACCACACAATGTTGCTGCAGAGAAGATAAAACACCATCAGGTTAGACGCTGGTATCTCAGCATCAGAAGGAAAGCAGAAACATCCCTGCACTTGTGGAGGGGCTGAGTCAGGATGTTTTGGTCCTGGCAAGGTTGAGCTTGTCCTTTGAGTCTTGTTCTGCATTAATGTTTCTTAGGTAGCCAGTGCCAGGGTGCAGCGGGGGCTCCCCTGGGGTCCATTGGAGCAGGGCCTGGCAGACAGGGCCCGCCCCGTGGCCCCAGCCAGGAGCAGGGGGGCCGGGGGGTATGGCACTGGGACAGCCCCAACCTGCGGCATTGGACACCTCCTTGGGGTCAGGGACATACCGAGGCTGGGCTGCGACATGGGCCCACTGGTGGGCCTGGCTCGGTGGGCCCCATGGCTGGGCAGGGCAGGGTTGTGAGGAGCTGGAGACCGGTCATGTTTGTGGCATCACTGGGGCAGGGGCTGATGGTCCTTGCGGGGTGACATGGGGTCCTTGGTACTGGGTAGGACGGTGGTGAGCCCCGAGGGGGTGGGCAGGGTGGGAAGAAGGGCACATAAGTGCCTCTGGAGCCCGGGCAGCTGGCAGTGCTTCTGCTAATGTTATAAGAGGCTCTGCAGAGTTGCAGGAATACCATTGTCCTCTTAAAAACAGAAAAATAAAAGGCTGGAAATGACTATATTTCAGCTCTTGGCCTATTGATTTGGCATTTCCCCATGGAGGTTTTGGGGTATATAAACAATATTGAACATAAATAGTACCTGCCACAGAGCCCGGAGGAGAGGACATCTGTCTGCGTGGTGACACAGGGAACTGCAGTACAGGGACTTCGGTGCAATTTCGTTGATGAGTGGTTTTCACACCATCTAACTCGAGGCACCTAAGGCAGGACACTCAGCTCTGATCCCTGCAATGATTGTAAGCGGGGAGAGAGGGGCCTTCTGCAAAGGTGCACTTCAAGAAGAGAGTGTAATACATCTTTTAAATTCTTCTGTTAGACTTGTCCTTTCAGGCCTAGGATGAAGGTGGTTCAGTAGAGCTGGCTGTTAAAATTAAAGTGTGTTCTTGAGCTGTTCGCAGCATGCAGCCTTGGGTGGGCTTCATTCACTGTCCCTGTTGCCCCCTCTCCTGTAGCTGGTGCTAACTCTGCTTTGCCTGGGGGTGTGTGTTTCCTCCTCTCCTTCCTCCTTGGACATGGAGAAGACTTCCCCCCATGCTTCCCAGCATAGGCTGTTACTGGTTTTGTGGCTCCACACCATTTCTTCATGTTGCTTTTGGCTTCAGTGACACAATTTTCACTCAGATCCTTTTCATCCACTGACCTCGTTTTCCCCCAGTCTGTTCAAAGTGCAGTGACAAATGCATTCTCTTTTGCCTTTTGCAGTCCTTCTTGGTTGCACCCTTTCTTTAACATAGAATCATAGAATCATGGAATGGTTGGAGTTGGAAGGGACCTTAAAGATCATCAAGTTCCAACACTCCTGCCATGGGCAGGGACACCTTCTACTAGATCAGGTAGCTCAAAGGCCCATCCAGCCTGACCTTGAACACTTCCAGGGATGGGGCACCCACAACTTCTCTGGATAACCTGTTCCAGTGTCTCACCACCTTCACAGTAAATAATTTCTGTCTAGTATCTAATTTAAATCTCCCCTCTTTCAATTTAAAACCATTTAATGGGCTGCCCAGGGAGGTGGTTAAGGCACCATCCCTGGAGGTATTCAAGAGACGAGTTGACATAGTGCTTGGGGATATGGATTACTAGTGGATTGGTGTTGTTTTTGGGTGTGGTGGGGTGTGTGGTTTGTGGTGGTTTTTTTGGTTGTGGTTGTGGTGTTTTGTTTTTTTTTGTTTGTTTGTTTTTTTTCTCCATTGGTTGGACTAGATGATCTTAAAAGGTCCCTTCCAACCTAGGTGATTCTGTGATTACCCCTCATCCTATTGTTACACTCTCTGATAAAGAGTCCCTCCCCATCTCTCCTGTAGACCCCCTTTAGGTACTGGAATGACATTATAAGGTCTACCTGGAGCCTTCTCTTCTCCAGACTGAACAACCGCAACTCTTAGCCTGTCTTCATAACATGTTAGATACAAGTTCCTTATTCTTTGGTCCTAGACTTTTATCTCCTTCCCTCTCAGCAAGCATGTTACCTGAGCCTCCCTGCTTTGCATCCTAAACTATGCCAACTTCCTGCATCCTCAACTATGCCAACTTCCTGCATCCTCCTGTTCTGCCATCATACACCTTTCCCTTTATCCCACACTGACACTTTTTTCTGGGATGCCCTCTCCAACCAGATCTATCAGCTCCTCTAAACTTCTCATGAATATTTCTGTGAAGCTCCTGATAAATTGCCAGCTGACTGCAGCTAACTTGTTGCCTTCAGTAGGAGACTGGTATTTATTTGTATCATGTATTCTATTAGCTGGCACATGAGAGCATAAAGCTGGCAATTATAAACTCTCTTATTCATTCCCGTATGTCACTCCCTCACTCTCTGTTACATTCACGTGTTGTATCTTGTCTTAAATGGAGATTATATGTTCCTCAAGGGAAATACCTGTCTTTTAGGTCAGGGTAGTACAGCGCCTAGCACAAGAGGTTGCTGCCTTCCTCTTCTCTCCCAGGTACTTCTGAGCAACAAACAATAAAGATCAGCAAGAGCTGGCCCGGGATTGTTGCATGCATCTGTGTTTTTGTCTGAATTTTCATGCATGCTGCTACGTGTGCTGCATATAAATTGACTTTGAAAAGTAGGCAAACAATATGCTTCCAGACAACTGTGTAAACATTCTGCTGGAAACTGTTTCAGTAGCTATGTGCACATAATGTAGTTACAATGCATCCCTAAATTTGTACCATGTGGGGTAGGATCACTTTTCCTCCTGTAAATATTTGATTTCTTTCCTTTCTTTCTTTGCGTTTTTGTGACAGCACAACAGTTGCTCCCTGAAAGCCAGAGACCAATGGCACAAGTGTGCACCACACACAGAGCCTGCAGCCATGATGCTTCTCATACTGCCAAACAACCTGTGATTTTGCAGGACTAGGAGCTCTATCAGGACAAAACGCTTACTTTGTGGCTGGGCTGGGTTTGGAGAGATGAGAATTAAGGAATTGCAACGTTATGGATTGTAAAAGTGAGTATGAGTGAGGGTGAATGTGTCCGTCTAGCAAGAATCCTGTTTTCCCCTCTGCTTGCTGGGTTGCTGCCAGTTTGCAAGCTGTTAGCCACGTATGGGGAAGCAAATGAAGTGAGGGAAGCTGCATGGGCAAATGTTCTTTTGAGTCTTCAGGGAATGGCTCCTGCCACTGGCCTACATTCTCCAGGCCAGTTGGGCTGTACTTGGCCTTGGGCCATGGATGAGGGCAAATCTGGCTTTACACCATTGCTCTTCCTCAGCAATGAGTCTGGAAAGTGGTGGCCCAATCCCCAGCTCAGCAGTTCCCAAACTTCTTTATCTTCTGCTTGCTATGTGTGATATCTTGGGAGTAGTGGGACATGGCCATATCTCACGTACATCTCTCTGCCTTTGGTACAAGTATGACGCTGGAGAGGGAAAGAGGTGTACAGTACAGCTATACAGCTAGTGCCTCCACCAATGGCAGAAGGTATCGCTGGAAGAAGACATCTGCACAGCTCCAGCCAAAAGCAGCACATAGAGAAGAGGGGCATAATCCTAGACATAGATCTCAGGAGGTCTCCTTGTTCACCACTCTGCTTGCAGGCAGGATCATTTATGTCTGAGCTGCTCTTGACAGCTGTTTGTATAATCTGTTCTTTAAAACCTCTAATGATGGAGATTTCACAGTCTCCCTAGGTGGCCTCTTTGGGCAATTAACTAACCTCAAAACTAGGAATTTTTTCATAAACATTCTCTGCTGCAAATTAAGCAGATTTAAGGTTATAAGCATGACTATGTTGCTGGGACCAAAGGCTCAGCTGTTCCAGCGTTCTCTACAAAGGAGTGTCCAATAGCAGAGGCTTCAGAGAAGCGTATAGGAGCAGGACAAGGATGCAGTGACAGTTCTGCCACTGGAATTCCGTAGCCTGAAGTCTGGGAATGTTTTCTTCTGTCTGCAACAGATTTAAAGCACAGTTAACTCTCATCTGTGTAAGAACCATTTGCATAGTGGAAAATACTTTTCATATATCTATGATGTCTTCTCTTTTCTAGATAAATAAAGCCTAGATTCCCACCCTTTCCTCCTAGGACATGTTTTCTCAGCCCTGTAAAATTTGTGTTGATCTCTCCTTTCTGTTGACCTATAACTCTTTTCATCATAATTGAGGAGAATGGACTGGTTATCTGTAAATCTCAAATATAACACTTCAAACTCACACTGTCTTTTCTATTGCTGATGGGTTTGGGGCCCATCTGTTTTGAAAGGAAAGCACTAAGGAACCAGCAGAGAAGAAACAAGGGGGCTAACACCCATGTCCAAGCAACTTCCCTGAACATGGAGAGTCCCACAGTCTGCCTCTTGCACCTAGTGTTCATGAATGGTGTGCACAAGAAGCTGTCTAAGATATAGGAACCAGCCTTGGGATTTCTTCTTCATCAGAGTGCCACAGCAGAACTGGGGTGTCATTGTCCTTCAGGCTCCAGGGAGATTGCATTCCTGCCTGTATAACAATACAATTTTCAGAGGAGGGCTGGAGAATTTGCACCCAAACCCTACACCTCAGCCCCTGCTTGGTGCTTTAATGAGAGTTGAGGGCTATATGGACTTGTCCAGGGTTTGGTTCTGACTCTTAATGTTGCAATGGCAACTAACTAGGAGACTTCAGTTTTTGGCGTTTCCTTTTGGCTGGCTCAGTGTGTTGGTTGTTCTGAATCTTCGTCTCAGAAGCTCAGGTCTCTCACTGGCTTGCACGGGGAACCAAGGATACGTCTGTGCCCTGTGGTGCAGCTCCTTACAGTGACACTTGAGCGCTGGCCCTGAGCTGAGATGATGCAAAGCTGCCTCTTGGACCAAGGAGAGGAATCTCTTTACTGTCTTTCATGTGGCAGCACAGATAGCTTCATTAAACTCAAAACCAGGATAGCTGTTCTAGCATGATGCTATGCTAGTGTGACTAACTTCCAGAGTGTAATCACTACACTGTGCCACAGAAATGACCCATCTTGTTCAGAAACACCTGACAAACCCCTCTGTCCAGTCTGGTGTGGGTACACTGACAGGCATTTTCCTCCGTGCTGGGCACCCTGCAACTGGATGTGGGAATGCCTTCTGGGGCTCTACGTAGTGAGCCACAGCTTTCCTTACCTGCTGGGTTCCTGGCTGATTTTTACGTGCATGTGTGTGATTTAATTAATTAGCTTTTGATCTGTAATCAGGGTGGGTCAAAGAAGACTCTAGAAAGACTGAGGTGATGGAAGATTGCTGCCATTGCCCGTGTGGTGGAAGATTGGTGTTAGACTGGCACAAAACTACTCAGATTCTTGATGTTTACGTGGGAAGCACATACATAAACTGCACAAATCATTACCATCTGTATTATGAACAGACCCCAGAGCATTAACCTGTTCTATTAGTTCCCGATGCTGGAAATACTGTTTATGTTAGCAAAGCTGAGGTACAAATCTTTCTTATGCATAATGCAGAACATTTTATACATTTGACAGGAAAGCAATTTGAAACATTTTGAATGGAAACATTCTCTGCTGAATCGTTTTATTGTGATGAAAAATACCCCCAAGAAACAGTGACGCTAAAGATGCTGGGTCTTTGGAACTCAGGAAAGTTTGGAATGATCAAATGCACCTTGATTTAACATTTTCTGCATCTCCCTTTTTGGTGTGTTTTAAAGGGGGAAGAGATTCATTTGGCTTTTTAAATGGGAATAATAACGGTTAGCTCTTCGTATAGTGTCTTTTATCTGTGGGCCTCAGAGTCTTTCACTAACAGTAATTTAGCATGGAAACCTCAATGTGAAGAAGTGGAAGATATAATAACACTCCTCATACTCATGCTAAATTCCACGCCTTTATAAACGGGTAAAGAGAAAAAGTCAGCTGGAAGTTGTGAAAGATCTCTTTATCTGCAAAGCATTCCTTTTATAGCTTCCCTCCCCTTGAGGAATGTGTAGCTTTGCAGGGTAGGGGACAGTCAGGTTTCTGCAGGTCAAACGAAGGGCGTACATCTGGGCTTTCATCTCTGGCCTGACTACTGGGGTTCTTCTCTCTTCAAGGAACCTGACTCCCTCAGAAACTTTGAGGTGCGATCTGTGCAGCTTCACACTACACCCTGCCACGCGGGACAGGAACTGGGATGGGGATTGGTACTGCTTCTGGCACTGCCAGCTCCTGCAGGGACTTCTTAGTGCAAATCTTTGGGAACCGGATTATGTTTTGGAAGTGATTCTTTGATGTCTTCTTACGGAGGGCCTGGGGGCTTTAACTGTGTGTCTGTTCTCTGTGGGAGATGGGAAGTATTTTCTCTTTTCCTCAGCTCAGACTAATTTCTGCTTTTCCCTTTGTGTTGGCAGCCAGAGAAGCAGCCCAGAGAGATTCAGAGGTGTGTCTGCAGGCACAGATTCAGACACAAGGAGGATGGCAATTATGTTTCTTGTTCTGATCTTCTGGAGTGATGTCCAGAATCTAGGGTGATGGTCACAGCATAAGAACTTTTAAGACATAAGAATGATCTTCTGTTGATTTTTAGTTTTATCCGATGTTAACCCTTCATGTTTCGATACGGAGAAATATGAGCAAGGAACTTCTTTTTCTCACAAAGCAGCTTTCCTAAAAGAATTTTAATATCGTTAGATATTAAATCAATGGCTTCTCAAGTGAAGCTTCTCACCTCCTGGAAATGGAAGTGTGGATTCATACACAGATCACAAAAATGCATCTTTGCAGCCCTCAGAAAAATAACTGGCACTGTCTGCACTGTAAGGGAAATATGTCTCAGTCCACATAGCACGGACTGACACTAGTCCATACTGGTGAGAATTCCTAGTTCTTTTATAGCTAAGCCTCCAGGAAATCTAGTTAGAGAGATTCAGAGCAGAGCCAGGGAGCGAGGAAACACCATCAGCAGTCCAGCATAGTTCCTCATCTTCCATTATTTAGTAGTATAGATCTTCTCTTAGAGCATAGCTTCAGCTACCAGCACGGGGATTTCTATGACTCATAGGCAGGTCATGGATATACTTCACAGCTTGAGAAACTGAGTTCCATATGAAATATATCTGGATATCATGAGTTAGAACTTTTTCCACTGCCAGTCTATGGTGGGGTTTTGGACAGGATGTCCTAGATAGTGCATCCAAATTAGTCTGAAGATGCTATTAATTGGCCAAAAGTGAAAGCTGTAAATACAGACGTTACCAAAATGGAAAGAATCATTTTGAATGGCTTGGCTTTGAAAGGATTTCTGGGTGATAACAATGACAGACCACGAGATTTCTCATAATCTTCAAGAAAAATAGGGCTTGACCAAAATTTTGTAGCCCTTAAAAAGTAATCTTTTAGCACATTTTCCTTTAAATAAATCGTGTGCATTTACAGTGTGTAAAATACAAATAGTTCGAAATGTACCTTTGGCCAGGAATTATTTTGCACCCATAAATCAAACAAGTTTATTTCTTACAGTGAAAAACGATGTTACTCCAACAATGCACTGAACAGGGTTTAGCAGTAGCACCTGTGAAGCATTCCCAGGAGTTAATCTTCCATGTATTTTGGTAAGGAATTATTAGTAGTCTGCAAGCGGGTGAAAACTATCCTGCATTAGCCCACATTGTAAAAGAACTTCTACTTTTGGGAACAAAACACAAGACAGGTGTTACTATAGGTACTAGTGGGCTATATTGACAATGTCTTGGTTTTACTGCTGAAATAGGGTGCTTCAGAGAGCACCACTTAGTTTTAGACGTTGCAGACATGATCAGCAGAAAAGTGGTTAATGTGCTGAGAGCTGAAAAAGAGATGATGGTTAAATGGAGCAAAAATTGCCATTTTGTACCTGACTCTTCACAATCCTGCCTTCGTTTGCAGCTGTATTGTGTCATCAAACCATGTGCAATCCATGGGGTTTCAGCTGCATGACTGCCATTAACTTTAATCAGAGTCAGGAGAATAAACTGCTGAGCAAAGCACTCCGAAAATGTACCCCTCCATTCTTAACAATTATATTACTCTGCTTTGTGCGGTGGGGAATCTTTAGGAGGCAGAGCTGAATGCTCCATCACTTCAATACCTGCTCTTTGTGCATAATGAAATCAGCGCTGTTTGCAGCCTGCTCCCTGCCACGGTCGATGACTGATTTCACTACACAAATGACCAAATGATTGACTTCAGCATTTCTCTACATGAAAAGCAGATAAATATATTTCAGGAAGGTATCAGTCGTGTTCTTGTGCATGTGAGTGAGGTTACCAGGACGGAAAGGCTGTTTAGGAAAATTCATTGTTGTCATCCTTTAACGAAAAATGTTGCCAGGATACAGTCAAGTCATACGGGATAACTGCAGCTGTGGCAGTTCTAGTGTTAAAGAGATGAGCAAATATCAGCAGTCAGAACCAGTACTGCATATTTAAGGCTAGAGCAGAGGTCCAGGTGCAAGGTGACATATCCCCACTGCCCTATTTCCATGAACAAGCAAGCATGCAAACCCCAGGATGGCCCGTGCAAACAGCCCTACAGCAGTCGTGCCTGTGAGATGCTGAAAATTCTCATCCCTCATTAGTGTCAGTGACCGAGAGATACGGCTGCTCGGAAACCCACATAGGCAGCGAGCACATAAAGCTGGCATCTAGCCCTCTCGCTGTATATGTGCTTCCTGGCTTTTATGCCCAGGCTTGATTGTTCTGAGTAAATAATCGCTCTCGTTTACAAATCTGCATTCTGAATAATTTCTTCAGCATTCGAACACGCCCCAACCTTTTACATGACCCTCAAAGTGCAGATAAAACCGCTGAGATTTCCTGTGGGAACTTTAAAAAAACAATAACCGCAAACTCCTCTGAAGGACAGATAAAAATGTGGTGAAAGTTTCATTAGCAACAAACTCTAGCCCTTTTAGTTGCACCAGCAGCCATATTTTTTGTTCGGCGGGACAGTTTTTGCACAGATGTCAAGTTTTGCTACTTGAGGAATGTGAAAATGAGAACAGAGTTTTCAATGCATTCGGATCAGTAGGCATAATCAGGTCTCAAGACTACCCTTCCTTATCCAGATAAACAGTAATTCTTTACAATGATTTCTGAAGTGTACCATGTTCCCATTTACTTAGACACGCAGTGCTTATAGTGGGAACCATTGAAAAGCGTTGTCCTGCATTATCTGAGGGATTTTGAAGGAAATGAAGCAAATCTGCTTTACAATACATTGTTCCTGCAAGGAAGGATCTCACAGAATCTAATCTTTTTTTCATTCATTTTTTAGTGTAGCCTGCACAACAGAGGCAGCTCTTCAGCATCATTTGTATGATAATAGCATTATTTTGTCCCAAATATGGTGCACATCTCAAGGACCTCCACAGTCACATCAGGGGGATTGTTCAGTCCAGACAAGGGGGAGGCAATTGTGGGGGGAACAAGTCCAAACACAGTGAAGTGAATTTTAAATATTACCGTTAAATCGTTACATTACCTTTTTCGGCTGCCACCAATAAGCCTTTTCAGCAAGAGGGACGTTTGGCTTCCCATGGAATTTCTGCCAGACCAGAATAAACGAAGCTTTTCCAAAAGACTTAGTCTCCTGAACGTCACCTGTCTGCCTAATCCTGGATTGTAATAGAGCTTTAGGCAGTCAATAAATGCTTAGCCTCAAAACAGAGGTCCTTTTCAAAGTGCATGGGTAATTAAAAATAAACTTCTGGGAATTTTGAGGTGAAGTAGGCAATCACTTAGACCTTCATGTAGTTTAGGTCTAGAGCTGTCCGAGCTGCTGTGACTGTGGCCACCGCAGCCATTCCAGAGGCTTCCTATCTGATAGCCATGATACCCCAGGGTATCTTGTATGATCCTAAATATCCATGTGAGAGCAACCAAAACCTAATATATTAATGATATGAAGCATCTATAGGGCTGGGAGGGCTCTAAAGTCTGCAGAATGGATTGCCGTTTGAGATTTAGGTAGCATTTAGGGAAATTGTTTCCTTTTGTCCTCTCTCTGTGGATTACACAGGGAGGCCAGGGAAATTGGCCTCCTAATTTAGGCACGTCATTGGGAAGCCTAGAGCTGGCAATATGAATGTTCCAAGTGACAGTTAGAACACTGCTTGGGCTTCTATGAGTGAAACTAAGTGCTGTCTATGATACTTTAACGAGTAGTTTTATTTTAACAGAGCAAATGATTTGGCATGGATGCTTTAATTATAGAACTGAACCCACTTTTACTTTTTGCAAAATGTTAGCGAATAGCTCATGAAATACTTCTTGTGACTGGCTGTGTTTCATTCATGGTCCTCTCAGTGTGATGAGTTTGCTGTGAATATTCGAAGTTCACACTTGCTGTTGTACTGCAAAGCCACATGAATCAGAGGGAATGAAATTTATTTTATGCATCTTTATCAATCTACAAGATGTACTTACTCTAAGATAGTGGTATAAGCACTATCCATAGAAAGAGTTAGATGCTGTCCACCTATGATTTATCTGACCCTTAAGGAAAAACATGAAATAATCAAAACAGGTAGGCTGGATAACACTCTGGAGAATTGTTGGGGCGGTTGGACTGGATGATCTCCAGAGGTTCCTTCCAAACCCATATAATTCTGTGATTGTTGCATGTTAAATGGATGGCATTAAACATACAGGGTTTAATTCTGTGGCCTATCCTTATATTTTTAGGGCCTTATAGTATACTGCCTTGCCTCTCTCTGGTGTATTCCTGTATCCCCTGTGTCATATGTATCTCCTTTTGGGTGTCTCAAATGGCCCTAGGGGCTTATAGTGTGTGCAACTGAATCCCTGAACGTGTGACCATCAGTCATCATGGTCAATAAAACTAGAGATTTCTTTATCTGATCGGATGGTTGTGCTCAGTACCTTTCTAGACTCTGTTTCCTGTATTCCCTTTGCCTCTTGGAGGAAGCCCACCTCATGTGTAGAGACCTGTGCCCTGGACACCTTCATGTAAGTGAAGTACCTGAATTCCACTGTTGCATTTGGGGGGATGAGATAATTGTGACCCATTTTTTTTTTTTCTAGTGAGAAAATAACCAGTAATAGAGTTTATGATGTAAGGGCTGAGACAAAAAATTGTGACAAAAAGCCCCAGCTCCACCCACGTCAAACTCAGAAATAATATGATTTGCTCCATACTGGCATAACTAAAATGTGTAGTCAACTAAAACCACATGTTCCATATATGGTTGAATCCCCTTATTTTTAAATGAGGTCAATTTTGATATGAAAAAGCCATTTCAAAATAAAAAATGCAAAAGATTCCTTTTGAAAATATTGAAATGAAATGTTGTGCCATTTTGAAAGTTTCATTTCTATTTTTTCAGATGAAATGTCAAATAACTGCAAATCAAATTTACATAGTTTCTATCATGTGAAAACAACATATTTTATCAAATCTATTATTCACCTATATTTTCAGGATAGCTCTAGTTCTGATGTGTGAGCAGACAACTTATGAAACTAGCACAGTGTGAATTCACTTATAAGAAGAAGATGACAATTGTTTCTCTGTGACTCTCAACACAAAATTCAGCTCCCACAATATCTGAGTTGAAAAGTTGGCTATACAATGTTTTTTAGTGAATAGACTATGAGCTGGAAACTAATTTTGACTTCTAAAGAAATAATTTTGGACTATGTTTTTGCTTGGATTGAAAACAAAAAGAACTGAACTTGGCATACAAAGGTAAGGTCTAGTCCTTCTACTTTATGTATTTAACTTCAACTTAATTTTTAAGCTGCTGGTTAAATGATCCTTCCTTAGTAATTGCCAAAGTTTTTATATGGATGCTTTCTATGCAGATATTAAGGAATGATAAGTGTTACTGAAAAAACTCTAAAAAGTTACATAATCCATCTACATTTGGTCACATACGTCCTTGTCAAAGCCCACACTTCGATATTTCCTGTGTAGGGACTGAAACAATTTAGGAGGACTGTCTCATCATAAGTCTAATATTTCATTTAGGGGGCAAGATCAGAAAGCTGAATTCTATTCTACTAGACTAATGATATAATTTCCAGGTGAGGGTTAGGGTAGAAGGACTATAGACACCTATATTATGCACATTCCTGTAATGGTCTTTCGTGCTCCATGTCCCTTTTCCTCCTTGCTCTGAAAAAACCCTAAAGCTGTTCAAAGTGCAGCATTCATTTATGGGATCTGTTTTAGGGGAGCATTTGTAGCTTTGTAGGGTGCAGGTGACTTGTTTGCATCATGTGATGTTGCTGATGGTGCAGAGAAAAGAAACTGAAACGAAAAGGTTCTGTTGATGTCTAGATTGCTTTCTTAACTGTGCCCTAAAACTTCTGCAGGCAGGGACCTGTGTAGGAATTAGGTTCTTATTTTCGGCAGTGCCATCTTAAATTACAGCACCATAACGCCCAGGTTCTGGGACCTTCCTTCAAAAGCAGAGCAACCCTGCAGCCAAGCAGGTTGGGCTTTCTGGGCGATGTCTCTGCAAGTCTTGGAGACTCAGACGGAGTGAATCCATGCAACCCTTGCTCAGGAGCTGGTCTTACTGCATGCACAGAGAGTGTCTCTGCTGCACATGCTCACAGTGGCCCATGGCCTGCAGCATCCTCAAGACACCACTGATTTCTGGAGTGAGTTTCCTATATGACTTTGGACAAGTCACGCGTTCGTTTCCTCATCTGTAGACTGGGGATTATATCGCTGGAATGAATGGAGGCTAAAATCACTGATGTTTGTAATTTGTGTTGATATTCTCTGAGGGGAGGCAGGCACAATAGAAGTGCAAATAAATTGTTGTGACTGTTTAGTATTTCAGTAAATGGAAAAGCTCTTCAAAGCGGAGTTCAGAGCAAGTACAATAGAGTGGAAAATTACATGTGCAGAGCTAAGAAAGACGATGGAAAGACGCGAGGAAGCAATTTCATTGCAGTCATTCTAGTAATCAATGAGATGTGTACGTTTATTTACCAGTGTGGATTATAATATTAGCAATAAGTCTCTCAAGAAGAACAATACTGGATTTGGGCAGGCAAGGAACATTTGAAACATCAGAAAATTGCAGGTCCAAACTTGGTCACAGAGGTCCAAACTGGTTTCCACTTTCCTCTTCATGCGTGGTCTTTATAGTCAGAAATTGGAGCTACCTGTTTCTCAGAGCTGAGCAGGCTCATGGCTTTACGATAGACCCACACTTTCCTCATGGATCTGCCTACAGTGGGATGAGGCATTTGACAGCTCAGAGCAACAGGGGATAGCTGGAGTTTGGTGCTGACTAAGCAGAGGGTGGACACACTGAGCTGAGACAGGCTCTATGGTGGTCTCTATCTCCTCTACATGGATGGTGGAGCTTGTCATGACTGCCTCAGATCTGTCCACCTCAGAGGGGTAAACATGGGCTCTGTAGACACTGGAGGCAATGTCTACAGAGCTCTGTTGAGTGGGAAGAGGGAGGCAGCTCTTTCTTGGGCTGTGAAGGAAGTTATTGCCACTTGGTGAGAAGGGCTGCCCTGGTGACAGTGCAGGAGGCATGTCCTGAGAGTGAATTGTAAGAACCAATTCCTTTTGGGCAAGTTATTCACATTTGTTGTAATTGTTATTCCTCTCCTTAAACCAGAGACAGTATTTATAATTTCCTAATGGGGATGAACAGGGTGTTTGTAAGTGCATTTTGAATATGAAGGCCTCTGTGTACATGCCATGGGCTGTGACCTTGGAAATGGCCATTTGGCAGCTTATGGGAAATGAATTCTTTCTTAGCCTGGCTCTTAGAGGAGCAGTTATCCTCATATCAGCATTGCCACCATAGTACTCTGCACTGTTGTTTGCATCAGCAAAGATGTCAGAGCAGAATGAATGTATATCATTCCTATGGGCATGTTCCCTCAAACTAAGCACTGATGCATACCATGAATTGAAGTCCTTGTCATGTTTCTACGTATGCTATGTCATTTCTGTCCCTGAGCAAGACTCCTAAATTCCCAGATTGTCATTCTCACACTTCTAACAAGCAGTTAATTCCCTTACAGAGGGAGACGGCATTGAACCAGACTACAGACACCATTCTGGGAAGTGGGTAGGAGTGTAAGCGAACATGAACTTAGAGGTTGCGGGTGGGTCTATATAAGCAGCAAGCTCTCCTTCCTCGGTTCAAATGCTCCTGAACTTGGAGCTGCTAGGAGTGTTGGTTAGAAGCCATAACTGAAAGCTTAATCTCTTATGTAAAATGCATCCATATAAGATAATATTTTGAACTGGGTAGGTTATTTAATTTTTAGTGCAGTGGGAGGATGACGGTGCACAGCAGGTCATAATATGCACTAATTTTTAATATCTATGTATCACACAAATGATAGGAGAGAGAGGATCCCCGGGAGGAGAAAATATGTGAAGAGGTAAAGAATGGAAAGGATAAAGTGAATCCTAAAACCCTAAAAGGCTCATACCTGAAAGCTGTATGAAATGGGAGAGGAGGTTAGCTGTCCTAAAGAATGAGCATAGAAATAATTTGAGCTGTGATAATAAAATATTACTCTATTTAAATAATCTGTTTAATTCCTTTTACTTTGTGGGTTCTTTTTCTTGGAAACCAGGGTCCTTTTGACACTGATGGAGTGTTAGCCCTCCTTAAAAAGCTGACCCTGCTACAAAAGGGACTGCTAAGAAAAAATGAGAACAGTCCCTTAACAATGGATGCTTCAGTTATACTGCGCAAGTGTTGGAAAAGCATGTCTCAGGACTTCCAGAGGGCTGCTGCATAGAGCTGAAAAGCGATTAAGGCTGGCAAATCACTGTATAGTTTTGCACTGCCAGTCTTGAGACTGCCTCAGTAATGGTGTGACTTACTCAATTCAATGTAGCCTTGAAAAGGGACCTCTTGAGCTCAGAAATGCTGTTGTGTAGACCACTCATTTGCCTCGAGGGGATTGTCACAACATTTCCATGGCAATTGCTCTTGTAAGCTGAGAAACGTTCAGGAGGCTGCCATAATATAGACACTGGATAGTATGTACTGACTTGTGTGTGTATATGTGTGTGTGAGAGAGAAAGACTATTTCATGGAAGATCTATCTCACCTACTAATCTAGCTGAACTAGCTGAGGTGTTTCTCTCAGTGCTGTAAAGATCTGTTTTTAGACTAATTTCTGAGCTTCAAATGGATACATTTACAGAAATCAGGATAGTTTTGTGAATTATTTGTCAGCAGAAAAAGCGGGCTAAATGCATGAGATAATGTATTCATAATGCATAATTTGACTATTTTAGAAGTAATTTTGCTTTTGAAACCATCAGCATAAGCTTAACGCAGACAAAATGGAGCTTTTAGTATATCCCCCCTGAAGCTTTCTTTCTTTCCTCTGCCACTGGCCATCATAGAACCTTACTTTTCTCTTTCTTTTCTTTCCTTTCTCCAAATCACAATATATGGGTCATGTTAATATCTTGCTTTTTCCCCCCCCCTCTACAATACCAATAATATTGGTCCTTTCCCCTCCCCCTTGCCCCCAGTTATTTCCCACCTAAACCCTTATCACTGCTCATTTCACATACCATCATTGTTTAGCCACTTCTGGAACATTTCTGAAAATTTAGTGTAAAAGAGGTGGTAGGTTGGAATTTGGAGCCTAATTTTCAGCAAAACCTTGGTTGCGCTTCCAGTTTGCAGCTGTGCAGATCAAATAGCACCATTACTGAAATGTTGTAGGACTTGGCTTCTGTCCACCAACTGGCCTTAACTGGAACCACCAACAACTTGAGGCTGTAGAGAGGCGAGGCAACATTGCTACATCCTGAATATACCAGCAAGGTCCTTGGGGCAGGCTCTTGCAGCAATACAAACAGAGCCTGGTCTAGTTTGTGGCTGTGGCTTAGCCAAAAAGGCACGGAAAAGAATGAAGTCTTGTCTGGTGGTACTACCTGTTTCTATGGTGCTCTATGTATGTATGATACATTTGTCACCTTATGGGTGCTATTTGCCATGTGCAAAGGCTATTATCACCCAGCTATGGTTTGTGGCATAACGGCTGCCTTTTTTGATTTAGTGACCTGTTGTATGTTTGGCAAGGAACACATTGCTGGGCTAGTTGGCTCTCTTTGAGAAACCTCTCTGCTATTATTTTCTTAGCTCTATGTTGCGTGCTTCTTTCCACTTCACCACAGCACAGCTATTACTTACTTATTATGGCCCACCTGGCCAATTTCAACGTCTTAGTTGTGAAAGTGGGTTAAAAAACTTCAGTTCTATCAGTGGTTTTTCCTTTCCAGTGGTGGATGGTGCTGAGAAGAGAAGACTGAGGAGAGAAGTAAATAGGCAAAGGCCTGTGTCAGCTGGGAAAGGAATTAACTGTTTTACATGTCTGCAGGACATAGGACAGGCTTAAGTTACAAAAAGAGAGCAGTATGATCAAGATTTGGAGAATTTTTCAAGCTGGAAGGACAGTCA
The DNA here is from genome assembly GCA_025769975.1 of Gallinago jamesoni. Taxonomy (NCBI): domain Eukaryota; kingdom Metazoa; phylum Chordata; class Aves; order Charadriiformes; family Scolopacidae; genus Gallinago; species Gallinago jamesoni. Next base: position 173,388,866 of record JAOQGH010000001.1, on the reverse strand, counting down.
AGCCCAGTCAGCCTCTTCCATGCTTGACTGACTGGGGATGTTAAAGCGTCTTGAAAGTTTTTAAGGTTGGACAAGTGTTTGTGAAGAATTACACAAAGTTGGTTGATCATGCTGTGGTGTTGGGACTACTCTGAACAGTCTCTTGTGATTTCACAGGTCCTGTTCAGGTACTGTTTGTGAGTCCATCTCCTGTCTGGTAGCTCACCAATAAGTTTTCGCTATTCTGCATTACAGCCATGAGTTTAAATTCTGAAATTAGACTTGATATTGATATCCAGCTTCACACCTGAATTTGCTTGTGGCCACTTAGCCTCTTGTTATGCATGTTCATGAGGCATCTTTCTTTCTTTTTTTTTGTTTGTTTGGTTTTGGTTTTGGTTGGTTTTGTGGTGGTTTGCTTTTTTTTACATATCAGTTTATACCTCTCAAGTGTATAAACGGTAGCAGACTGACTAGTTAGGATGCTTTTTACAGTGACCTACCTTGGTTTTCTGTATTTCTAATCTTGAATCTTTAATCTGACCCAATTAGCTTTACATATGGTTTCCCAAGGCTTTGGAGAATATTTCAGAATTGACCCAAGTAATCAGATGCTCAGACATAGAGCTCAGACTGTTAACAGCACAATGCCAGTTGAAAAGTATTTCACCTCTCCTTGATGACTGCAAAGAAAATTCTTCATAAAAGGAGTCCTAAAGTATTTGTAAAACTCTTTAGGAAAGCAGTATGTTCCTGTTATTTAACCAGTCACTGACAGATGACTTCTTGTCCTGGATCAGTGAGCAGGACAGAATTTCTGCCTCCTCTGCTGACATTTGCAGAAGCTCATCAAAGGTAGTTCATTTTTGCATCTTCTTTCTCTGCTGTGATTAGAAGAAAAGCTTCTCATATTTAATCTCTCAGTCCAACCAGTCTGGATTCACGTGGTTTTTCAGGGTGTGTTGACTCTTTGCTCTGACATCCAAACAACCTTCTGAGTCAACATTTGATTTATTTTCTTTTAGTGGCTCAGACAGAGTCCTCCTTTTTGAACCCTGTAACACACAGAGTATTCTCAGTTAAAACATCTTTTGATCTTTCTGATTGAAAAAAAGCAGTCTGCAAATCCTGATGCTTCTCAACAGTTTTCCTGAGATTTGTTACCTTGTTCTTTTTATATTGTTTGTGGGGAATACAGTCACTGTGACCACTGGAAGAACAATTTCAAAATCTTTCTGTATTCCTCTATGGTTTTGAAAAATATGCACATCTTTTGTATATGTTTGTGTCTCTGTATGGATTCACATGCATATTTATTTCCGACTGGAATCAAGACAGTATAAGAAACGAAGATCTTGTATGACAAGCCCTCAATTGCCAGTAATGAACACAAAATCAAAATCAAATTAAAAAATTGTATGCTAGAAGAGAGCATTAGGAACAATTTGACATTTATTGAACAACAGATGGTGATTAAAAGCATAAAACCTTATCTTCCTAAAAGCCAAACCTCATAATTCTGTCTAAGGAATGTTTAACAATTAAAATAAAAGACTGAAGGAATCAATGAAATCATAGGAAGATCAATCTCAAAGACATTCTTATATGTGTTCTTATCAGAAATGCAGTTAAAATCTCCCCTTTAAAAGTAACACATTTTTAGCTTGACAGTTTTCTGGAAATGAATCTCCTCCTCCAGGAGAAGGTAACAGAGAGTAAGTAAGCACTTAACAGAGAGAGCATGTGCATTAAACTGACTTTATTATATAAGGGGGGAACTGAATACTCTCTTTCCATTGTACCCTCTTCTTCCAATGTAGCCCGGCTTTCAGTGAGTTGTAGAAGGACTCAGGATACAGTCCTGTCCTTCAGAGTGTGAAGCCCATGGCAGTAGGGAGGAGCCCTGGTCTATCACACTGGGTTGAATCTGGGGGAACAGACAAAATCCAAAATTAATCGGTAGTCTGTCTTGTCCTCTTTCTCTTGCACCATCTGATTAGATTCTGCTCTTTATGAGGTGCCTGTGAGACATCTAGTAAAGGTGCTCTCTCTAATCAGTAGCTTCAAGTCACAGATCCCCAAAAGTCTGTATCCTGCATGTAATGGAATTTATGAAAGATGAGTAAGAGAAGAAATCTATTGTCAGCAGATTTATATAAACTTTCTCAAGGAAAGAAGGTAGATGTGTGTCATACTGGCTAGTGGTCTTGGGCAGGTGGTCCCATTTTTGCCTCCAAGCAGTGCATCTTGCCTGGCTGACTGCCCTCAGAGATCGTCTGCTCTGAATTACCATTCTGGCTGAGACAGTTGGTGAACACTGAGATATGCTGAATTTATAGGACCTCTGAATAGAATCAGTTATGAACAGTTTTGCCTTGTCTCTTTCCCTTTATGCTAAATATTTTATCACATCTTTGTGTGTAATAACAGAGACACCCTTAAGAGTGACATACTGATAATTAGCAATAATCGATAGACATATTCAACTTAATTGTTTCATTGTTCTGACTACCCATCTTTCTCTCCAAGCGCAGTTGTCATGTCATCCTTTGATGGATGAGTTTTGTTTTATTCTCTGTATCTAAAGCTACTGTGCACACCTCAGATTTTTTTGCTGTCATGTGCTTTGCTCAGACCATGCTGCTTCTCTGCACCAACCATACATCTTTTTCTCCTTCAGTTTTTTCACTATTCCTTTCCCTCCTGCCTTGGCCTTGCTTCTGCCTTCTCTATGTTTCACTGACTGCGCAAAATAAATTTTCAGTCTTCATTCACATATTTGCTCCGCCAAGCTTGTTTCACAGATTGCATTTGCTGTGTCTAGGAACAATAGCCAACAGCATGGTCCTAGAGACTTGTTGATACAAGATATTTTCCTCTAGAAGTATCCTTTAGAGCTCTTTGGAAGTCAATGGCTATAAAACTCAAATTACAGAGGCAGACAGTAGGGTCTTAAAGAAGATGGAGATTCCCATGTCTGAAGACAAGGAGAGAGAAGCATAAGCAGTAAGTAGGTCATCATGTCTTGGGACAGGCATCATAGTAAGATAGCTGAATCTCTCTCTAAGGCAGTTATACCTTACTCTAACTATCAAGGCTGGCTAAACGACTGCCTTAGAGTAGATATTTGGCTAATGGAAAGTGGATTATGGTTATGAATTGGAAAATGAGACATCTGATTTTTAACTTCTGTGTGGCAGCATCTCTGTGTTTCATGAAAATATTTACTTTTTTGGTTAACATTATTCAGATTTTTATTTTTTGGCCAGAAGGTTTATGTTCTGTATTTGTTGTTTTGCTTGTTTGTTTGTTTTCTCCATAGCATGGCAGGCTTTTTAAGTCAAGATCTAATTGCAAATTATAATGTATATTTGAGAATAAGAAAGGTTAATATAAATATTTAATATAAATATGTAGAGAACTGTAATAAAAAATCTGAATTAGGCATTAGAAAGTTATAGTGCAGATGTTCTGACCTTGATCTAAATGGTGTGAAAGATGTAAGAATATCATTACTTCTAGTTAAGGAAATTGCAATTAATATCTACTTAATAGTGATACAGAAAACAAGACACAATCAATGAAATTTAGAGGGGAAATATCGAGGACTATGATGGGAGAAATATGAGCTTGAAGGGATAACCAGAAATGTTGGTGAAAGGAACATCTGAAGAGTCTGGACACCAAATACAAGACCACTGCATCTGCTTCAGAAGGTGCAGAATGGCTAGTGAAAGCCATCAAAGGAAGACAGAGAGAAGACATGGAGAAAGACAGAGATGATGCTCTTGCAATGCTCCATGAGAACTTGAGGACTGTCAGTCTTTGGAGATGTTCAAATGTCGAGTAGATAAAGCCCTGAGCAACCTGAGCTAAACTGACCCTGCTTTTAACTGGGTGTCAGACAAGATGATTTCAGAGGTGCCTTCCAATGTCAGCTGCTCTATCATTTTGTGCCTCTTTTCCAAACTTCAATCATAGAAATGTGGTATTTTCCTTTAGTTTGCATATCGCTAAATGGCATAATTTCTTCTCATTGCTATTGAGTGCACAAGGACCTTCTGCTATTGTCCTGCCGGGTTGCCCAGGGAAGTCATGGATGCCCCATCCCTGGAGGTGTTCAAGGCCAGGCTGGATGGAGCTTTGAGCAACCTG
>JAOQGH010000001.1:173369006-173384632 GCA_025769975.1 Gallinago jamesoni | reverse complement strand
GGCCAGGCTGGATGGAGCTTTGAGCAACCTGCTCTAGTGGGAGGTGTCCCTGCCCATGGCAGAGGGGTTGGAACTAGGTGATCTTTCAGGTCCCTTCCAACCCAAACGATTCTATGATTCTATGATTCTAAAATTTCTTACTGAAGATGTGGAATAATGAAATCCTCTTTACACATCATTGGATTGGTAGAAAGGAGTAAAAGAAAGTAGAGAGAAAAAAAAAGAAAACATTTTATTTTGCTGAGACTTGCATTAGTTAATGACGATATCAGCATTAAGAACCTATTAAGCTACTTCAAATTAGTAACTGATGTGCTTTAAAAAGACCCTCATTATCAGTTAATTCATTAAGGGTATTTATTGAGGTTTAAGACATATGAAACAAAAATACCTCATTTGCAAGTAATTAATACAGAATTACTTAAGCAATACAGTTTCACAAATGAAATACTTATATTTGAATTCCTTTTAATCCACTTGAAAGAGATACTTAGATCTTTAATCATCAGATAAATTAGATATGTTTTGTTAATTATCTATCAATCGATATTGCAGTTCAGCATCTACTTTGTTCAAGAGAAGAGCACGTAGTTGGGGCAGGAGTTGTTTTCATTAAACATTCTTCCTTATTTTTTTCCTTTGTGCAGCTGTCATTGAAGGTATTAACCAATTCAATCGTTCAATAATTCAAGGGAGAATTACTGTGTTTATTTATTATTATTTTTTGCTGTGTTGTAAGTAAAGGTCTCAGGAGATTTGGTCATGTATTCCTATGCAATCAAAACACATGCTTCAGTTAACTAGTTTGCCTTTTCTTTTGCTTTCTTCTATTTTTTTCTTTTTCTTTCTTTTTTTTTTAATTTTTGTTAAGACTTCAAGAGAAAGTGCATTTTTATTTAAAAACATCATCACAAAGACACCATTGCATTGAATCCCTGATTTCAAGCCTGAGTTGACTGTACTGTGCTGGCAGTTGTGTGGATCTATTGATTTTGTTCCAGTGATCCACTAGGACCTTGGGTTATGTAAGGTAGAAGCACTCAGCACCCACAAAGGTCAGAATTTATGGTTCATTAGTCTTGCATATTTTGGAGGAGGACTGGGAAGAAAAGATTCTGCAAGAAGAAGATTACTATATCAGGAGAAATTGCCTGGGCTGCAGTTTAAGCTCCAGCACTCAGTAGAAATCCTGCTATGTTTCCCTGTTCAGAAGTAAAAATGAATCTTCAGATAAAAAGTGGGCCAGACTGTTTCTTTAATTTTTTTTCCAAATGTTTCACACCTAAGTTGAAAATATCTACCAGTCTAAAGCCAGGGATGAGAATTGTTTTAATGTCTGATTTGAAAAACCCTGAAAACCCAGTGTTAATAATGAAATGCTGACACAACTTTATCTATAGCCCTTCTAGCAGAGTGGTTATAATATGAAAAAGTAAGGTTCAATAAACTGCAAGGCAGAAATAGCAAATTATATTAGATGTGACATATTAGCCATAAGGCCTTTTCTAAACCACAGTAAAAAAATTAGGACAAGGGTATGGTAGTATATTTCTCCCCACAGCGTGAGAAAGGCCTAGCCCCCAGAGCATTCCCTCTGAACTTGTGTTCTATTTCTAGCATGTGTTTTATTAACTTTTATTTTTGTTTTGCAGGCTAGACACACAGCACCAACCTTAATGTCAAATTAGATAATGAAAAGCAATAGTCATCTTAAGAAAAATCATTCAAATAACTGTCATGTTGCATTATAGTTTTTGCTGCTAGCAAAAGCCTTAATTAAGTCTGCAGAATGGTTTCTTTTCTCATTTTCTGGTTTCAGATGCTCTCAACTTCCTAAGGAATTTTTCTGTTAGAGCTGCATCTTTATGTTCTTATAAAAATCATCCTATGTATAGAACAGAGCAATATCGTAAAAAAAAAAAATGTAGGAGGAAAGAGTTTCACATGGAGTTGTGCCATTTACCAAGTTGTAGAAAAAAAGTGAAAACTAGAACTTTGAGTGTTGCCAGATTTCATCTGGGATGATGAACACAAGCCTAATGACTGCTGCTAATGTATAGCGATTAACAAATCAGAACAGCAGCAAATGACATATTAGTACAATAACCTGGAAATATGCTGTGGAACAGATCTTGTCTTCGTCATGCTGCAGTGAGATTACCCAAGCTGCGAGTAATTTCTGGCTGGTGCAGAACTGTTTACCCTAAAATAAATTTTCCTAAAGGAAAGAGCATTGGTGGATCATTTCTGCTTTGAGCAATCTCTGACTGAGACACTAATTCTCAACAGGGAATAAAATTATGCCAAGGGCCAGAAAGTGCAAGGAAAACTGAGCCATCCTTGGGTGTTGAATCAAGCCGAGCACAGCCAGATTAGGAGGAATGGGCGTAATGAATACATGCATAATAAATTGCAATTAATACCACCAAAGGAGCCATTGTTATGATAGGCATTACCTATTACAAGTGCATTATTGGAATTAGTAAGTTGGATGTGTTTCTCCTGCTTATAAACCTCCTTTTTTGCTTCCTGAAGTGGTCTCCGCATTCATGAACTGGAGTCTTTTGTGTTGAAACTAAACTGGAAGCGGAGGCTTCCAGACTCAAGCTGCAGACAAGGCATCCAGTCCGTGGGACCAGCCTAGAATTATTATGAAGTCAAATGCTCAGAAACATTTTAAATGAGATGTTAGAACCTCTGCACCAACTCCTGAGGTCTGTAGATCCACTTCTAGTGGTCCAAACTGCTTGATAAAGCAGTTAGAAAGCTCCTCAAGCACCAATTTTGGTGGTCCTCTATCTGACATTTATAGAATGCAGGTGCAAAACGTTTCCAGATCAGAATATTCTACTGTCATGTGTTCCTATTTACACAATGTCCTTTAGAAATGAAAGTGACTACATGAGGTAGCAAGTCATGGTGACCCAAGCTCCCGTTTTTCACTGGGCCTCCAGACTGAGTTTTCCCTAACTTTTTAAACTCATAAATTCAATTGAGTCCATTGCTCATCATGCCAGTGAAAACAACAGAAGTATTGATGTCTGTTAGGGCTTGACTGTGAAGTCAGGTATTGCATATATTTTCGGGCTATTTTGAGGGTATGATATTCTAAGATGTCCTTTACTAGTGACCTAAATTACCCTTCTGCAAAATCAAAAAAGTAAAACTATGTTTCCCATGTACTTTGCCCTCTCTGCCTCAGTGGTGAGCACTCTGTAACATACAAACATAAAATTATTGGGCCAGTCTATCCTTTTGGGAAATAGTGCCCTCCTGGGAATACATGAAGTTTGACAGGATGCCTGGCTACCTTAGTACATCAAGAGGAAAAACAGCTTGAAAGGAAACACAGAAACTTTCAACAGAAAACGAAGAGGTGGTCAAGTGAAGAAGGAAAGAAGAAAAGTAAAATAAGCAAACCAAATGGTTTTAAGAATTCATGATGTCTTTTGAACTTGGGTATTATAAAAATTTGTCTACATTTTGACCAGCTCTACGAAGTCACAGTAGAGTTGGCAGGAAGAAGAGAAGCTCAGGACATGCCAAACTGTAACAGAGGTATATGTCCCTAAACATGTTCATGCTTGCTGCATCCAATAAATGATTTGTTCGTGAAGACCTGCAGCTAATGTTGCCTAGTTCTTCTTCAGATTTATGACCTGTTTGCACGGCAGGAATAAGCCACATTTAAACCCTTTTGAGACACACGGACATGTTTGCAAATTCCCCCCTTCTTCCCTTTATTCCTTCCTTCCTTCCCATGCTAAATCAAAACCAAAATGATCCCCTTCGCATGGATATGTTATAGATTTCTCTGCCAACCTAAACAGCGGTAAAAGACTTGGTCACTTATCACTACATACATGTAATAAGTGGCTAGGCCACATCCATATTTTACAGTCCTGTTTGAAAACATTTGTTTCTGGAATGTAGGTACTGATTTCTAAGCTGGAAAGGAGAGATAGTAAGGAAAAGCATGCAGGGAAGATTTATACAGTGATTTGAAGGAAAAACTTTGTTAAGTATAGTTTTGGGGTTGGTTTGTTTTTTGTGGTTTTTTTTTTTTTTGGTTTGGTTTTGTTTTCATTTTTAGTTTAGTTTGTTTATAGGTCCTGGAAAATCCATCAGATTAAAATACATCAGAAAATCCCCAGGAACCGGGCTGAAAGTGAACAAGAATTTAATCTTTCTTCATCGCTGTCAACTGAAATTCTCTCCTCCTGATAAATATAAGTAGATGCTGTTTCTGCTTCTTTATTGATGCTGGTGATCTCAATCCAATAGTGCAGAAGAAAGTGGAAGATTAAGATGTATAGTAAAGCAGGATTGCAAGATTATTGCAATAAAATGGAAAAACTGTCAGTCACATACTGCCTTAAGACGGAATTTTACAATGCTTTTGTGGTTAGAAAAGGTTAAAACTCTTCCAAGAATATATTTCTTACTGATAGACTTCCCCCAGAGAAGCCCTTGTAGACATTTAAGTCCTTAGTGACCTGACTATAAATCTGATAATATCAAAAGCACAAAAATAAACTGACTTGCTTAAGGACCTTCAACTGTTGAAATTAGACATGCTGTGAGTTGCATAAAAGAGGAAATGAGGATTTAGCAAAAAACCAGAGTCCATGTCGTTTTCTGTGGTAAAAACAGTATTTCAACAGTATTTGGTTAACTAGATGGTAAGAGATACTGAAGAACAGGATCCATGGATTAACCAAGGAAGCCAGCTACAGGTGAAATGAATGGTTACTTAAGCCAGTAACCCAAGGAGAAGCCACTTAAATGTTACCTAGGTTATATGGACTAATCACAGTTGCTCCTGAGATTCTAGTAATGCCCCAAAAGCATCTGGAACCTGCTCCTTGGAAATGTCGTTTTTTAAATGGTAAATATAAAAGATGCATACAAAGAGCCTGGGGTCATGCCAGCCCTCAGACTGTCACTTGAAGAGAGAGTGGGATGTGATCACTGTAGCAGAGGATTTTGTTCTGGGGAAAAACATGCGTTATCTGGTGAAGGCGTGAAGTTGCACGGGGTCTGGAAATATGCTGCGTGCACCAGCAAACCTTATCGCAACGGGAGAATTTAAGCAGAGCCCTCTCCCAGCGCAGGATGCTGACACCGGCGCTTTACAATAACATCAGGCACATCCATGTTTTTTCACACACCCTCTGCTTGGATGATTTGTATTATGAAAAGGACTGGGCAGAGTATCGCTCCCCTTCTAGCATCCTTTGACACTGAGCTGAAAATATTTAAGCCTGGGAGGAGAATGGTGAATGACCCTTTTGAACATGTTTTCATCTAAATCATTAGGCACATGGGTAGCGGGGGGAGAAAGTCCTGACAATGTTGCGTAGCATATGTCTTAGCATTTCTTAACTGCAGAGAAAGAAGTGGCCAAAGAAAAAAGTTGGTCTAAGGGCTCAGTATGTCAAAGCATTTCCAAAATGCTCGCACTCCCTATTTACATCCCTCTATTTGCATGTGAAAGGCCTGTATTTGCAGATGTCAGGATTTCACCAAGGGTCAGACTGAGCTGAAACCCTGAGATGCAAACATTTCAGGAGGCCTGAGAAGGCTTGTTTTCATGGCTCTGGTCTATGTCATTGTTGGAGATAAGAAAGTGAGATGATTCAGTGGAGAAATAAATCCCTCCAGGGTTGGTGTGTACTTCAGTTTTGGCCGGTTCTGTCAGATGGCATTGTCTGGTTGTCTCACTTGGCTGGCAAAGCCTCATACTTACGCATTTTGCTCTCATGTGAAATGGAACTTACTCTACTCTTGATCGAGATACTTCAATTTGCTAGAGAGCTGTCCTATAGATACGCTCTGGAGCAGTTTTCAGCATGATCAGCCATGTCCAGGAATGGCATTGCAGCAGAAAAATCATGCCAGGAAAACTAGGGAAAGCATCAGAAGGACCTTCTTGATGTCACAGTGGCTACTGCACTTCTGAACTTGGCTTATACTGGCTCACTCAACAAATTGCTCCTGTAGTTATAGTCCTTCCTCAGCAACTGGGGATGCCCTGATGGATGGACCACCATGTCCTCACTAGCAGGTAGCCACGATCCCACTGCCAGCCTGGCCATCCCTATTATCAACCCTCTACTGCATAAGCTCCTTTGCAATTGGCAGTGCCAGAGGTGGAGCGTCAAGAGCTACTGCAAAACTGCATTTCCTTATCCAGCAAGAATTTGTCCTCATTCCTGGGACAGTAAAATTTGATTTTGTCTACGCTGCTGTGAATCCTTGATCTTCCCCTGAGGACTGTTCTTACAGAGCTCAGAATGAGACTATTATTTCATTACCATTCAGAGTGGGCTTACCAACATAATTATTTCCTATTGGAAGTGCCTGCATCACTGCAATTTCAGAGTATTGAATTTGCATTACACAAAACTCTAGGTCAAGATCTTAGCTGGTACAACCCTCATAACTTTGTTGAAAATAATGGTGCTCTAAGCATTTGTGGTAGGTATGGACATGGCTAGCTGTAAGTACATATATATATATATTTATAGATCCAACACAGAAATACTACATAATACATGATATTTGTAGGAAGAATCCTGCCTTATATTCATTTTGATGCTTCGGTGATAGAGATTACCCACGGAGAGCAAGCTTGATTTTTCAGATAAAGAATGGAAATTGGTCAGTTTTGCCTTTTAGTAGAATTAAACCTTGAATTCTGTACCATAAGTCTTCAAACAAAACACTGCAATTACCTATCTACTCACTTTTCTATTGAGAGACTTTGTGTCAGGGAGTAAGTATGCAGAATGGGAAGGAAAATAATGATCAGATTTAAATGAAACTAAAAGGCATTTTCTCAGCTGGAGGTTAGAAAAAGTGATTCCATAAATGCAAAATTTTGTGAGTACTCCTTGATGATGTCTGGAATAACATAACATACAACATAACATAATAATGAGAAGAGAAAATGAAACAAAAAAGCAACCCCTGCTTTAAACTTAGTTGATTCAATGCATGTACATTTTTCATTTTGGTATTGTTTCTGCTCTACACAAAGTGTATTTTAAAGACGACTTAGATGTTTAACTGCATTGAGATCACGCATTATACTCTTTGTCCTTTAAAAAAGAGAGCATACCTGCCAGGAACACATAATTTGATAAAGAAAATATCATTATAACTAGATTTTGGTGACACTATAATCAGGAAACACAGGCAAGGGGTCAGCCAGCCAGATTGTTTCTACTGGGTATTTGAGAACTGTGGGCTGCTGTTATTTTCAGCTACACCATAATTTTATTTTATTGTCGAGAATAAATCAAAGTCTTAAACAGAGGCTATATTTATTTTTTTTTTCTATCTAAAAGCTGCAGATGTTGGCACTAGAATTGCTTATTGCCTAAACTAGCTGTAAGTATATTTAGTCCGAGAGAAAATGATCAGGTTGATAGCTCAGAGGTCGAAAAAACACCCTTATGACAATTATGCTCTGTTTAGCATCAGAGTAGGTTCTTCTATGCAGTCCTGTCCTTGCTCCTTCATTCTCCTCTATATTATTTTCTTGTTATTGTGTCCTTTAGGGAACAGGCTTTATGGGCTGTTCAGTCTCTGAATGGGTTCAATCCTTCGCTTCTGCAGAGGCCGCTGAGAAAGGTGTCACTTGTGAAGGCAGTTTTGTGAGGAGACAACTCACTAATAAGACCCATACTCAGACAACCAGCCTGCTCCATGCAGGCCTCCAAGCAGCTATCAGAAGCTAATTGTAATGCTTATTAAAGACAGCTTAGCAGGGATGTGAAAATGGCAGGCAGAGCTTTGCTATTATCTACACCAGCTCTCAGCCCTCTTACTCAGCAGCTCTGCTCTCTGGATCTATTCAGGGACAGAGATGCTGCTTTTCTAAAAGGAAAAAAAAAAAAAAAAAAAAAGAAAAAAGATCCCAAACCAATATAACTTGGCAGTTCTGAAAAGCCATCCCGGCCTGGGAAGGCTGATGGAAGCTCTTTAAATTGCATTTGCATCATGTGCCAGTTTTTTGATGGAAGGCGGTTTGCAGGACCACGAAGCAGATTGCACCTTCTACACAGTCAGCAGGTGAGTGTGACATAGGTGTTTCTGAGGAAAACTGAGATGCACAGATGTGCCCGAGATCCTTTATTAGTGGTGATAATAGAGAAAACAGAGACCCAGAAAAGTACAGCTTGACGCAACTATCCCAGTTTAAGCTTTTCAGTGTCATCGCTTATCATTTGCAACGGCTCCTTCCCACCTCCTCCCACCTCCTTCAGATTTTCCCGTGAAAACTAAGCAACTATGGTATGGAAATCAGGGACAACGAATGTCAAACTCAACATGCCGTATCCTTAAACTCCCTGTCATAGCAAAAATACAGTTTGAGGCTTTGCATTCTGTTATTCCTCATGCAAACTGCCACTGCAGACAAGCACTTTGCCTGTGGTAAATGCTCTTGTTCAGAGCAGATGTTTCCCTCAATTAGCATTTTTTCAACTATTTAGCAAGTACGTTCTATTAAAATATTTTAATTTATGCAGAAATTATGTTATTAAATTTACAAATTCTTTTTATAAGACACATCCTGTAGTTTCAAGCTAATAATTTTCTGTCAGTAATAGTTATCATGGGCCAGAGAGTATTCCTCTAAAAAGAAATCTTTGCATTATTTCTTCCAAAAGTGAGGCGTTTGCTTCTTTCATGTATTCCTCATTGTAAGATGATTACATTTTTTATATCCACTTCATAAAGATACTTAATGTTTAAGACTCTTGACAGTTTTTTGAAAACATTTTAGTTTTGAAAGTGCTGCACATACGTAATAACTCTTTTGTTCTTTTTCTATTAACTTTCCTTCTTCCAAAACCACAGATAGAGAAGGCAGTCTTTTTCTCCTTATCTTTCCATCTGTTCAGACCATTTTCACACACCCTGCCGATGCAATTCTGCCCTAATGTTACTTTTCCTCTGAATATTGACTTAAATGGACAGCATAGCTTAAGAAGTCCGTATATAGGTCAGCATTATTTCTGAAAACATTTTCTTCTATCAATTAAAATTAGCTATAGCAAAGCCTCATACGGTTTTCTCCTGGGAGGCTGAATCGCTCATGCGGTTGATAATGAAACACAGAAGGGTTTTTTTTTTTGCATCCAGGTTGTCGGCAGACATCCAACTCGGGTTACTAGTGACCGACAGTTGCTACCATCTACTGGCTGTTTGCAATCCTCTATGAAACAACGGGGCACCTCGATTCCTTCACATCACGGAAAGGTGGGATCTGTCTTGTTGGCCGTCCGACCAAAAGCTTTGTTGGGGCTGGCAGCTAACGAGAGGGGTAGCATTTTCACAAGTCCTTTTAGCAGGTCTTTGGCTCCAATGTTAATATTTTTTTTCAGTGACCTGACTTAACGCTAGTTGTTTACTTCAGAGGGCTCCTGTGTTTAGGAGTGTGCCAGCTAGTTGCTGCTGAGCTGTGATTTTATGCAAAGCAGCCCTTGTCTACCTTGGATATTAGCATTCACTGTCCCATTAGTTAACCTCTGTTTATCTGTTTATTTGTAACGGTCTTTCTCAGTGCTGGCAAACCCACAAGGCTTAAAACCCTATTGGATAAAAAAAAAATAAATTGCATCTTTTATCAAGGTTAGACCTGAAAAACATGAATTAGGATCTGTGAAGATCCTAAGATGCCTAGGAAGTAAGGCAGATAATCTCATTTCATAAATGATAAATATATTAACGTTATAATGAACATAGAGTAAAAAGGTTTACGGTGATGATGCTATCTGTGCTTCAGGATTTTCAGAAGATTCAAAGCAATTTAATATTTATTCTTTTTTAGTTCCTTTGTAGTAATAGTCAAAGCTTAGCTACTATTAAAAAAATGGTCTGATCTGACTATATGGATGTTTATTCTTCATGCTTATGATTTTGGGGATAAACATTGCTGATTAATAATAATACCACAAATGGCTTATTGCACTAACTCCAGCTTTTCCTTCTTTCTTACTTTCTTCGCTCTCCTAGCTCTCTTAATAACAGAGGAACTGAGGAGAACAACACAATTTGGCTTTTCCTTTCATGTCGCTTAGGCATAGCCTTTCTGGTCCCAAAGTGGAATGGCTTTGACTAGTTGCCCAGTCCTTGTCAGCTACTGTTGAAAGAGAGGTTTCTAAAGTAGACTAGCAAGTGACAGTACGCTGGCAGTGTATTTGCAGAATGTAATAGATTATAGATCTACCCATCACCAACAGGGAAGGCACAGAGGCAGCAATGACAGAATGACAGTAGAGCTTGCAGATGCCAAAATTCCACATAGCAGTGAAACATTTAACATTCCCAAAAGCAGTGAACTCCAGCAAGATGGAGAGTAACCTCAGACTTCTTGTAAATTTAGGTCGCAAACAAGAACAACACAAAACTTATAAATAACCAGAGTACTACCCTTGATTTGATGTTATGAATGATGATATTCCTTGTGTCAACCTGGCCACAGGCACTTATGTTAATAATGTAGGAACTGTAGTCCAGCTGTAGTGCTGTCCTACCCAAAACATTGATAATAAGCACCACCATAAAGGAAGAAGTAATCCCTACTTGACAAAAAAGTATCAGGTGAAATTCTCTGTCTTGTCCTCTGCAAGAGGTCAGGCTAACTATCAGACATATTTTTATTTGACCTATATCTCCATGAAATCTATGGAAACTAAGCAGACTTAATATCCTCTCTGATTAGTCTGTTCCATTATTCCAAACTTAAGTGAATACATGCTGGTCACAGTGGGAACTGTTATAGAGTTGAGGAATTTGTTACCCACGTAGTGACTTCTAATTTATGCAATTTAATAGTAAAATAAGAAGAGGAAGGGAAACTATGTCCTCGTGATACCCGAGTCACAAATGGAAAATTTTTTTAAACAGTTAAAGATGAAAAATTATAGTCAACCTGTCATTTTTACTCAGCATTGGGATGATTTGCTTTAGTAGTTACCCTTAACTAATTGTGTGGTCAGCTGAGGTAAGTGGTGTGGTCACCACCTAAGTGGCCAGCACTGTGCAATCTCAAGGATGATTTTCATTACCAGTTTTGCACACAGCTATTTAAGTGTCTGAGACTTCAGTGTCTGTAACCGTGCCACTCTGACAGAGCCGGCCCTGGAAGCGTATCATCCTGTTTTCCCCTTTACAAGGCCATCTCACAGCCTGGCTATCCAAGTGCGCCGAGCGGTGCAGTAACCCAGAATTTCTCCTTCCATTCTGTACTATGGCTCGCAGACTTGCTGTTAAATGGTGGACAGATTTGCTCCCGTGCCTGCTCTGACTGCATCTGTCTGATCAGTAAGATGGGATTGAGCTCCAAGTAAAGATGCCTAAACTCAGGGGTCTAAATGAGGTGTCTGCAATAATCTTATTAAAGCCCCATGATAGGTATTCAGTGTTATCTGAGTCACTTTCTTGGCACCACAGAATGTACTGACTAGCAACTGAATTCAGATGCCCACACATGGGCTCAGTCATATTTTAGATTCCTTGAAATATCATCCCTGTTTTTCAGTTTCCACTATGGAAAGTTCATTGCTCTGTTGTAGACCCTCTGTCATATCCATTAACTCCACATGACTGCTCCACACGGTAGAGCATCTTAAATGCAACTCCATGTGTATGTGCGTGCACCTGAACCGAGTCAAGATCTCCACTGGCTATAATGGTAGCTGAGAGGTACAGGTCACATGTAAAACATCTGAAGTGTCTAGATATTACAGTTTTCTGCCATTAGAGATACCTTATGATGCTCCACCTGACTGTCCTGGAGACTGTGGGCTGTGTGAAATGGAGCTTTTTTTGTTAAGTCAACTCAATCCTGCTTCTAAATTTAGATATCTTAGTCTCAGATTGAATCCTACCCCAAGGGTAGGATACGGTTGCCCGAAACACAGGTTTTGTTTTGTATTAGATACCCAAGGATATCCCTGGCATCTGCAGAGGTGCAAGAGATGCCCACAAGATTTATAGACCTGAGTGGTGTTGGAGTGGCAGCTGGAGACTTACGCTCAATGTCTCATGGAGAGTAGGGACAGTGCTACACTGCTAGGTACCACCGTGCTGGCTTCCAAGCAGGCTGGGTTAGATTTGCATCCTGCTCGTGTCCCAGGCAGAACCAGGGTGGATGAAGACCTGTGAAAGTCTGCCAATGCAGACTATGTAGGTGCTCGTGTGTGTGTGTGTGTGTACAGGTGTTTTATCTGTCTCACCTGCTTCACTTCTAAGGGAACATTCTGCTGCTTAGACCCTGGGAAGTCAGGTGTGTTTCATTCCCTTCAGAGACTAAGCTGAGATCACCAGGTCAGGCAGTGAACTATCAGGGATGCCAGCATTGCTAATGGAAGGGATGTTTTGTTTCCCATTTCTTTGATGAATTTCATTTTTCCTGAGCCTGGCTCACTGGGGTGAGCAAATTAAGTAAGATAGAAATGGTTATGGAAGTATCAGGAGAGCTGGATAATGACAGTGTTTGAGTCATCCGTTGGAGGCATTTTCTTCCTATTTACTATATGGTCATCAGTTAAAAGCCATACTTGACCTGTCACTCTGTGTCCATTTCCAGAAAAAAAATAGGTAGCTCATTGTGTCTTTTGAAATCTGTTTGGACAGAGGACTGAAACATTTTTTTCTTTGATGAGGGGCTTGTCACACTTACTCATGTCTTTGTCATTGCAGCAAGATGTCTGCAACATGTTCTGCCTTAAAAGGGTTTGTAAATATATGTTAGAAAGGGAAGTTAACAGCTCGTCTCCTTTTTGGGGTGGTCACTACATACCATTCCAACATTGCTCCCCCTGCATTTCGCTCCCCCTTCCAGTTTGCTGCCAGGTGAAACTCAGAGAGTTAGTTATGACCTTGCAAGCCCCACGGATACAGCAGCTTAAGTGAGAGGTCTTTTTGTGAAAAATCCTGATGGAACAGGAAGTTGTGACCATATTTTTTTGTGAGGAGGCAAATGAGAGATTTTGGGTTTATTTATCCGTTGAAAATTGTGGTTTGGTGGTGTGTGTGTAAGACAGGGATATTTTCCCATAAAAATAGTTTTTGTGTCAATGAAGGCATTCTGCTTACTTACAAATGCTAAGTAAGTCAGCTCCATAATGGGAATTTGCTATGCATACAAGTGTTCAGCTACAAAATACATTTTAGGGCTATGGTTTGTTCTCTTTGCTTGTAGTATTAGGATTAAATCCATAGATGGTGATAAGGAAAAATCCTTGCACCTAGTGTATGAATAACAGCAGAGCTATATCAAACTTGAATGACTGCCAGTAAAGGCAGTGCATCACTGGACAAAGCAATTTTTCAATTCTGTGCTTCAAGGAGAAGTAACCAAGTGATAGATGACTTGGTAGAAAGTAGGTTTCACCTGGAAAAATATAGGGGGAAATTTTCCAACAAAATTGAAGTCAGAAGGATTGACAGACAAAAAAAAAGCTTCTGAAAGGGATAGAGGAATTGGGGAAACATGCTTCATAGCAAAGGTGCCAAGGAAGAAGAAGTTTGACTGTGGGAGTGGATGTGTGATTTTAAGAAACTCTACCTATGAGAGAAAAAATGCAATTCTAAACAGATATAAAGCTGAACAGTCAAAGACCAGGACTGTCGAGGCAGATAAATGCGTACAGATAAGTTTCTTTTGTCTATGGTTATCTGACACACCTTTTTCCTTCAGAAAATCATGTTGATGGGAAATTTTCAACGAGCTCTGTCTGGTTAATTTAAGAGAGAGGAACATTGGCACCTTCTGTGACTGTTATTATACCCAGTCTTCTACAACTTTAGGCGATGATGCCAGACATGTCTGCTTAGAAATACGGGAATTGCTTTCCTCCATACGTCTTGACTATAAATGATGCATTTGGAATGATTTTTACCGGAACATCTCTGGCAGAAATTACTCTCCCAATGACATAGATATCATCTGCCCAGTCCAGGGTACTATGCAAAAGATGCCTGTATATTGTATTCATTCTTTAAGGTGCTGCTCTCACAGTTGTCACTCTCCATAAACTATTTTGTATGCTCCTGCATTGCAGCAATATTATGGTGCTGATATTATGGTGCTGGGTGTCAAGTTAAAATATACAAATAAGCAAATTAATTATCCTTGGTTATTATAAAATTGTGCCTTTAGTTCTCCACCAGGGCAAAAAAAAAAAGTTTCACAGAGTTCTTTACAGAGTAAAAAACGTCCGTATATTTTATGAGAAAACATTTTCCACTTTGAAAACATTAAAAAAATAAACACTTGCATTAAACCTGGCTTAAGGTTTATAACATATGACAGTCTTTAAAAGAGGAATATATCTGGAGGTTTTCATGACTTCATAAAAATACCTGTTACACATGCTGAAAGTGCTGCACATTAGATACTCTTGTCTTGGAATGTAATTGCCTTAAAGGTATAAAGGAGGCTGAGTTTAATAATTCCCCCAGTGTGTCTATTCTCCATTTCTGTTCCACAGAGGAAGCTAGAAGGATATGGTATCATCAAAGAAGCATGTGTTGGGAGAGGGGAGAGCTAATCCTTAAATAGTTGTGCCCTGCATCTCAACTAAGGAATAAAAACCTTTGGAAAAGATTTCCTGAAGTCTTACATACACTATATCCCTTAACCTATTAAATGCTATAATTGTTGCACTAAGATAAGAGATGCTTCCAACGTAATCCATGCTGGGTGGCCCCAGGTAAAAAACTATTTATTAATATCCCAAGAGTTGTGCCATGCAGTGATAGTGATGGAAATTTGGCAAACCAACTCGACTTCTGTCAGATGAGTGAAACAGCCACTTCACTCAAGACTGGATGACAGATAGATGTAGAGATCATTGTACGAGGGAAATCTGGTTTATGATTAGGATGGTGACTGAGAGAGATGACAAGAAGAAGAGAAGAGGGTAGTGAGTACTTTCTTATCCAGACATACAGACATAAATAAGTCTTAAACTTCTTTCACTTATAATCCATATTGCCAACATGGATGGGCTGCAAAATACTGTTAATTCAGATTATTAACATTTGGCACTGCTTTTGAATTCATGTAAGTGATTTGGGGTGGTGGACTGATATCGAAGGATCTCTGCAGTCTGTTTTACATGGGCTGGTATGATTTTCCATACTGTATAAACAGAAGTGTGAGATAGAACTGAAATAACTTGCTTAAATGGAATGATAAAAAAACTAGGCGGTAACTGGTAATTATTTTTGTGACTAGTTAAACTCTTTGGAAAATAAGATCTTAGTTGTCCTAAAACTAATCATAAAATTGGCTTAATAGTGAAAATCTGGCAGAATAATGCGGGAGGCAGAATAACTTGGGAGGTTTAATTGAGGAAACAACTTTTACTGTGCAGTATAGGGGCGTGCAGCATTTGTTCAGTTTCTGGGAGATTTGGGACTAACACAGCTGTACTGACACAATTTTCTTTTATCCTGATCTGTGTAGGGAAATTACATCCGGTTTAGCTACCTGGGGCTGGGTAGTTCTCATCTGCTGTGGATGAGTGGTTTGTGCTGGGGTGTTGTGTGTGGGGTTGTGAGTGTGGGGTTTAGTTGGTGGGTGGTTTTTTTTGTTTGGTTGG
>JAOQGH010000001.1:173238333-173368906 GCA_025769975.1 Gallinago jamesoni | reverse complement strand
TTAATGTGGTTGGACTCGATGATCTCAAAGGTCCCTTCCAACCACTAAGATTCTGTGATTCTGTGATTCTGTGATAATGTCTCATGTTTATATCATCACCCACACATTCAAGTACTGCAACTGTTAGAACAGAGGATGATTCATCTTGCCGTTTGAAGGAAAACCGTGCGGGAGAGTCTGAATCTTGGTC
The DNA here is from genome assembly GCA_025769975.1 of Gallinago jamesoni. Taxonomy (NCBI): domain Eukaryota; kingdom Metazoa; phylum Chordata; class Aves; order Charadriiformes; family Scolopacidae; genus Gallinago; species Gallinago jamesoni. Next base: position 173,368,716 of record JAOQGH010000001.1, on the reverse strand, counting down.
ATTGGGTTGTTCAGAGAAGACAGAGAAAGCCTTAGATCATTGGCCTGGGATAAATCCATCAGAAAGTGACCTGCTGATTAGGTAGCCCTGGCCAGCAGGGTTTTGGAGAGGCATGTGCTGAGTGTCCTTCCTAGAGCTGTTACATTTTATGGAACAGACGTTAAGATGGTGTTCTTCTACCAACGCATGAAGCAATGTTGCAAGTGGGAGAGGGTTTGTTTGCCCATTTTTGATGTCCAAATCACTCTGTTAAGTGGAATATTATAACAGTGGAATACAATATTAGGCACTGAAAATGCAGTTTTCATTTAATTTTTTCTTTCTATAGAGGTGAAGAACTAAAAGACATTCCAATGAAATGAGGCTTATTTTCTTTTATTTTCTTTGTTGGCTGACCTGAGAAATCAATTACTCACACTGCCTGCTTGTGGGAGCTGCCCCAGCTCTGGGAAGTGCAGGGACATAGACAAAAAGTCCCACTAAAGAAAAGTCACTGGCATCCTAGTATATATCAACTGCTGTGAAAACCCCACCGTGCTTCTGGTCAGTGGCATCACTTCATGAAGCATTTCTTCACGTGCTTCCGGTGGACTCTTGCCTCTTCGATACATGCTGAGTTTTACTAAGAGAAAATAGATCAGAGGATCTAAATATTACATATAATAACACACCAGTGCACAAAGGCTTTATAAATGTCTTGATGTCAGGGCAGGGACAGGACTACTCAGCAGGGGAGGGGAGCAGAGGCTGGTGGCAAGGAAGGCAGGGACAGTGTTCTCCCCTTCAAGGGCCCTATATCCTGGTGCCCCAGCGAGGCCGGTGGAGCAGAGACAGGGACTGAGGGTTATCCAAGAGCCCAGTGACCACCAGACATTATCACAGGGACGAGGCAGGTCTGACTTCAAGCCAGTCTGCCCAGGACAGTGCAGGGCCACTGATGCACTCAGGACCCTGAGACTTCCAGCAACTTTGTAGCATGGTAAGACCTTGTTCTTGTGAACAAAACTTATCACCTACAATACATTGAGCTGGGTCTCTAAGATGGCCAATTGACCAATTATGAAAATAACTGAGAGTGAAGTTAGTGAGAGAAAACATTTAAATGTAAAAAGGTATAGGAGTATTGCAATTTCCTATGAGTGCTTCCAAAATCAAGAAGCTCTGCCAGATAGATAGAAAAAGAAGTCATCAATGTACTCCTGATATTATCAAAATGAATGAGAAATAGAGAAGTTCATTGCCACACACACAAATTAGCAAAGAAAATATTCAAACAAATGATAGACTAAGTTAAGGGTGCATGTGAAAGCTCTAGATGTACAGCAGCAAAGAAAGGAAAATAGTAAAATTACTAAACATGATGCAAAAAGTAGATGTATATGATCATCATTCTTTTTCCTACTCAGTCAGTCTGGATGCTGTGTTAGAATCAAATGGTGAAAGACTATAGCATAAACAGGAGAAGCTAGATGTTATTAGATATTAAGCATTTGGCCCTCATTTTGTACTCCGCAATCCCCCGGTGGGTGCGTAAGCTCCCTTCTCTGTGCCTGAGGGAAGCAAAATGCCTCTGGATGGAATCCCAACCCGCCCATGGACTGACAGAGTCAGGGAACACTGAACAAAAGGAGATGAATGAACTCCTGCCCTTCCCTATGCTTGTGCAGCAGAGCCGCAGATCTCAGCAGATTACTCTGTGCTCACTCTCAGTGAACTGAGCTGGAGTCCCTGAAGCTGTAAAAAGCTTATTCTTGTGTTGAGAGAAAAAAAACAAACAAACCTCCACAGTCCAAAGATATGCTCTCTCTACCAGTCTTCTACATAATAATGTAGTGGTTAGAGCACTCATTTTGGAGAAAGGGAAGTTCTCAGAGCTCTCCATGGCATGGAACAGTCCTACTCACACCTTCATTTATTCTGGAGCATAACCTGAGCTGCTGATTATGATGAATTGTCTCTGATAATGTCTGTGAATTCACAATCAGTGAATAAACACCATTTAAACACACCTTGAATGTAAATGAAGAAGGAAGTAGTCCTGAGAGCAGGTTAGAGCCCAGAGCTACTCCCAAACACAGGTGAGCTTCCTGTCATTTTCTCTTTCTTCTTTCTTCCTCTCCTCTACCTTCCATAAAGGTTTAATTTCTTTCTGAAGTCTGCAGAGAAAGAAAGATACATTAGAGCTACCAGTTGCTAGTTTCCTTCTCCCACCATCTGCCTTTTTGTTGGTGCTGGCTCTAGCTGGCTCTCTAGCTCTCCTATGCTTCAGACATTCAGGGACCCTATGACAACTGAGGCTTTTTAGAGTAAAAACTCTTACCCACAGGCCACATTCACCTGCTCCAAGCTTGATATTTACTGTGGACACTATGAGGGCTCTGGCACAGCTCAACTTAGCACTGGAGGGGTAACACAGGTTCCTTTATTTAGGCCATGGGGCAACTAGGAAGCATAGCACTGTCTATTGGTGAAGCAGCCCACAGCAGATCCCTCAGCACACATTCAAAGACTCAGACATGACTCACCTTCCTATACAAATAATTACTTCATTATACATTGTGTTATGTGTTCCCCTAACGATCTTCTCTCATTATGTATTATGTAATTGGTTCATTACTTTAGTCCTGTGTTCAGTGGGCAATGGAATGCCAATCATTACCAGCACCATGTGTTCAGTTCAAACTATATATTTTTTGAGCGCTATATTTGGTTGTTTTCTGGCCCCTATGTACTATTTCTACAATACCACATATGTTTTGTGGAGCCCTCTGATGAAATGCAGACATACTGCTTGTTAGGCTATTGTCTAGCTGCTAATCAGTAGCAATTGCCAGATGCCCTTTGGTGGCTGAGTTACAATAATTGGATTCCCTGGCTTTCAGGTATATGTAGTCTATGACTTCACCCTTCCCTGATGATGGCCCTTGACCTGCTGAGGGAACCTGGTCCCATGAATGAAAAATAGGGTGAGGTTGCAATAGATTGCTTAATGATTATAATCTTCAGTAAAGGTCTTATGAATTGACTAGCTCTTCACAAACACACAGTAAGCATTCTAATGAATCAAAACTAAATATTTATAGGAGACAAGTAATTAGATGTGAGCAAATAAAAGAGCCCATTAAACCATCTGGACAGTTCAAAGGATTAGTAGTTTGCAGATGAAACATTGAAAGGTTAAGGACACCAGTTAGAATCTGACCCTCGTTAATGGTAATTAGATATTAGTACCACCTGATTGCTACCTGAGAGACTGAGGTGAAAGGAGTCAGGGATTGCTTTTGTGTTTATGGCTAATTTTGGAGAAGAGATTTTCAGACTCTTGTAATCTTTTCAATAGGTCCCCAGTAGAAAGATGAAATTTTAGATTATTTTTGTCTCTATCAGTGTTCATTTAAATTTAAATTGGAATGTGTTAGATGTGGGAAAGCTTGTGTTTCTACTACAAATTATATGTGTGTTCTAATAATTAAAAGAGAAGTTGAGATTCCAAAGCGGATGAATGTGAAGAAAAAGGGAAAAAATCCCATGAAAAAAATCTGAAATCCACAAGAGAGTTTTATATGGAGCATAGACAGACATAGAAAGTTAAAAAAAGAACAGACCACTAACTGAAACCTGCTTACAAGAAATCTTTTGCAGCAGAAGAAAATGACTTGAAATACTTCAACCCTTAACAATTAAGAAACCAAGGCCCCAAACACTTAAGAAACTTTGAAGAAGGCAGGCATTACACAATCAAGATTTATCTGAATTAGAAAGCAATGAAATTAAAGTGGGTGGAGGCTGACTCTCACTTTGCAGAAACTGATGTTTACAGCTGTCACAGCTGAGAGCAAATTTCAAAATCAATGACAGCTGCATTTAACTACAGCCAGTCTAACAAGCTGCTAATATATCTCCCAGTACTATGCTTAGTTACCTTAGTTAAGAGACTCTAAATGTTTTGGAGTGGTGTTATCCTCTTCTCTTCCCCTTCTCTTCAAAACTTCTACTGGTTCATAGGGTTGTGATAAAGCAAAGAAGAAAGGGGATATTGGGATGCTGGAGCCTACTTTGGTTTCTTATGAAAAGAGTAGTGGGTTTCAAATCCCAGTTTCTCCTCGCACTACGAGGCTGTTTAGTATGTTAAGCTCTTGTTTGTTAAATAGATCACAAAGGAAGAGATGACCGCTGAGCTGCTTGGAGCAGAACCTTTGTGTCATATGCAGCAGTGTAACCTCATGTACGCTGAATACTGAGAAACTAGGATGTGCTTACATCCTTTTCTGGGACTGACCTTGGATTTGGTTTCGGCTTGCAGCCTTATCTGCTGGACAGATAAGAGAGGGCACGGAGATAACTGAATGCCCAGGAAGAGTCAGAAAAAGCCAGAAAGTTTGGTGAGACACTGCTTCGGTGAGGCAGTAGGAGTTGCCTCCAGCTGGACAAAAACTGGCTTTTCACTCCATCACCTAGTGGTAAGCCACCTCCAAAAGTTCAGTGCTTTATCCACAGTAGCCTTTCCTTGGAAAAGAAAGCAGTAGTCTGATATGTGACGGTTAATCACCTGAAGGTCTGGGGCCAAATTCTGCCTGTTTGGGAAGGTCTTCAAGCCAAGTTTTCCACCTCTGATGAATGCTGTAACTAAGAGTCAGTCTGCAAATACCAGCAGGTTAGTGTCTCCTCTTGAGGCTCTTCAGTTTGATACAGGCTATTTAAGTTCGCATTGGAGCAGAAATGGCTTCACAGCAGGTCTCCCAGGTGAGTCTTCCACCTACCAAACTGCAACATTTCTTTCCCTCTCTCTGGCCTAATGAATATTTAAGATATGACAGTGATGACAGCCATAGAAAAGCCCAGGAGAAAATTAATTCTGTCTTCATAGTAGGGTTTGAATAGTGTGCCGTAAATAAAGCATTGGGGCCACACTCTGAACGTGGAGGATAAAAGAAAATGTTGAATAGCTTACTCATTAAGTGAGCACCATCCAGCATGAGCGCAGAACGAGGGAAAAACTGCATGGAAAAATAGTATGTCATCAAGTAATTAAAGACTGTGGTACAATGCATATGTATAAGGGACTGAATTAATGTTTTCAGGAAATCTTAATTTTGGCATTTACTAGTGCTGGAGTGCTTGACTTTGCAATCTGCGCAATATTCTTTTAGTGTATCTTTTTGTGTAGATAAGCCTAACATAAAAAGGAACTGAGGGTGCCTCACAAAGCTTTAAAAAGCCTATTCCTTTTTCCTCCACCACAATTGCCTCTGAATGAGAAATTATGGTAGCTGGCTGAGAATCATAATCAAACAGTGAAAACTTAGTGTCACTGATAATTATTACCATTGCATTTCCTCTGTAGGAATTATTTTCCTCATTTTAATTCCAAGCATTCTCTACTTCATAACTTTGCAGGCTTACATGTAATGAATGCTACCAACAGGAGGTATTTAGAAAAACCTCTACTGGTAAAGCTGAAGTTAAAGAGGGAGGGGGTGAGGGCATTTAAAGGATGAGGTTTCGAAGAGACAGTTAGAATAGATGGCTAAATAACAAAAGTAATGAAGATGGCAAATTTTCCCTGCTGTTCTGCTGATGAATTTGCCCATGAGCAGTTTGGAATATTTTAAAAACATATTCGTTATTCAAAATCATTTGTCAAGGGTCAAATTCTTTCGTGGTTACTCATATTGAAGCAAGAAAAACCTGTCTGTGGAACAAGCTGCTGCTGTGTGTGAATAGACTGGAGGAAATCTGTTCCCAATTAATTTATGGAAATAATTCTCCATTTCATAAGTAACTCATTGTGTGTGTTTGTTATTCAGAATGTGAATGGTTTTGACTGATCTTGTAAGTAATGTGGCATGTTACAATGTGTCACAATGCATTGAACTGGGTTTGTACTACAAATATTTGGCTATATGTTGCTGTAATTAAATTTCTGTGATTGTTTTCTGATATTCATAGATAGTTGCCTCTTTCAACAGTTCTCCCCTTTCCCTCTGGAAACATTTTCCTTAAAACAGTCAGAGAAAGTAAACACAATAAGAGCTGAAGACAATTCATACAACCATCTACAAGATGTTGTACGTCTACAAGAACATGTTTGAGTTTTGTTTTGATGGGTGGAGGCAGTATTTGTCTTGCACTAGTGATTAATGACCGAGGAAGGGATTACATTTAATAAAATACCTGAGAAGAGTCAGACAAGAAAACACACACGTTATTGCTAAATTCTCTAATGGTTATATAGTGAAAAGATGATGGACATATAAAAACTGTGTCTTGTAGATAGCTAAAGCAAATATTAAGCTATATAAAACACTTTTTATATTGATTTGTTGGAAGCCATTTATATTTTGGTAGCTTGCCAAAGAATCATTGTGGCACAATATTTCTCTTAGTCTGTAGTATGCATTTGTTTCCATTTTAGCAAAAGTACTTTTAAATATGTCATTTGGGTCAACTGAGACACCCCACCAAATATCATTAAGAATTTTTGTTGTCCTGCATGAGGTCTGAGGGTTTACAGTCTTTTCAAAACAGAAGAAAAATAATAGCTAAAACTGGTTACTTGTTTTATCACCCTTGCACTGAAATGAATAACTCTGGAAGAGCAGAGATGTGTTCACAACCTGTCCAAAGCACAGAGCCTACAAGGAATCTGTAGATATGTTTTGTTTATTATCTGAATTGAGTACTAGGTTTCTCCTAATATTTTTTTTTTTCTAGACTGACTTTGTAAAGAGGATTGCCATTGCCACTCAGCCACAACTAGAAGGAGGTTGTGAGATCCAGTTTTTATAGTTATAGGTCATTTTGGCTGTAGCAATCCCATTGTTTACATGAGGAGGTTTTCCTTGTTGAAGGGTAGAATGGGTTTTCAGACATTTTGGAATTTCAGGCTAAATTAGGCTATGTGATTGAGTTTACCACTAGCAGGGAAAAAGGCAGCAAAGCCTTCTGCTGCCAGACCTCTTGGGGCAGGCTCAGAGGTGTGGACTTTGGATGCTTTTGACCTGTACATCAGGGTAGTGACAGTGACGAGCCTGCTGACTGCATCTACTGGTGGTTATTGCAGGCTCTTCAAGCCAGGGTGCCCTGCATTTAGGAATCAATACGTATTTCTAAATCACAATGTAGCCATGTTTAGCCTGTGAAATGTCATATCCTAAGCATTTTTCAGGGATTTATTTGCCATAATTGTGTCTTTGTAATGGAAAGCTATTTCTATATATATATTGGCTGACAAGTTAAGCTTGGCATAGCTGAAATGGAAGACTGGGAATCTGAAAGTGCCTTTTTTGTTCAGTTTTGGATGCAGCTGGTTTAATTTAGAGAATCCTCTGAGTTAGGCTGGTGGCTGTTTTGTTTTAACTGGGCATAAAGATGCCCAAGATTTTCAGGGCACAAAGTGACTTATGTTCACTTATGTTAGCCCCTCTCTAACAGGTTTGGTTTTGGAATAGCCTGAACTGAACCAGGCTGTACTGAAAAGCCAGGGTCTTCTACTCACTCTTGCTTCCTGATCCTCTAGTGCCAGTGGTATGGATGTGCCTGGTTTAGGATCTAAAAGATAAAAATAGATGCTGTACACTAACACCCATGGATTCTGCTCACAAAGACTGAGTCAGGCAGCAGGTTGTACTGCTTCTCCTCTCCTTTGCACCCCTGCCTTGCCTAAACAGGGTTCAAGACAAGAGCCTATTGCTTTTGTGTTTATAAGGAGTATAGATGAGCACTTCAGTATTGAGTCATGAATATGCTGAGTAAATTAATGAATAGGAGTGTGTAATGAAGAATATTCTTCTTTATTGCAATGACTGGTTCCTGCAGAAACTGAAACCTTATCTTTATTCAGAGGGTAGGTGGAGTACAAGCAAAATAAATTAATTTTTCTCCTACAATAGTGACAGCCCTAACAAAGAGAGACTACCTTTGATGTGAAACGACATCACAGAATCACAGAATGGCTGAGGTTGAAAGGGAACCTCTGGAGGTCATCTCGTCGAATCCCCTGTGCTCAAGCCACCTAGAGCCAGTTGCCCAGGACCAGATGGCTTCTAAACATCTCTAAGGATGGAGACCCCACTACCTTCCAAGGCAACCTGTACCAGTGCTCAGTCACCCTCATGGTGAGAAAATGTTGCCTGATCTTCAGGAGGAACCTCCCGTGTTTCACTTTGTGCCAGTTGCCTCACATCCTGTCAGTGGGCACCACTGAGAGGAAGCCAGCTCTTTCCACCCTCCCTTCAACTATTTATATACCTTGATAACATCCCCCTGAACCTTCTCATCTCCTGGTTAAACAGTTCCAGCTCTCTCAGCCTTTCTTTATATGTGAGGTGCCCCAATCCCTTAATCATTTTTGTGCCCCTTTGCTGGACTTTCCTCTACTCCTGATTTTGTGTCATTAGGAAACTTGCTGAGGATATGGTCTGCCTCATCATCCAGGTCACTAATGAAGAAGTTGAACAGGAACAGACCAGTATTGACTAGCTAGTTACTGGCTAGACTGACTGGACTTTGTGCCATTGGCCACTAACCCTCTGGGCCCAGCCATTCAGCCAGTTTTCAACTTCCCTTTCTCTGCTTATCCAGCCCATACTTCACCAGCTTCTTTATGGAGATCTTATGGAAGAGGCTGTTGAAAGTCTTACTGAAGTCCAGGTAGACAATATCCACTGTCCACTGCTCTCTCCTCATCTACCAGGCCAATCATTTCATCATAGAACGTTAACAGTCTGATCAACTATTACTTTCCCTTGGTGAATCTATGCTGACTACTTCTGATGATTTTCTTGTCCTTAATAAGCCTAGAAATGGTTTCCAGGATTAGCTGCTCCATTGCCTTCTCAGGAATCCCGGTGAGGCTGGCAGGCCTAAAGTTCTCTGGGTCTTGCTCTTCTTGAAGACAGGAGTGATGCTTTCTTTTCTTCATTCCTCAGGCATCTCTCACAGTTGCCATGATCATCCAAAGGTAATTGAGAGTGGTCTTGTAATTTCATTAGCCAGTGCCCTCAACACTTGTGGGTGCATCCCTTGAAGGCCCATGAACTGGTATTGCCTGGCCTGATCCTATCTGAACAAGGATAAGTCTTCCTTTTTCCAACCTTTCACCCTGGTCTCTGACGGTTGGTCTTGCTAGTAAGGACTGAGGCAAAGAAGGCATTCAGTACCTCAGCCTTTTCCATGTCGTGTCCTAAGGGACCCTGCCCCACCCATCAGCAGGCCCACACTTTCCCTGATCTTTTTCCTTCTTATATACTTATGGAAGGCCTTCTTATTGCCTCTGACATCACTGGCCAGATTTAATTACAGTTGGGCTTTGGCTTTCCTGACTGCATGGGCAGAGAGTGTCTCTGTGTTCCTCCCAGGTTACTTCTCCCTGATTCTGCCTTACGTATACTTAATTTTTGTGACTGAATTTTGCCAGGAGTTCCCTGTCATCCAAGCAGGGCATGTGGATATCAAGAGCATGGAACTCCTCTTGATATTGAATGAGGTGGTCCTTGAATATCAATCAGCCCTCTTGTATCCATTTTCCTTCCAGGGCCTTGTCCCACGGGAGCCTTTTAAGCAGATCCCTGAATATTCTTTACTAGTATCCATGCAGGGACTGACTTTTCAACTAAAGCATATCTGTTACACCAAATGTGAGGATTTTCAAACGTGCAAACCTTCTTCTGGTAGGACAAAAGTGGAATATTTTGTGCTGGTTGCTGAATGACAGTGTTTCCCAGCTTCACTTCAAAAACCGCTGTCCCCGAAGGAAATATTTCTGTGATAGAGTCTGATTTGCTACATCTGCATCTGTAAATGGAACAGAGGGGTGATCATCCTTTGACCCTGTGAATGTAACAGTTCGCACCCATGCAGCTAAAATTATCCTTGAAACCAGGCTGGCTGTGCCCAGCTATCTGCTGGGAATGGCCTCAGAGTGGTGCTAATTTCTTAATAGCCCTGTGAAAGGAAAGCTGCTCTGAGCCAAAAGTGTGCCAGAGAAACTGTTTGCAATGTAATATGCTTGGGCCCATGCTCCGGTACTTTTTCTTTTACTGGTATTGATGTATCCATGTAGTCTGAGCAGTTGCTTTCCCCAGGGAAGAGTTTCACATAATTTGCTGCTACATGAATTTGTCTCTTTGCCTCTGGCTTTATAAAAGCACCCAGAAGTTACAACGTGGCATAGCAATAGCCAGCCCAGACAGCCACTGTTTGAAACCTTGGGGTCCCACTGCCCCCAGGTCTATAAAAGCTGAAAGCTGGTCTGAGAATGGAGATTGATGACGTTTTTTAATAGATCAAGAACAAGTGTAGTTAATTCTTAATTTATAAAAAATTGGCTGTTTGCTCAAGATAGGATTTGAAGCCTTTTATGCATTTTTAATTTTTTTTTTTTATTTTATTTTAGATAAAGGCAAGCCAAGCTGTTGTTCCTAAGCAAAGTAGTTTTACAAGCAAGCTCTCACAGGAGCGAAGAGTTACTCCCCAACGCTTAAGCATTATTCTGTATAATTATGGATATTTTTTCCTTCCAAAAATATTTTTTTTTGAGAAGCTGACATTTCAAAGGCTTTCAATTCTGTGTGTCACTATCAAATAATCTTTTTTGTACTTGGCTGTTTATTATTGGATTGCAACAACGATAAAGCTCTAGGGGTTTTGTCTCCTTTGGTATGTTAATTAGCTTTTTTCCCTTTGATCTTTTCCTTACTGAAAAGAGTGAAAAGCTATCTCGGTAGGGAATCTTACTGATGTACATTCATCCCCTCATCTCCATAATCTGAGGATCAGAGGGAGACAACAAATTTCACTGCTGAGTGAGGTTGCTATAGGCCTTAGTTATAATGTACTTGGTTTCTAAATAATCCCACCACCATTTATATTTGGAATATTGAAGAGGAACCTCTGAGAAAAAGAAATGCAAAAATAATTAATTTTAAACTGTGAACTACCTTCATTAATTTAACTTTTTCTTGAAGTTTAAGCTCATGCATATGCCACAAGCTCTTTCTTGTATGCCTCTACGCATTTTTCCTTTTTTTTTCTTTTATCCTTCTTTTTTACTGTTGGCTTTTGATACGTTCTCAGTTCTCACAGAAATGAAATATAGGGTAGGTACAGAATAACTATTGAGTGAACTTTTAAAGTATTAAATGTTAGAATAGCTTTCCTATGGAAATGATGAAACTCTTGTAACTTAGGACATTTGAAAGTGATAGGGCACTATTGTGGAGTGGTGGGGAATATACACACAAATCTTACACTTGATATGTGTGTATTTCTGCCTCTTACATTCCTTTGTCGAAAACTGTCATCCTCGTGCTGCATTTCTTGATAAACCTGAAATAAAAGCACTTCAGTGAGAGGCAGATTTATCTTCATGGGACAGTCCAGCAGGGGCAGAAGTGCAGGCAAGGTTATCTACTAGACAACTCTGTTTTCAAACTTCTTTGAGCCAGTTTATCCATCTCCACAGGACAACACACTAGGCAACCTTGCTGTTAAGATTCTTAACTTGTGTCACATTGAACTGGTCATGTAGACTGTCTTGGCAGTCAGGGGAGGGAAGTTGGCACTTACAGAGCAAGAATGATGCTATTTTAAAGAAGATATTTGATCTACATTGGGTGAACTGTGCCCTAGTAGTACCCATTTCTTTCCAGTGGCCAGTTCGTATCTGTATCAAATTGACTGGTGGTTTCTGAAATGGGATGGGATAAATTCTTCCTCTGCCATGTTACATTGCATGTGGAAGGCTGAAGAGAACCTGGTGCATACCACAGGAGGAGGTACTAGGCAGTTCACATAGCACAGGTGCATCACTTGTGAGGGATGTAAAACAACATTGGCATTCTGCTGATGTGAACCCTGGGGTTGGAAACCATCCCATCAACTTGCAACAAGTTCAACTTAGTTGTTAAAACAGAGGTTGCTAGTGCAGTCTGAGGTGCCTGAAGGAACCTTAGGCAGCCATATGGGTCTGATTGGATGCATAACTTATGAAAGGCACATGTCCTTCTGAAACACCTGGAGGTGCTATGGCATCTTTTATGGCATTCAGGCAGCTGAACGTCACTCTGAGTGGGACTTAATGCCACATTCAGATATTGAAATTTATATGTCTGCACAAAATTGAGATGTCCATAAGATTCCATTACAGTTGATGAAGATCTAGTCAATGCAGTAGACTCTAGAGAGCTAATAGTCTCATTCTAAAAGAAACACTTATATGTGATCAGCTGATTTCACATATCTAATGTACTTCTCTGCTCTGAACCTGAATTCCATCCCTGCTATGTAAATGTCCAATTCACTGCTTACATTAGTGTGGTACTTACTGCAGTTTGAGATGCTCTTGGTCTACTTGGCTTACTAGCTCTTTCTCCAGGAGTGCATAGGTCCTTTGCCATATCTGACAGCCCTATGTAGATACTACTGGTACCCTAGGACACCTGAAATGGCTCTAGGTGCCTGTATGTGTGCAACTGACTTGAGCATTAAATGTCTGAGTCTTTGTGAATTGAAATGTCTATGGTAGATCTCTAGACCCAGTCAAGTGAATCCTTTCTCTGGGAATCCTGTTGTTCCCAAGATGGCAGTACACTACTTGTTTCCCTAGATCTCCTGTACTCTACAATCTGTGTGTTGGTGTTTCTGACAGAATAAAAAAATAAGCTAAAATCATGTCGGTGTGGCTCTGGAGTGATTTCAATACTTATGCCTTCCTACATCCATAACAACCAGAGTATGCAGCTTGTGATTGAAGCAAGTTGGTGCTATGACATGAAGAGCCAGAGATAGATTTTTGGCCATAGTGAGATCTGTGGCATTAATCTATACATGCTGCTTGCAAAACAGCATCTTCCCTCAAGCTTTCCCTCACCATCTCTAATGCTTAATCTTTTAAAACAGTGTCTGTCAACCAAAAGCAATGAAAAAACCCAGACAGGATGATTTAGATCCTATTACAGTCTTATGCAATAAAAATCGTGTTCCCACAAGGATCAGCTGTTCTAAGGTGGGATCCCAAATGGCCTGTGTAATTACAGGAGGAGGGATTACTGCTTTCTGCCCTGAGTTAGGCAACTAAGTCTGAGCTAGACACATGACCATCCTTTCATTGAAACTAAAGGGAGAAATTGAAATCTCCAGAGGAGATTCGGCATTTAAGACTGCTCTAATAAATCATTCTCTGGATGTGCTCATTTCTGTCTACTGACTGTAAAAGGAGTCTCAAATGATGAGCTCACCAAAACTTAGGCATTTATAAAGTCAGTGAAATAAAAATGGCTTATATGGATGTGAGACCAGTGGAGGATTTGTTCCTGCTCTTCAGGGTGAAATATTCTGTACTCTACATGAGTACGTGGGGTTGTATATTCAAGACCATTATGGTTATAAATCTTTTACTGTTATACCATTTTGTCAATAGTCAAATGGTGACCTTCAAATGAAATTCACCAGTGTTTTCAGGAAAAATTAAGAAATTCTTCTTGGCAATCACATCTATCCTTAGTTAAATATGCACTGAGTCAAATACGCACTGAGCTAATGCTGAGTCAGGTATAGTACAAAACACTCTGAACATGGTGGGTGGGTTTCTATACGTCCTGGCTGACTATCTCTTTGAGCAGACATTCTGCTGCTTTATTTCTTACGTCTTCTCTTCACTCTTAGGTTTGGCTGTTGTCCCTTCTCTGCTTTTTTCTTTTCTTGTCTTGCTTTACACCTGTTTTTCTTCTTTGACTGTCATTTGGTTGTCAGTCAGTTCCTCAGTTCTTCAAGCTGGGGATTGTCTACAGGAGATGCTCAGAGTTCCTTGACCCATGCGGCTCTTCTTTGTACCACCACATGTGCAGTGAGGTTTATCAATGTTCTATCCCAACACCTGATGTATGTAACATCTTTATCAATGACCTAGAGGAGGTGATGGACTCAAGTCTGCAGATGACACCAAACCAGTGGGCACCAGTCAATACACTCAAGGGCAGAGCTGCCAGACAGACAGACCTAGACAGGCTGAAGGAATGGGATGACAGAAACCTTATGAAAGGAGGATTTGGTAGACAGCAAACTGCACGTGAGCCCTGCAGCACAGAAGGGTAAAAACTTCCTAGGCTATGACCAGGAACACAGCCTGTAAACTGAGAGAAGTGACCATGTCCATCTACCTGGCATTCAATAGACAATATCTAGATACAGCAATCAGTTTTGGGACCAGAGTACAAGAAAGTAATTGACAAACTGAAGTGAGTTCAGCGAGACCACCATGATTGTCAGGTGCTGAAGCACTTGCCCTTTAAGGACAGGCCAAGAGAGCAGAGCATGTTTAACCTGGAGATGAGATGGATGTGGGAGGACCTCACAGCAGTCTCCAGCACCTATGAAAAGCACTGAGAAGACAGAGCCAGGCTCTTCACAGTGGTATATGGGGCCAAATTGAGAGACAACAGGCTTATGGTGAAACAAGATAGGTTCAGACTGGATACAAGGAGGAATTTTTCCTCCATAAGGACAGTTCAGAAGTGAGAGATGTTTACTGGGAGACTGTACAGTTTCCAGCCCTGGGAGTTTTCAAGATCTGATAGGATAAAGTCCCAAGCAACCTGCTCTCACACCATAGATGACCCTGCTTGGAGCAAGAGGTACCTTCCAAATCAAATTATCCTGTGATCCTATAATTTAAGCTCAATCCTTGCCCTATATCCTTGCTTTAGCTGAACTAGAGTCCCTATATTTTGCTGATCCCAACTTGATTTACTGGCTTGACCTTGGCTTTGATGTTATGGGCTTGATGTGCAGTCACCAAATCTGTGGTGGAATCAATTACTCCTGCCAACCCAGCTCTGCCTGACAATCCCAGTTGCTGGAAACCTCACTCTTCCTTAGTCTGCAAGGACTCACTGTCATCACAAAAAGTTCTGAAATTTCAGATATCACTTTAAGGCTCTAAAAGTCTCCATGAAATTTCCTTTTAGGGCCCAGATCCTGATATCTAATTGGTCTATACCAGCCTCTTTTATGGCCTGGTTTTGCAGGGGAGGGAAGGATCCTTCTTCCTGATGAGAAGGTATTCTACACACTCCATTATTTTTTAGTAGCTCCATTTTGCAACTTCTTGTTCTTTCATCTTCCTGTGAATGGTATCTAGATCAGCCTATCACCTATCACCACAGTGGGCTGAAGCACTGGCAGGAGCCAGTGGCACAATGGTTGCAGAAGAAGCATGTGTTTTTATTAATAACATTCTGGAAAGTACAGAGAAATTGCAGCACCACTTCTGGATATAGTAAAGCCATCATTATGTCTTTATGTGCTTTGAGGAAAAATACTTAGTCTACTTTGGGGCACTGTTGAAGAAATATGGGGACAGAGACATTCCTGAGGAATCACACAGTGGTTGGAGAGAGTAAGAAGCTTGAGGGCATATAGAATTTGCAAGGAAGGTGTAGCTTTAAGTGATAGGATAGTTGTGGGGAAGTAATTTGGCTTTTGAGATAAGAAAGGAAAAAAATGGTTTATTTACTCCTGTGGTTTGTACAAGCAATGATGCACAGCTATTGAATTTTAATCTGTTGTACACCTTGAAGCCATGTTGCAGGATTATATAGCTTCTCATGTTACTGCTGGAGACTGGAGACCTGTAATCCCAGTGTCATTCTCACTTTAGCCACTAAGTGTCTATCTGTATAAATACTAAAATATTCCAATATGAAATTTTCTTTCCTGTTCAGGGTCAACATTGTAGCAAGAGTGTTCATCCTTGTGTGTGCTGTGCTAAACAAGACCAAGCATATCTACAGTCTGTTGATTGCAGTTGCTTCTGCATCCTTCTAGAATCAGGAGTTGTGAGTTTTGTGGTGGTGGTGGGAAGAAATTTATGAGGGAGATGGAGCCTTTTTACGTGAAAAAATATTTTGGTATGGCTGTGCTGGATTTGTTCCATGTAGTATTTGGGATGCTGCTGTAAAATTATCTGGTGAAAGTTAATGGTGGATTTTGCAGTCAGAAAAGCTGTTCCAAACTATCATACATGCAATGCTCAGTGAATAGCTGACCAGCTGCAACTAGTCTTCTGATTAACCCTCCAGTTCTCAGAGCACCATGGAGAAGCTGTCCCCATATGCTGTTCTTCAAGCTCCTGACAGCACAGACTTCTCACAAATTGCATTGCAACAAGCATATCTTGTTCCCTACTTGCTACCTTCCACTGTCTGCTTGTCCTTGTTAAACAGATCTGTCCATCCTGTTTCCCTGCAGAGCCATAGCCTCTGAGGTTTATGTGGGCTTGGAAGGAAAGTGGGCTACCGTTGTTGTTTCTGACATCCCCTGCGGGTTTGGAGACATTCATTAGGAATTTCTTCTCCTTGCATTGATGTTGCGTAGGAGATAGATGCTTTATTTTAGTGGTGACTTTGAATTGGGTTGGATTCTGTTCTCAAGTGTAATGTGGAACAAGGGGTGGGTGGTGTCACAGCTGAAACTTCATGCTGAATTCACCAGGATCAACTCAACAGACAAACCTCACAGGTAGGAAGACGATAAAATGATAGACATGTTTGGCCGGAAAGTCCTCAAAAGATTGTTTATCACCACTCTCTCAACCCTCAGTTGCTCAGCCGTTATAAACCCCAGATTTCACAACCACCCCACGCAGCAAACTCCAATGTGAAACTACTTTTTCATTTGCAACGCCTTCTTAAATATGAAATTCAAATTAAACGTCTTTCTTGTTATTTTCTCCTTGGTGAACAAGGAGAACAGTTGATGGCTATAATGAACAGCAGAAAGACTGGACCACTGAAAGAGGGCAGCCAGTCTCCAGAGGCTTTGAATATACAGGGTTTACAGGTACCTTTCTCACTTTCCTTGCCTGAAGGAGAACACTATGTAGATCCCAGGTCTCTGCTGCCCATTTATGATGGCTGAGAAAAAGCATCAACAGAAGAGGAGGAGTTTCTCCAGGATTACAGTGAGCTTGAATCGATCCTTTTTGAGGGTCAGAAATGGCAAACTTGTCAAATCAAAATGTCTGGTGTTGCAGACGATGTCCAGAGCATGGTAGTGTGGGAGACTGGATTCTGCAGAGAGGAGCTGGTTATGGCTGTTGTATTCACGCAGATGCTCTGTGTCTGGTCCAGTGTCATCGCTTAAGCTGAGCTGGTAGGGTGGAAAAAGACCGCTTGGAGCCTTTGTGTGAAGGTGGTAACGCAAACACCTCTCCCAGCTGCTCCCCGTCTGCTTCCCTCACACCAAATGCCCTTCCATTTGCTCAGAGGCAGACAGGCAGGAGGAAGCCAAATGCTGCATAAACTTCATGAGGCTGTTAATTACGATGGCTACCTGGAGCCGATGTGGTAAGTAGAAATACTGCAGCTGAGTCCAAATGGACATGCTGGTGTTTGTTTTCACCTTGCAGGAGCAAACTGAGCATGAGGGCTTGATAACATCTGATCCAAGCCCTCGGAGCATACCCCGCATATGGTACCTTGAGTGATAAGGGTCATGTCAGATGGACCATTTGCGTAAAAAAAGTGACCCAGACTCTCCCACAGATCACATTTAGGACACTTTTGGGTCTCTATGCATAGATAAATAACACAGCTGAACAATTTTCTGTGTATCATGTAGCTGCCAGTGACCTTGTGTTTCCAATCTACCCCAAAAGATACTTATCCTAGAAATGTGGTAAGTACATTTGTGTAAACACAGAAAGTGATCCTGTTTGTATTTAACGAACACATTTAAAAAACAATAAGATTGCAAGGTCAGTATTTAGAAATAACCAGAGTTGTTATTAAGCTTATTCACGTAATATTACTCTGTGCCTTTGCATATATCTGGTATTTATAGCTATATTTACCCCTAGTTATAGTCTTTGTTCTCATCTGAGAAAAATCTAGCATTTTCTGTGGCAATGGAAGACTGTATCCTAAGAGTGCTAGGAGGTCACAGGAGGAATTTTAGAGCTGGCATTTTCTAAATTTACACAGTCATTTCTTCTTATACAAGCTTATTTTCTGCTCATTTGTTTGTGTGTGCCTGTGAGATATATACGGAGTTCATTCTCTATATATTCATGTCCACAGCTTCTTATTTTTTATTTCTTTCCATTATAAAAAAACATAATAAGGACTATATTTCAGTTTTAGTATATCCATGCTACAGTGCAGGAAAATCAATTAGCTTTAGCCATTTCAGGTCCCTTTCTGTAAAACTGGGATTTACAATTCAGGTCTTTGCAGCCTTCCTACGGAAGAAGGGAGCATCTGGGTGTTGCTGTCATTGTTACATACTCTCTCTTATTTGTTGAAGGTGTTAATAGTTGGTGTTTTTTTTTTTTTTTTATTCCTCAGACACTTTTGGGCTGGGGCCATGGAAGCCAGCTTAGGTACAGAGGTTTGTCACTCCAGGTGCAGCACTGTGTATGTTAGATCACACCTGGTGATTCTGGTAATCTCTCATGGGGAACATAAGCACTGGAGACACCGAAGCAGGGCACTAGCATCTGATGTGCCACATATGGCCACCATCTCATTTTTGGGAGGGTGATTAGCCGAGATGAGGACTTTAGGCACGAGTACAGAGCTCTAACCCCTCTTACGGTGCTGCAGTATCTGGCTAATATTGCCCAGGGGTGCCTGTACCGCGGCAGGTGTATATTGCTGTTCCAAAATGGCAAACAGCAAAGCTGTAGCATGTGTTTTGCACTGTTTTCTTAATGAAATGGAGCCGTCCCCATGCTGGGCTGTGTCATTTGAGCCTGCTTGTTTTGCCGTCAGTGCACGGAAACCATTTAATGTAGGTCACAATATGCTACAATGCAAATAAAGCAAAATCTGGAGTGACTGCACTCTAACATACGCATTCTTGCACACTGTCTTAAGTCATGGCTTGGAGACTGTTTATTTGCAAAAAATATTTCCTCTGTGAGCACTTGCAAGGGATACAGCTTCTGTGCTAGTTCAGTGCTGTGGGACATGACAAAATGACAACCTTTCTTCCCTTTCTGACTTTGCAGCCTCCGTTTTTATCAGAAGCCCTACTGTGAAGTACATCCTACCTTTTTTTTTTTATTAAAAAAAATAAAATACCCCCTCCAGCATCCCCTCTCTGACTATCAAAGAAAACACTTTTGTGAGTGCCTTGCAGAAGTCTAGGTGCAGTTTCTTTCCTCTTTATTATTTTGTTTGTTTGGTTTTTTGTTTGTTTTTCTTTTTGCCCGATGATGAGCATTTTGAGAAGAAACATGGAATCTAAATGCAAGAGCAAATCTGTTTGGGCACTTGCTTCTTCAAAAAGAGGAAGACAGAGAAGAGGATAAATGGCAGAGGCACCATGTGCTCTTTTCACATCCATGTTTTTTCAGAGTGGTCTTTTATTTTCTAGTGGTAACTGTCCTTGTTGAGACGGACACGACATGCACATAATTCCGTGAGCAAAAGCCCCAAAGACCCAACTTTATTGTTTTAACAAGCCTTTTTATATCTTTCTTAGGAACTTGTGTCCATACATAATTGGTTCAGTCAAAGATCAGCAGTTCATAATTGGATAACTTTTTCCTTCTTTGTTCTCTGCTGCAACTTCAGTAACTTTCCTCTGTTGGCAGTCTGACAGCTCCTAAATCTTGTTCACTCCCTTCTCAGGAGTCTCAGGCCTCTTCAGGGATACACTGGTATCTGCTCAAGGTCGATGTTAAGCTCACATTCCAATCCCTCGGACCAGCCGAGGTTTCCCACAATAACAGTGTTATTTTCTTCCCGTTCTGCTTTTCCAAAGTTTGCTTTTCCAAATGGAAATTAGTTAAACCTTGTGGCACCCTTGTGAGGTAAGTAATATCACATGGTCCACTTTGGCCCTACAGAACTGATTTTTATAGAGCTATGAATGTGCCCACATGTGTGGTCTACCCAGGAGACTGATGGTGTAAATTCCTTGAGTTTACACCAGCTTCTGAGCAGAGAACCTCCCCATCTTTTGGAACTGGCACCCATTGAAGTGTCTTATGGCATTTCTACTTTCCTTGGTTTATGTGTTATTTTTTTTCCCCCTATATGTTTTTGACTGGCAGCAAAAGGGAAAGGAGATCAGGAAACTGTAGAGGAACCTAAATCTACCTGTAAGATGACCCCAGCCCCTCGCAGATTTCTTGGGAGCCAAGTGGTTGTTGGTATCTGATGGTGGAGAGCTGATCGTGCTGGTTCTTTGGGGATAGGAAAGACAGCTCTGGCGTGTTCCCCCGAAAGAAGAATTTAAAGAAAACGTCATGTCTGCCCTCTTCTATCTGTTCCATGTTATTAGTCTTCCTGTGGGAATTGTAAGTTATTCATGACTGTATGCTACCATGGCAGTGGGTGCTGCTTTATAATGTCCATTATAATGTGATCTAGGGTACATCTTGGAGTCCAGGTAGAGCAAATAAAATCCTAACTGACTCGATACTCAGTTCTATCTTTGCACTGTCATGGCAGCAGTGCTCCACTCCTTAAGAAAGGAGTGATACTGCCTGTTTCCCTATGCAATGTATTTAGATTTCTGTGACAAACAGCCGCACCTAAATTCAAAGTGTTATTATAAAATCTTAGCACCAGTAATAAGAAAACCTCTGCACCCAGATGAAACTGTAAAGAGAATTTAAACAGTGTTGCAATAATCTCATTTGTAAATTGAGAAGGACACTGCTGGTAGCAAATGTTATGTTAAGCGTTGTAGGGTTGTTAAATGACCATAAGTAGTCAGGGCATTTGCTCTGAGTGTATTGTGCAAGTTGGAATAAATGGCGGAATGATTTGGGCTTTTAAAACCAGGCTGAATAAAATGCTACAAGATATCCTGCATGGGTGGGCTCACTCTGACAGGCAGATGCATTCGGGAACATAACGTGTCTTGTATGACTCTGATTTATATGACTCTGTGAAGGTGCCTAAGGGCTGGTTTAGACACAAGCTTGCACTGTTTTAATTAAACCTGTTTTCAGCCTAGGATTTTCAGTTCAGAACGAAAGTTACTGTCATCAAGACAGCTAAAAAATGTCAAGTTCTGCTTTATGCATCTCACTGTAGGTGTCTGAGTGAAGTGGTGCAGCTCTCCAGGTATTGTACGTGTGGAAAATAGAGAGGTAGGCTCTTCCAGAGCCAATATCCTGAATTCCTTCAGGGAGGAGTTTAATTCTCTCCACTGACTCCAAGGCATCAGGAGACAAAGTCTGTAGCTTAGACAACTGGAGCGAGACACCCAGAGTAGATGATGTAGATAACATCTCTCATTTGTACAATTTCCTTTTTTCTTTTCCTTTCTCTGATTGTCCTTTCAGTGTTTATACCCAAATTGCCACTGTTGGGTGGAAATCAAGACCACAAATGCAGATGTTCTGTAGAAGACATGAAGAACAGCCTGGGTAAGAAAGGAGGAATAATAATAGCTTACTAAAATATCTGTAGAGATTTCAAGAAAAAGTGGGGGGAAAGAGAAAATAGAAGAACAATGAAAAGGTACAGATGATGACTTCAGAAAGATGTGGCTGAAGGTCCTGTGAATGGAATATTAGAGGGGTTTTTGACGAGATTTGTTGGCTGATCCTTGAGTTTCTAGATAAGTCAAAGGGAGTGAGACCAGCAACTTCATGGGATTTTGGCACGTAATTTTCTTTCAGAAAATGTTGCCTTAGATACCCAAGTGAGAAAGTATATTCTGTTCATGCATATATATATTAATGTATTTATGCACATATACCACAGGATATATGCATACACATATATACTTATACATGTACGTGCATCACATGCACAAATATAAAATGCATATTCAATAGGTTTAAATGCATAGTAATTGAGTACACATATGCATATATACCTCTCTCCCCTTTGTATAAGTCCAACCTCTAAGTTGACCAGAGTTTCTAGGAAAAGGAAATAAATAGCAGTTAGAAACCTAAAATGTCCCTTGGACTATTAGCACTGAACTCTTAACAGAGGGATTCAACTGTCCCTCAATCTCCTCCTCATTTTGTTCACGCATCTGAGAAGCTGTGAGCTCCCTTGTTTTACTGGTGGTTTAAATTCTACTTCTCCAGGAGAGCCAAGTCTTTTAGTATTCAACTCCTACCTCAGCCTATCTAGGATTTGTTAATGAAGTTGCATTCCTGTGTCTGGTCTGGCTGACGTGATCTGAGCTGTCTGGTTGGTGGGATGGGCAGAGCTCAGAGACATAACATTGAGACTGGAGAACTAATCTCAGACTTGGATTCAATCTTTCAGAGATTCACATCTGTGTTGCGTCATAGAAAATAGTGGTAGTCAGTGCTCCTGGAGAGCTCTAGCTGCTCCTGAACTGAGGATATAGCAGTGTCTATGTACGGGATAAAGCCAGCATCAATGTCCCGTTCTCATACTGCTCAGGGCAAGCTCCCTCTCTGCTGGCCTTCAGGCTCTTCTGGACTTATGAAGTATCTAAAAGAAAGAGATGGAGGTAGCTGGAGACATCTAAAATGGTACTGGAGGACTGAACTTGGCGCAGTCTCGCCTACACTATTACAGAGTTCTTAAGTGGGAGGGTTAAGAGGAGGAGGAAACAAGTGTAGTAGAAAACAAGTTGCTTCACTCTGGAGGAGGATCCCAGGCAAAGCTACAAATAGGCAGTCAGGGAATTGGAGAGAAATGAAGAGGTAAATCCTCTGGCATTTATGGCATTTCTGTCTAAGAGAGGGACTAGAAAGAGAGCAGAAAAGAAAGGGCTGAGTTTGCAGCTTAATGGGTAGGACTCTTGATTGTGAGGATTCATTTATAGATAATTTATGTTTCTCCTTCCTCCTTCTTTTCCTTCCTTGTTTACCATCGCCCCTGGCCAACAAAAGGTGAGAGTAGAAAACATTCACAGGAGTAATCAGCAGTAGACAAAAGTCTGGCCTGGCTGTTTTATTAAATGAGGTACTGCTGCCTGGGGAGGGGCTGGCTGGGAAACTGGGTGTAGAAAAACACGAACACTACAGAAAAAGTGAATAGATGGTAATTATTTAGTGCAACACAAGTGTAGGGTCACCCAGTGAAGTTGCCTGGGAAATGTAAAGAAATTCAGTATTTTCACATCATTAAATTATGGAACTCATTGTCACAGGATACTGGGAGAGCCCAGACTTAAATAAGATGGAGGCAGGGGACAACGATGATGACAGATTCAAAGGGAAAATATCTATTGCAGCCTACTGAAGCCATAATAGTAAGATCTGTTAAAGATGAAGGTCCGATATAACCTATGGCTGAGGAAGACCTTAAGCTGTTGACAACAGGAAGCAGGGAAGTTTTGCTATTAATGTGTTTTTTCTTTCTCTCCTAATGTCTTTCTCAAAGCCTCTGCTATTAGTTGTTGTCAAAAACAAGAAATAGGTTAAACATAGGTTTAGTCTAACTCAGTGATGGTCTTCTTATGTTCTTGTAAAAGAAATCACCGATAATCCAGAGAAGTGTTACTTTCAATGTTGGAAAGGGAATATTTCACATATTTTCCCCATTGACTGGGTAGCGCAGCATACTGCCACGCACGAACTGTGCCAATAATCCCATTTAACTCTCCTTATTCCACAGAGGATTCAAATTCAAGACAACAGCTCCGGGCACCTAAAATACCATGTAGGAATACCAAATAAAGGACAATGATAAGAGAAAACCCCTTCTAAGCTCCTTGGGCTTGATTGAAAAGTTCCTGCTTATGTCCCAGAGCGTCATGATATTTTGGAGCAAACTCCCTTGGTGCCTACTTCTTATGATAGAGATTATAATTGTTGGCTAATAGCAAATTACATGCCACAGGCAATTTAAGCCAATGTGAGTGACACAAGAAGAAGTCTGTTCCTACTCCTTCCCCCTCCAATTCCTGCCCCATGATCCCATGACTTCCCTATGCAAGCAGAAGCATTTATGTGGCTGCACAGGCTGATCAATCAGCAAGATGATAACCATATGGCCACCTGAATGCTGAAGAGGAGAAACGTAGAGCACATTATTTGTAAGAGCAATGTGGCTTTATAGTGGCTTAGACCACCTCTGAAAGCATGTATACCATCTCTCATAAAATCTAATTACTAAGCATGCTTTGGTCCAAGATGAAGTTGTTTGGATGACACCGACTTCAGTTAAGAATTTGTGGAGTTAATGATCATTTATACAGTACACCCATATATGTGGAGCATTTGGTCAGGAAGCGGAAGGCCAAGGATTTAAATAAATGTTCAGATTAAGATGAAGGATTGTGCAGCCGAGAAGGATATCTAAGTCAAAGGCATATTTTTAAGAAGATCCCCTACATCCTTCCTGTTTAAAGCAGGTTTGAAAAACTTATGGGGTCAGAAGTAGTGAGGCAGATTTTCAGCTTAGACAATAGGGGACTCAGCAGGGGATGGAAACACCTCCTTCTTTCCCCTGGATGATTTTTTCCCCTCCTCTGCTGACGTAAGGTAGGATATTCACACAGTATCCTGTAACTGTGGCTAGATACACAGTTGTCCCTATTCCCATGTACAGAATCAGGCTCTTTTACTCTTCTTCCCTTGAGTCACATGAATTCACATGCCTGGCTGCACAAAAATTCAGCTTGAATGGATCTGGAGGCACCTTTCTACCCAGGTGAGCCTACAGATGGCAGCTCACGCACCCTCCAGTGCTTCTGGGAGGTGTAAATTCAAACCCTGTTAGTCTGAGGAAGACACTGAACTCGGCTTTGCCGTTTCCTGCATAAGAGGTTGTGCAAGAGAGGGCTGCTGCGGAAGCCTTCTCCTTAAGGGAAATCCAAAAGCTTAAACCAGGATCAGGTTTGAGGCTCTGAATTGCACGCTGATAGCGGTGTCTGGGATAAGTGCTCTAGTCTAAGCAAGGAGCAATGCTTCAAATGCATCCTTCCCTTTGGCTTTGTCTGTCGTGACGGGTTGCAGTGTGGGAACAAAATTATCTCTTGTTTTGCTCAAAGGGAACCTAAGCACCTTGATGCATCTGACGGGAGCAAGGCGCCTGGCCATGCCACCACTGAGCCTTGCACTCCAGTGGTGCCCAACT
This sequence comes from Gallinago jamesoni, assembly GCA_025769975.1. Lineage (NCBI taxonomy): Eukaryota > Metazoa > Chordata > Aves > Charadriiformes > Scolopacidae > Gallinago > Gallinago jamesoni. The sequence continues at coordinate 173,343,685 of JAOQGH010000001.1, read as the reverse complement.
CGAACACACACAAGTAGAGTCTTCCAACATTGGCCTGTTGCTCATGCAGGAGGAGCGGGAGAATTTTAGTTAACCAGATTCCAGGTTTTAATTAGGTTTTGAGCGTGTCCCTTTGAGTGCTGAAGGCCTGCTCAGGAAAGCCCCATGTTTGTCATGTAGAAAGAAGATCCTTGGCTGCATTAGTAGCAAGTCTTCCCAGTAATTGAATGGGCCTGTGAGAAAGCTTCCAAAGAAATTTAATTGCATGTAAGGCTACATATTTACCCAGAAAAATGAATGTACAGGCAAACAAGTTTAAAAGAGCTATGTATTTTTATGTTAGGAATAAAGCCAAGTTCAGCAATGTAGTGAAGATATTCCCGTAACTCACTTAAAAGAATTAAAAAAAAAAAAGGGATGTCTATTTGGTGAATATTTATATTTTTAAAAATAATGGTAATTAAAACAGTAAGAAAAGAGGTGGTGGGAGGACATCATATACTGCCTCCTATTCCTTGGATGAAAATCACAAGCTTCAAATACTATCATCGAAGATAAAAGGCTTGTTGTGTTGGCAACTTTACAGTCGCTTTTCAAGCCTGACAGATAGTCATGCTGTGGCATCAGCCATTGTTCTTCTGGAGGCCTCCTCCTTCTCTGACTTGATGGGAAAGAATCTGTCATCTTTTAAATGATATTCCATTCCCAAATTAAAAGGAGGGCAAGAATTGGCAGATCTCTCTTTAAGTGAGAGAAACCATCTATTATTTATACACCTTTTTTAACCCTGCTGCTGTTACATCTGATTGCAGAAAAACTCAACAAGCTGCTATCCACCATAAAAAAAATAAATAATATTGAAATTGCTTTGTATTGAATTAAAATATTGGAAATAAAAAGCTCTACCTTGATGTTGGGATCAAGGGAGATGCATTTGAGTTGCTGCAGTCATGAGACAGAACCCATTCTTTTCAAAGTAATTGGCTGCCTGCTGTCAGAAGTCCTGAGGAAAGTTTGGCATGTTTGTGCAGAGCTGCATTGTCTTGTATTTATTTAGAACAGGAAGCTGCCTATAGCTGGACCTCTTCAATCAGAAATAAATATCTATGCACAATTCAGCTTCTGAATTTTGAGTGCGTCCGTGTGTGTTTGCTTATACTGTGCAACGTGTTTTTTTTTTTTTCTGGTTTTGTGCCTTTAAGTTGTTTTGGTTGGGAAGACAACTGAAAAACTCCCCTGCAAACGTGGAGCAAACTGAATTCTAAAAGATTTCCACTTCAAAATTTACAACAGAGACTTCTGAAATCCTTGTTTAGCAGAGTTTTGGAGAAGAAATGTGGCCTCAAAGCAGCTCAAATGCCTCATCTCTGTCTAGAAGCTCAGAAATAAATCTCACACACCATCTGGCAGGGAAAAGTAGCAGACTTAGACTATGGAGAGGAAACAAGCCATTGACCAAATGTTTCCCGCTCAAGTATCATTCAATGGATATTTGCCCCCTCCTCACCCTGAGAACTCAGAATACCCAGTGAACCTCCTTGACACACTACAAAATATGTGTGTATCCAAGATGCAAGCTTTCAAGCAAAGCTCTTGATAGCTGATAGTTTAAAAAAAAAAACAACTCACAACACAAAAACAAACCCCACAGCAAAACAGTTGGCTAGTTCCAGTAAAACTTTATATGATGAACAATACAGACTAGAGCTGAAGTCTTGCATGAAATCACGAAGCAATTATAATCAAAAGGAGCTTAAAGAGATATGATATGAAATCCTGGCATTCCCCTGGGATAAAATAGTCCTGCAGGGCTCTTCCTGACTCATGACTGTACTGAATTGAAGAAGGAAAATAGGACATATCAGCTGATAAAATAGATAAAGAAGTAATAAATTCTTAGGATTTTAGCCCAACCCGCCTCCTGCTGTAAATGTATTTCTCATATTGAAGGGGCATATTCTGCCCTCAACTCCACCTTCAATCATTGGATTTTTGAAATGTAGGCTAAAAGTAAAATGAAAACTAAAGGCTATGTCTGATAGTATTAGCATCCTACTAGCATTCAGATTTATTTTTCATGGTAAGACAAAGAGAATATCAGTATTACTGTTTTTTGTATGTATGCAGTTGGGGTTTTTTTCATATTATGAACTGAGTTTCTGAATTTTGAGCACTAGAAATTCAGGAAAAATACATTTATCTGACTTCTGCATATAACAAAATTTCCCATATCAAACAGCTGTTTGTACCTTTCTGTAATTTCATATATCTAAAAATAAATAGTTTAACTCTGGGCTAGTAATCCAGATGCTATCTCTATTTCATGGAGTGAAATAGGCATCTCCAAAATATGATACATCTCAGACGATGCTAATTAACATGGCTGGGTGAGTCACTCCCTGTCATGCCCATCCCTGTGCACATACTTTCTAGGAATTGGATGGAGACCACTAGGCACTGAAAGCTGCACAGCAAACATAATAATTTTGGTTCCAAATTCAGGTCACTACTATGAACCTGATCTAGATCCAATTAGTGACCTGCTATAGAGGTGAAAGCCTGAATAGCCCATTGGTAATTCCCTGAGTTATTTGGTCTCCCAAAGCAATTTTGTTTAGCTTGAAGCCTGTTCTTCCAAACTACTGATTTATATTTTAGCTGAGTCCAAGCAGGATTTTAATCATTAAATGTAATAACAGCATTTGTTCTTATAGGGTAAAATCAGCTCAATCCATATCCGCTAAAGAAGCCTGGGTAATTGAAATAGAAGCACACTACTCCATCACTTCAGGCATGTAACAATAATAGCTAATAGTAAAAGATGATATATCTCATCCCCTTAGAGACACTTGAGTAATTTGTAGGCCGACAAAAAGATCATCTCTAGCAGCTATTCAAGGTAGGCAAGACGGTTTCTGTGCTATTTGTGTCTCTTGATTTATGCTTTGGATTGTATTGCTAATCTCTGTGCTGGAGGTAGCTTTGCACAGGATATCTGTAAGTAGAAAAATTACACATACCGGCTTACACACTCTCACTTGTGCCCACACTCACACACATACTTTTCCTCTCATAAAGACCATAATGTAAAATCAGTTTGGACTGTATAGAACAAAACATGTCAGAGCAAGGCTGTTTATTTAAATACCACTTTTGTGATGGTAAATGTATCAAAGTGAAGCATTTTTTATTTTTGTGCTCAAAAAGGAAAAAGCCACAAATCTGGTAACTGCTACTGGCAGAAACTAGCTGCTGCTTCTGTGGTGAAAATAATGAAACCGATGTATTAAGAGAAATAAATCACTAGCTACCTAGATGGTAACAGCCCCCTCTAAATAACAATAAATGTTGTGGGACACAGCTGAGAAGAGGGACACATTTTGCCTGATACAGGCACTGATTCACACAGAAATTTTAGGTGACTATTTCAGTTGTACTGCAGTGTGTTTCTAAAGAGTTCCGTGTACTCCAGGGACAGAGGCAGAAGACCCTGAAAGTTTTAGGGACATCAAAACTCCAGCAAACCGAGTTGCCTATTCCTGGGAAAACAGGTTTCTTCCTCAAGAGGTCTTAATTGTCACGTACAGAGAAACTTCCCATAGAAAAAATGCTTCACCTGGCAATTTAAATGTAGATACAAGTGAGGCATCCAAGTTAGCTGGATTGGATTACTTTCTATTACATAGTCAAAAATACTGAGGTGGGTCTTGACTTGGTGTAGACCCTTGGCTATTCTGTGCTTCCATGCCAGCAAAAGTATTTCCTTTTGCCCAGTTAAATTGTGAAAGCTTTTGGAAGATTACTTTTCTAATTTGGAGATGTGCACCGTGTATGATCTGGTTCATTGTTACCAATACTCTTATATAATAGCTTAATTAGTTTTCTAAGGGACTACATAAATAGCTTGTTTTTCACAGTACCTTGTTATGCCAGCATGGGAAGAGAAGTGTGCTGAGGCTGCGTGTGGCTAGAGGAAAAAAAATTACTCTGAGAGTGCAGACATATAGTCAAGAAAAAGATAAAATGGAATAAAGAGTGGGGTTTTTTTGTGAAAAAAAAAAGGAAAAGAAGCATGTAGCCAATGAATTTAGATGTCTAATTTAGATGTGAATGAATGAATGAATGCAAAGACACTGAAAATTTTGAAAATATGCAAAAATACAAAGATGGAATGCTTTTATAGGTCGCATGTGAAAAACAATGGCATGAAGATAGCAGTCTACTTTGGTGAGTTTCATGTCACATAATTCTAGGGGCTGAGTACCGCTCCAGATTAAGGCATTTAAGATTAGGCTTGTAACTGTGCCTTCCACATGCAGGTGAGGTTGCCTGAGATTCATTACAGGCAGTGAAATCTCTTCTTCTAATCAAGTGCCCCCATGCAGGGGGGCACTACCACTTGAAATGCCCTAAGGTACTGTGCTTGGTCTCCAGCTCCTCTCCAACAGGCAACAGGTGCTCTCCAGGTTCTATGTCTCATTTGCCATCCCTGTCTGAAAATCTCAGGTATCTTCGGGCATCTCAAATTGCCACTGACAATGGCTTAATACAGATGACTGAATCCTACTCAAAACTTATTTAATACTGGTGGAACTGAGTGTAGTGAGACAATAGGCAGGACAGTCTGCAGGAAAGAGTCCATCTACCACCCTGTGACTATGAAAGATATATGGAGTGGTGTAAGGAACAATGAAATTAATTAAGAGAGAGAAAATCCTGACAAAACTTTCTAAAGAGAGAATGCTATTAGGATTATGGAACAGTCTTGTTAGGGAAATTACATCAGCACCTGGCACTTTAAAATTTTGGTAGCATAAAGCCATAGCAAAAGTGATTTTCAACTCATTTGCGTTGTAGATATTCACTTTACATAAAGGTCTTCCGCTGCCCCTTCTGATAACTGTATTTGTCCAAATTATTTATTGCAAATGAAATATGAGATGAATTCAACTGATTTTCCCTGTTTATAAATAATTTTCAAGCTCATCTTAATTTGTATGGAAGTATTCATTGTGCATAAGTATTTGCCAACTAGTTTATGAGGACAAATTACAGATGACAACTTGTTCGTGAACACTTATTTCAACTCTTTATTACTCTTGAGTTGTGATTAGTCATCCATATCACATGGTATTGAACTGACTGTTACTTTTTAATCAAGAAAACAATGATTAATGATGGCAATTAACTGATAATGAGAAACAAGAATAATGTGAAGTCCAGGACTCACAAACATTTTTAAATAAACCAGCAAGCATTTGAAGACACACAGGAAACCAGTCCTAGTTTCCTATGAGTATGATCAGCTTAATATGTTCATTGATGAAACATGCATCTCCTCTGGGTATTATTTTTAAAAAAATCATACTGCCATTGCTACATCTAAAAGTAATTTTGGGATAGCACTTAAGTAGTTTGTTGTTCCATGTTGCATTTGCTCACTTTCCAGGTGAAAGATTATATTAACATTGTATTTCCCTCTGTGGCCTGCAGTAGTCTTTGATGTAGTCTTTTGGGGTCTTTCTGAAGTTAGGTCCTGCACAATATGTGTTAATCCCCAGTTTTGATCCTGGCTGGAGTTATACCAAAAAAGAAGGGTAAAAAAAAAATCAACAAAAAGACAAGAAGCAGCTGTGCGGGTTGCAGAAAAATACTTGTTATTTTGAATTTACTTGGTTGAAATAGCCACTGGGAACCCTAGAAGAGTCTTGTTCTGGGCTATAAGGAGCAGAAGGTGTCACTGCTCAAAGCCTGACTGATGCTTCATGGTTGTGACAGAGGCAGCTCCAAGCACTGTTATTTGAGTACCACTGCATTAGCAAATATGTGGTAGAAATTAACTTGCCTTGGCAGCAAAATAGATGAGATTACCTTGCGTATCTTTTAGCAGCTCTTCTTCCTCTGATTTCAGAAAGAAACAATACATAAATCCCTTAAATCCATGAGATTTGTGTTAATGATGTCTCTCTGGATGAAGACGACTTTGACCTTTTTTCAAATTAGTGTGTGTGCGGAACATAGAGCAGAATCTCCAGTTAGTAACAATCTCTACAATCTCTGTTTACAAACATAGAATCTCTTTTGATCAGCCAATCTATGAAAAAAACCAATAATCCCTGAATACACTTGCTAGATGACAAAAATCCAGCAGAATGTGGAGCCATCAGAGCAGCAGTGGAGCAATGGGCACTGGGGAAACAGAACAAAAGTCCTCTCTCACTTCCTTAGTGTCCAGTATGTTGGGACCAAATCCCTGTAAGCCCTGACAGATGAGCAGACTGGGTCATGACTCCACTGCAGCTGGTGGAGTTAAGCTGATTACACCAACAGAAGTTTGTTTTAGCAAGCTGCAAAGGCAAACTTTTGATTGTTGCCTGGCAGGTTTGAAGAGTGATGGGCAATTTAGGCAACTTCAAGATCAGCAGAGCAAATGAAGCCTGCTTTCTTAAGGATTTGTTTCATGAAGTTGGATCCTCTAGGGTCCAATAAGGAGTGAGCATCAACTGAAGTTTCTCCAGCAGCTAAGGCATTCATAATGGCTTTCTCCCAGGTTGATTCTCTGGTGTGTAGTAATGCAGGTGTCCATGCTGCAACCTTTCCCCTGCCTTCAAGCTGTCCTTCCAGTCTTTATCTATTGTAAGACTATAATGTTTTGGGACTTCTACTTGACTGTCAGATGTAGTTGCAACTGATGAATGGATTTAGAAGAGACTGGGAAGGGACAAAAGAGCACACACACCTCCTAAAAATATAGGCAAAATAAATGTGAAAAGACAGGCTGAAATCATGATCAGTTTACATGGATTTTCATATGCAGGTAGTATTGTGGGGCCATAATTACAGACATACTTGGTAAAAAAGAGACACATACAATTTCTTTCTGTAGATATATCAGCATTTCAGTTTGAGTGTGTGATTGCAATCACCTGAGGCAGACAGAACAGCCCTAAACACACAAAGTATCCTGCCTCTCTAGAAAGAGATAGAATAGGTAGAATGGGTGAAATGCTGCAAACACAAAAATTGAAGCCCAATTGCAGAGTGGGTATTTCTGGGGCTTTTCTCCTTAAGACAAGGTAAGGAGTCAAGTACAATGGACCATGAGTCATGGGGTCAGCCGAGCAGTTGTTCGTAGCCACCTCCAAGCTATGCAAAGGACATGCTCCTGGCTGTATGGTGTCACGTTTCTGCCCACTCATCAAACCAGTTCATTGCTGCACTGGTGAGAGTGGTTGAACGCAGGAGCCTAGGGAAGAGTATAAAATTGGGATAACTACGTAACCGATGTTCCGTAAAGAATTCACTCAGACTCCACCAAGTGTCCAGTCTTCCTCCACTGAAGATGGGAGTGCTGTGTTTAAGCTCTGGGTAGTTTCTTTTTCTTGTTTCTGTCAGTTTTTGAAGATTGCTAAACTTTCAGCACCTGTACTAACACATGACAGTGGCTCCTCAGTTTGCCTGTGTATGGTGCCAAGAAGTATTTGTCAGTGCATCGCCAGAACTTTCTCCCTGGCCCTAGTTTGCTGCCTTGACTTTCCTCAGACCTGTTTCATCACTGTAAACCTTTCTGGTAGTCACTGGGCTCTTGGATGACTGTTGGTCCCCAGACCTGCTCTGCTTGGGTATCAAGGGACAGTGTCCCTGTCAGTGATGAAGCTGCCCCTGCCTGTCTTGCTGCCACCCTCCACTCCCATCTCCTCTCCTGCTGTGGAATAGCCCTGGCTGTGCCCTGACAGCATCCCCCTTGGTCTGTTTTGGACCTCCTGTATGCCAGTTCCCCTGGATGATCTTTGGTTGTTTTCTTGGAAAGGAAAGTGATCAGTCAATTTCTTGTAATCTTCCCAGAATTTTACAGACTTAATTTCTCTTCATGACTCAGTTTCCCCATATATAAATTAGGAATAAAGTCCTTGCTTTCCTTTGTGAAATCATTTACGACCTAAAGATGAATAATGCTATGTAGGAGCTTCCTAGGTGCAGACCTTGAGAAATCTCCCACTGAAGCCAGTGGGAGGCAGACATCTATGTACCTGCATGGAACTGGCTCCTACTATAGCTATGTTACTGTGATGGGGACTTAATTTTCCCTGGCTTCAGTAGCCTAAATAATAGGCACTTAATATAAATTAGTCAACTGAGATACATGAGCAGTTTCAGCCCACCTTATAATCCCCATGGTGTCCACAAAGAGAACCTAAATTAATTACTTAGATGGCCAGACCTAACTGGTTGTTCTATGCTAGGTGTCAGAAAGTTAATGGCTAATTTACTTGTGTTCAGACTGATGAATCCAGTATTAGCCTTTGCTAATAAGTGAAGTATTTGGTTATAAATCATTTGAATAACAAATATTGTTCTGCTGTGGCCTATAATGCTGCTGGTTTAGCATGTGTCTTTAAAAGCACTTTAGGTAAAAAAGGCTTAAAAGATTACAGATAGATGAAGGTGATGTAACTGAAGGAATCAGCTTCTGCATCTCATCCAGATATCAATTACTTCTGATTCTTCCTTAATTTCCATCAAGTTAAAGAAAAGATGGCTTTGAATTGATAAAGATGATTTGTTCCCACTCTGCTGTGCTTTAGTAATCTCAGCTATAGTTTAACCTGCCACGAGGGTACAGAATATATGGCATATTTAGCTCTGTGTGAACCTGAATTATCTTCTTGGAATATACTTTATTGAAGAGATGAGTATTTTTCCTGATATCTTTCTTTTTAGCAGGCTGAACCCTCTGGTCCTAATCACAAAAGAATGTAATATTGAAGATTTTAATAAGAATATGAGATAATATGACATTGAGACGTACCTCATTTGTATGCTTTTGCTTTAGATTATTAACCCTGGTTCCGTTTCGAGGAATGATTATAAAATTTAAACAAAACCCCGCAAACTCGACCTTTCGGATTTATTTCTCAAATATATCAGTTGCTTCTTAATGGTTGCAGTTCCTGGTGTTTAAATCTTGAAGCTATCGCACGTACATATTGCATGCTGCTGTAAAATCTACAAAATGTGCAGGCAGTTGAGAAATGCAAATTGCTTTCTGGTTTTACAGGAATCTGCACCAGGAATAAAATCAAACAGAAATTGTTTACCTCGCAGGGAGAACAAAGGAGGAAAAGCCCAGAAGTTTTCAAGGTCTTGAGGAAGTTTATGCTGCCATTAAAACTGGCCTCCTCACCGCTCTCCGCGTTACATTCGGGGAGGCTGAAGCAGCCCTCCCCGCGGTTTCGCTGGCTCGCAGAACATGCTAATGACGGCTTCATAATTAGAGCTAGCGAATATGAAATGTGTAGAGTGAGACTTGGAGACGACTCGAGGAGGCGAGGAAATCTGCGGTGTATAACTCCGCATATTCACAGCTCTCTTACTTCCTTCTGCCAGGCTCTGCCCGGGGGTCTTATCCTAGTATTTTATATATATATATGTATATATATATATATATATATATATACATATATACACATATATTATTATTTTTTTTTTCCCACAGAGGGGAGAGGAAAGCAGCCGTAGGTCGCACCTGGGCTGGGTTTTTAACCGCTGGTGGTTTAACAGCGGGGTGGCTGTCCCGGCGCTCCCGACCCGATGCCGGGTGTCGTCGCCCCCGGCCCCCGCCGCCCCCCGCATCCCCCGCCCGCCCCTCCGCTCTCTCCAAAGCAGAGCCCCGGGCTCCCTCTGTAGTTCAAAGGGGGAATTAGAGGCACCTCCAGGAGACCAATCGTCCTAAAGAAAAAAGGAAGGGTGAGCCGTTTGTGTGTGCGTGTTGCAAGCCAGCAACAGCCTTGTTGGGTGGTCGTGGTGGTGGTGTGTGGTTCTTGGGGTCTCCCCGGACCACCCGAGGTGGAGAGGCAGCAGGTCTGTCTTCTGCGGGACTCCGATGGGTAGATCCACCCCGGAGACTAAAGCGGGGCTGGAAAGCTTGTAGGGTATCTCGCCTACATCAGGTCAACACCTGATGCCCCAGGAGACACATCTACAGTGTTTGCGCTGGCCTGCTTGTCACTTCACGGCTGTAGCGCTGATCTTGCCTCAGAAAATGTCATTCTTTAAACTCCAGATGTCCTTCATTAGCACACGCTGCTTTGTTCGGAGATGGTGGGTCACAGCACATACAAGAAAATAACAGGATGATCGTGCACCTCTGGCAGCCAGCCTGTGGGGACATGATGCCCAGAGCAAGTGTGCTCCTAGAGAGAATGAAAGAAAGTCCCAGAAGAGCTAACAGGAAACATTGCTACCTTAGGCTTGGGTATGAAAAAGTAAGACCTAGAGATAAGTCATGCACTGTTGGCCCCTAATTGCTAAAACATCATTGTCAAAAGCATATCTTGAAATGCTACAGTAGTTGTCAGCCCTGGTGGGCTAAAAGAACCCTCCTGCCTTTATCCAGTAAAAAAGACATATTGGAAAATCAAATCATTCACAGATGGGAGATTTTCTGTATAGAGCTTATAGGATAAAGAAATATTCATGATTCCTATAAAAAGGATTTGTTCAAAGATAATTCTGCCACTGTTGCTAGGACCAGAGACCGACAAGTAGAGCAGAGCAACTGCTTCCCAGTAAGTGCACTAGTGCATAAAATCAGACTGACTCAGAAACAGCCAGAAGAACACAGAGAGGCTGCAGGACTCCTTTTGGCATCACTTCATAAAACTAAGTTTCTGCCACTTTCTAGCTGTGACCAATCTCTTCAGTCCCATTGGTCATTGGGCATTTGAGTTTCAGTACAAGCAGGAAAGTCCTCTCTGAAATCAGAGTAGGCTAAAGCCACTGCAGTAGGCTGCAGTTTTTGTGCTATTTCCACATATTTTTTCACTACTTTCTAAAGAGAAGGTTAAACAGCATGAATTTGATGGTGACCTCAGAAACACGCTACTGGTATATGCTCTTTGGGTGGGTGAGAGAGCTGCTAAAAAAAAGGTGCTTTTAAAACCACCCTTGTATTTCTCTTTTCCTAAAGGTTTTAAATAAGTGCTTTTCGCATTACATTGTATACTCAGAATAAGTTAAAGAAAGGACCTCATAACATAGCTTTAATACCTCCTCCTTGTTATCTCTGAAAATCTCTTCCAGCTCTGCCCTTAGCTGGCAGTACTGTCACTAACTGATGTCTTTTAGCCTTGTAAGATTTGCCCAAGAGACCCTTGCTCATCAGCCAAGCTGAGAGGGAAGAGAAGGACGGGTCATTTGTGCCCTCTTTGCTTTAGATACCTGGATGGCACGGTCTGCCCTGGGTATGCCAGAAGTAGCTACGAGCAGCTCACAAAGGTGCTCCTGCCTGATTGACCCTGGGCCATGCTTCCCTCTCCCCTACTCCATCCCTGTCCTGAGTGACCCTCAACAGCCCCTGCTGGACCGGGAGCCCCAGCTCTCCTACACACTGGAGCTGGTGGCCAAGGACGTGGCTACAGTGCACATCCCCATCCTCGACACTGATGACAGTAGCCCAGAGCTGGGTTTTGGTGGAGCTGCCTGAGGATGTGCTGCCCAGCTCTCTGCTGCTTGACCTGAATGCTGCTGACCCCAAGAAGGGTCCCCGTGACGAGATTCCTGAGCACCCAAATGACTGATTCCCCCGTGCTTCACCCTCTCTATCTGTAAACTGAGAAAAACAGATTTGTACATCCTGTAAATACACAGGTTATGCTGCAGCTAAGTATTATGCAGATGTTTGTGCCATATTAGCATTTACTATTGAACTCGTCTTTAGTTCTTGCACTTCAGTTATGTTTTAATCTGAAACTCTTTTTTGTGCCAGACTGATATTTAAATCTATGCAATGCAAAGGAACAAGCAAAGGTGTTTTTCTCCTCTAGGAGAATCGAGTTCTTGTTTCTTTTCAGCTTTCATCTCTTCAGCTGGAGAAAAAGTCTGGTTCCGATTTCAGGTAAATAGGTCTATTTCTCCAAATTAACAGTAGGAAATATTGTACTTCATATTCTTGTGGTGCCTGGAAAGGGAAGTTTTAATGGTTTCCTTTTGTTTTTAGTGCCCATTCAGCTCCAGATCAATTGAGTGTGAAGGACAGTGGGAGAGGAGATAGTGAATTTAATGACAGTCATTCCAATACCAGTGGAGAAAGGCTAAAGAAGCCACCTTCAGAGATGATAGAAAACCAGGATGGAAAATATAAAACTTAACGTCTCAGTTTTGGAGTGCCAGAGATAAATGGAGTGAACGAACTGAAACAAACCTTATCTTTCTCCTTTCCAAAGCCTCTGGATGAAGAAAGGCAAGGATAGATTGAAAAATAGAGATGTCTGACCCCCCAGTCACCAGTGTCTCTGATTCACCAGTTAAACATCTCTGTGATGTTACACAGACATGATGAAATCATGGGGGACAGCTCAGTCTCATGTAAAGCACTGTCAAACTCCAAAATGACTGCCTTCAGAGTGCTTCAGTTTTGGATGGCCAGTTTGACACACCAGGGAGAGGCTTGAGAGTGAGCAAGTGCTGAGCATTGCTTTGTTAAGTTTTCTTGAAGCTGAGCAGCAGAAAATGCAGATGTTACAATCATCAGGTACTCTGAAATGTTTGGTCTATGTCTGTCCATGTGTGTGGCAAAATACATGTCATATGTGTGTGCACTGCAAAAAAAATAATATATATATATATATATGAACAATTGAACTGCTGAGTGTTGAATCACATGTATTACATAGGTGAATGTTTAGTATAGCTTGCTTCATACACATGCTTTTAGGGTCTTAGTGTAATATGTAGGATCCTAACGTAATTTGAGGATACAACTTATCTCCTGAAAAATCACACATAAAATAGCATAAAGCAATGTAAACATACTTATTTGTAAATATATCAATTGCTTTTTTCAGTAGAGTAAGAAGATAAGATCTTCCTATTGTAAGTGCGATATTGCTGATCCAAGCATAAGGTTGCTAAAGAACAGCTGTTGTTGAGAATATATTGTTTGTGATTTACATTTGTGATTTACTAAAACATATCAGATTGTTGAATTCTAGAAAAAATACCTCATATTAATTTGTAGGACTTCAAAATACTTCTTCCTTTCCAGGTACAATATCCTCTGCAGAGGAAAAGACATAAAGGATGCAGAGAGCTATTCACTGTTCTTATGCCCAAGAGCTGAAAACAAGGAAAACATTTCCCCTGCATTATGAAAATGATTACACGATTGCGTATTCTGCAATGCCAATTTATCAGCACATACCTCAGTTTGGAAAGCCTAGTTTTCATCCCTGGCAGCCAGAGCTGAAAGAATGTTATTATCCTATTCCTAAACCCAAAAGAATGCAGAGTGTATCTGAAACATTTCAAAATGATGGGGAGACCAACCCAGTAACCGGCCTGTCAAGACAGCACAGAGGATTAAATCACCTTTCACAGAACACTTTAATCCTGAAGTGCCTCTGAAATAGGAACATCATTTTGAAAGACCAATGAAAAGATATCACAGACTATCATAAAATTGTACTGGGTACTTTTGTCCATGTTTATGAGAAAGTGTTACCAACTGAGAGTGTAAATAAATTCCCAGCAAGATCAAACATTATTTTAAATTATGGCAAAAACAATCAGTGTCTAGACAAGTCACCTTTTTTAAATCAATCTCTGTGCTTTGTCAAAGATTAGAACTGAAAACCAGTGTAAAGCACATAATTAATGCTGCTAGGAAATAAAAAGTAAATGAACTCAAGCCATGTCTTTATACTGAAATGCTTACAGATGTCAATAAAAAGATGTCAGTGTACCTCTACAGTTAAACATGTCCTGAAATACTTATTGCCTGATCTATCAGATGGCCTATCTATATTTTTTTGGCTTGATAAAAATAACATCAAATTGGGCCTCAGGTCTGCATCTGAAACAGTGCAGGTAGACTTTTATGCCCGCATGGCTGGGTGAGTTCTGGGCTACTATATGAATGAAGGCTCCTGCATTAGGAGACTATAAGAAAATTATAAAAATAGCTCTGCTGGAGGGATGAGAAACGTAGGTTATTTAGGAAACTACAGTACACAGTTGTGTTTATATACATATATCTCTGTATATATAGGAATTGACTGCCCAGGGAGGTGGTTGAGTCACCATCCCTGAATGTGTTCAAGAGTCGTTTAGATGTGGTGTTGGGGGATATGGTGTAGGGGAGAACTTTGTCGAGTAGGGTAGAGGGTTGGACTCGATGATCCCAAGGGTCTTTTCCAACCTGAATAATTCTATGATCCTATGATTCTACATACAGATTAAACTTTTCAGTCTTTCTTTTATTGACTGTATGGGGTCTGACTGGGACAGAGATAACATTCTTCACAGCAGCCCTTATGGTGGTGTGTTTTGGATTTCTGAATAAAACAGTGTTGATAGTGCAGCAATTTTTTGTCTATTGCTGAACCAAAGCTCTTTCTTTTTTGTCACTCTGCCCCTCAAAGTGATAAAGCTGGTGATATGCAAGAAGTTGGGCAGGGACACAGATAGGACAGCTGATTTGAACTCCCCAAAGGGAATCCCCAAAGGGGTATTTTCTACCATATAACATCAGTCCTACCTCAAAATGCTGAAGGACTAATTTAACACCTGCTTGTGGTCGTTTCCGATAAGGTTAACTCAATTTCCAATGAAAAGTAAAATTTGAGAGCTGTTTAATAGAGATTTTATTTAAAGAAGATTAATTTAAATTAGTTACTGGGCAACAAATTGCTTTTCTTAGGCCAGCTGACCCAGGTGAAGATAATTTGAGGACAGGCTTGGGGATCTCTACAGCCGAGCTAAATAATAAAGGAATAGAGAAAAGATTTTCTATTTGAAAATGCAAACTTTCTCCTGGTAGTTTCCTGGATCATTTTATAAAGAATTGTTTTTCACAGCAGACAGACATAATTCAAGCACTTCACAACACCAAAAGAAGAGAGAAAAATATCCCAAGTATAATATAAATGATCAATGATTTGGAACCAGTAAGTTACTTTAGTTGGTGAGTTAGGATGCTCTTTACATACTACTTGGATAGCTTAAAACACTCCAGGAGATAGCTACATTTTAGCTGCATATTCTTCTAAATGATATTCCTTTTTGGCTTTTAGTTACATTATGTGTGCTTACTTAAAATGGGCACTTTATATGTGCTTTTTTGAAAATTGAGATGATTCTTGAATTTAAACCGTGGAGGCAAATGCTGGCTCTTAACTTCAAATGTGCTTAGTAGGGTGACACACAGTTTCAGAAATTCTGAGATTCAGCTCCTAATCAAAGCTTCCTCAAACAAACATCAAGGCAGTTTGAAGTCTGATTCTCAGGGAAAACACATACATACCTGAATCTCAGTCTAGAGTCAGAAGTTTGGTCCATTTCCCCTGCTAAATTTACTAAGTCACTGTGAAAATTAGATTGCTGTTAAATGGGCTATTTTTTAAAGTTATTTCAGTCTGCTTCCAACTGTGTATGTATGAATCCTCTTTGATAGGTTATATGAATGTTAGCAACCTGTATGGTACAACAGAGACCAGGGCAAGGATAATGTGGCTTGGTTGTTATGTGCATTCTACCACAATATCAATATTAAATAAGATTTGATTGTTACAGGTGTCAGCCTAGTTTATTAAGGGAAGCCAGTTTACCTGAACAAGGCCGTGAAGTATGATAGTTTAGTTGCTGCCTGATTTGCAGTTGCAGTGTCCCAGCTGAGACATTCATAGCTTGAGAGAAGGGTGGGATGAATAACCAGGATTAAGAGCCACTAGAGTCATCTCAAGGGAAGCAGCTGTCACTCTGGAACAGAACCCTTGGCTTGTTTGAAGCTTATATATAACATTTACTTTAGGCTGCTGTGGTGATTTATCTTAGCTATAATTTAGAGACCAAAGGTAATAAGTAAGGCTGGTAATTTCCACGTACAGCCAATGACAAGAAGTAGGATCCTCTAGGGAACGATTCAGAGCATGCAAGTTAGATGCTAAAGTAGCTGAAAAAGGAGGATGTGGTTACCTCCTTCTATATCTCATTTTCTTTATCCATTAAGGGGGAATAATAGTATTTCTTTATTTTACTTTTCTTCTCTTCACCCACTCTTTTTTTTTTACAAATGAATTGTTTCTCAGGTACAGCAGCCCAAAGGCAATTTAAAATCCTGCATTTCCCATATGTACTTTCTGTTCTAGAGGCCAACCCATCCTGTGAGCAATGAATGCTGGGAAGGAATACTGCTCTAATATGCATGTCTTTGTATATCTTAACATCGCTAACAGGAAAAAAAAATAGTTTTTTACTGCCTATTATATTAATACACTGTCTGTTTGACCTTTGATGGCTGAACTGAATTGAATTGATCTCTTCTGAGGGAGAGTTCATTTCTGAGATTTGTTGACCATGCATACAAGACATAGAGACCTGAAAGAAGACTTTGTGGTTCAGATCCACTCCGTAAAGCCCATATAATTAAGGCTCAACATAAAGGTGAAGGAATCTATTCTTAACCAACATAGCCAGTGCAGGCAGTCTTAGAGTTGGCATGCTAGGTACTATGGCAACAATATAATAAAAGCAGGGAATCAACTACTGCCTAGCCTGTCAGCTGGTTTGAATAAAAGACACTAATTGCTAAGTGTCTGTGCCTTCACCAGATGCTCAAGGGCCCATTAACCTCAATAGAATAGCAGGCTCATTAGCAAGTTTGTCTATGGTTTAACCATTCAAGGCTGATAGAGATCTGCATTTGCCCAGGGTAGGTTAAATTAACTCCATACCTTCATGTTATTTTCATATTTTAGAGAAGCCAAAGGATCTTTGGAAATACATTTCTGTAATTTTCTTCTATTGCAGCCCAACTAGGTTTTAGGAAGCCAGGAAGGGGTTTTACTCTGGCTTAATTAGTGTGTCAAAAGTAGTATCAAAGTGATTTTTTCCCTAGAAAAATCAGGGATGCAAGTTGTAGTTTAATAGTTTTGCTCTTTTATCCATCTGCCTTAAATATTGCTGAAAAATCCCATGAGAGTCTGGAAATGCATCTAAGATGATTGCTCTTCTGCCATTTCTCAGAACCGGAGCTGGGTTCTGGCAATTACTCTAGAGCCAATCCTGAGGCATCCTCATCTTTGAGACACTCATGAAAAAACCTAAAAATGGAGGTAAGGTTGAAAAGAAACTCAAGCCAATTAGTTTAAAATCATAGTGATAGCTTTACTTCACCATTGATTCAACCTCTTCCCCTGTCTTTCTTGATTCCATTCCTCCCAAAGGATGCCAAGAGGAACCAAAAGAATATTTCTTGGAGGCAAGAATAGCTTTGTGCTGTATGCACTGAGAAAGAAAGTAAGTTTCTCTGTACATATAGGCTTGAGGCTGAAGCCTCTTTTAAATCACCGAACTTGATGGAAGTCTAAGAAGTGAGCCCTTCAATGGTCACTTCATTATATAAATGAGGTTTGTTTGCTTAATTAGAAAATAAAGATTCTTATTACTTTTTGCAAGTGACTATTATAATAGAGATTAAAATAAAGCTTTTCCATATTTAGAAAGAATGACCTGCACAACTATCCCTGAAATGATGCTCTGCTTTAGTGCTTAAAGTGACCTGCGATCTTTTCCTACCAACTTCAGAGCCTTCAGCTTTAACGTTTGGTTGATTTGTACACCTCTGCTCAGCCACTGGTATGCCAATAGAGCACTAGCTGTGGAGTCCCCTGGTTCTGTTCTCTGATTTGAGTGGACAATTTCAGTAAAGACATCACAAGTGAACAAAAGCCACTGATTGGAGTTTTGAAAGGGACAACAAGTAGTAGTTTTTTCAACTTCCATGTTGCTCACAAGCAAAACCATCACTTGGGAATGGCAGCGAGTTGATGGTCTTGTTGCAAGTTCTGGATGATACCTGACAATATTTGTCTTTCGAAAAAGGCAGTTATACATTTCTTACTGTAGGATATTTGTTTTCTGGTAAGAAAGCTAACGAGGAGGTTCTTTCTCACTCTTGTGACAATTAAATATATGTTGGTAAGATTGTTTTTGAATGATATCACCTTCGTTCACTAAGACAGAAGCAATCTCACGTCTTAGGAAATGGCTCTGAAGTATTCTCAAAAGTGTAAATGATGATTGTGCTCTAGCCATCTAAGGAGACGGCCTCTGTCAAGCCATTGATTTTTCTCTGTCTTTTGAATGATGGCTTGAGAGTGTTTGCTGTGTTATAATTAGCCAGTGAAGGAGCAAATCACTTTTAAAGTTAGCCCATACATGCATTTGCTATTTGTGATATGCATGAAAATTAATTACAGTTTGAATTTACTCAACACAAAGAGAAGCTAGTGAATCACAATTTGCAGTTCATTGAATAAATGTCAGTTATTGATTTCTGTGGTTGAGTACTAGTGAGGTAATGCCATGTTTGCTACTCATTAGAGGTGGCACAGCACAATATATCATAAAATGTAATTAGGGGAACATCAATCATTTAAAATATGCAGCTAAGATTAAATATATTGCTATGCATGGAGAAATGAAAGGGCTCATTAACAACATAGTGTAATGTGACAGAAAGAGAGAGCTTGATTTTCAAAAAAGGAATCTTCCACTGTGTTGAAGATCATGTCAAGCCTCTTCTTCATATTTTAATTAAGGTTTTAATCTGATTTTGCTTCTGCTGCAGATGAACTTTCATGCATGCCATTTTGTCAAAAATATTTATGATAATGTTCATTAACTGTTGATTAGTAGAACTTCTTATTAAGGCTCTTTTAAGACTGGGCAAATGTCTTTTTGAATGGGGTGTTCAGTTCATCTTTGCCAAGATCTGAAGTGTGGTTGTTTGATCGCAACTTACTCCAACAAATTTTTATGATTTTTTGATACCTCACTTGTGTGGAGAGACAGGGAGTCAGGACAAGGAGAAGCAGGGAGGGAGGGAGGGAGAAATCAAAGGTTTACCTTGCTGTGAGGGAACTTCTTTAAGGTGTTAGTGGGAAGAAAAAAAAACAACGAGGAAAAGGTAGCATCCTAACACACTTTTTTCTTTAACAATGCAAGTCAAACTTCAGTAAGGGTGGCTCTTGCAGCTCCCTAAAGTGCTACTCTAGTCTTTGAGCAGTTAGAAATGTTTGAAAAGCTGAAGGCCTGTGGAGAAAGCTAATTTTAGCTCCTTATGCAGAGAAGGGATCCAATTCTTGTGAATGGTGTGAAAATGATCTTTTTGCCCCCGCCTGCAGAGTCCCTCATCTGTTCTGTCCTATGCTGCTCTTTCATCTGGGCTGCCAGGCTGGAGCAACAGCTGAGAAGAGAAGTTGCCTAGGAGGGGAAACTCTACAAAATAGCTTTCCTAATTCTGCCACTTGAAATGCTTTAAAATTTTCCTTACCTGAGGGAGCAATGGATTTTATAAGTTATCTAGTTTCAGGAAGCGTGACTCTGTGAGCAAGGGCCTCATTATGCCATGTGCTGATTAGGAGGCAAAGATCTTCTCTAGCAGAGACTTTGTTTTTTATTATTCTTAGCTATTCAGACCCTGATTAGTATCCTTGTATGAAGCAAACTATACTAGCATTTCCATTCACACTGGAAGTTGTTTAGTTTTCAGATATTCTTACTTTTCCTCTCCCTTCCTACTTTTAATAAAAAAGAGAAGAAATCTAGCCACAATAGAATGGCTAAAACATTAATTTTAGTTGCATATATATCTTCCTTCTCTTTTTCTCTGTTTCTCTTCACTTCCCTCAGGGCTACATCTGTGTTGGCAGCTTAATTCATGGCTAAACTCCCAAAAGTTTCTTAAAAAGGCTTAGTCAATGTCCCCATACCCTGAGCCCTGCCCCTAGCCCTACCCCCAGGGTCCTTTGCTCTGTTAAAATGTAAAGCCAGAGCTAGGACTCATGGCACCAAGCCTATCAGAGTTCAAGGAGCATCTGAACAATGCTTTCAGTCATATGGTTTAGTTTTAGGTAGTCCCACGAGGAGCAGGGAGTTGGTCCCTTCCAGTGTAAGAGATTCTGTGATTCTATGAACTCTGGCTGTCTGGGATCACTTGAGTTGGTGTTAAGCCTGGAATCCAGCCCCCTGCCAGAGTTTTTTCTGTGGATGCAAAAGCATCCAGGACTTCAGTCCTAAACCAGCTTATCTGTAAATCATGTTTCATTCATGTGAAATTCAATCTTAGTAGACATGTTTGTGCAAAAATGCTGTTCTACGAGTACCATCATGCCCTTTCTTCAACCTTTTGAATTAGCTGTCCCCCTACCTTTTCTATACCAGGTTTCCCAGAACTCTGCTGGTTCCTGTTGATATGCCCATGTCTCTGAAAAGGAGAAGGTAGAAAAGTGGGAAGGGAGCAGGACTATAGAATGCAGCACACTCAGGCTATTCCCAAGAAACATCAGTGATAAGTGGTGTTCTCTAAGGTAACAGGCCATCTTGACTATATTGATCACAGACAGTTGACTTTATGATTATAGGCCTACTAACTAGATACTTAACAGAAGCTTATACACCTGTCATGCTTGTAGACATCTATGTGAAGAACTGATGGGCTGAGTCACTTGCCTGCACGGGTATTGCTATTTCGGGTAGGTTAGGTAGCCTGCCTGGTTTCCAGCTGCCACTGTGTCAGGGCATGAATCTCTTGTACCTCCTGCATCAGGTCTGCCAGTTCCTTGTAGGTACCTGTGATACCCTGGGACCTCTAAACTGGCTTCAGATGCTAACGTGTGGGGAACTGACTCAAGTTGCTAGAGTTAGGGTGTACTGAATGCTACCCACCTCCCTGCTGTGTTGATGTATTTTGAGCTAGTCACCATAGGCTTCCTTTCTAGTCACAGGAGGGGGTCATCTGGAGGGGGGACCAGTTTTAGATGCCTAATGGAGATGAGACAAGCTTTCACGTTCCAGCAGTACCTGTTTTGCCCCATCAATTACTTAGGGAACCTGAATGGCTGGCTTTGATGCACAGGGCTTACACAGCACACAGCTACATTCAGTCAGGGGAATCCCTGCTTGCAAATAGCTATTAATTACCTCTTTAACTTTTTTTTTTTTCACATAGCCATCTTTAGAGAGTAGGGCAAGCAGAGAGACAGAACTATTCACACTGCTCAAAATCTGCCCTGTTTTTCTCAGAGTGAAAAGGTTTATGAAGAGCAAATGTGGCAATGAATCTGGGGCACACAATGGTGCTGCAGGTTCTCTTTCCATATGCCTGCTCCTCCTCAGAGCTCGGGTCCTGATATTTTAAAGAAAATGCAGGAGAGTCAAAGCAAATTGCAGATCCCAGAACATTTCTTGTGATTTGAACAGTATTACCAGGTGATAGGGCATAAATTAGTGATGCTTGATCCTACACCAAAGCAGAGCTCAGCTTCAATTTCTCAAAAGTGTGTCCACTTAGATATAGCTTTCATGTAGGTGTGTACGGTGAGGATGTGCATTTAGCTCTCATTTTTAGATGTTACCAAAGAATCTCAAAAATGGTTTCTGTGTCACTGGTAACTTTCACCCTATGTTTGACAGATAAATAATAAAAAGAAAAGAAGCTTTTTGAGTCTTGAAAAACCTCCTCACAGCATGCTACCCAGAATAGTCTGAAACAAAAAGTGTCCTTTATCTGCAATGCATTTTCTGCACTGTAGCTCATCCTCTTCCTGATGTCTGTGCCTTTTTGCTTTTCACTTGTTTTCTTAAACAGGTACAGAAATGCCAAAGATCAGCTGATACATAAGGCCCAGGCATTGTGGGTTTTTGAGTTCAGTCCAAATGTGGAGCTAGACCTGAACACAGAATGTACCTTTGCACCTACAATCAGATATCGGTTGAGTCAGCGTGTCTCACTTTAGAACTGCAGTTTTTAAAATGTCTTTCTGACTTAGAAGGGTCTAATCTACAAAGGCATCTCAGTGTTGGATGTCAGCAAGTGCAGAGGACTGCTTGGAAGTGCTGCAGTCTTTATGGGGCTGATGAGTTTTTCTTATTCCTTCCTTTTGCTTCTGACCAAAGCTTAATCTTATGGTGTTCTTGAGTTGCCTAACAGATTGATCTTAGCTGAAAGCATTGAATGACCATTGGATCCCAGTGAGTCCAGTGACTTCTCTGCTATGAAATAATTGAATCCACATATCCCACAATCCAGTGAGATGTTTCTAACTAAAATTTAAAAAATGAACATTTAAGCATTTAATAAGCATTAAAACGTAAGCATTTATTTTTCAATAAGAGGACATAGGAGAGATGCAGTCTAGCCTCAGTTAGGGGTCTTGAGAGTGGGTTGATCAGATTTTTATTTGGACTATGGGGTACATATGGGATGTGACTCGTGTAGGGTTACTTGAGGGAGAACATGTCCCAGCATGTTCCTGCAGCACAAAGCTGAAGTAAGAAATGATGCCGTGTCAGACCACAGGGCAGACAGTTGGGTTCGGTAACGCACCAAGGGGCACTGGCTGTTGCTGAGGTCTCGATGTACTTTTGCCATAACATTGAGATTGTGCAAATTTAGAGGACAATGGATGGAGAAGGAAAGCTAGAGAAATCTCCATATCTTGGATATAAACTAGGATTGAAATAGCATCCTAATGACTCTTGTTAGATGACTGGGTCTGTCCTGGAACTACAAAAATATGTTTTTCCCTATTTTTATTATAAACCAATATTTTCTTGGTCAGATTGTCTGGAATATTTAATGCTAAGACAGTAGAAAAAAATCTTAAACAAAATTTTTCAAGTTAAATAAAGGAAATTTTAATATTAGAAAGCATTGTGCAAGCAGAATAGGAAATGCTGCAAGCTCTGCCTTTAATGTATCTATAATAGTATTTTACATGCATGTGTAATGTACATCTGTGGTGTATTGGTCAATAATGTTGCAGAAAGAACTAAGTAAATTGATTGGCTATATAAATTCAGACCCAAGACAGTAATTGCATAATTAATGTGTATTGCACAGCTTTAGCTGAAAACTTACAAACCTCATCTACTTAGCAATATACATTTAAATAATGTTTCAGAATTCCAGGGAGACACTACAGTGTATGAATAAAATGGCATTAATCCATGCCTAGTTGAGTTGAAAGCACAGCCAGAATATATGAATTTATTTAAAGCAATCCACAAATGTGCCCCAGTGCTTTCTTACAAAGTTAGCCATGTAGAGAACCTTTGTTAGTTTCCTTTTTATCTTTATTTTCAAGTGAAAGGAACAATTAAAGAAAGTATTTAGCTAAATAAAGAAGAAAAGGCAAGGTGAAAAGAAGATTGTGAGTCAGACAGTCTTTCTGTATCATTCAACAGGCAGCAGACAGAAATTGGCAGCAGGCCATCTTTCTCCATAGGTGAAGGCAACAGTCTGAGCTCCACTGAACAATGACTTTCCTAATGCATCAAAATTACAGTGACAACTGCGCTAAATAAGTTTCTCTTGGAAGTGTGTAGAAGCTTCAAATGTGTTATTACCTCTCACAATTGTTCATTTGGTGAGGTAGTCTACTGGTTGAATATTGAGCTGCAGTACAGTGAACATGAATGCAGTTGGTCATGGACTTGAGAGAGAGTTTTAAATACATAGTCTGAATTTTGGAAGGTTTAGTAATTCCTAATGTCTCTCTCTGTATTGACAAGTAGATGAATTTTGAAGCATTCATTCCAATGACAGACAGAGAACTAAAAAGGGAGGGGTGTCAAAGACACAGGAGTTTCCAAAGTGCAATGTTAACTTTGGTCTTAGGCCAAGAGCTCAGAATTTGCCAATATCATGAAAGCACGGGATCACAGGGTCATTCAGCTTGGGATGAACCTCAGGACATCTCTGGTTCAACATCCTGTGGTTGGTGGGGCTGGACTGCACAATGTTTAAAGTAAAAGCCCCTCCTGGTTGTACTCAATTAAAATATTCATACTTGAAAGTCACCTTTTCATGCTCTACTCACTTTAACTGTTGTAGCTGTACTGCTGTTGTCTATGCAGGCTGCAGGGTTTTGGACCTCCTAAACATTTCAGGCTTTCTGAAGGCTGAGAGAAAATGTTTATGTCCACAAAGGCACCCTAAAAAACATCCTTATAGTAAATGTGACTTTAGAAAGGAATGAATGCATTTTAAAGGTACCCTGTTCTGACATTTGAATTCCGCTTTCTACATCAGGGTGAGATTCCAACTTTCTGTGCTCTACTGAATACTGGGCACTTTCCATTGCCCCTAATGGAAGCTTAGATGCCTCTTATATTTACATGCCTAAATTTAAGTTTGATGATCTTGAACAAAATCCAACTCCTGAAGATCAATTCAGTTGCTGAAATGTGGATGCCTAGTGCCATTT
This sequence comes from Gallinago jamesoni, assembly GCA_025769975.1. Classification (NCBI taxonomy): domain Eukaryota; kingdom Metazoa; phylum Chordata; class Aves; order Charadriiformes; family Scolopacidae; genus Gallinago; species Gallinago jamesoni. The sequence continues at coordinate 173,319,437 of JAOQGH010000001.1, read as the reverse complement.
ATTATGTTATTGCATGTCCTGTGTGTCATCTAGCTTTCTGTATTGATGACAGATGGTCTCCTACAAGTCCTGTGTCATACCTTTCAGCTCCGTCTGAATGCTGTGGTTATGTTAAGCCATCTCAGATGACACCAGTTCCTGTGTTCAGGCAACTAAATCAAGACCTTGGTGTCTACAAACAAACCGACTGGATAGTAATCTCTGTGTGTGTGATGTGAGTGGAGAAAACTACCAGGCTAATTTTTCCAACTGCGTGGCAGGTGTCAGAAAACATTCTGAAGCATCAGCTTTGGTTTGGGATTTATTTTGTGCTTTATCAATAGTAAGAGGTGTCCCATGCTCATCAGTGCATTAGCTGCCATTCCCTCTCGAGAGAGTAGAGAATCTTCTGGAAAACAGAACATAAATATTGAAGACAGATTGGATTAATCTGTCATATTCTCAACTGAGGAAACCTAGGTAGATATCTGAGACTAGCTGCCTAACTTTTAGATAGTCAAAGTCAGGTGAAGTGAGTCCCTTGTGTGATATTAACCTCCAATAGCAAAAACGAATGGACACTTTCTTTATCAGCCTATTTGGCTGGAAAGGAATCAGATTTAGTAATATATAAAAAGGAATTCTTGACACTAAGGTCAATGGTGTTTGATTATTTAGGGTCTGATAACTAAACATCTTTTTCTTGTTTACAGTATGAAAGCTTTTTGGGAGCTGCTGTTTCACTGAGTCTTAAGTTGAAAATTACATTCACATGATGACTAGATATTAACCCATGGTATTCATATTTAATTGCTGTTATTCTCATGAAGGAGCAGGGCAAAGAATAGTCAGGCAGCTTATTTTTAAGAGGGCAGAAAGCAAGGCTGAACAGAAAAATATTATTTTCCTTGTTGTCAGGTTTTAGAACAGCAAGAGGAGATGAGAGACAAATCAATAAGTCTCACAGCTGCGGTCTACAATCTCTTTCCTATTCTATTAGAATGGCTTTGGCACCAGATATACAAGCCTGAAGTGTGCTAAAAAAAGGCCGTGGTGACTGGAAATGGTAATCTGTGTACTTTCTCCATTTTTAGGGCACCAGTACAAGGGAATATTTCATCTGAGCTGGAACTGAAGATATAAGCTTACAAGCTTACATGATCATGTGTCAAATTTGCTGAGTCCCATGCTGAGATGTGGACAGCTTTCTCTGTTATGTGATGGAACACAGAGCACCAGGAGCAGAGAGAGTTTAGGCCTTTCTCATCGATATTTTGCAATCTGAGCTCAGTGACAGCCAAGCAATGTTTTACATAGCTTCTCAGCATGTGGATTTTCTTTTGCTTTTTTTTTAACTTTATTTTTTCTTCCAGTTTCTCAACAATTGCCAATAATATATTGCTTTACTAAATTGAGCTTGCTATTAGAGATGTCAGTATTACCAGCCTCAAAAATTAAAAAGAGTAATTTGTAAGTCAGACTTCAAAACTCACAAGAATTCATTGAGATAAAAAGTTTCCTACTGTTGCATTTTGTTGCATTCTGTTAGGTTCTTGTATTGAATTTTTATTTTGTATTTTTTTATTCTCAGAGAAAGAATGTCATCCAGTCTTCTAAATTTCTGGACAAAGGTGAATTTCTGGCTTCAAATTTGAGTTTGCTTACTCTCTCACACTCACTTTTCCCAGTCATTTTGTTTCTGTCCTTACATCCTCTGCACCACATCCTGACTGGGAATCATATGCCCAGATGTCCACTTTGTTCAACTCCTCCATTCTCTCCTGTTTCCCCCTGCTCCATGGTGTGCCAGTGAATTCATTGTGCTCCCAGGATTGTACTTCCATTTCAAGCCCCACAGTTGGTGCTGGATGTTCTGATCACACAGTTTGGGATTTGTTTAACCAGCTTCTACAGACTTCCACAATGTACATGTTGGTACTGGAGCTACTCAGCCCTTGTGGCCTTTAATAACAATGGAGAGAAATACCAACTGCATACCATCTAAAAGCTGATAGAAAAAATGGGTCAGGTGACTTCTGTCTTGTAAATAAAGTTTTCTTGTAACTGTCTACTAAGGCAGCCCAGATGAATAGGGCTGAATAGTACTGCAGAAGTCTAAGGACAGGTGATATGGATCCCACCTTTGTAACTTGCAGGGCTTCTTGATCATTTTTTTTCTCTTTTGGCATGGGATATAGAGGGAATGATAGGAATAATTTTTTTTTTTTTTTCATTAGGGAGGGAAGAGGAAGAGTCAATAAAGATTTTGTGGTGATGGGTCTGAGGAAAAGTGTAAGTATTGGTTCTGAATTGATACAGGAATAAAGGACTGGTGGCTGCCTTGAAACCAGAGAGGTGGATAGAAAATAAACATAGGAGTCCTGAGGTTGGGCTTGCTAAGAGCAGAGAGCTTCATGACTTGTCTGAAAGTGCTACATCTCAAAGAATTTATAGAATCAACCTAAAGGAAATAAGAAATGTCCTTGTCTTGGAGTGTGATTGATCAAGAAGATAAATGGTTATGTCACACCGGATGATTGGTCTCTGCTTAGAACCGGTCCGTGGACAGCAGGTGTTTGCAGGTGAGAATCAGGCTACCACTGTTCTGACTTGAATGGATTGTTTACTGATCTGCCTCAAAGACATAAAGCCATGAATTTAGGGTTTTAAGATGAATTTGAGATTTTAAACTGTCATAGTGTTTTATTCTCTGTTAATTAGGGACCATAGATGGTTCTTGGACTCTATCAACTGCTCTATCTGGAGCCTGAGATAAAATAACACAGAAAGCAGTGGACTGAGATACTCTTACAAAAAATTAGTTCTGAGGGCTGCAGGAGGAGGAAGCTAAGCTGATTTTTCATTTTAAAACACCTTGTTTTCTTTCTGATTAGCCACCTAAATTTAGGAGAATTTTATAATTTCCTTTTTTTTTTTCCATGACCCTGCATGTGCTCTTCATGCAGAGATCCACAAACATACATACATGATGGGCAAGCCATGGTTCTCTGGCATAACGGATCATGATGAAGTCCAGCGATCAGCAGTATAAATGTTGGAAAACTCAGGAACAGAAGCCCTGGGCTCTTATGTCCCTTTGCTCATAGCAGCTGTTAGTTAGATAAATAGATGTGCTTATACTTGAGAGGCATCACAGAAATATTTGAAAGGATTAAAATGACTTATTGCTCAGGCAAGGATGAGAATGGGCGACTGATATGTTTCAACCATGCTGAACATACCAGAGCAGTCACATGTCTTGGAAAGCCTGTGTCAGCTGCTCTTTGAGGCCTATCTCTCATGCATACAGTTATTCAGGGTTTTGTTCAAAATAGCTGGGAAACCTACAGACATGGCTCCCAACATGAACCTGGCAGGTACTCTCAACAGCCAGGAGGGGGAAAAGTAAAATAACATCTGTCCAAATCCCTAAATCATGTGAAACTCAAGTGCTGAGGAGAAAATCAGGAGTCTGATGATTAAACGTAGAGAGCTGTCATTGCTGCATTATATTAAAATAACTTGCCTCTAGCAAACCTCACACTATTTCTTCCTCTAAATCTGTCATTTCTCAGGAGCCTGATACTCCAGCTGGCTGCATCAGTAGCTTTGGAGCTATGTAAGTTTTACAGTGAAGAGGGCACTTATAAGAAAGACTTTTCATGAACAGTGGGGGACCCATTAACCACTGAATAGCCATCTCCATGCGCAAGTTTTATTTTCCTGTGGCTTAATGGGACCTGGCACAATCAGAAACTTAAAGCAGAAATGGTCCTCAGATGCTTTTTTAAGTCACAGCAAGGCTCCAGGCAAGATGGAACTTATTTATTTATGGATTGCTGTCATTAATAAACAGATCTGAGAACTTATTGCTGTGGCAAACCGCAGCACATTTAATGATGTCCAAAGCAGATACAGCTATTTAAGCTGTGAACAGCAGCACAATGGAGCTGGTCTGAATGAACAGGAGAAGGAAGAGGAATAGCACGTCAACGGCAAAGTCTGTGACACTCGGAGAATGAGCAGAGGCTTCTCATTATAAAGACTGCTCTTTCTTTATACCCTTTGTCTCTCTGAAGCAGACTCCAGTGTCCTCCAATAGATCTCCATTAAGTTTGTGGGTTTTTTTCTTGAAGCTAGAGGCATATTCTCTTCTACTTGACCTCTGGGATTTTTCTTTACTCCACAAAGGGCAGCTTTAATACATCTTTGTGAGAAGCGATTTTCCTGTCCCATGAAATTTTGTGCCCTAAAAACTGAACGGAGCTCTCTTTTCTTTCCACAATGATTTTTTGTGTGTGTTTTTCACATCCCAGCTATGTGACTAGACAATGAGGCTATTAGATAATTTGCAGATAAATACCTGCACATTTTTTTTATATAGGTATGTGACATAATGCATTTATCTTTCTCCTTTCCCCCATGAAAGTGCTCTTAAATATTGTAAAAATAATTAGCTTTCTTTTTGTTTAGTACATCTGAGAAGATTATTCAGTTGCCAGGTTGATTTAGGGATCAAGGGATTCAGGTTGAAGACTCTCATCCAATAAATATTCCGTCTGTTATGTGCCCGCTGTTCAGACTTTCTCCTTTTCCTGAGATTTCTTGCATCTCATCCTTAGAAACAGTCTGTCCCCAGACATTAGTGTCCTACCTCTATCCTCTGCTCATGTTTCCCATTGAATTGGTGGCCGTACAAGGAGCACGTCCCTCCTTCGAAGCGTGCAGATTTCCTCACAGCCTGGAGCTGGCTGAATGGCTGCGAAAACTGTGCAGGTAAAATTTAGTCAATGTAGAAGCTATTTGCATGCATTTTGAGGGAATTTACATGCTTGATGTGTATTTGTGCTTGTGTGAATGTTTGTCGCATGGGTAGGCATGTCATATTCATTTAAATAGCTCTTCCTTTGGAGGCAGCTGTGAAATTAGGTGCCCTTAGAGTTCACCAGTCTGGTTAGGGATGGGCTAGAGGAGGTATGTGCAGGAAAGGGGAACCTGAAATGGGAAACAAGGGGAAAAGTAGAGGAATAAATAGGTACATGTATAGGGTTGTATGGTAATGAATAAAGCTTGTGCAACTTTATGAAGGGTAAAGGAGCCAGGGGCCAAGGAGCAGGGTGAGACAATCTGTGAATTTATCTTCTTGTAACAGAAATGAGTTGAAGGCCCTAATGAATAAGCTGCACCTCCTCTTTATGGCCTGCGAGGGAAGAGAGCTCACAGACAGGACATGGAGACACAGGAAGGTTTGAACCATAGGCCAACCTCTCTTTTTTTCCAGAAATGCTGGTGAGTGTACTCTCCCCTAATGGGAAAAGGTGGCCAACAAGTCTGAAAAGGGCAAAGCACGAAATAAATTTACCGAAGGTGTGGTGAAAAGGGGCAGGTTCTTCTGTGGCTAGTTTTTCTGACTTCAGCAAGAGTCCCTGCTCCTTGCAAGATGTTATTTCTTCCATTGCCTGGAAGGGGCGATTACAGGTCTCTTCTTCCTTCACACAGACATGAGGGCACTTTGCTTTAGGACTTCTCTAAAGCCTGTGCAGGACCATGAGTTGTCTCACAGGAAAAATGAAGCAAGATTTAGAAGAAGAGGTGTGAGGTACCAACTCACACCTCATGTGAGCTCTAAATGGGGCTCATGAGACCAATTTAAAAGTTCCAAATGCTTTTTCCAGTGTTTATAAAATTGTTTATGTCAATGAAATTCTTTCTAAAATGTGGCCATTAAATTAAAATTAGTTGGATTTTCTTAGAGTTGTGACTTTTTTTTTTTTTTTCTTTAAATGAATATACTCTGTACATGGGAGCTTGAGATGCTTCCTTGCACATTTTGAAGAACCCTCGAAACATGCAGGTAAAAATAAAAGTATAAGAAATGCATTCTCTCATAGTGTGCTTCCCCTGGAAAGTATAAGTAGCCCCAGCCAGACACAGTGCCTGAATAGGAGACTGTGCCTAAATCCTGAATTAGTAGCCATCATTTGAGGAGCTATGGATGTATACAAAATGGGAATTAATTGACAAGCTCCACCACTGTTGATGAAAGGAAGCAGGGAAGGGAGGGGAGAAAAGGAAACATCCCAGAAAACACTGAAGGATGGATATGGTACTGCTTGTCTTAAAATCAAGAGTATATGTGAAGTATATATTATACTTCTCCTACATCTTGAAAAATAATAACAGCTTGTTACTTTTCTTGTTACATTTGATCTTACTAACTGTTTGAGAGTGTTTCAGTTATCAACTGCAAACAAAACAGAACTATATCATTATACAGTACACGTCTTAGCCCGTATCACATAGCTTGTTAGGAGATGGTACTGGTGGTTTGTAACTAATTAATGTGTCTGTGTTGTATTTTCTGTAAAATCATATCCATCTGTGTAGATGATTTCAGTGAGTTTTAACAGGGTCTCTATAAGATGTTATTACTTCTGTCATGCAGAGACAACTATATAACGATTTGCATAATTATAGATGGAGGAAAATGTTAGCCTGCATATTTAAAACTGTTATATACATTTCCACCTCATTAAAGAAAATCACTGGAGCTAGGTATTGTACTCGGGTTGGGGATCAGGTGGCAAAGTATATAGATTACACAATCTAATTTTCTAGTGCTAAGGATTTCCAGCTGAACAAAGCCAATAGAACTGACCTTGCTCACTGAAAAAGTTACAAAAGAAAACTCATTTAAAGAGTGGTTCTGTGAAAACACACACATCCCTCTCTGTCATTGTAACCTAACCTTGGGGATCAGTCACTTTGGATGTGCTAAAGAGATGCTTTCATGAATAAGTGATGGTAGGCTTTAATATAATTAGGGATCTTAATAGGCAGAGCGGGAAGACGGTTACAGTACTTGCAAAATGAAAGCATAGGGGCAGATTCACAGAGGGGACACATGCACTCAAATCTACAATTTAGATCTTTTCTTCTTCTGCCTAAATCTGGTGTTGTGTAAATTTTTGCTCAAGCCTTGAAAGCTCTGGATATCTCAGCATATATTACATGCCATGACCCAAGCAGGACCTGCAAGGAGACAGATTCTGCCAATCATCTCACACTTGGGGTCTAGCCCTGATCTTGTGAATGCCTCAAAACACTTCTGAAGATAGTCCTACATATGAAAAAACACATGTACTTCTGGCATATTTATTCAAATTAAATGAGTGAGAGTACACCTTGGCCCTGAAATTAATTTGGGTAAGATGCTTGTACTTTTTCTGTGTTTCCTTGGTAAAAGCACAAGAACAACTTTTAGGGGTAGGTCTAAATTGGTATATAAAAGAGTGCTTGAGAACAAATTTAGGAAATGAACCCCAATTACCCATATTTATTAGCTTACTGCCTGGTTCTGTCTTAGGTTCCTCCAGCTGGTTCTCTGCAGGACTGACATCCTGTAAGAGGTTAATCCAAAGCTGTGTGAACTTCATCCTTGACCTTGGGGACAGGAGTGCTTCCTGTTCCTTTTTAGTTTGATATTACAGACCTAATTTAGAGTTCTTAGCAAATTCTGCCAGAGCAAGGATTCTTACAGACACTGGGAGAAATTTATCCTTGTAAAGCGGTGTGCAGGGGCTCCCTTGCTAAAGAGCAGAGTCTGAGCTGTGCAAGGTCTTAGCAATGTCTCGACTTACATAGAATTGTACAAATTCTTCAGGGAGCTTTTCCAGTTCTCTCCACAGTTTTAGCAATGATCAGGAATATGCAAAAGACTCTTAGAAAGTAGAGATCTCCAGGATAGCTTCAAATGGCCTGGTGAACCTAAAGGCTGGGAATCAGCGCTGGGCAGAAATGCACGCTCAAGACTCAGAAACTATACATCTTTCTGCAGGTGATTGTCTGGACTTTCAGTTACATATACCATATAAACTAGCAGAAGTCCATCAGTGGCAGCTGAAGGCACTGGCTTTCTGTTTGGGGCCCCCATCATCTGCTTGCTGGACCACACTAGGGAGGTGTGAGAAGGTGATTGCAGTTCCCTTTCTCTTCTGAAGATGGCAGAGAAGCTGCCTATCTAATAAAAGCATGTCCAGGTCCATCACCTCAGCTTCTGGCACAATGGAGATCTTTCAGTGGTTTCACTGTGAATTTTGCATTGAGATTTAAAAATATGACTGGAATTCTACATTTTTTGTTTATGAACAGTACATCATAATTCAAAATTAAAGGACACACACTGTGACTATGCTATGATTTAACTGAGAATTCAAAAGACACTATTTTAATTAAGAAATGTTTGAAAAAATCTTTCAGTTTTTTGGCAGGGAAAGCAGAAGAAATTAATGTTGTGCTTTTCTCTTGGTGGAGAAAGTGTCTGGAATTAAAAATTTTGAAGTAGGCTCAACTGTGTATCTTCACCTACTGTAAAATTTGGCAAAATTAAAATTCAACACACCTTAAAGTATTTTGTGATCACTAGTTCTCATAAATATTTCTATTAGGCTGCCATGGTCTTCATACAGTCCTACTTACACCAGATGAATTTGATAAAAAATGAGTGTGACAACAAACATTTTTGAAATTTGCAGGTTTTGTTGCAGGGGTGGAACTGGTATTCAAATAAGCAGTGCTATGCAAAAGGATATTATATAAGCTCAGTGAATCACAGAAAGTGTTGAATTGTACAGCACCTAACTCATTACACCAGGGGAAAAAAAAATCAGTTAAAAATATTTTGATATGCCAAATTTCTTTCAAAACACCCAATTGTATTTACTATCCATTTGGGATGTTTTATACATGTGTCACTCAATTATTCCCTTATGTGCTTATAGGTTTTTTGGGTAAGAAAGCTAGAAAAGGTGAGTTTTTCAGCAACTATTGACACAGGCCAAGTAGCAACAGTGTAACGTGATAGCACAGGAAAATAAAAGATTATATCTCAACGAGTTAGTCATAGTCCCTTTTGTTTGTTAGTACTACTTTCCCTGGTAATTTTAGCGGAGGCATGTGAAAAAATCCCGAGCCACTGCAAGGCAGTGGTAATTTTGTCACTGATTCCGTACCATTACATTTTCTCCACGATACTTATCCTTAGATAAAAGCACCGAGTAGTGGCAAACTGATTGATCAAGGTCACTGTAGAAGTATTTTTTGAAATGCAGGCAGCAATGTCCTAAAATGGCAAGCAAGTTCTAGTTCTGTCATTTAGATGCATGAGCAAAGCTTCAATAAACAGAAGGAACAGCGGACATTTATAAAACTCCTGCCCTGGGTCTGCTGGTGGTAGTCTCATTTGTCAATACGGAGCCCTGAAAACTCAATGCTAAGATGCTTCCAAATGAATTTTGATTCTGCAAGGCGCTACTCACCGCAGGAATGATTTGTCTTTACTCTGGCTCGCTCAACTTTGTAATGCTTCACCTTTTTATTTTGTAAGCTGGCCCCAAGCAAAATTGTGTGTGGAGGCCATTGCTGATGCTCCTCAGTTCATGCAAAACCACTTTGAAGACAAGAGCGATGACAATATCAAGTCTTGAAAGAAAACTATCTGCACCTTTGATTGTGTGCCAACCTTCTTTCATTTCAGAGTATTCAACAGATATGGCTGAACTTGATTATTCTATAATGTCCAGAATGACAATTTTATACCTACTGATTCATAAAATGCTTCCCTCCTGGGAGCTCTGCTCAGGGACTTGGATTCAGACATACTGCCTACAATAGAAGCACAGAGCAGAAAGACAGCCCTCCCACAAACACCTTTCTATCTAAAAGAGAGAAAAGAGGTGGATAAAGTCAAGTGGGAAGTACAAAGGAGCAATGAGATAAGCTTGAGGGGATCTTGAAGAGGAACTGCAAAGAGGTCTTGCTAAAGTTTATGGGCATCATTTCACAGTCACGGGGGAGGCACAGGTGAGGGTGTGACAGTTGCTGCTTGAACATGCAGCAAAACCATGGTGGAAGCTCTGAGATTGAGTGTCAGACAGGATGGTGATGGTGGCTGGTAAGAGAGGAAGTATTGAGGGATAGAAAAGCACTGTTTTACTCAGGTTATTCACCCTCCCAGATGAGACTCAGGCTCTTCATTGCTTGTTCTCCTCCTGGTCCGAAGACTTGCATTTTTACCCATCCAGTAGTGCAACTTCAACAATTAGGGAGGGCAATCCCTTGTGCTCAGCTTTCACTGCTGGGAAGTCCACAGTGCCAGGGATGTTCTCCAAGGATGAAGGGTTTAAGATCTCCCATGCTGAGGCTATTTTCTCTCCAAAATTGTGCAGAGACCTGCTTCTGTTGGTACATTGGTCTTAAACAAGTGCCAGTCTTAGGGGGTCACTGAAGAGATGCTGGAAACTAGCTGCATTGCCTTGGCTACCTGAAGGGGTCTATCAGAGGGGCGTTTTATTGCACTGTTCACAGCAGCAAACAAGCATTTTGGAAGGACTGGAGCTCTGGTCAGATCTCCCTCATATGCAAGGGCTAAGCACCTGATACTGGACAAAACCATGACTCACTCAGGTGTCAAACTTAGTGGCATGTGTTCTGGGCCACAACTTTCTGAGGGAACATTGTGTGAGCACTTGAAGAATGCAGATCATGAATGTTTGGGGTTTTTTTTCCCCACATTTTTGGTATTACTTGCCATTAGATGTACAAATATCCTTTCTCCTTCAACTATGGACTGCTGATGCAGTTCACCTGTCCTGTTTCTTGACCAGTATGTTCCACCAGCTCATTTTGAATAGTTTTGCCCATGGGCTGTGCCTTGGTGAGACCACATTTTGAATTACTCTGACACTGTTGTCACTGGTGTCAAGAAATGCCTGACAAATTTCAAGTGAGTTTCGGTTGCTCAGAGTGAAAGTATTTCCTAGGATGGGACTTGTGAGATGGATGAAAAGAGTCCTCCCCCCCACTCCCCCATACTGCAGCTGTGTTAGTCTGCTTGCCTGGTGTGAGCTCAGTGCAGAATTGTTTTCTACTGCCTTTGGAAGGTTTCCTTTACTGCCTTGGGGCAGAGCAAACTAATCCTTTTGCATACACACCTTGGATTCTGCAAATGCTGATGGGCTTTCCATGGGAGTGAAGGCACACAGCCACATAATCTCTTTCCCCACATAACCCCATTTGTATTAGTGAGGTGTGCTTGTTTAAATGACATACAATTTTATCAGTTTGCAATGTCTTTCTTCTTGATTATGGAATTAAAGATGCACTTTTATTTTCAGTGGTAAGATAAAAATACCTTTGTTTTTTCCTTTTTTTTTATTTTTTTATTTTGTGGGCCTCTGACTTTCCCAATGAGCTCCAAGGGACAGTTGACATGTTGGGTGATGTCTACTGAGGGAACCTATCAAATTTTATACCTTCCGTATGCAGATAAGATGATTCCCAAAATAGAGACTCCAGATTTTCTGTCTACCATCTAACTGGAGTTTTTGTCTCAAAGGAATCATACCCAGGAACATCAGTCCCCCATGTGCAATGCTGGAAGATTTTGGAAAGCTGTGGAACTAGCCCAGATTAATGCTGAGGACTTGTTAAGAGCAAAATTAATATTGGTGTTTCCTCACAACAATTAAGTCTATACCTAACTCTATCCAGAAACAGTTTCACCCAATCAGTTGTGACTGCCTAGAGATGTTTACCTCTAAGCTACTGCCTCTACATTTTCTTGTAGTTGATAGGAGGTAGTAAGCAACTTTGTGGCTTAAAGGAGAAGGTATCTAAATTCTAAAAGAAAAATGCCTCAAACCCCACACGTTTATTTTGTTAACTATTAGAACCCTCAGGTGGTTGGATCAGAGCTGTGAGCATCTGGCTATTTGCAAGCCTAAAGCTAAGAAAGACGAACGCAGTGAAGAAGGGTCCTCTCTTGCCTTGGATGTAGAATTGGGCCCATACCATCCTCTTGTGATCAGAGGCACACTACAGAACAGTGTGGATTCTTTATATGCCTCTAAATCAACATGCGTATAGAAAGCTGTCTTCAAATTTGATTCCACGAGGAAGCATTACCAAAGTATATTTCAAAGACCTGCATTATCAGACCTGAATGTGAATTTGTTTGTCCTTAAGCAAGATGGCTTAAATGTTAAAAACAATTTTGAAAGTGTCTGAAAATCCCTGTGACTGACTAGCTGATTCTTCAGGTACTTAGGCATCGAGTGCCAGGGGCAGTCCTTGTCTGCAGCGATGCCGCTTTCCTTTGTTTTTAACAATGCATCTGAAAGCGTAGGACTTCTCTGTAAATAAAAATTTCTCTTGTCATGTTTACTGAGCTCGACAGAATGAATTTGTGATTTGGAGGCAACTCTCAGCAAATGGTGGAAGAAATATGAAATTGAACAAAACTGTAGATACGCTTTATGTCTTTTGTTTGTTATTGAGGCATACTACAAAGCACAGATCGTTTGACTTCACAAATTATATTTGGTTTTGTAATAGAGCTGGGTCTCCCTTCTTTTAAAGCAAGCTTAAAACAATCAATATTTTTTAGCCTTTCAAAATCCCCCTGAAACAAAAGTATAAAATAAGTAAGAATGAAGGGTGTGTTTAACCCGAAAAGCAATTTGCACAGCATCTTGTTTTTTTGTTGTTAAAGTAAACTACAAATGAACATACAGGTTTATATGTCACCTCAGAGGATAGCTGCAAAGATTTGTATGGAGTCGCAGGACACTAAGCCTATTGAATCCATTCCAAAATGGCTAAGTAGCTTGTTGTGCAGCCAGCAGCAATAGATATTTGGATAAATATTTGACTGGGTTTTTTTTTTTTCCCGCGTAAGTCTCAGAAATAGCCACTAGATGGCACTGGTTTTGCATGGCTGGAAAATAGGCAAGATTTTTCCAGAGGAAACTCGAAATGGCTGGTTCCATTAAATTCTACTTTATAACAGTAGGTGGCAGATTTGGACTATTTATGGAAAAAAAAAAAGGCTATACTGTTATGCGTTGCTTCTTGCAAAAGTATTTTCAATTATTTTTTTCTTAAGCTTTCTATATGTAAAATATAATTCAAAAATAAAAATTACTGGCTGAGTAAAAAGGACTTTTATTTAAAATCTTTGTTTCATCTTTTCAAATTACAAGCAGAAATATACTACAAAGTAAGGGCCTATTAAAGCCATTAATAAAAAGGGAATCAAAATCTAAATGAATAAGAACACAGTTCTAAAAACAATTTCCAGTCAGAGTTTCAATAGTAATAAAAAATATTTTAACATAGAAGAAGACTTAAAAGGCAAAAATAGAGAATTGTACCTTGATTTAAAAATATATGACAGGGATAGTTTCTGTGATGCTTTCAGTCTAAGATCACAAAAGCATCAGTTTTTTTGTCTCTGTGAGCCCTTTTAAATACATCTCAAGAGATGTGTAAAAAGGGGTGCAAAAAAATGATCACCTCTATTTTTGACTCCCAGATTTCATTTTTCGATGCTTGTGTTCTTACTAGTGCAAGAAATCAGGAAAGTAGGCTTGGCTCCCCTGAAATCAATGAAAAACATTTTTCATGGAGCAACAGTTTTCAGCCCAGCTTTCTTGAAGATCGTAACAATCACGCCCCAAACTTATTTGTCAGGAAGGAGTATGTCTGCATGGTGCAGGTAGAGTTCCAGCTAGAGAGATCTGGGCTAGCTCCAAAGCAGCAGCAGTAGAGTGTCCACAGTTCATGTGATGCTTTGTCTGGGTAAATTAGCTTTCAAAGGGTTGGGTGGTGATGTTACTCCCAGGACATGAGCTATTATCTCTGGAAGCAGTGCACTGTGAACCAGCCAACAGAGACAATCTGAGGACAGGAATCAATCTTCTCCCCTCTAATACACTACTATGGCACCAGGTGCCACATCCACTCGGAACCCAGAATTCGATATTTTACTCTCAGGGAGTTTTTACCTTTCTCTCCCAAAGGTGTATACAGGTCTCACTCTTTTAAAAAAAAAGGAAAGAAAATATTTTTTTAAAAATCCAGATACACTGTTGAAACCATGTCACCCTGTTATGCAACAACCTGGTGCAGTCACCCAAGAAGCAACAGCCAATGCTCAGCTCCCACTTTTCCCAGGGGAGACTGCAGTCCATGTCTCACTGCTCCTCAGAGGTTCTGCAAACACCTGACTGCGGGGTGCTTGAGTGTGGGAGCTCTCTTTTCACTTGTCCTGCTGTTGGTGCGCGGCAAAGACATCATTTGGGTCAGAGGAGAAACATGAGAGCATCCCCCCAGGGATGTTCCTTCTGGTGCTCTTCTAACTGGGGGCATGCCAGGCTACGGAGTCAGGCTGCTTCTTGCTCTCTCTTTCTTTCTGCTCCCAGTACATACAACGTTAACTATTTCCTATGCGGTGGAAAACCTTCAGCAAGAGGTTGAGGACTAAAAGCAGCCAACTGCCCGAGTATAAAAGCCTAGATTTTCAGGGCCTCCTCTGGGAGGTGTTCGTAGTCTGGAATCCCCTCAGGCAATGGTGGGGGGACTGAGCGCAGGTCCCCTCTGTGAGCTGGGCCTGCTGTGAATACTGAGCAAAAGCAGGGACAGAAACGTCCTCTTCTGGCTGCCTGTTCAAAGCAATCTGTGTTTGATAAGGGCCCTGAATGCATAGGTGTGCTAGGTGAAAAACATGAAACTGAAGGGGAGTTAGAGTGGGTTTCTGAATGCTAATTGGGCCTGGGCATGAGATGGAGCTCATCGGTGCTGTCAGAACTGAAGGTTTATCTGTGTGCACCCAGAAGATCTTTAGGCACTGCGGGTTGTTTGATGTAAAAAAAAAGCATACAGGCACTTTTGGGTCCAGGAGCATCTGAGCAAAGATTTCGTCTTTGCACCCTAAAGCCCACGTTCTGCTTCTTGCAGGCACCCAACAGCTCTCTTTTGCATTGGTCCTTAACGGTCAGCATAAGAACTCAGTAGAAACTGATTTATATGCTTAAACAGAACTGAGCAGACACAATTCATTCCCTCCTATACCTCTGGAAGCTCATGAAGCTACAGGAGGTTCCAGTGGGGCCTGAGTTGCATCATCTGGCAGAAGGAGAGTGGAGATTAGACCAGCGTATTACACCTAGAGCAGACAGATTCCCTAAGGGATGTGTGTGTAGGACGGATTGGGGAAACCTGGATGAGAAACACAGAGTGCACAACAACTCAAGGCACATTATACTGATGCCTGCTGCTTGGGCAGGATAAACGCAATTAGTTATACCTGCTGTGCTAATCCTGCAAATCCCATCCCAGCCAATTCACTGAAATTGCATTCTCTAGCTCTCTCTTTGCTCGTCGTGTAGACATTCTCGTGCCTAATTCCAGGAGCTTAACCAGGGCGTTGCTCTGCACACCGTTGCTGGAGGGGATCATAGCAGGAGTCGTGCCCTCATATGTTCTGCTTTTTAAACTTCTAGCAGACACAGTCCCTGTCTCAGAGTGGCTCTGAGCTCCTGCAATTCCTGCCAAAGCCAGTTCAGTACCCTGATTAAATGCAAGTATTATATTAGCCAGCACCTCCCTCAGACTTAGGATAGGACTCATTTCTTTCATCTTTATGAAAAGTACATGTTCGAGCCATGTATCTGAGCACCCTCTCTCTAAAAAAAGACACAGTCACCTCCAAAATGTTAGTGCCTATCCATTCCCCCATTTCAGACCCTGTCATAAATGACAAGATGAATTTCCCATTCTTCCCCATGGCTATGGAGGGGGTTCACAGAGCTGGCTGAGACTGGAAGTCTAATTTTGAGGGTCTCACTGCTAGTTGAGGTGAATCCCATGCTGTGTCAGTGAAGATGTCTGAAAAAAAATAATAAAATTCCCCCTAGCTGATAGATCTACTCCAGGGCTATTAGCACTACTGTGGTGCTGCCTTCTCCTTCCTAAATCACCAAAAAGCAAATTGTTTTGGAATTTGGTGGGTAGGTTATAAAATCATTCAGATTGGGAGGAATCTCCAAAGGTCTCTAGTCCAACATACTGCTCAAAGCAGGGCCAGCTGTGGGGTCAGACTATGTTCTACAGGGCTTTGTCCAGCTGGGTCTTGAAAACCATCAGTGGGCAACCTGTTCTACTGCTTAATTTGCCTGAACGTGGAAAAGACTTTCCTTATACCTGCTCAGAAAGTTTTGCCCTCTGGCCATGCACTGCTGTGAACAGACTCTCACCATCTTTTCACTGACCTCCTCAAAGCTGCTGGGGTCTGCCCTATGGTTCCCCTGATGCTGTCTCTGCTCCACACTCCCTTGGCCTCTCCTCACAGGGCAAGTGCTCCAGCCCCAACCATCGTGGTGGTCTTTGCTGAACTTTCTGTACCAGAACCAGACTTGATTAGTGGTTCCCATGCCCAGCCTGCAAGATATCACTCACACACCCCAAAAAGGAGTTGCCTCAAGCCTGGACTCCCAGTGATCCCGCCCAGGCTGCTGTAAGGACCACAGATCTCCCCTTTGGTCCCAAGAAGGAGCTTTGCAAGAACAGCAGTTGGCAGACTAATTAATGCACTGTTACTAATGCAAGTAACTACGTGTCTGCAAGATTTCTGCTTTTTCTCTCCTTGATTTTCAGGCATGGAAAACAAGGCCAGGTGCTCTCCCTGTGCGTGTGCCCCAGCTGCAAGAAGCCACAGCTTTGGCCTTGAGCAAGACCAAGTTTTGCGAGTGTTCTAACGTCAGGCCTCTAAATCAGTTAAGTAACTAAAAAAGAAGGTAGAAATATACCTTGTGAGCTTTTCAAGGGATATCGATGCCTAACCCATGTCCACTCTAACTCAGCCGACTCCCAGCACCATTCTTCACCGAACTGTACACCCATATACAGGCTGTCACATTCTTTTGTTAACTCTGGATAGCCTCGGGTGCTCAGAAACTGTTGTTTCTAGCAGGGTTCAACATGCATGGCGTTTCTCCTGTGTTTCAGCAAGGCTGATGTTTCTTCCAGCAACCGGTCTCATTAGAGCGAACAGGAGTAGTTTTTTCTCTCCTTTTGTATTCAGTACAAAGCAGAGTGGTTCTGACATGACTGTGTTTAAAATGAAGCAAGCTCCAGCATCTGCATTTATGAAAGAAGCTGCAGTTTGTTCTTGCCACTAGATCTATACACAGCCCAAAGAGCTGACTGTAGCCAGACTGCAAATGAGATGCCTGCATGGGTATTGTTTCAATTTAGAGGCTACCTGGATTTTTCTGGGGATGGTTAAGGACAGCTCAAGTGTCACAGCCTCTGTCTGCAGCCTCTCTGGACAAAGTCACTAGGAGAAGGTCACAGTCACACTGTCCTCTCTCTGTTTTGCTCTAGACTTGTCCTGTCTACACCTTCAGTAACAAATTTACGCAGTTGCTCTAAGCTGTATGGGAGGTATTTCTGTCCACTGTGCTCGTCTCTGTGTGTCCCATCCTAGCTGGGGAAAAAAGGCAACAAGGAATTCGGCACCTCTGCTTGTCTCAACAAGCCCCTTATCAGCAGAGGAAAAATTCTTCCCCTCCTCTCCTTCATTTGCTGTTAGAGCTGTCCCAGCCTAGGATGTTAACAAGGACTGGATTTCGTCTCAGTTTACTTCTTTGACAAATGTGGGATTCCACTACTGCCTTGGCATTAAGCACTTTTTAAAATGTAAATTTCTCAGCTGCAAGGAATCACATTAAAAAAAAATTATTCAAAAAGCAACTGTCTAAATCAAAGACTAATTGGCTGCCAAATTATGGGTTTATGCAGCTCCCTCGTTGCAGCTTGTTTTGCTTTTTTACCAGAGGTAAGTAAAAAAGCATCAGAAAACACACACAAAAAATTTTTGTTTTCCTTTCATAATAAAACATGCAATGTCAACCCATTTACTTTGAAAACTCTTGCTGCCTACAGTGAGAATCCCGTCCACCTGAGATTGCCTGTCCAGCCTAAGGTTGCTTCCACAGGGAAATGGAAACCACTTGTCTTATCAAATCCTGACTAAGGAGAAACTGAGGCAAAGAGCATGGTCACCAGCAAGCCATTATGTGAGTGAGGAGTGGAAGCAGATTCCTCAAAGACCTGGCCTGGAAGTAGATTCCCAGAGACCTTCCCTCAGAGGGTTCAAAGAAGCAGCACTGAGATCATCTTCCTCTAACTGCTGTAGCCAGGGGCATGAAGATTCAGAGTCTGCTTGTACCTGGGATTTTTTTGTGTGTGAATGCCCTCTGGGAGTGGGGCCACCTGGGGACCTGAATATGGAACTGAAAATTCTTGAAAACAAAGTGCAGCAGTTGGTTAACTTTATTGCTCAGGTCTCCTTGGTGGCCTCAATCTCACACCCAGGGAACTTAATGGGAAGAAGAAATTGCTTCCTTGACAGATGTTCACAATCACACAGGTGAAATGCTGTAAACCACAACCCGTGAGGCACTGGGGTTAGTGTCGGACCTGAGGTACATTATTCCAGGTTAGTGTCTTTGTGGTTGACCCACTCCCGATGCGGAATTTGGAGACGACCTCCCCAGGATGTAACAGGAGTCAGATCACATTTTCCTTTCTTGTTTCTTTCTCTCAGTGACAGTTCCTCATCCTGCCTCAAGCTCTGTTCTTGCCAGCCTCTCAAAAACATCATATGCAGCAGACTACCTGAATGCAGTGATCTTCTTCTCTATATGACCTTGCAAAGACGTTATTCTTCCCCGACTCTGTTCCAGGAGTTTTATCTTAATCCTTTGTTGCAATCTCAGTCTGAGGATTCACACTTGCAATGAAGAACAAGGATTTCAGGCAAATTACAGTGAAGCAATGGGAGTTTCGAGCAAAGCATTCGCCTTATTTCTTCAGCTTTAATGCTTAGCTTTTCCCTTTAGTTTTCCCAGTGATTCGTGTTTAACGGGGTAACAAATCCGTGGCCACTGGGGAACCGTACACCTGACACTATTCTGCAAACCAATTACTCAGGAATTCCCGTAAATAGTGGGATAAGAAATCTGATTGTCCTGCTTCAGGTATTCAGTGCCTTACTAGAGGAGTGGGGGAGTAGGGAACAGAGAGTCCCTATTTTAACAACGTCTGGCCTTTGTGAGGCAATGAGGATTTTATCTAGTAAAAGGCTTGCGGTGTGTATGTACATACACTAACCAGGGTGGGAGCTTACCTTCCCCTTTGAAATATGCTCTCCAGTAAGCAACAACTTAGAAAAAGAAGGGTACAAATTCCGTTCCGAGAGCTTTTCTAACCGTACTGCATCTTTGACATGTCAAAAATAAACTGCAAAACGAAAAGATGAAGAATGAGCCTACCATTTTGCGTCCTCACCTCTTAAAATAAAAGAGTAGTTTTAAAACGCATAAAAATGTTCTGCCATGATGAATTACACATTTATAACCCTATTTAGTGAAGTATTTTACCTATGTAATTTTAAAACTGTCATTTTGACAAAAAATATAGATGAGCGAGTTGGCCTTTCACATTTAATGTTTTCGTTCTTATTTGCAATTCACCAGGTTCAGCTTTGATTAAAGAAGTGGTATAAATGGAATGCATAATGGTCAGGACTTGAATAGCATATTGCTCTGACACTGCAGGATAAGACTTTTTTCTTTGTATAAGCAGATTTGGTTTCTTCACCTGAGGAACTTCTTGATCCTGTGCCTGCCGGCTTTATTACATCTGAAATGCATCTTGCCTTCAACTCCAAATTTGCATAGAAAAAGATGCTTGATTTAAAGAGCAAGAGACAAAAGTCAGTGGATAGATGTATTTATAAACTCACACTTTCTTTTTAACAGACTTTCAGCGAATGAATCATCCTGTGCAATCTGACTTTAAGCCTGAGATGAGGTGTGGCTGCTGGAAAAGATGGTAGGGCCAGCGCTAACTGGCGCTTTGAAAAGATTCTGCTCTGGACACAGCACCTCCTTTTAATAGGGTATTTTCTCCACCGCAGCTGTTGTGGGTGCTTGGCATAACGTGACCCTGAATTAACTCAGAGGAAATATTTCCCTCTCTACTACTTGTCAGAGAGATGTTTTTATGTCTTCAACTCATTTTCTCTGGGAGCCTCAGTTCTTCCACGTTGAGTTAAGAGTTTTGAAAAAAAAAACACAACAAGCCCCCAAACCAACCAACAAATCACTAGAAGAGCTTTTTTTTTTAAAAAAAATACTCAAATATGTTAATATCTGCTGCTTTCATAAAGACATATTAAATACAAACTTTCTCCTCTGTGACTTGCTCTCTTTATTATGCGTTGCATTCCAGCTTCACACTCAGAATATTTTGTTGGTTTCCACCCTGTATCAGCATTGCTGACTGAGGACAGTAAATCCAGATGATCCTTCTGGAAAGACCTTAGCTCTGTAAATCAATTAGTGACCATTAAGGCAGGTACCTCAGGAGAGAAGTAGGCAGCCTTTTAATGGCTAATAACAACGTCACACCATTATCTACGGATCCATTACTACCTTGGCAAACTGCTGATTTTTCACCAGATTGGTACTTTGTGTTCAGTTCTGTTTGATTAAGTGGACCCCCCTCTCAAGGGTCAGTGACAACATAGTTTGCTTCAGAATCCAAGCTTACCAGCTTGGGTTAAAAGAATATAAATAAATAATGAAAGAAGATAACAGATGTGAGAAACAAAGGAGATAACAGAATTCAATTACGCTATTTGGAGATGGTCCTGACAGAAGGCGTGAAACATTTACATATTCAGGAAGGCCAATTTTAGGAATGAGGGTAGTGGTACACTGAAGATTCATTCTTCTTTTTTAATTTCCTTCTTTGGATGTCGGTTTACAGCAGACCACTCGGCAGCATCTTTGAGCCAGCAAAAGATCTAACACCTGGCTTCCAGTCCCTGTTCCCGGGAATTTCATAAGCAGTTAATGCAAAGCTGAACAGTATAAAGAAGAGATATTGAACTCATAATTTTAGATAATTTACCCTGTGTTGTTTAGGAACCTTCCTTCAGAGGAAGAAGCTGGGGGCTTGGGTCCATTTTTAGAACTCCACATTTTCTGTACCTGGGTTGCTGAAAACTGGAGGAAAGAAGTGGCTCTTTCAGGTATTTTTTTTATGCCAGGCTAAGTTTGAGAAAGCCTTCCCAGCTGAAACTATTTGTCAAATTAATGTTGAATTCATAAATTGTTTTGGAATGGATGAAATTGCTTTTTGGGAATATGAATAGTTCATTCACAGGAAGAAAAATGTGCCCAGCTCCAGCAGATTATATTGGCAGAGATGCATCCAAATGTTGCTAGAAATTACTCCCAGACTGAGGAAGGGTGATGAATCCCACACTTAACCTTAAACATGCACTTAAAAGCTTTCCTGAATGCAAAGTATACTGTCATTACTGGAAGCACTGGGCTGAATTCTGCATTTCTTTATGTGCTCATGTACGTCCGAGCAGGCGAAGTGCCAAAAAAATGCAATATGCAACATGTTTGCAGAAGCATTTGCCACATCCCCACCTTTTTCCAGAAGTGTTTGTGCTTATTCAGGTTTCTCTGACAGCAGAGAATCAGATCCAGTTTTCTAAAAGACTGCATTTTTTATATCGCTCCGTCTCATTCAGTTTGCCTGCAGAGATTCTTAAACAGAAAGTCTCCGGTGAGGTAAATGAAATCTTTTGTTAACTGTCCTTTTCACATCAGGGCAGTGAAGGTATTTAAGTCAAATATGACTCTTCCAGGCTGAGTGTGACACATCTGCTGTACCTTTTCTTCCTTCATTGCCACTTATCCTACTTAACGGTGGCTTGATTAGCTGGCTAAGTGGAAATGCTGAACTGTAGCTGAAATTCTCTCCTTCCCTATCAGTTCTTGAAAGGCCAAAATGATAAATGGGATTCAAATCTGAGAGCTTCACTTGCATCACAAAATGTCAAACCGACCACTTCGTCCGGGTTCAGTGTTTCTCGAAATCTACTCCCTGCCTTCTGTGTCCATGCAGATGTGCACGTGACAGCACGCGTGTGTCCATTCAGGTGCCAGCCTTCAGTAGACTGGAGTTGTAGGCGCACGTGGCAGATTTTGATACGCATCTTTAGCCTCTCCTACATGCCAATATCCAGCAATACAAAGATCTGATGCATCAAAGGAAGGAAAATGAAAGGAAAATACACAGAACCTCCAGAACTAGCTATACAAGAGATATGCAAGAAGGGCCAACAGGATGTTAACTCCACTTGAACCTCCTGTTGACTGTAGCCAAAAAAGCTGTACCCATAACAAAATACCCACCACACCCATTTCTATAGGGAACTGTTAACCTACAATAAAAGATAAAAAGATTATAAATGGTATAATATGGCTCTGGAGAAACAAAAAGTCACCTTGGTCAAACATCCCAAGGTCTTTTTTAATCCCAGAAAGCAAAATTTTTATCACCATGAGAAAGACAAAAAGCCTTAAATAACTCCAGCCTGTCAAATTTAGATGGGAGTACCTACCTGCCCCAAATCTGTGATTGTTTTCAGCCTGAATATGTGAGAAGACACAGTTGCACGGCACCTAAGAGAAATTAGTATTACAGAAGCGCTAGTGTGTCCTGCCCTCTGTCTGTAGCTGCAAAATATACTGTCCTGAACATTACAGTGCCATTGTATCTTACAATTACAATTTTATCACCTTGTGTGTTGTGCACCTGTGACGTTTTCAGGCTTCTAATTGTACAAAGCTCATTCTGGTGAAAGGATCATGAGCATTTTCAAGCAGTTTATAATGAGGATGTCATTGCTTTTCATAGTGTTAACAAGATTACCATCATGCGTTCATGAATACTTAAGCACATTCAATAAAAAGGATGGGATGTGAAGAGGATGAGCTATTGCAGCTCTGAGGTTGTTAATCAAGGTTGTAAATTATCTATACCCTTTAAATTTATTGTGGGACAGCAACATCAAAGCACTGTTTCTCCAACTGGCTGCAGTCAGAAAACAAACTTTTTTTTTTTTTAGGGGTTGACATCAGCATATTCTATATGCTTTCAAGATGAAAAAAATATCTCAGAGTCCAAAAGTACATGTGGTCATGAGCTGTTTCTGCATTTGCTTGCTTCTGTCCACTGATTATTCAGTGATCGGAGCTAGAAGGAACACTTTATTCAATGTATTGGATCTGGGGAATGGTTTGATACAAGTTTGACGATTTACAATGCAGGCCATCAAATGCACGGCTTTGTTTCCAGGCAGCTCCATTTATTTACTTACTGATTTTTTTGTATTAAACCTCCTTCTGCCACCTAGTTCATTCTTGTTAGTTCTCTGGAGTCTGCTCATTCACACTCCCTCACTCATCTGGAAAGTTCCATCAAAGTTCCATCACTGCACTGCTCCAGGGACACAGGACCCTGCTCTCACAGTCACTGATGGTACTTCTTGAGTACCATCAACAGAAACAAAAGAGGGTCAGGGACTGGCTTCTGGACCAGAAGTCAAGTGTCATTGACCGGTTCCTGTCAATGTTACTTAGGACTAACCCCCTTAGTAGAAAATTCGTCTTGGAGTTAGTTGTTGTGGTGCAGTGCCAAAGAGTGACTAACAGTTAAGTAGTGTGGACAATAAGGTGGACACTCAGAACCAGTCCTCTTTTTCTCAGCAGAGAATACTAGCAATAGAGAATACTAGGCCCAAATATTAATTCTTGAATTCTGGGCCCTGCTGAAAAATCCAGCATTTTATCTAATAAGAGTACATTAGAGGAAGCAGAGACAGAGAATGCCTATTTAGTGTGTGCCTCTAGCCTCTATATAAGAGTTTCACTCTCCTTTTATGTTTTACTCCATTTAGATCCCTGGAATCCTTCTTACGTTTTTGGTGGGTCATCACAGGCAAGGGGAAAGGCATGTTGTCCCACCCCTTCTCATCCTACTCTGTCACTTGGTGGTTAGGACACTTGTAGAAGGTGCTAGAAAGAGGTGACTCAGAATCTCCTCTTGCTAAGCAGCAAATTAAAACTAGGTTTCTGTGCGATTGCTAAAATGACCAGATTATTAAATAACAGGTTGCCACAGAACTGGTGATGTTTGTCCAGTGCTGTCAGAGAGTGTTAGGCACGTTCTGTTTAAATATGCTTAATTTGCTATTGAGGAGGGTGTTGGAAGGCACATTGACCTTGTTGTGCCCTGGTGTGCTCTCTTAAATTTAAAACTACGGAAGACTTGATTAATATAAGCTTATTTGTAACCATTTGAGAGACAAGTTTTTTATATGCCACTCTTCTTGATGCAGGGAAATATCATCTCTAAACCACGTACCTGTTCTCACAGTCAGGTTGGTGTCAATGTCAAGTGGCCACATGACGAAGATGTGTCTCCTGAGCTTCTGAATTTGGTCCCTAAACTGATACCTCCAATGTCTTGACTGACACAGTAATAAAAACATTGTACTCTAGCAAGCTCCCATTTTGGCTAGTTACCTCTAAATTTTGATGGCCAGGTGTTGGTCTAAAGAAAACCACTTGTCACACCTGGTGGTACTGCAGGAGCTGGATTCTCCTTGTTTGCCTTTCAACATTAGAGTGAAACAATAGAGGAGGCAATCTTTGCAATTAATGTGATTGAGTTATACAATGTAAACCTTTGACAAATTAAAACAGACTTTGTTACAAACAGGCTTTGTACATAATTTCTCCTAAAGCTGACATGAAAACACACTCTTAATCAGAAAGCTAGAGAACAAAATTCTTTCATGTTATTATTGCACTATGTCTTTTTTATCTTTTTTTATCCTCCTTTTTTTTTTCCATTGTGCTGAGCCTCTAGTATCATAATTGAGCTGAACAGATATTTTTCATTAAACACCATGCATCTTTTCTGTGTCCCTCCTCAGATCCTCAGATCTCTTTGAAATTCCAAGAAGTAGAAATCTGATTGCTTCATATTCAAAGCTTCCTTCAAGAGGACAGCAAAAATATGTATGATTGCTTTAAACCTTAGTTGAGGTAAATGCAATGTTCAATAACTTCATCAAATAAAGCTCGAATTTTATGGTGCAAATGCCAGTCTTCATGGTTCAGTGAACTTTTTCAAATAGTACATAGCCTGCCTATATCAAATTTGTAGAAAGGGATTGATTTTGTTGTTGTTGTTGGAATAAGGCCATTTCAGCCTCGTTGCATGCTTTCCTGAAATAATAATGCTATATTAAAAGATAAATGATAAACAGATTACTGTTTTTAAGGATTATTCAGAATGTTAACAACAAATATGACAGACTTTCTGCTGTAAACTTAAATGGCAAGTCTCAACCTGATTATTAAAGTTCTGTTTTCCACAGTCATGTAGGATTATAGGGCAAGTATTTTTGTCTGCTAGACAGAAACATTATGCTTTCAACTATAACCGTAGACTGTTGTGATTCTTTTTTTTCCCCCATCTATTTCCTTAGTTTTGTGGTGGTATTGATAAGATAGCTATGAGAGACTGCAAAATGCTTCCTGTGCATAGCTAATATTACCAACTGTGATAGTGGGAGAATATGCGATGAAAGCAGACACATTTAGAGCATTATCCATTTCCAGACTGATTGTCAGTGACAGGACAAGTGGTAGCTGCTTAATGAATTATTTTGAAACCCGGCTGGTGCAATGAATTCCCCTTGGATTTTTGTATCCATGTTTTCTAAGGCCATTTGTATGTAGCTGTTTTTTTCCTGTATTTGTTTGCTTTTATCTGTAGTTGGATGATGAAAGGACTGCCTTTAGCATACACAGGCAGCAGCACATTTAAAAGCATATAAAATGCAAATATACCGAAAAATTTGGGTTAGGAAATATGTAGTAGCAGCTCCTTAACTGGTGTCAATGAACATAACTCTACAAAAGCCACTGGCATAGTGCTAATGTGTCCAAGCTGAGCCCATATTTGTTCTTAGGTCCCTATCAAAGCAATAGATGATCAAAGCTTTCTTTGTTCCTTCTCCCAAATAATTTGCAATCTAATGTTCAGTTCTAACTGGTTTATCCTAATTTCGTTTTTGTCAGTGCCTTTTGGTGGCACTGGCAATTTTAATTGACATCCATCTTGGGATTTCAGAGGCAAAATTTATGCCAATCATAATTAGATCTCACTGAGGCCTAGGGTCTAAAGAGGAATAGGTTCAACTAGTGGAAACAACAGCAGTATTAGCTGAACTTCTCAGTATTGTCTAACCCCAGTGACATGGTATCAGGGAGTCTTTGTTGTGTAGTTATCCAAGGACTATGGAGCAAATGAAAGCTTATTTGCATTAGCACAGAAAGGGCCAAAACCAAAGAACCCAAATTTAGCTCAATAAGACAACAGAAGAAAAAGTTACATTCATTTTATGTTTGGATAGAATAGAAAAAAAAATATCTGTAATTTGGGAAAGTTTATACACAGGAGCTTTTACTACCTTTTACTTGAAGGAAGTAATTTTGGGCTACAGACTAACAGGTGCAGTGGGGAGTGGGTATATAGTTTGCAGATAAATATATAGTAAGCATTTTTTCTCCTCCTTGTTCTTGATTTGCCTTGAAGCCCCCAAAACACATGGGGCACATTGTTAGGCAAATAATCCGAAATAATCGTTTATAATAATGATCAACTCTTGTGTGTTTTCCTTGTCCTCTTGCAGTGCTTTGAATGCAGCTCCTACCCACAATGTAGTTGTTGGGACAGCAATTCCTTTTTCTGTTTTCCCCCCAAGAGCTGCCACCTTGAGGCGTGGTCCTCGTGAATTTTCACTTTAACGGTACAAGGAATCAGTAAAGCAGGATCAGATGAGAAAGAGGTATTGCGCAACAACCACTAGAGAAATCCAAGTTGCTGAACTCATGCTTCAAGATTGGGATAGGTTCTTAAACAGCTTAATCCACTGATATGGGAACCTAAAGCCCTTAGACTACTTTGAAAAGCCTGGTTGTAGGGTATGCTTAGTGTAGTGAGAACGTGATTTGTTCAGTTAAGGTGTCCATTAAGTCTTTGTAACCTTGTTATCCTAGTCCTGACAGGTAATTGGTGCTGACCTGTTCTGAAAGTAACCTGAATGTGAAATCAAGTCAGCAGTAGATACGAGATGTCAAGAAATGGGTAGATAAATATTAGGAAGTTAGAGAAAGCACTTCATTAAAAACACAGTATTCAAGCAAGGTTAGAAGTAAATTATAGATTCAACCTACCTCTAGGTTTGTTGGGAGCAAGGGCCTATGCGCTGAAATCTCTTGGGTATGGTTGTCACCAGCTATAAAATAAAACATATGACCAAGGGCTTATGAGGAAAGGTTTTTTTGGCTGAACATGAAGGGTAGGGAAAAAAAAAAAAAGAAAGATGTGAGACCTTAAAAAAAGAGAATAGAATAGGGCAAGAAAAACTGGTAAATACTGGTTAAAACAGTAGGAAACTAAACTTTGACCCATGGTGGAAGGTTGACGAGGTTAAGCTGGCACTGCAAATTAGAGTGTTTAACATATTGTTCTGTGCATCAACATTTTGATTTCATATTCATTTGATAAATAATGCAGTGAGAACAGGAAAAGGTACACGTGAACCTTCTCTGACATTGCTTGTAACAGTGGAAAGGAATAAACTTGCAGTGCCTGGAATGTCAGTTGCCACACATACTAACAATTATACAGAAAAAACCCTCAGACAGCAAAATGCAAAATTATCCTCTTACAAGTTTCCCTGCTGCTGTACTGGAAAGACTTAAATAAACTTGCATTCCATTTGCACATGCTGCAAAGTGAGAACTGTATCTCCGGTCTATTTATTTTATGTGGCAACAAAATTGGGCATTTTCAAACCTAAAACAAATGAAGGATGACCCTCAAACTGAGACAGAATTTGGGTTCCTTATGTGTATACACACACACAGGAATATATATGTATATTTATACACATACATATATTGCAAATAGCAAATGAATATCTGTAGCTCATCCAAGTCCCTGGGGGGAATCTCACTGGAGACATGTAGTCTCATCTACCAGAACAAATTGAGAGCACCTTCCCTGACACCAAGAGACTCTTCTTTCCCAGCGCCTCCTCTTTCCTTTTGGGTGTACTTTGCAGCTTGTTTTCTGAGTGAAAGCAGACAGTATTGTGAGAGACCACAGGATTACACGTACAATCCATACAGTGATGAAGCCACCTCTAAAGTATGAAAAAAACCCCCACCCTTAGGAATAAGAAAGGAGTAAGGTTAAGGGTAGGTCCAGTTTGATCAAAAGCACATTTATCATGTTGTTTTCATAATATATGTTGATAGCAGGACTTAGAAATAGTTATATGGCTTTTCCTCTTTTTTGAAGTAATGAGGCCGATTGTTACTTTTGGCTTTTATTATGACTGGCAATCTGATTCAATGAGCAATCGCATACAGTATATGTACTTTTATTATTTATTATTTTGTTCAGTATTCATTTTACAATTTGGCTTTAGATAGCTATCATTTCAAATTATTCAGCTCAGTGCTGCAATTAGACATTCAATAGCCAGTCCTAAGTAATCCTTTCTTCTGGCACATGGTGATACTTGCAGAATAATTCCACTCTCCCCACCGAGACAAAGCTGCCGAGAATTGTGCACTCAATTTTCTCCTACTCCAGATTGGCTATTTGAGTTACTGCAGCTCCTGAACTTATGCAGTTTCAGCTGCTTACTTACCTGCAATAAAACTGTTAGAACTAAGGGGACTCTGAAAGCTCTTCTGATTAACAGGCTCGATGCCTTGTAGAGTGCATTATTGCTCTGGTGAGAACTATAGGGGAATAAGTTACCCTGGTAGCCTTGGTGCCCCGCTAATATGAATGAGATAATAAAAAAAAGAAGTTAGTTAATTGGGTTCATTTGTGCTTGAATGGGATCTGGGACAGCAAGTTGCATTTTTTCCTGTGTTGTGGCTCTATGAGGTAGCCCTGCCATGGAACAAAGAGTAAGTTGTGCCGGATAACTAAAGATTCAGGTTGTTTAAAGGCTTTTACATAAGACAGAATGACTATAAAACAAGAAACCACAATATTCAGATAATGTTAGCTGGCTGCCTGTTTCCATTTTTGCTACAGTCTTTGTCCCAAATCTGGGAAAAAAAAAAAAAAAAGGTTGTCAGATTCTGTTTTTGTTACAATTTTTTTCCTCAATAATGAAATATCAACATTTTCATGGTTTGTACACTACATGAAATATAATATTTTGCTGGAATCCTTTGACCTTTTCAAAAACCTGTATTTTGAGTGTCTGGCAATTCTGCTATTTCCCTGCAGGTTAGAGAGGAAAACTGTTTTGTGGAGGAGTTGAATTTACAATGGCATTGCGCTGGGCTCTGTGGCAGGTATTCAGAAGGAGACTGGATAGTCTATTGGATATAGGGATGGTGGTGATTTGTAATGATTAGTCCTGCAAAACGCAGTGACCTGGACAGATTTTTTTTTTCCTGAGTGTCATTGTAATAGAATCTGCTCTGATGAAAAGGAAAAAAAAACCTCTTCAGAAAATGTCCAATTACCCAAGATGAAATTCAAGCCAGGCCTCTAGGAATGATACCCAATTCTGTCTTGCACCTGAAGCCATCTTCTTTTTTCCTAACAAAACTGATAAACACCACTTTTCTCTCCAGCACAGGGGCTCCAGGCTGACAAAAATTCCCTGCATACTGTTTTGTGAAAAATGTCAGGGTTTTGAAAACAGTTTTCTTTTTGTATCCGAATGAAAACCCGACTTTTCAAAATACTCTATGAGAAAGAAAGAGACCAATCCCTATGAAAAAGATAGGTAAGACACATATATGCAAGGCAGATAGAAGCAGAAGTAAACACCGAGCCACGTTTTTTTTCTTGGACCAAGTGAAGGTGCTGAACAGGAGCTTAACGCTTCTGGTAGAGTCTCACCTGGATTCCCCTTGGAGGTCAGGACGTGGTTTTGACAGGCTAATAGAATAACCAGAAAGGAAAAGGTGCCTCACTTAAAAAAATTCTGCCAATTCTACCTTCATCTGGAGTGGCTGTTGGAGAGCCAGCTCTGGCAGGTTAAAGTACTGCTATTTATTTCTGTTCCTGAAGCCCTGTAGCTCCTGCTCTGGTCTAGAGCAAAGTCCCTCATCACAATGGACAGTTCAATATTTTCATCTTCCTTTGCAGCTTCTTGCTTCCACCTTCTTCAGTCCGGCTTAATGACACAACATAATTAGTTTTTCCTATCAGGTATTACAGGCCCCTTATGCACCTGGTGAGGTCTTTCCATCAGTTTCCCTTGCACCTTTTCCTTTTTCATCCTTCTTCACTTCAATTTCTTTTATGTATTTTTCTAATCTGAAGCATTCTCTCTTCACATGGCCAGTGTCCTCTTTTAAATTATTTTAAATTTTAAATTTCCCTGCAAAGGCAGCTTGTTTGCCCTTCCAGGTTTGTACATATCACATACTGTGTGTCATGCTGCATATAATCCTGCCTCAAGTCTGTGGATAGTCTTCCTTTGTGTGTGGGCCTTTGACTGAAGTCTCGTGGGGCTTTATTCACCTTCAGGTAGGGTGTGATGCAAACAGCAGCAGAAATGATATAATCGCAGTGTTCTGGAAGTACAAACAATAGGGTTGTTTTTCAAATGTCTGTTAAGTTGCAGGAGACTGGAAAAATACTCATATCACCTTTACACATCTCAGCTCCAGATGTAACGCAGCTTTCAGACCTTTAATGTTAGTGGTGGCAACTTGGACACAACCTACTGAGGATTAATATCTTCTTAACTACAGTATGTGATTTAATCTGCCATCACACAATTTTTGAATAATAATTTTCCTGCCTAGTTATTTTCACATTTGACATTCACTTAAACCTCTCTTATATTGCAAAGAATATAGCTTTGATTTAGGCAGTTATAGTGTAATTTAACATTTGTGTCTTCATTACTTGGGCATTTCAGTGGTAGAACACGTCTTGCTTATCCACCTGATCCCTTCTTTCCATCCATTAGATCACAGCAAAGCTATTGGTACGAGTGAAAGTCTCACTTATTATTCTAGTTATAGAAAGACAGAAGATTTTCAGGATAACATGATGTCTTACAAAAAAATCTCTTTTGATGACAGTATTAGATAAAAGAAAGTGTCTGATCTTAGAGACTTTGTAACAAAAACTTCCTTGGCTACACGGGATCTTTTGTTAGATTTGATAATATCATATTGGAGGGAGAAGAGACAATCTTTTGCATGGATAGATTTTTCTAGAAATGGGTATATGTGTATGAACTTCAGTTCTAGACTCACCTGACTTTAAGGTAAAATCCAGTACTTTGGATTAGATCTGCCAGGACATATTTATCTTGATTATAAGTTATTTAAAAAAAAAAATCAGGATTTGAATTTAGACACTGCAAAAACACAGATTGAATCTTGTACAGAGTCAGACCTGCACTGACCCAGTCCTTCAGAGAACAAGGACACATGTTACAGTAGATACCCACTAAGATTTTACCATACATTGTTGTTACACAAACTGTTGTGAACCTCTTCTTGTATAAAAATGCATTATTGAATGTTTATCATGTAATGAACATTCTGGGATTAATTGTCATATCAGATTACATGGGGTCCAAAATGAGAGAAGTTGTTTCCTTTTCTGCCCCTGGGAAAAAAAACAAAGAATGCAGATTTCTCTTGTTAAGTTGTGCTACATCAGAACCCAGTACTCACATGAAAAATATTCCTCTAAGCTCTGCTATTACTGCCTGTCCTCTTTCTAACATCTGTGGAAATGCAGTAAAAGGAAGAAATGCAATAGGTGTAGTCAATAAAAGAGAAATAAAGTCTGCCATGAGAAATTGCATAGCAAGCCCGGGCTTCCAGAGCTTGGGCTGAGATGCTGCTGCTCCATTGCTCTAGTAGCTTTCTAAAGCTCATCTATAAAAACCTGCATACTGGTTTTAAGGGGAAGAGAAGAAAACTTTCCTTTTGTAACTTAGCTGGAGTCTTTTGCAATTACCAGGTAGGTAATTGATCCAATGTCTACAAGACTTAAAGAAAAGATAATGTTCTGTAGGCAATTCAATTTTTAATTTTTAATCGGAATGGATATATATGCATGTTTTAGCCTTGATTTTTTTACAATATCTGATTTCTTGAACCCACACCTTGGCACCAATGAGTCTTTGGTTTACTGAATATTTCACAGATTTATATTCTTTATTTTCCCAGAAACTCATTTTCAGGTCTTTATACTCTTAAAACTCCTGTTACCCTTAATAGGTAATTTCCTTGTGCCAGAACTGACTGCAACTTTAAGATTATACCTACAATGTGCTTAATTGTTAGAGTCAAATTGCTGCAAGACTTCAAATGGAGATGTAGTTAAATATCTCCCTCCCCCTATTATTTTTTTATTTTAAAGCCTTGTTTTCTGCGCTTAGGCAGTGCAGGTCTGATCACATGTGAGGGACAGCTGAGGCTGGAGGGATGAGATAATAGAGAACAGCCATGACAGAAAATTCCCCTCCAGAACCTACTCTGCCTGTTCAATTTCTATTCTGTCCAGAGGAGCTATAAAACTGGAGAAAGGTGAGTAATAGATTTTAGAGTCATCAGAAATATAAATTATATCTAGACATTTCCTATCAGCATCCCATGCAGTTAATGATAAACAGCCAATGAGATGTATGCACTTCTAGCATTTTTATAATGAATCTATTGCTTCTATGACAGCTTACTGTCAAACATTATGCTTTGGAATTTATAACTTTTGATACCATTTTAATAGATGGTCTAGATATGCTAAAATCTATTATTTTTCTTCTCAGGAGCATGACACTTTCACCTAATGAACCTAATGAACGTACCTAATGAAGTCCAAATGGCTCTGCAAACACATGCACATATGCACAAGGAAGATTTTCTTTCTTCCTTCTTTCTCAGTCTGTGTCTCCCTTTCTTTCTCTCTCTCATTCCTTCTTTCCTTCCTTCCTTCTAAATTACTGTCGATCAAAAAAGAACACTTTTCTTAGAGACTAGCAGTTCAGTGGCTCAGTGGAAATGAAAAAGAAATAATTAATACAATCAGGATTATTTAAAATCTCTAATTGTATAAAAAAGGATTTCTGCATGCACCACCTGATTTATTATTGATCTTCCTACTGTCTCTTTGTGT
Source organism: Gallinago jamesoni (assembly GCA_025769975.1). Taxonomy (NCBI): domain Eukaryota; kingdom Metazoa; phylum Chordata; class Aves; order Charadriiformes; family Scolopacidae; genus Gallinago; species Gallinago jamesoni. The sequence goes on along the minus strand of JAOQGH010000001.1, from coordinate 173,286,485 downwards.
GTTTACAGTATTATATGCCAGATGTCCTCAAAAGCATTGAAGAGATGACTGCTCTACAAGCTTGGTTCTTCTTTGCGTCATTCCATCATTATTTGCCCAGGAAAGAGGGATCAGACCAGATTCAAGAGGCAGAAGAATGCAGTCTTGTATCCCTGTGACCAGGAAAGCAAATTTCACCTTTGAAATTGTGCTCGAACATGAACCTTGTCACTCATCAGTGTTTGATTCTGATTGATTGTTTGTAGAGGCAATATTTGCATTAGAAGTTTTCTGCCCTTTGCACCCAGCCTCGCCCTAAGGAGGCCATGAGTTTGGATGACAAGAAATGTATCACCTTTCATCAGGTTGAACACAATTTTATTCCTGCTACAAAGGTCTGGTTCTCCCCACGCTACTTTTATGCCAGTTCAACTCTACAGATTTTATTAGCTGCCAAGGTAGATGAGCTGTTCATGAAACACTTCCCTTTCTCCGCCTGCCAGGCAGTCGCGGGCTCCTTGCCCTCAGACTTCTCTGCAGTCATGGTTTTCAAAGGTAGGTCAGGCTCCTTTTCCTGGCTTTATTCCTGGCCCGTTTCTTCCTCACAAGATCTCTTTTGTTTGTTTGTTTTTTGTTACCGTGGGAAGGATGAGGCCTCCCTTGTAGTAAAATAAGTTTTGGAAACACTAGACAACACATTCAAGTCATGCCTGGAGGTGAGCTGCTTATAGCAAGATAAATAGCTGCTTATTGCAAGATCAAAATGTATGAAAATGGCAGGCTAGGTCTTTTGTTTACTCTCATACTTTATAATCTGAATATTAATCCCTTCATTTAGAACATTATCACATGCTCGCTCATTTTTATAAATACAGGGAGGGTATTTTTACATACTGTCTTATAATAGAAGTCTATGCAGTTGATAATAGGCCTGGTGCTTTTTAACTATATCTGTGCTGAGGCTGAATCAACCCAACTTCCTTTTTTTCCTTCTAACAGAAAAGCCGTCAATTCGGTAACGTCTTGTAATGTGTGCAGGCTTTATGTATGTTCGTTACCTACATAGGAATTGCTGCCTAATTGCATAATCAGATGAGCAGTTATAGAGGAACTGGTAGCTAATACAGCTAATATCTAGCCCCTCGGCTATGTATGAAGGTTGCATATAAATGTGGCAGCGGTATGTGTGGCTACCCTACTTACTGAAGTCAGGGTGAGAACAGATGAAAACGTGAAGGAAGAGCTGCTCAGAAATAGGTGTAGAGCAGTCTAATGGACAAGCTAAATGGTGGAGGTGGTGATGTCACTGCTTAAAGGCAGGAGAGAGGGATGAGAAGGAGAATTTATAATGAGTGCTATGGACTCTATAATCAGATTTTCAAATGTTATAGGGCATTCGGAGCAGGGACGTGAACAACTAATAAGGGCTGTGAGCAAAGTAGGATGGAGAGTCCACTGGGATAGGGGGGTTGTGAGACAGTCCAATTTTCCAGGAGATAAAGCTGTTGCTAGCTATCTTAGAGACTAGTACAGGCAAGATAGTTGTGAATGGATATATCGAAGAGGAAGCTGATAGTGAAACCTCAAGTATGGATAAGAGAGAGAGCACAAAAAAGAGAGATGATAAAATGGAAAAGACTATGGTAGCTCTACTGGACAGGGATGGGGAAGTGAATGGAGGACAAGAGGAAGTGCTACATAACCCCACATTACAGGAAGAGAATGGACCTCAACACAGGCCGGTGTAAAGGTGTTTTTTTTTTTTTTTCTCTAATTCACTCACAGGGACAACTACACGCTGAATTCTGTAATTTTGTCTTTTGCTATATTCTCTTGAAGCAAATTATTTTAAAGTCTTCTTTCTGGTGAGTATCTGAACAGTTCATAACAAATCATCCCTTCCAGGAGATCATTCATTATTAGACATATTGATGGCATGTTTGAATCTCTAAAGTGGTAATTCATGCTATTAGCTGAGTTGTCTTGATGACCTTCACTACACTAGTATTTTACTCATTCTTTCATATTCTTGTACTTCATACATACCAGAGAATAATTCATATCCTTGGTAACCTTTGCAAATGATTTCCCCAGAGGTTTTTCTTCATCAGTACCAGAGAAAACTAACCCATTGTCATCATCCTCTAAAAAGTAATTAGCCATGAATAATTGCTCCTTCCTGACATATTTCTAACTTTTCACTGAATTGATTTTTTTTTTAAGTAGATCTATTAATTGTGGAACCATTAGACTGCCTTCACACTTTTATTCTCCCATACCTTATTCTGTGCTTTTGTTACAAGTGCTCTGGATTACATTTTGCTTGTCTTGTTTAATGTTGCTTGCAGACTTCCCTAGCTTAACGATACTGTGAATTCCAGACTGGTAGAATAGATTTTTCTATGCAGTGTTATTAGATTCGATTTTGGAATACTTTTACTCAGTGAGTTATTTTTTGAGGAAGTCTTATGCTACTTTCATGGGACATTTTTTTTTCTCTTATTTGCCCAGCAGGATTCCCAGTTTCTCTCTGCCAAGCAAAATCCAGGGAAGAAATATTTATCAGTGCTGTGGTCCCCTATAATTTTGTAACTGAGCCTTGCTTGATCTAGCTGGCACAGTTTGTGCTTCTTGGGATCTTTTGGCATTAGCTAAGGTACTGCCCAGGGCTTGTGAACATGGCCTACCTTTGATAAGCTTATGTCTCATCCAAAAAAACCTCAAAAAAAGATGTCTCAAAAATAAAAGAGAGGAAGAGAAACATGCATTCATATGCTTTCTCAAGGTATTCCCCTGAAGGCAGAACCCCTTTTCATCAGTTATGACTAAGTTTCTCCGCTTTCCATGGAGGTCTTTTTGTAAAGATAGGTTATGCTGGAAATGTTTCTTCAATGGCCTATAAGGGAGAAATGTGTTTTCCTTCAACATAAGGGACCCTTCAACCATACAGCTACACAGGGAGAAAAACTCTTGTTGTTTTAAACGGCTGCAGCTCCATTGACTTTAATAGAGCCATGCTTTTTTTAATAACAAGCGATGACGCAGGCAACATAGTGTTTTGTGTTCCACATGTCTACTCCCCTGCTTCTGTACATGAATAGAAAATGTCCTATTTTTCCCTACTGGCCTGTCTGAAACCTTCCTGGTATTGCCTGAGACCTGCTGCATGCCCACCTGTCTTTCATTTGATGCAGTCATGCTCAAAGTATGCTTCAGAAAGCTTTGCATCCATTTTAATCGTTGAAAGGGATTTTTCTTTTAATTTCTAAACTAAGATTTTCTTGGAAATGTCTACACATTTATTATTTGGTCTTCTGTTTTTGTGGGCCTCTTTCTTGGCAGTATGTCTTCCCCCTCACCCAATGTATCTGTAAAGGTCTTTTTTTTATATATACTTTTTTTCTGACCAGTTCTGCTATTTTGCCTCCTGTAATTGTTTGGTCCATCTGACAGTTTATTCTCCATATGCTTTCTTTTTTTCTTGTAAATCTAGAGCATCTTAATCACAGTGGAGTTGGAAAATGTGGCGGATTTTAATTCTTTCATTTCTTCCTGCTAGCTTCTTGTTTCTGTAAGCCTCCTATGTGTTTTTGTAGGCCTCCTGTATGCCAGGTCCTCCTTGATTTCCATTAAAGTTCTGCCTTTAGGACTGAACTCTTGTTTACTTAAATCGTCCAAGTGCGCCTTTCCAGAACTGAAAACCTTTACACTGCTTTATCATATGAACTCATTCTTTACTCTGTTGGATACAAGCATCCAGTAGTCACTGTTTTCAGGTTTGTCTCTTTGTCCTTTCTCTTTTCTTTTCTTTTTTCTTTTCTTTTCATCTGTAAACATTACCTTGGACTGAGGACATCTTAGCTGCTGACTTTGGTAGTTGCTTCATGAATCCTAAAGTTCACTTCAAAAGGATTTAGATATTTGTTTCTGTACATATATCAGTAGAAATTCCCTCAGAAATTTAACAATCTAACATGTTTGCCCAGGACTACTTTATATTTTTCTTTTTGCATATTTTGTGTATGCTTTCCTTTTCTGTCTTTGAATCCCAACTCATGTCTTTAGAACTATAGCTTTTTGGGATAGTGAATATTTTCCTGGACCATAACACCACATGGTTTATCCTTGTTTTTCCGTCTCAGCCTTGGAGTGCAGTACTTAGCTGGAAATGATGACTGCTTAGAAGAGAGATTAAAGGACTGCCAGGGAGATATCCAGAGACGAGGAATCTGTGTTCTTACACAGCAAAATCCTAGCTATACTTACAGATTCTGGTTATATAGTTGCCATCCTAACAGGATTTCTTCATATTCACTAGTAAAAATTTATCATGTTTATTTACATATCTGCCTGAGTTAGGGCCAGCTGAAAACAGAGAGCATTCAGATTATATAAACTATATCTATGTGTACAGTAAGGAATGGAACTTCTCTCAAAGAATTTAAAAAAATTAATTATGTTTTTCACCTTTGTTTTACTTATTCTTATAAAAATATACTGGACTATTAATTATGGACTCAAACACTACAGCATCATCTTTGTTGATTTATAACCCTTGGCACAGCTCAATCTACAAGATGTCAACAAACAAAATGTAAATTTTCTCCCGAATGCTTGATCCTTTCATGCCATGACAGACTCTGAGAGACTCCTTATTATTACTTTTGATCTCTGTAGGTCTCAATATTATGAAATCCTTCTGTAAACTCAGCTGCATGCACATTTCATCTGTACAGAAAACACTTAGATTGACTTTACAATTTTTCCACCTTCAAAATTCTTTGTTCCTATCCATGAGAAGCTAAATTTTTCAGGGGAAGAGGGATTGAAGCCTCAGTAGAATAGGAAATTGTGAGGAAAATCCCCTATTGACTAGTGGGTATCAAAAAGATTCATAGGCATCTCACTGGCAGCGTTATTTAACCTCCGATGCTTCTGTGCTGCCTTATATATAATCTGATATTTTTCATTTGGAATCCGAGTACATCTAATTATTTTTACAGAAATGTAAAATAAATGTGCATATAAATTATAGATTAGGAATGAGTATACCCTGGTAAGTAATTCCATATAGTTCAGCTACTTTTTTTTTATTACATTATCAGTTTAAGTTTGAAGTGATATAATCCCTTTTTAAACTTCTTCTAGAATTGCTTGCATTATTCCTTATTTGCTCCTTCTGAAGCCTCCATATATGAAAGGTTATTTATTGTGGCACTAGCACTTGCTAAAGCTTAATAGGAAAAATTCTTGTAAGCGTCACCATGGTATCTGTCACAGTTGCAAGTAATAATTTTGTTTCCAAAATCTGTCTGCTTCTTCCTTTTTTTTCAGAAAAGATGCCCTGCTGATATGAAAATTGCCCGTGCTCCACTCAAACAGACAGAGAAAAAGCACCCAAGACCAAAGTTTTTCATAGACGAGCCTGGTGAAATTCCTTATCCAGGTGAATTTTCACATTATTCAGGTGAAATTACTTATGTCAGCAATTAATATAGTCCCACATTGTTCTAGGAGACATTTCAAAAGTTAACAATGTGAGTCTCACCGTACCTAGAAATATTGCTGACTCTTCCATGTCACTTCTGGGTCACAGTGTTGTCAGCTCCTGCTTTTAATGGAGTCTCATGATATTTGTTGTTATTTTATCTCGAACTCCCAGATTCTGGGGGCATATCTCATATTTCATTTTTAAAAGCACAAGTTTATAGTCCTCATGGTACCTCAGAAACCCTTGATAACTTGACCTGAGTGCACCCTACGGTCTCTGAAATGCCGAGTTAAATAAGAAGAAACAAGCATTCATAAGACTTAAAATTTCAGGGGGTTTGTGGCCAGTATTACTCCTTGTAAACTGTAGTGGAGAGAATTTGTGACTTTTGAATGCACGCAGTTAGCAGTGCAGAAGCATTACTAGGAAAGAATAGTTTCCTTTTGTTTGCAGTAAAGCGTGCCTCGGACTAGTTTGCGCCCAAGACTGAGCAAAGCCCAGTTTTCTGGGCTAGCAGCTTTTCTGCAGAGAGGGTGCCATGGCCATCTGGGCGTGAGCAAATGACAGACTGAGGTTCAAACCACAGATATCCTCCAGGTTGTCTCGGTAACTACAGGCAACCCATGTGTGACTTCATCTCTGCCACAACAAAACGGGGCCGATATTATTTTGCCCTTTGCAAGGCTGCTTTGAGCATTGACTCATTAATGCTCGAAGCATGTTCAGTCACTGTGAATGGGAGGGAGTGGGGGGGGAAGGCAGAGGCAGGTTGAAATTCAGGGGGAAAGTACGTGCTGAGGCAGAATGAAATATTGTTACTTACCTTTGGTAAAATTGTGGATAGAATTATCCTTTTTTTAATACTTCCAGCTACACAGGAATATATTTATATGTGTATTTTATGTATTTATATATACCCATATATATTTATAAAATTTTTTTTTGTAGTTAGCTGAATCTCTCGTCCCTTTTCCTCCAATCCATGCCCTGCACAGAGTATTGAGGGTTGACACAAACTCTGCTCGTGCCCTGAGATGACCAAAATCCGGGTGACTGGTAGATGTGCTGCAGCATGCCAGTAACGAGGACCCACTGGAGGCTCCTCTGGCGGTGTGCATCCTGCCTGCAGCTCTCCACAGCTCCCACGATGATGCGAAGGTGCCTGACGGGCAGCAGCAGCATGGTAGCTGGAGAAAGGACTGAGGGCTAACCTGGCCCCCAGCTGTAGGAGCAGTTTACTCAGGGAAGATAGAAAGCAACATAAAGCAAAGAGGGCTTTAAGGCAACAAAGGGCAATTTGCATGTTTATTTTACCTGCATCACTGACAAAGGCTGGCAGAGCTACTAAATAGGCTTCCTGTTCACTGTCAGTCCTAATGGCTATGGTTAGGGCTATAACTTCTGTCTGTCTGTCTCCCTTACCTGCCCATGAAACGCCTGCCCCTCTTTTGCAGAAAGAGTTGTATGTTATTGCAGAAATCTTTTGTTGTCTCCTCTTCCTGCATTTGTAAATTCCCCACTTGTTTGTTGAGAGGTGTCTTGTCTGAGGTTGTTTCTTGGCTTTCCTCTTGGTTTCCCAGTTTCCATATTGATTATACACAACAGCTTTTTCCAGAAAGCCGTAGAGTAACTGGGTCATACCTTGGTATTTGGGAATTAACCCAGAGCTGCCCCATTTCTGCCACAACCTGCTTCGGTGTTATAAACAGTCTGTGGGTTTTTGGTGAATGCTTACATCAGTTTTTATGGCATGTGGTGAAAAAAGACCCGCTTTAACAATCAAGGCATTATTTAATGGTAAGTAAAATAGCAATCTACAAAAAAAAAGGCAAGGTTGCTAAAAGCTTTGAAACAGAATTTTTGTACCTTTCTAAAATGTGTGATTCCTTTTCTTATACCATGAAATATTTGGACAAGGGTTTTACCACAGCAATTCCCTCTCGGTAATTTTGTGAGGCTATGATACCGCAGGAATCAGAAGCAGGTATGACTGGGGAAATCCTAGTCCTGTTAGAGTGTTGCTGTGGACTTAAATTAAGCCAGGGCTTTGCCTGAAGTTTTTGCACAGCAGACAGCCTGCTATAGGCAGAGAGGAGAGGATTCTGATGTAGTCTCCTTTCAACCAAGGCTGGAAGTCAGCTCATCTAACTTAAGCTGCCTGGAAGTCTGGTATCTAGTCTAAACCAGTTTTCCAGGCTACCCTTATAATTAACGGGAGGAGATAAGCTCCAGAGGGCAATTCATGCTGCTTGTCTGAGACACCTGCTTTAGCACTGGATCAATCAGTCTCTTCGGTGTTTTTCTTTCTTCGCTGACTACAGGTGGATGCCAGACAACTAGCTCAGACCAGACGTTTCCAGTTAGGGAGGCGAACAGGATCCTTGTTATCTGCATGGTGTGGCGCCTGTGGAGCGCGAGTTCAAGCTCCTGGAGGATCCCCCCTCTCTTGCTCCTTGCGATTAAAAAGGGGATCAATGTTTGGAAGTGAATTTGCCCCTTGCTGTTTGCAAACTACTGTCCTGAACCGCGCAGCAGACACGGCAGGCTTGGTGTGGAGCAGGACACAAATTAAAGTAGACCGCAGACGTAAAACATGGATGCAACAGCTCGTAACCAGCCGTGCCTCTTGCGGTGCCTCTTGGGGAGGTCACCACGCTCTGCTCAAGCACTGCGGCTATTGCAACGTGGGGGTTCAGCCCGCAGACCAGCCTGCCGACCCCCACCAGATGCTAGTCCATAAACATCAAAACAGTGATCTGTCTATGTACAACAATCAAGGCCAGGCTGGATGGGGCTTTGAGCACTGTGGTCTAGTGGGACGTGTCCCTGCCCAGGGCAGGGGGCTTGGAACTTGATGATTTTTAAGGTCCCTTTCCAATCCAAATTATTCTATGGTTCTATGATTCTATGATAACCCAGGCAAAATTGGGGGCGTGCAGCTGTATCTGTGGTGCAGACCTGCCCATGGGATGCACAGACACACAGTACTGGTGAGTTTGCAAGGGGACTGGCTCTTTTTTTTCTTTTCTTTTTTTTTTTTTTCTTTTTTTTTTAATTTTCTGTAAGGCGTGCAGCCCTCATGCATTGCTGCCTTGTGTGACAGTGGCATTTGTGGGCATTCATTGCTCCACACCTTGCTATTTATAGCAGAACAACTAAAGGAGGAGAGGACTCGCAATAGCTGTCTAAACCTTGTAAATGGCAAGGGGGCAGAGGCAGAGTCTGCAAATGGCAGAGAGAGAGACAAGTTCTTGAGTTTGACAGGCTAAAGCAAAGTTAAAATACAGCCAAACAACCAAGCCTCTAAGTAGTGTTTGTCTAACTATTTTCAAAGACGGCATTTTGAGCTTTATGTTGCTTTAGTCAGTGATGTGTTTTAGCAGAGAAACAACAGGAATCGCGTTGAGCTCATCTCAAACACACATAAAATATTTTAGCATCTTTTCTTTTATCTCCTCTTTCAGATACAGCTCAGGAGAAATCTGTTACAAGTGACAGCATCTTTGACAACCTGTACTTTTTGTTCTACCTTTGTTCTTCTTCCTGTGAAGAGCCATGTGATGAAGATTGCTGAAGAACATTGATACTGCCCCTGCTTATGTAAAAAAAAAAACCCAAAAAACCAACTATACTTCCCGGAGGGTCAGACAGAACCTTTAACTGCAACATCAAGTGAAGGGCTCTATATCTCTGAAGCAGCCTGGGGCAGGACGTATCCTTGCCAGTATGTATCAAAACCAAGCTGTAGAACGCTGAATAGAATTCCTCACTCTAGTGTTAACAAAACTCCACACAATAAGCTAATAAGTCTACACAGCACCATGGAAATGCCACAGACTGAGTTTTCTGAATGTGCTTTCTCCCTTTGTGCCAGCAAATGCTGCTGTGATACACAGAGAGGCAGATTCTGAAAATGTAGACAAAGTTTCTTAACCTCAGAGTTACTGATTTCTTGAATTGGAACATCACCTTTTCATTTTAAGAATGTCAAACTTTGGATTTTTGCCTTAATTGCACCTGTCTTGACCTAGGTTCAAAGCCAGCAAGCACTTATGAATGTATTTAACTTTACTTATGTGACCAATGATAAGCCCAAATGCAACTAGTTTTTGAGAGGCTTTTCCACAGCTCTTATCTCTGGTAGTAGAGGCTCTCACAAGAATAATGAATTTTCTTCACAGAGTCCTGGAGAGATAAAGCAATGTTATTATCCCATTGTACAGCTGGGAGAAATGATGACACAGAAATTAAGTGCTTTTCTTAAAGTCCTATATTCAGTTTAAAAAGAGGTTACAACTCCAAAAAATTTCATTGTATTATTTTAAGTTAATTGATCTTCCTGTCCCAAAGACTTTTTCTGTGTATCCACACAGAAAGTAAGTGGTGCTCTTAAGGACTAATCATCGTTTATGATGACAGAGCTGGAAAATAAATAAAAACTCTTTTATAAAGTGATCCCTTGCGTCTGTATGTGCATGTGTGCCTGTTTGAGTGCACATTTTGGAGTTCAGAACTACTAAACTAAAGTTTAGATCCTCTAGGCCACTCAGCAGGGCAGAAGTTTCCAAGAACACTGAACGCAGTAGAAATCAGCAGAGATCGTAGAGAAGCAGTGAAGAAACACACTGTATATTTTCAAAGCAAGGTCATTGCTCATTAATATTGCTATGGAGAGCTTAGCTACACACTGAGTTCTTCACAAGCTCTACTTATCAAACTGCTTGATACTCCAAATCATTGCCTGCTTGTAGAGCAGCACGACTAGGCATGCACTTACAGAGCTGGGAGAGTTGGTTGAGACTGCGAGGACCTGCCCTTAGCTTGATGTTGTTTTTCTTCTTGGAAGCAACATGACACACTTTGAGACTTGTATCCCACTGACTGCAAAAGCTCAGGAACGAGCTGTCTGGAGCGGCTGGAGCAGAGTTCAATTGATTTAGATGACTGACAACTGGAAAACAAGATGAGGGGCACACCATTCGCCAGGCATCTGCTGTGTAAAACCACCCAGTATTATCAATTTAAAGTTGTCTCCAGATTATGAAGCAAGACTGTAGAAATATATCTTCTTACCTAAAAGAAAGGTCAGTCCCAACCAAATTTCAAAACTTTTGCTATCCTTATAGGCACGAAAGGGATACTGAGGCATGGAGATGTAGGTGGAAATTAGAGGCCCATGAACACTATACAAAATGCAGAAGACACAACGGTCCCTGGTGTACTGGAGGCAGAGTAATGAAGAGATCCATAGAAGCATTGGAATTGGGGAAGGTGAGGGATGTGAATCAGGACAAGGGAGCAGCATGGGGAATCTCAGTGCAGAGTGGACATGGAAACATAAACCAGCCATTACTCACTAGAAGGAAAGAATTACAGATCCTTGGTATACAAGAAGGAGGACTGCAACAAGTCCTTAAAACAAAAGGTATGAGGAAAATAGCACACAGAAGCTTTCTGGAGAGGAGAAGGAATCAAAGCCTGCTGGTGCCAACAGTAAATCTAGGCTGCAGAAGCAACAAAGTGTTTACCAGTTAAAGAAGCAGCATATCCTTGCATGTACCTCTTCAATTTCTAATCTTGCCAAGTTCCCATGCTGCCTTCAGGAGGGTGGGACAAAGACCTTCTCAGCGGAGCCTCCTCTTTTAGACAACTACGAACTCTGAATAGGCTTGAATCTTGATGCCTTCACTGGTGGGAGCCTTTAAGGTAGTTCTGCAAGGCAAATTTGGTGTTAAGGGTTGGGAGCAGCTCTTACAGACAGGAAACTACAGTATTTCTTTTTTTCAGTGCCCAGGAGTGATCACAGTGTTAAGTGGACCATAGTTAAGTGGAGAAGTGAGCATGACAGTTAAAACTGAATAGACAGTCAAGATCTGAAGACAGTAGAATTTTATCCTGGGAGAAAACTACAGGATCAAAAACTATGTTATCAATATTGCAAAATATTTGTTTATTCACTAACAAAAGCCCACTTGAATGAATTGCATAAACCCTAGCTCCCTGTTCAGCTAAATTTAATACTTGAGGTTTCCCAGCTATAGGGTTTTCATTCCATCACCATCTTCCACATGCAAAATCTCTGCAGAACAGACAAGAGCCCATGATGGGTCACTAGTTTGCAAAAGCTGTTCAAGTATGTTTTTTCCCTTGAGCTGAAACTTCACATATGGAAACTGTGTGAAGGTGAGAAAGCAGATAAAGCCAGTGTGGACAATTCAGGAAAGCCAAGGAGGATGATTTTTCTTAGTGTTTTGAACTTAATTTAAAACACTGCTCCCAGCTACAAGAGAAAAAAGAAGATACAGACCATTAAGTTGTAATGGAGATACATCTTCAGATCTCTTTGAAGTACTAGAGAAGATATGTGTAAAAACAATAGTTAAGAGTTTTTTAGTGCTTTATATCAGAGATCATAAAAGAGCTTTGAAGAAATAGGCCTCCCAGACTCCCTGCAATATGTGTACGAGCTGTTGTTTCCATTTTACAGAAGATTAAAATGAGTCCTAGAAAGATTCATAGGACTGATGTAAAATAAACAGGGAGCCCATGACAGGTTTCGGTATATCACCCCATTCCCAGGCCTATGCTTCAGCTCCACAGCTGTCTTTGTGCTTGCCCACAGCAAAACAGAGGTTTAAAATAATAGACAGGTCACTATATATGTATTAAAATACATTTTAAAAATGCATTTAATTATATGTTAATGAGAAGATTCTACTTTGAATGCTTTCATCTAGTTCATAGAAAATAAACAAAAAGGGGATGATATTTATAGGCATGTTCTTGTCAGACAGCATTGTGTAGCAGGAAAGTTTGGTTTCTGTGTGTTACAGTTGCTGTAATCCTCAAAATACCTTACTACTACAGCAGTGTCCTTTAGTAGCCCCAAAATTCTCATTTCTCATTTTCTTGCTGCTACTGCATATTTCAAGGATCCTATGATTTACCTAACTTTTAATAAAACTAGGTGGATTGAGGCACTCTGGGCCAAGAGACTTTCACATGCTTACAGCTGGGCTGATTTTTGGCCTGAACACTGCTTTGACCACTTTTCAACAGAAGAAATAATCAGAAGGACATGCAGCTGCTGCATAAAGGCCAGGGGAAATTAAAATGTTTCCCATAAGGAAACAAATGAACAAAATACATATGCAGCTTGATTAGAATTTGCATTGTAACATCATTAATTACTAAAAAGCCACAGGTGGGAATGACATGAGACATGAAAATATGAAGAGGGAAATGATGATTCTTTCTCAATAGCACAGTCCTTACAAAGGGACATCAAACTGGTAAATGGCTAAGGGTGGCAGAGCAATATCTTAGCAGACGAAATAGTTCATAAAAAATAAATACAAAAGAACAGAATGTTTATAACGCTTAATGTTTTTCATTCCTTCATAAATATAATTTAACTCCTTTTTTTTTCCAACAGAAAAGTGTGTAACCACTTAGCAAGATATTGCCCTTAGTAGACAATAACTAATCCTGACAGTTTATAATTTTACAGTTAGGGAAATGAAGGGGAGAGATACTTAGGGAAAGACAATGAGTTCGTAGCAGAACTGAGATTAGAAAACCCTGCATTTGATTGACAGCACAGGGATGCTCTGGGCTCTCGGTAATTGCTATTTGTTTCATGCTACCCTACTCTCCATGCAGTAATCCTGTATAGATGCTTCTGCCTGGAAGCTTTACTCTAGGACTCCATCACTGCCATATTCTAGACTCCAAAAAGTTGTTTCAAAAATTTACAGAAGTTTCTGCAGCTTTCACTTTTTTTTTTTTTTTTTTTAATTGAACTGGTAAACTGAAGTAATAAGGAAAAATACCAGGAATAGGTCCAACTCATTATGTTTACAATTTTTGAACTGCACAAATTTTGAAACCATTATTTTTTCTGACATAAGGCTACATAGGTAAAGCTAGTTTAGCTAACCATTATAAATGTTGGAGACACTGTTAACCAGCAACTAATCTGTTCTTTTGTGCGAATCTTTTCTTGCCACAAATTGCAAAAGTAATGGAGCAATACTTTGGAAGATTTTTCTAGGCTTCTGAACACAAAGATCTGTCCCCTTTCAAAGAATTCAATAGTGGAATTGATAAATGAATTAAATCTTCCTTCAAATGCTCAGAAATGGGTATTGATGTCTGTGTTGCTAGCAAAATGAGTAATATTCAGAAAAAAAAAAGTCTTGCCCACCTTGAGGATATGTTGAAAGTCTCCTCAAAGCACAGGTTTGACAGAGAAAATAATTTTGAATTGGTGATAAAAACCACAACAAACATTCTGAAGATTGGGTTGTGGCTGCCAGGCCAGAAAGCCATGATTATCCAGTTTCCTCTTACTCCTATCCCTCACCTGCTCACGATATATGGAGTGCAAAACCTGGAATTTGTGGATAGGGCAATTTGGGTAGCTGACTGAGTGAACACGCCACTGTGCTTTCTATTCCTGTTGAATGGTTTATATTAACTTTGTGATGGAAAGCAGCTTAGTCTGGAACAGCTATAGATATATCTGTGCAATTGATTTGGAACACAAGTTCTTATATGGGATGAACAGAAAGCAAAATGAGACTCATCAGCCAGTAGCATATGACGGTGCAGGAATGCAAGTCCTTACATGTAAACAGCAGCACGGATGAGAAAGCAACCTCTGAAGGCTAAATAAACAGCCAGTATTAGCCTCCATCTATCTGCAGTGCACTGAATTATCTTCTTTCCCTTCAAAGAGGAGTATGCGGGTTTTTTTCACCCTTTTTCATATTTTCTATGAGAAGAAGCTACCCACTATGCTCAAAACAAAAGAGTAAAAAGTAAAACAAACAATTTGAAACAAAACCCAACAACTTTTGTTGTTCTGTGACTGTTTTCTATCTCAAGTAAAGCAATAAAAGTATTGATTGGTGGAGGTAAGCCTAAGAATCAAAATTATTTGTCTCAGTAGTAGTCCCTAAAAGAATGAGCTCCTAAGCTGCTGCAAACTGGCCTCCTTCCATGGACTTAGATTTTAGTGAAATCATCACGTGCATCTGAAACGTCACAAGAGCTATGAAGCATTAGATATCAGATGGTAAAAATAAATAAAAACTAACAGAGTTTGCCTTCCTCCTCAAGCCTTTCAGTCAGTCTCTGCCTTGCTTGTTCTAACCTAAATAAAATCAAAGGACTTCACTTTATTCCTGCTAACATGATTCAGCAATTGCTTATAGCCATGGAATGATTTTATCCATGAAGTTCCCCTCCATCACCACCTGAATTTGGATCAATCAACACTGCACAACAGAAGCCTCACCATGTTATTTATCAACAGCAGTTGGTTTTCTCTGCCTGGTGTGAGACTGTGTCTTAGAAAGGGGTAGCATCCCCACATTCCTTCCACATGAGAGGGACCAGAGGGTGCTCTGGAAGCCCTGTCAGTGACTGAGCACACAAATTGTCATCCCCTCTGAAGAAAACGTAGACAGAGAGAGATTCCTTTCACTGGGCGAGTAGAGGAACCACGGCACTGCTGCCACACTTAAACTTTGGGGACTCAGGTTGGCAGAGGCAGGTGGGGAGGGCTGAGTGGGATCCTGCCTCAGACAGAACTGCCTGGTACTGCAGAAGTGCAGCCACTCGCTGCAATTCCTCATGTAAACTTGTCCTTCCTGGTTTTTCTGTCTCATAACATTTTTCACTTGCACTGTTTTCCCTTCTGCCTTTGTATATATCCTCCAGTCATTTTTTTATGCTCTTTCTGTGTTGCAAGTCCTCTGTTTTCCACTGTTGCTGCTTTAGCATTCTGAATCCAAACTCAGTAAGCTTTGCCTGTGGTCTAATCATTGTGCCAGCTATGTCTTTCTATTAGAATTTGCCCTCTGTCTTCTCATCTGTTTCAGTAATTGACCTCTTTATTTGTTAGTTTAACATTTTCATTCCTTGCTCTAGTTATTGTCATTATTCTACTTATATAGACTCACTAATGTTTAACTCCATAATCATTATATGGAGAGAAACGCTGTGAGCAATTTGGAACAGTAAGCCCCTTTAAAAAGAGAAAATGCTTTAGAACAATTTCCCCCCCCTCTCCAAAGAACTGTTTTTCAAACC
Organism: Gallinago jamesoni; assembly: GCA_025769975.1. NCBI lineage: Eukaryota > Metazoa > Chordata > Aves > Charadriiformes > Scolopacidae > Gallinago > Gallinago jamesoni. The sequence continues at coordinate 173,270,917 of JAOQGH010000001.1, read as the reverse complement.
TAATCAACTAATACACCAACATAAACTACTCTATCTAGAGAGTCAACACATGGCCCTCTGTCCAGTAAACAGGGATGAAACAGTCCCCCGTAAATGCCTGAAGGAGAATGAGGTTTTCCACATCTTCCACTTTCAGAACAGAGACAGGGGCCAAAATATTTACCGTTCATAGTCATTAAAATTCCCCTTGAAGGTTGCACTAGAGAAGTTGTTTTAACATAGGCCAAATCTCCAAATGTTTCCTGTTCATGCTACTCATGCAGTTTTAATTAGAGAAGTTAAGTTTTTCTCCTAAACTGCAGTAAAATAAACATGTCGTATTTCACTTCAGAGGCAGCAGCTTGGCTCATAAATCTACGCTCAAATGACCTAGACAGGGCATTTCAGCCATCCTCAACCTCAAGGCAGAATCAGCTATGAGTAAATGCTTCTGTTTTTAATGTATGCCTTTTAAAAAGCCTGGTTGTGAGACTCCCCCATAAGCTTCATCGAATCCTTAACATTAGGAAGGTTTCCCTAATACCTGATCTGAATCTTCCTTGAAATAGTTTAAATTTATAACCTCTTGTCCTACCTATAATGAGCACAGAGATCAATTTATCCCTTTCCTTTTTGTAAAAACTTTTACACGTTTGAAAATGGTGGTCCTTTATTCCTTATGATGGAATGTACCCAATTATTTCCATCTTTCCTGCTGGATTGGGTTTTTTAAATTCTGGTCATTTTTATTTTCCTCTGGAGCCTTTCATGTCAGCCAACGGTTGTCTTGAACTCTGAATATCAAGAGACTGACAATACATTACACTGGGGCTTTCTTTACCAGGTACTAAACAGAATATGAAGTTTACCTCGTAGGTTTTACACACAACTAAGCTATTCATAGTTTCTGGTATGATGCTTTCCGTGGGTGTGTTTTTGGGTTGGTGTTTGTTTGTTTTTTTTAAATTGGTTGGATAGGATTATTCATTTACAGCAGCTCTCGCAAAAATGTGGGTTATTAACTCAGATACAGAAGAAGCTGCAAAATATTAAAAAACATGTATTTTAATGCTTGTCCTTCATTTCCCTTCCCTGCCTCCTGTAAAGTCTCTGACAAGCAGAAGACTTGGAGAGCTAATACCCTGTTTAATACAACTGAGTTTTTGAAAAAGAGTTTCTCTTTCGAGAAGCGAGCAGCAGTGCTGATCCCTCTAAAACTTGCTTTCCATGTGCAAGATTACCACTTCCCTTCCCCAGCCTCTTACAGAGGACTGGGCTGATGCTTCCTTAGCATTCCTAAAACCTTTCCACGAAGATGTGGCTGCTTTCGGAAGACGGTAAAGCCTTACATAATGCTCAAGCTTCATTAAAAAGGTGCTTTATCTCTAAAGCTTGTGAGCTAATACAGTGTAAGGAAGGACAGTGCGGGGTGATATTGATCAGTGGTATTTCTCTTTGCATGCGCCTTTCTTGTCCTCAAGCCACTTACCGAGTTATCTCGACCCTGATCTCTCCGCTGGTGCTCTGTGCACTGAACTCCAGCTGAAGTTAATGGGAGAGCTGCATGCAAACTTCCAGGTTCAAGCCCTCTCTCTCACAAGCAATCTCTCCTACGCTTGCAGATTCTGTGATACCATGAAAGCTCTACTATGCAGTCACTTTCCTCTTGTAAACAGGATCAAAGACAGCATGTCTTTTTTTTTTTTTTTGTTATTTTATTTTATTTTATTTTTGGTCTGCTGTCTGGTTGCTGTCATCTCTCTCTCTATTCTGCCTCATCCTGTATTGTACCTTGAACATTGTATCTCACAGCACTTCACAGTTTGGTTCCACCCTTTCTGTGCGGAACATGACACATTTGAGTACTTTTTCCTATCAGTGTGGCATTTTGTATGATATATGCTACTCTGCTAAGCTAATTGTGGTAAGTCATGCTGCTAGATCCAGTACAAATGTCCCTCTTTCAAGGTTTCTCTTATGCTTACATATCCTTCACTGTCTAAGCATGTAAGTTCTGTTTTCCTAATTGATCTATTTGTATGACAATTTGATAATGTAAACTCTGTTGCCATTTTCCTAGGACACAAAAATACAGGCTTTTCTGGGAGATACCTCAGAACAGTCTTGAATATCTATCACATGGAAAGTGTAAAGTTCTAAATGTGGTAAATGCCTTAAATGTCTCAGCAATGCAACTGCGAGTATTTTTTTCCCCTTAGCCCCTATTCGTAACCCTTTAGCAACACTAAGCAGCTGCGGAGAAAGCAAACTCTTCTGAGCTGAGGAACCTCTCTCAAATACCAAATTACACTAAGCAAGGTTATTCCTGCAGTTCTCAGCAACTCCAGGAAAGTAATCATGATCTTTCAGTCAGAAAGGAATCTTCAAAGCCATTTTCCTTGCTTCTTTCACATCTGGATCTAGAATCTTGCCTTTCAGAAAGGAGGCAAAATCTATTAGATCAAACACCGGCTCCTGAAAATTACATTATATTACTTTGCGGGTACATAAGCCTAAGTTGTCAGAGGTGGGTGTAAGGTGTTACTCTGAACATTTACGGAATACTATGGAATGCTGGGGGTGGGTGGGGGGGGAAGACCTGTTTGTGTATGTAAAATGGGAGAATTGAGAAGAAATATTGGAGCGATTTTTCCTCTGTACACAGCATTGTTAGGAGTACTATGAAAAGATGTCCTCAGCTAAAGGAGACTGTGGAAAATCTAACAGGGATAACAGCAGAACTTACCCTCTCACATTTACGGGAAAAGTGGTTGAGAGGCAATCACTGGATTTTAACTTTTCGCTGGATTTAGTTCTTTCTCTATAGAAAAGAATTCTAATAGCTGGGTGGGAGTGGTAGAGAAGGGCTCAGTCTTGTTGACCCAGACCAAATGAAGCATTGCATTTGAATAGGGAAGCTGGACGACCTCATCCATAAATAACAAAATCTAACTTTTTTAGCAATGAGTTTTGAATGCAATTAGAGCAATTTCTAAATACTCATAGGGAATCAAGACTACTGGACTAGTTCCACAGGTTGCTGGCACTTCAAGAGAACATCAAGCTAGACAAATACCACGAAGCATGGACAAATTGCCCAGTCATTCCATCCCTGCTAAGGCCATAGAGAGAAGAACCTGGGCATTCCAACTGACACTTGCAACCCTCTGTTAAGGCAGACATGAGAAGAAAATAGATTTTTGTCTTCAAGGTCAGAAAAACTTTCCCCCAGGGCAGAACTGAACACTCGTCCTATGTGGTAGAGAGGACCCTCAGGGCTTGGTCCTTGCCCACTATGCCAGGTTCACATATTCAGAGGCAAAGGGGGATTTTCTCTAATTCAGAGCATCAGGGACTCCGGGTTTTTCCTGCTACACAAGAATACTGCACCTCTTTGTTATCTAGCATTGCAAAGTCCCTGGGCATTTGTGGTTGCTCTGTTTCAGCTGATCTCTTGTCTGAAGCACTTAACAGTTAGGTCTCAAGGGGGCTGAAATGTTTTAATTTGAGTAAAGTTACTGGATTTACTGACAGGGGAGAAATGTAATGGCTTATGATACAAAAGAGGTGACCTTCAGCTGAGATTTTAAGTCCTGTTATGAATTCCTATGCATAGATATTGCTGAGGGAAGGTTTTGGCACAATATGCATTTAATTTAAGAGTCTTGTTTATTCCAAGTGTGCAGAGGTGTTCTAGCATGTATGAAGAGTTAAATCCAGGGAAAGTAATTTTAACCAAAGATCAAGATGAAAAGCCAAGTTACATTATAAAGATACTTAAGCAAATGCACCATATTTAATCTACTCTCATCTTAAAGCAACTTCCAATTTTCACTTTCACTTACATTTCTAATGCAGTGGTATTTATTACCTATTGCCTACCTTACCAAATGAGCAACAATCTCTAGAGATATCTTCTCTCTGATTAGAAAACTCTTGCTGAAAATAATAGATTTATGAAATATACATGAAGAAACTTTTATTAAAATTACATTAATAGCAAAATTCTGCACACAATTACACTTGGCCATTGTGAAATCAATGAATTGCACCAGGATAATAGAGAACAGAATTTGCCCTGACCGAATAATTTTAGCTGATTAGAAACAATGAAATGAGATATTAATATTGACACTCCCTGTTTGAAATACCCTCGTTCTGTGGATCCAGGATTGATGATTTAGGGCTCTGCGTGGAAGAACAAAGCCACTCTGCCAGCCAGCCCTGACAGCAAGACCATATATACTCAGACAAATGGTCTCATATATAACTCCACTTCTGGGAGGCAAAAAGGAGGGGAATCTTATTGTCTCCCTCTCTGCACCAGGTTGCAATTAATATTCCCCCCCAGTAGCTGGTAATATGTATCTGAGTAAGCTTTAAAACTCTCTAGCTCAGGTGTCGAGAGCAATGGAGCTCCGGCAGCATAGAGTTCAACAGAGGCTAAGCACCCAAATATTTACTCAGTCTGCTCTGTCACTAGCCAGCCTTGGCACCTCTTTTAGGTTATCTGCAAGAGGAGGCTGGCTGCACTCCAGCCAGCGGGTTTATTACCTCCAACGCAGAGCCTGGTTTATTAGCCTGGGTAGAGCACTGGGCTAATGTAATATATATGATACTCTACAGATAGGGAAGTGGAGTGGCTTTAATTCTTCTGGTCTGCAAGCTAGCTCATGGCTCTGCATTTTGTTATATAGTCCAAGGGAATTATATTCCTCATCTGAGGGAATGTCTAGCCCTGTCTGGGGCTAATGACTGTGCTCAACTGTTTGGATGTTTGATTAGGGCCTGGCAGCCAGTGTTCAGACTTTGATGCAGAGGAGAAAAAACGGTGCCCACAAGAGATGGAAACTCGGACAAGGACTCAGAAAGCAAGGGCTGTTTGGGAACACATTATTCCTAGAGGGGCTATAGCGACTGAGAAGTGCCGTGCCCCATCCCCGTGCCAGATGGAGCAAAGGTGGGCTCAGCCCTCTGTTTCCCTTCTGCTTTGAACTGGAGGGTTATGCTGCAGGAGGGTTTCTGATCTGCATGAGCGCTTCTGATCTCTTTCAGCTGTGACATCCCAACGTCTTTTTAAAGATGCCTAAGAATTTTGCACGGATGCTCTAAATGGACAACCTACCATCCCAGACAACCAGACCTCACCAGGCTTTGCTTTGCCTGACTTGTACCAAAGCATCCCTGTATGTTCCTGTAGCAGTGCTGGTGACTAGGTGCAGAATAAAAACCACTATAATCAAACGGAGAAGTAAAGATGTTTAAAAGCCGTGTTGCTTACAGCTTCAGAGGTGAGCTTCCAAATGTCTGCTTCCAAATCAGATTGAACTATCCTACTGAAGGATAAATCCAACAATAAAGAAGGGCTAAAACCTAAAAAAATTGCCAAGAAAAAGAAAAGGGTTTGGGTACACTGACAGGCTGGGAAAACCTACACAGAAATAAATTAATTACACTTCAAACAATGCAGGCTGTTCTTCCTGACTAAGGTATTAGGGACGTGAAGAGTGGAAAGAACTGTAATGGCCCCTTTCCAGGCACTTTGTTTGTTGGGGTGGAGGAAAAAGTGGCATCTTTACTGGAGGAATTTGATTGTTCAGCCACTTAATTTGGTTCTGTCCACAAGCCCCATATAAGAACACTTGTACTGATAAAATGGGGACTTTTGGGGGAGTGGGGGCAATACCTAGAGCCTGACTCGGGAGCTGATGAGCTGAGGAGTTCAGTCCCTCTGAATGAGACCTCTACCAGGGGTGCCACTGCAAGTACCCACAAACAGAGCGTTTGCCTCCATGGTAGGGTGGCAGAGAGGTGTATTCTCTAGAGACCACTCCAGAGTGGTAGGAAAGGGCTGGGGAACAGGACCCCTGCATCCCTCTCATTGTGTATGCTGAAAGGAGCAGCTGGATTAAGATGCCTCCTTCACTCTGCAACTATTCTTATCCGAGCTGAAATCACTGAGGCAATAATGTGCTGGATGTCTGAGGACTTCAGAATGGATGCCCTATTATTTCTTTCTTTTGTTTTGCTATAATACGTGTGACCTTCAACTGCTTTCTCACACTTTTCACTCTGTAGAGAAAATACCATGCTGAATGGCTTAAATGTGATTTCAATACAAAACCGACCAACAAAAAGAGCATTTTGGGACAAAAGCAACAATGCGGACAACGACATTCAGAAGTGTTAGAAGTAAATCTAACTGCACACAAAGCAGAGTTCAGCTAAGTGTCCCTGCCAAAAACCGTCTTCTGTTCTCTATGAAATGAAGTTGGAAAAGAGCTAAATTGAGTATACTGAAATTCACTGGGTGCATAAAAAAGCACTGGGAGAGAGGGGATGTACCTGCTCTGGAGGACTGCAGGCACCTGTTTTGCATCTATGCATATCTGACAGATGGGATGGAGAAGGATCAGTCTTTCAGCTGTGTTCAAGCATACAGTCATTTGCCTATGCAGAGGATATGTTCCATGGCCTGTGCTTGATTCTCCCAGGCAACACTTTAGGATGGAATCAGATAGTCTTTCATATCTGATTTGGAGCGTACACCTGGAGGGAAATGCTGTAATTCCTCCTTTTTTTTTTTTTTTTTCAAACACATATCGATAAAATAAGCATCTATTTTCATTTGCTTCCTTATCTTCACCTGCTCTTCTGTCTCAGTTTTATTGCCATTTGGCTTAGATTTAGTCCTACACATCACGGATGGAAAATGTTGCCTGGTTCTGCTGAAGGAATAAGGGAAGACCCCTGTTTTTTTGAACAAGGTTATGCTGCTACGCACAAGTTGCTTTCAGATGCAAGGGGTAACGCATAAGCCGATGCTTCATTTGCATGCTAAGGAAGGTCTGAAAGCCTGCTCGTGCTCCGCTTGGATCACAGTAATATGCATGACTGAGAAAGGAGGATAATAACCAGGAGAAGGAGTTGCTTTTATTAACATGTAAAAACGCTTTTGCATGTTTTCTTTTAGATGAAAAATTTGCAGGCAAATATTTGCTTCCTTTGCTTATGTGTAAGAAAGCATGCCTTTTGTCTGTGTTTCAAATATTAAAATCAGGAAGAAAACGGTTCCAATCTTCATTTTTTAATTAGATAAAAGCCAGAAATGTCCACATGGGTATGATAAGAGACATAAAATGCTCCCACAGAAAATAACCATTTTCTTGCCAGCTGCAGTGAACGGGGACCTTGATATTTACCACAAATTGCTGCCGTGGCTTGTGTTTAGAGTTTAGCCTTATGTCTGGTTGTATGGCCTCTGCTCGGGCTTGCTTTTGAGAACATCAACCCCATTGACCTCTGCTGCCTACGCTTCCGAGCATCAGTACGGCAGCACCGTGTGGGACACTCCAGGTGAAGTGCTTGGCAGTCAACCAGTCACACCACCCTGCCCACCTTGCACAAATAAACACTTTAATTAGCTAGTCTCTGTCTGATGAGGGATTGTGTTTGTTTGTTTGTTTGTTGGCTTTTATAAACTACAAGAATCAAGAAGGATTTTTGGAGAGGAACCACTGAAATGTCCCATTCTAAGCAACATTCATATATGGGGCACAGGAGAACTGTAGCCACTAATCTGGTCAGTTTTGCCATTGCATATTTCTCTTGCCCAAATCCAGGAAACGTGCAATAAAGAAGGTATTTTACTTTATGCAGAAAACATGGGATCAAGGAGCAACAGATGGGAGAAGCAGCAAACCCTCCAAAAATAAGTGCTCAAGAATCAGAAGGAATTAGAATACCTTGTTCATCTATAGTTTGCAGCAGGAAATGAATATTTATGTCTCAAATGTTATGTTAAAACATTCTTCCTTAATGTGTATTTATATACAACCTTCCACAAAAAGTCTGCCGTCAAAAGCAGAAGGCGCTGACATCCTGTCTTGCCAAAAACACAACATCTCATCAGATGCTCAGAAAGAATTTATACGAGACTTTGTGAAGTGCCTAACAAATAGCAGGCATTCCACTGAAGAAAGGATCAGCATTTCAAGATGAAGAAGTAAATCTGTTCAGTGCTTTAGGAGTTTGAAACGACTTTAGGAGTTTAAAGTGATTTCTTTAAAAAATGTAGACTCTCAGCCTAATGTTTCCTCTGGACCCCTCTGGCTGACATATGACTTGTTTGTAACATTTCTAAATATAAATCCAGGTAACTCAGATTAAATCTCATTCAAAACCCACTTGATTTCTAAGCAAAAATAATAAAGATCTTATTGTTCTTTGTTACAGTTCTTTGTATGTAAATAAAGCCTCTGAAAAAAATCCTTACTAAAGTGAATATACTAATCAGTTTCATGTAATCTGCATATATAATCCTTTTTCCAAATAAAACACAGGAAATTTTTTAACATTTTTTCTTTTCTGCATTATTATTGACAGACCTACCTTATTTGTACAGGAAAAAAGCAGCACCTCTGGCAGGATCCCTTACATTTGGGTTTTTTTTACTTACAACTGTAGGTAACACCACTTGCTTTTTCCTTGATTCTTTTTTTATTTCTTTAATCAGTTCCACAAACTTTCTAGCTTCTAAATTTGTATACATTTCTGTCATGTCGCCCTTTTTTTTTCCCTCTCCCCCCTCCCACTGGCGCACACACAGAGATCACAAATATATTTTAGCTTCTGTAGGTGCTTTTGTTCTCTCTGCTAAAGTCAAGTTTTATAACTAACATCACCTAATTTTTCAGCTGTGGGATGGTAGCTTTTTGGCCATCAAATAAAATATTTAATCAGTTCTTCCAAATTATTCATACCTTTTTCCAGTTCTATCAGCTTATAGTTGTTTTCAGCTTTATGAATCTGTCTCTTTTAAATCACCAACCATATTTATTACTGATTTGAGTTTTTTTCTGTCTACACACAATGAATGTAATTAAGTCATGATAGCTTGCTCCTAAAAAAATTTTTTTTTAGTTCTTAGATCAGTGCCCTTTTATCTGCCAAGAAGAAATCAAATTTATCTTTCCATGACACTATTTTTTGAGTTAGGAAATTGTCAGTACCTTTTTTTTAGAAATTCCAAGGTAGTTCTTGTACTGACAGATCTCTGATGTATATCACTCATGTTGAGATGTCAACTTCTCAGCTTTTTTTTTTTTTTGCCTTTATATAGGACAGGTAGGGTTTTAAGGAGCTGTTGATGCTGTTCTGAAGTATGATATGATGGTGGGAGCTGCTGGTGCTTGTGTTCCAGCTTGCACTATATTGGCTAGAAAATTGATCCATAAACCTTCAAGATCACTTGTACAGGGCTTTGTCAGTGGCTCAGACATGAGTATTTTGTGGAATTTTAGCAAGTATATAAAATGGTACCCTTGTCCTTTGTGCTACAGACCCTGATCTGTCATATAGCTTGTTCCTTAGTGATAGATCCCTGCTGCCTTGGATCTGCAAGAGTGATGTTTTCCAGATGTGTTTTTTCCAAATATCCCTCTTGTACATTATGTGAAGTCACTGTCTTTCTTCCCGTTCTTCCTTCGTCTGCCTGGTCCCAAAGCACACCAGCCAAATGATTTATATATAAATTCTCGCTGCAGAGTCTCATTCCCTCAATAATCTGGGAGGGATTAGCTACTTGATGATTTCAGGCGCTGATTCTGATCAAAGACCTGCTAAATCACAGCCAGATGGGTCTCACAGAAGCACCGACAAGCTGATCAGGATCTCCTGATAGGAGATGGAGAGACTGTCCCACAGCCTTCCCAGAGGACAAAACTGGAATGGGTAACGCACGCACCCACACGCATGCAAATGCTCTCTCAACCCACCTCCTGCAACTGTGCTACCTCTGAGCACAGGGTCTACAGCTAACCCTTCGGAAACTCCCATGTTGGCTGCTCTGTTTGCCGGGCTCAGCTGTTTCATTCAGATGTTTGATTCTGAGTAAAGTTATTTCAATGGCTAAACAGAAGGAACTACGCACGCAATGCCCTTCTGGATTATCCCAAGTTATGAACTGTGAGTGATGGTGCAAACAGTAATATACATGTATCATGCCGAAGTGAAAGATGGTCCCAGGGATCGCAACGCAGAGACAGAGGATAAACAACCACCAGAAGTAACCTTCCTGGCTGAAAGAAACCTCTGATTGCTACTAACGCCAAAAGTACAAAAGAACGTTTTCAAGTTTTCTGAAAGACAGACGGAAATGTCTTAGGGAACTTGACGCAAAGCAATTATGGATGCTCAAACACAACAAAGATTTTGAACATGAAAAGAGAATACTAAAAGGATTTTTATACTTGACAGTTCATTTCATTGTATTCTCTTTTTATATTAAATTATTAAAGAGAGATATATCAATGTGTGTATTTTCAGTCCCTTTTTGCCACTTTAGCTTATTGAAAAAGTTTAACATTTCCCAACAAAATAGCTTCATAATATTTCACAAATGTTACAATTTGCCAAGTTTTTCCCTCAGTAAATTATTACTGGTCATAGCCTCTGATGGACTACTCTTCCTCTTTCAAATGAAACTTCTTCTTAATTTAATAGAGTACTGACAGTGGGATACAGATAAGAGAAGCTGATAATCATCTTTGAAATATCTTTGAAATATCTTTGAACCCTCATCTGTATTATACCACTGAATTCAACAGTACCATGATTTTCAGAAGGTTTATTCCTCCATTGCTTCAATTGCATATTAGAATAAAATAGACAGCTAATTCCAATACTGATATTTCTTTCCTGTTGCTGAAGGTAGGTAGAAATGTGCTGGAGCTTTGGGGGTTACAAATCAATTTTTACACCGCCTAATGATTACCAGGCTTTCAAGTTCTTACGGATCACTTTATGTCATACAATATGTAGATCACAGACATCTGTTCTGAGCTGTTCATATGGGCCACTGCTACTATGTATTGTCAGGGACCCTTTGAGAGAAAGCAAGTCATCTCACCTCAAGAGAAGTGTCTAAGTTAAGAACACTAACATTTACCTGGAAATACCCATCTCTCTCCATTGAATGTAGAAGCAGCTTGGAGACTCGCTCAGCCAAGAGCTAAACATTTGGATTGCTAAAATTAGGTGAGATAAATCCCACTGCAGGGGCTCAGGCTTGCTACACAGTCAATGAAGAGGCAGGAGACAAGAGCCTGAGTTAGGAGCTGGTGTCTCTCCCTCAGCTGTGTAGGGACTTCACAAGTCTCACTTTAGCATCTACACTAGAAGCTGTAATTTAAATGCCCAGAGTGGGATACCTATGTGATCAAAGTACTTATGCAGCTCTACCAGGACTCACAGAGAGGCTTACAATGGCACACTGTGCTGAAGTTATCGAATTCTCCAGGAATTTGGGTTTGCAATGGGCTTACAAGACAGGTTTGCTATATATATGCACAGTGCCACAACAGAGTTAAAATCAACTCAAGTTGTCATGTGATACTATTGGGGGAACTATTATCTGCTCTTCCCCACTCTATGAGTTATTATCTTCTGCTTAAATGCAGATTATGTGCAGGAACCAGAACTTTTATTTGACTCAGAGGTGCTGTGTACTTTTCTGGCACTATGATAATATGCAAGGACTTGCATGCAGCCAAAATATGTTGATATTGCTAACCAATATTTTAAATTCTCTGTAGGAATTCTGCATGTAGGTCTTCTCACAGGCATTCCCACCCCTGCCACATGGATTTTCACTGTTAATGTGACTCTAAGCAAGACGGAAAAAGACCTTGTTTTAAATTTACATTTTCTTCTTCTAGCATCCTGGCCAGCTGCAGCTTCTGTTTACTGCTTGACAAACCCTTGGAGTACTGGAGGAGCTGCTGAGCTATCAGCAAAAGCTGGAAAAGCTGGACATTACTGTAGCTCACAACTTGATGAGTGCTCCCTGTGGGTGGCTGCTCACCAAGAAATTTTGGGTGGGATGTGTACTATATGCAGAAAAAATATCATCACGGAAAAAAGGAAGTTTACAAGATATGAGTTAAAAATCTGTCTGACTGCCTTTCCAAAGATGTTTTGCTGGCTTCACTTGGAATTAATTAGATGACCAAAGTGAACAGGATCTGGTCTTTGCTTTCTGAAGTAAACAATTTTTAAATGACTACCAGCCCTGGGTGCTACCTTCGCAGAGCCTTCTCTTCTCCAAGCTGAACATTCCCACCTTCAGCCTCTCTTTGTATCCAGGCCCTTAGTCATCTTTGCCCCTTTGCTGGATTCTCTTCAGTATGTCCATGTCTGTTTGGTACTGGGGAGCCCAGGACTGGACCCAGCAACCTAGACGTGTGCCACCAATACTAAGTAGAGGAGGATCAGCCCTGTTGACTTGCTGGCAACACTCTTCCTCGTGCAGTCCAGGTTGACACTGTCCTTCTTTTTTGCAAGAGCACATTGCTAGCTCATGATCTACCTGTTGTACACCTACATCCTTCTCTGTAGAGCTGTTTTCCAGTGATTCATGTCCCAGTGTGTATTGGTGCATGGGGCTATTCCCTCTCAGCTGCCGGGCTTGACAATTGGTTTTGATGAACTTCATGAGGTCTTTACTGGCCCATTTCTCTAGCTTGTTGAGGTTCCTCTGACTGTCAGCATCCATCAACCACTTTTGTGTCCTCTGCAGCCTTGAGAGTGTGCTCTGTCCCATTGTCCAGGTCATTAATAAAGATGTTACACAGTTTTGGAACCGGTATTGACCCCTGGGACACTTCTGTTCACTGACCCCCAGATGGACTTTGTGCTAGTCACCACAGCTCTTTGGAGTACTTAGTTCAGCCAGTTTTCAGTTTATCTCACTGTCCATTTATCTAGCCTGTGCTCTACCAGTTTGTCAATGGCGAGATTAGGAAAGTCAGTGTTGAATGCCTTGCTGAAATCAAGATAGACAGCAACTTCTGCTCTCTCCTCATCCACCAAATTAATAATTTATTTGAAGAAGGCCCTCAGGTTGGTCAGACATTAATTTCCCTTCATAAATCCATGCTGATTACTCCAAATCACCTTGATGTTTTTGGAAATAGCTTCTGGGCTTGTTTGCTCCATCACCTAACCACAAACTGAGGTGAGGCTGACCAGCCTGTAGCTCCCTTCCCTTCCCTTCCCTTCCCTTCCCTTCCCTTCCCTTCCCTTCCCTTCCCTTCCCTTCCCGTCCCTTCCCTTCCCTTCCCTTCCCTTCCCTTCCCTTCCCTTCCCTTCTCCAGTGCAGAGCTACTGTGTTTAATCCAATATAGAACACTGATTGTTGTTTTGCTTATATTATTCACTTTTGCAAATCAAATGTACAATGGAGCTATTCGGTTAAGGGAATTTTCCAAGTGTGTCTTTCCTAAGAAGACTTGAGTACCAGGGGCTATGAACACAGACGTTTTACAGACTGATTGGTGTATTAATTCATATTTATTATTATTATTTTATGAATTTTGAAATCGGTAGTCATATCTCATTCAGAGAAATCTTCAGCTGAAGTGAATGGAAGTTTAGCCTGTGTAACAAATGGGTAATAAATGAATAAGACCTTCAGGATCTGGCATGCTAATGATTATAATTTAACACTACTATAGCTCTTTCCATCTTCGAAGTGCTTCACGAACATTAACCATTCTAATTAATTTCATTTAGAGATGTTCCTACTGTATCTTTTCCTCTGCTGAACACTGTAGTACACTTACTGCTGTATTGTAATTCAAAGGTTGTTATGGTAAAGATTTTGACAAGAACAGAAAATCCCTTGTGAAAATTTGCAATTGTGCTAATTACATCAGAGATTGGATGTCAGGATTATCCTTGAAAAGGATCTTAGTACACGCCATAGATGTACCAAGTCTCACAGAAGAGCTAGGTTTGGTCAATCCACCCCTTCCTCTGGCATGTGCCTGCTGTAGGGGTGAACAAAAATAACAACTTGCAAAATTGATTGAAAGCCATGTTAATGTTCAATCTCAGGCTGAGAAAACGTACATGAGGAAACAAAGAACCCATATAACTATCCTACCACTACCAGTCAACTTGTCAAAGACAGATAAAGTAGGACAGAAGAATGACATATGATTGTAAGGCAGTGAGGCATCTGTGTTTCATAATTTTCCTATCCTGAGATGCATTATTCAAAGTGTTATCTTGTTAGTCTATCTTACTGGGAGTTACAAAAGACAGTTTAATAGATGCATATCAGTCATTTGACAGATTGGTCCAACTTCCTCACCGCGGGGAACTGGCTGTCAGTTTTGGGATGACTCTTTGCAGGCCAGGGTACAACAGCAGGTGCCCTTCTGCTGAATCTCACTTGTTGCTGAAGAGCTTTTCTTCTTGCTGTTTTCTCAGGCAAAGCTGTAAAGAATCACTTCTTGGAAGACAGGCAGCCAGATGCTGACATTGGAAGTGGCTGTGCCAAGACACTGTGGGTGTATCCATGGGAAGATACCCATCAGCCTTGAAGTAACCATGTGAGCATCTTGTGTGTGGAAAATGTTATTTGAATGTCTAACTAGAACATCTAGAGAGGACAGTACAGTTTTGCAGGTACAACTAGTGAAAGTGAGCTCAAAATATATTGTTCTTTGTATGTATTGAGGAGAATATGACAAGAAGGTGAGCATGCTTAACTCATGTGAGATAACTAGAAAATTCACCAGCATGGTCTCTTGGTCTATAACAACATTACTAGCTAAAGGAAGTCCAGATCTACAAAGTCAACTGACACCTACTGCTTACCAGTCATACTGCTTAGCATTAATCTTCTTCATACGCACCTTAGAAAGCCCTAGTTGGAAGTCTACAGAATGAAGGAAAGGGATGAGCTAACAGCTTAGGGGTGATCATAGAACCAGCACTCAGTCTACACCCCAGATCTCTTGTCTGCAAAAGTTTCAGCTGAAGCCTACTGATTAACCCCATCTCTTTCTTGCAAGCCCAAATATTTCCCTGGAAATTGAGGACAACATTACAAGCTGGAGGATGTCTTGAACCTTTGAGAGAAATTAATCCTCTATAGAAATCACAGCTCCGGTCTGCATTGATTTATTTCGACACTGCATGGTCAGACAACTGTTTCTGTGGTGGTGAGCTGGCACATATCTGGAATGGCCAAATGCAGAATCATCTGATTAAGTATTTTTCTTGCTATCAATGGATATCTGAAGTTTGGTAGCTTATAGCTGTAGTTCACAGGGGCTCCTACAACAGCTGTTCTGATTTCTCTTTGTGAGGCGAGTTGGGAATCACCTGACTGTTCCTATAGGAAAAAAATGTGAATTTAACATTGTTTTTTAATCATACCATTGCATTTAACAGATTATTATATTCTTGGAATGTCCAATTCAAAATAAGGAATAATTAATTTAAATATTGATTATCTTTATTAAATGATAAATGTTTCCAGAAGAGCTCCTATAGAATCTTACTGCATTTCTAGTGAATCCTCTTATTTTGATTGCTGTTCCTTTTCTTTTTTTCCCTATCACTGTTAAACTCCTTAGCTAATAGTGGTGACTGTGGTCAAGTATCTTAGGCTTCTGCATTTGGGAACCGAATAATATTTTGTTTGTTCATGATTTTACACAACAGTGGATTTTTCCTTTTTCATGTACTGATACTTATCGGTTTTCAGAGTACGACTAAATCCCAGTTGCTGAAGTTATATAAATTTCTTAATATATCTACCCTTTCTCCCAAGTTCCTGGATGCTTCTAAAGTGTGAGTTTATAGAAGTGTGGTTTAAACCAGCAGTATGTATCACTTCTGCACTGCTATATACCCTTTTCCAAGGCGCCCTGTCATATTTACAAAACGAGTGACAGTAAGGAGAGTAATCTTTAATCACAGATATATGCATTTTTATGAATCGCATGGGAGCAATGAAGTGGGCTAGGACAAACACCAGGTGGGTCAGTTCAGTGGTCCCATCTGTTTGGTGCATAGTCCTGGGGCTGGGCCATGGGGTCTCCAGGGTTCACCAGAAGTCTCTGAGGTTCTTCTTTTTCCTGTGTTCCCTCTGGAGTCTTTGCCCCTGCGCCTTTTCTCCAGTTACAGTATTGGGTAGGGAATACCTCCTTGGTGACTCATCCCTACAAATCCCAATCTCTTTTTCTGACCTCCTGTAGAAACTGCTGGCACTCACAGTCAGCACCTGCTGTTGGTACTTATTTGGAACACTTTTAGACAAGTTTGAATCTTCTTGATTTTAAATAGGTTGCTGGTGCAGCTTGGCTTTTTATTTTCCTTGAGTACACAAAAAGCATTCAAGGTTGGTTTTGGGTTTTGTCTTGGAACAAGATTTTTTTTGCAACATAAGGTAACTTAAAGTTCATGGCTTTATGCTAACAACTCTGCTACTTAGCCCCAACTCATGCTAACTGCTGCAAGTCTTCAGAACAAGACTTGCTGTTGCCAACAAGCTGCTAATGGGTTTCATGGCTCGCCTGATGCCACAGGATAAAAAAATGATAGAAAACTGGCACTCAGGATTGATGTTCTGCACTTGAGAATGTGCAGCACAAATAGAGAAAAAGGTTCAAAGTCTAAAATCCACCTGCATGCTCTGGGGAACCCATGATAGTGGGGGAATTGGTGCTATGGTACAAAATGGAGAGATTGGATTCCATACTGTTCTGTAGAGTGACTTTAAAGCAATGAATTTGATCTATGTTAGTATTTTCCACACACCACTCAATTTGCTTGCACCAAGAATTTATCCTCAGCTCTTTAAGGGTTCTTCTGAAGGTCCACAGAGTATCTCGAGTGAAGAAAACACCATCCCCAGAGATCAATCACTCCAGCTTTACTAGCCCTAAGTACACTCCCCACCACTGCCCCTTTAGGATCCCAAGATGATTGGCATTTTAATGTTTCACCCTGATTCCTCTGCAGCTGTGATTTAGTGTGCAGAAAATATAGTGTAAAGTTATGTTAAAACTGTAATAAAAGCTGTTTACTGTACTTAATTGTCATAAGTCATTCTATTAAACTGTTGAGGAATATTAACAAGGGATATGATAATATCACCATATAAAATTCATATACATTTTTTTAGCAGTTGTAAAATGTGTTATAATTATTTAATAGCTTTGCAACTGGTTGTGTTTGATAATAAACTGCTGTGGGTAAGGAACTATGTTGTTATTTCAACTATCTAGAAAAGAACGAATAGCCTCAGTTTAACCTGACAATTACCCATGAAAATTACCAGGTAGCAAAAAAGTCATCGTCTTTTTTTTTTTTTTGTCCCCACTAATGCAAGCATAGAACAAAGGTAGCCTACGTCTTCCAAACGTACTTTTTTATTTAGTCTCCACAAACATATTGATTGGATTACCAAAATGCTCTCTACTGACAGACTGCATCTAAAGAAACTCTTAAAACCCAGCAAAAACAGGTTTTATAATCCTCATTACCTGCCAGTTAATTGCAACCTTTGTGTAGGAGAGAAGAAATGGGTGGAATAGTATTGGTCATGACCTATGAATCACATTTTCTAAAACATTTAGACAGATGCTTAGGTGTGAAGTCCCACCACGGGCAGTGAAGCTCCCTGCTTTTACATCCTGCAAATCAAAAAGACACTGGTACCTCCAAGGAGAACTGGGAAGAATTCCAACATCAAAATGTGCAACCTGAAAATCCCTGCTCAGCTCTCATCCAAACCTTGAAAAGCCTCACAAGCTGCCTCTAGAGGTGTGTCAGATTTTAACCTTTAAACTCCCTGAGAACCTCATGTTCTACTTCTGTACCTGTCCAGAAGTGTTCAGTCTGGAGAGGATGGATGAAAAGTGTTTAGTTCTCACTTAGGTCCACCAAGGGGCTCTGCCTATCAGGTGCTCTTAGAAACTGCTTATGGCATGCCTAAGAGATATCTTTGACAGAAGTACAGTGGTGGCTTATGCTTTCTTTGAAAATGTGCACTGCCTCATGTCTGAATGTTCATCCAGCTACAGGAGACACGGATTCAACTCACTTCCCCAGCTGAAGCAGTTCTAGCCCATCTTCTTCCCCCCAACCCCTGAAAGAATGACAAAAGTTTGTATTACCTTATCTATCTCTAGCACTCAGATATGACTGAAAGCCTATTTAAGATACCAATTTCTCATTCTGAGCATAGGGTTGAAAGTTGAAATCAATGATAAATAAATGCAGAGGGATGCTTGATAATCACATGGGCTGTTTACTTGCGTTTTGGTGTCTAATTAATTTTGACAGCCCATTTAAAACAGTTGAAGAACTGTGTGTATGAAAGATTACTCCTCTTGCAGTGCCATCTTATTGCAGGCACTTTTGATTTCAAATTCTCTCTCCCAAACTGAGACTTTAAAGCAGCTGATAGAGCCCTTTGTAACAGGAGAGGGAGCTCTCACAACACCAATAGAGAATTGTTGAGGGTGCTGTTTAACCAAGGTAAACCCAGGGCCGAAACCTGTCTTTGTTTTTATCAAGGAGGAAGGAGGTGCATGCTCGTGTCCTCCCTATATGAACTCATGGGAGGGACTCATAGTTTAGGTTGCCTACACCACATAAAAGGCTTGGGATTTGAGCTACAGGTGTCCACATAAACAAAATCTGTGACTTGGTTGGCCCTTATCTGTGTTGTAACTCATGGGGGAGTGTCCACATGCAAAAGGAGAAATCCCATGACCTTTCTCCTGGGGCCCGCTGAGCTGCTCCTGTGCTGCTGGTCACCACAGCACAATGTGACACCCGGCATAGGAATGTCCCAGGTGGGGTCCTAGAGGACAGTGAGACACGAATGGACCCCTTAGCTCATTGACCTTGTTTTGGGAAAACTTACTGAGGGGTTACTAGCAGAACTGTCACTTGCTTTCCCTTGTCCTTGCATTTCCTCCAAAGCTCCCACCAAAAGGCTCATTTTGCCTTTCCAGAATTATGTCCTGTGTGCTCACATAGTCAGATAGTTAACCTAAATAGTTAATTATTGTTTTCAACAAATTAAAATACTCAAATCCCCCTTTTTAAAGAAAAATGATGAAATAATTTTTTTTATTTACTAAAAAGGACAAGGGAAAATCTATGTTAATCTTCTCATTGATTTTATATCCAGAAATTTCCAAGAAAACAACAGTCTACGTTGTGGTTTCAGCCGCTGGCAGAACCTTTTCTGCAACCAGGAAACTCTGTGTCTTTAAATTACATGTCAGTTGTGAGCTAGCTTTGACCTGTAGTTATTGTAGTACCTGTGGTTTATTAAGTAACAGTATTTTTATCACTGTTTAATATTTTTGAGAGTACACACTAGTTGGAACCAACATCTATCTTTTCTTAGAAATTGTCAATCTTTCTGTAAAAGCCTTATTTATTTTCTGGAGATGTGTGTTAAAGCCCCTAGGTGCTTTGGTAACCTGCAAGAAAACAGCTGTGTACCTCTTCCCTGTTCTTTTCCTACATCCCTTCTACAGAATTTTTCTTGCACGATATAGATGTTATTCCTTTTGTGCTTTTTATTTGTGTGCTCAAATGAAAAAGACAGTAGTGACAGCGCAGCTACAGGGAAATGAAAACATAAAAATGTGTAAGAACCGATTCTGCTCTCACTTGTGTGGATGTAAATACTGAGCTTCTCCGTTTGCTGCAGTGAGCGTACTGCTGGCTTAGGCCACAAGCTTGCACCAAAATCAGTGCAAGTTGAAGACTGTGCCAAAGGACATCATTATTAGTGTCAATGAGGGTCTCCTTGGATACCAAGCCTTTTTCAGGGTGAATCTCAGTATAATTTCCAGAGGGCAAGGATTGTGTCACAAGAAAAAGAATGAAGCTGAAAGACTCCAATTGCTAATTTGAAACTAACTCTTTTCACATGTCTTCCTAGATGACAGGAAGAGCAGTGAATCATAATCTGTCATGAATCTGAGAAATGTCAAGCAAAGTCAGAGGGATTCTTCAAATGGAGATGAAGAGCAGAAACATTTCGTGTATTTACAAAGTACACAGAAATGTGATGAAAATGGTATATGACCCGATGAGGCACAGAAAACAACTTGAAGCAACAGAACATAGCTGTTATGAGTAATACTAACTCTCAGACAGTTTTGATTGGGTCACCATTTTTTTCCAGCAGACAGAAAATTCACTAAGAGTTGTGGTTCTCATTGTCCTGATGACACAGATAACTTGGGAAACTGTTTTGGCTTAGGAAAATGTTGCCAAATTGCAAATTAGTTATTCTCGTTTACCAGTAGTGCAGCAGTCAGAGCAGTTGGTTTAAAACATGGAAGAAAGTGTTATGAATTCCTTCTTCTTTCCAGAAGCTTTGAATCCTTGTCAGAAGTCCCTAAATGGCACTCCAGTAGGGATTTCCTGATGCTGTGTCATCTTGTAAAAATAACTAAATGCAGGCTCGACGAGGGATGGGAATCTGTCTCCTGTGCTGGTGAACTGCTCTCTGGCTGGATATCCAGACTCATTGCTTTGCTATTTCTGTCAGTAAGTGTTTCTACGTGGTATATGAAACAGAAGAGCACCAACAAGAGGGAAAGAGGAAACCATGTTTCAAAGAATGCCTCATCCTAGCTGTTAGGGGCTCCCCTGTGGAAAAGCCCCGTTGAAGTCTTCTGCCTACTTTCTTCAGGAAGAGGTTCTGAATCAAGGAGAGATCTTCATTGCTGGGTACTGAGGATGTAAGTCAACCCTCTGTAAAATGTGTCACCAGTTATTTGGTATAACTGCCTAGTCAGTAGAGGAAGACACTAACCTGAGGGGAATGGGGCTAGAGTCCCTACCCCAGTGTACAGTTACTCAGGTCTGCAAGGATGCCAAGGCAGCCCAATATTTGCTCGGTCTCATAGATGGTAGATTATGGTGTTTCTAGTCCACCCAGAAGGAAGCTGACTTTGGATTACCAACACCCCTGACCATTCTCACGGAACTTAAGTTTTGGGGAAAACAAAAATGATGATCTTTTCTGACCATTTTCTACATGTAGGTCATCATCACCTTCATTTTTTACAAACTCTGGGAATGAGCTGCTTGGTGTCAACAAAATGACAATTTGGCAAGAAAACTCACAACTTTTAAAGTCTATTTCTTCTGGAATATTTTTTCCATTTCTTCCTTTTGCCAGGCAGATATAAAAATCAGTGATTTCTATGGCTTTAGTTTTGATTAGGTGATGAAATTCTTCCACACAGACTCTCTTAGAAAAGGGAGTTTAGCCTGTTAGCTTGTCGTAAAACTGTTGTCTGATTTTAAAGCAGAGAATAGAGCAACAAAACTGATTGAGGAACTGAGAAAGTAAAATGTAGAGCAGGTGAAAGATTAGAATTTATGTAGGCTTAAAACTGATTGTTAAGAGGGAATTTATTGAACCTTATAAAAACCTCAATTGCATGCATAATGTCCCTGTAGTTTACTGTTTCCTTTAATATAAACTAAAGAATTATAAATATGGAACAGATGGTAAGAAACACATTTTCCATACTGAGAATCGTAAGCGCATCTTCCTGCAGAAAGGTTGACAGAACAGTTTCCAGATGGAGCAAAAAATTCTAACCTGTATTTTATCTCTGTGGAAAATACAGGTGGGAAATTTCAACCACTGAAGTTTGTATTAATTTCTGAACTAAAGAAGCCGCTTCTGCCTACTAGATCACTTGGTGAAGATAAAGATGTTCAGTTCTTGAAGAAATAAGGAATTGTTCTAGAATCACCACAGAATTGGACTGTAGTAAATGCCAAGGCATCCCTGGTCCTTACGAAATCAGGAGAAAGAGAAAAGATGCTTAGCAGAATCCAATGTGTAGTCTTTTGAAAGACAGTCTTTCTGTTTACTCTTTGCATATTTGTTTTTACTTTTATAATTTCTCTTCTAGTGTGTCTGAAGTTTCTTTCTAGCTGTGTATTTGCAGATCCTATAGTATTCTAGACATGGAAAGTAACCTCTGAACTATACCTCTCATTCAAAAACCTTGTTCAGATTTATTTCTGGGGAAATTCAGTGAAGAATTCTGCTGACTAATGAGCTCTACCATGAAGTCAGAGTATGAAAAGAGAAAGAAGAACTTCTAGGGAAGAACCTAAAGGTCTTAAAGATGGAAATGAAGTTACTGTCAAACAATTGTGTAGCTTGAGAAAATAGGTAAATACCTCTTAAGGTTGATTTAGTCCACTTCTGGGTTCAGTCTTTCTTTAGAGGTATCTTTCTCTCTCCCTTTACCATGACATAGCCTCATGACACAAAAACTTGCCAAAAAGCCAAATCCTGAGCTCATTTACACTGAAATTATTTCAGATTTATGTTACTGTAACCAAAAATGAAATGCTAGTAATCAATACACTACTTCCAAATGAAATTTCAATCTAATTCTGCTTCCTGCTACATCAGGTTAAATCAGGATGCTTTTGATAGCAATTTTGGTAGCATTACTATGAATTTTTATTGTTTTAGTCTAGACTAATTTGAGCCTGTATCTCAGAAACTGGTGGTGTATGTATATTTTAAATAAAGAGGGATGAAGAAGTATATGTCAAAGTCATATCCATGTTGGGGATTGAATGACTTAGATATCACATTTCCATTTACTTAAGCCATTCTTTAATAGATAATTTCTTCTTTATTGTTACTAGCATTGGATTATTTCCCAGAAACTTGCTTTATATAGTCCAGTGTGTCCAGTGCTAGACACTCTACAAGCACAGAACAGATCTGCTGCTGTGAAAAATGCATGGCTTAAGAGAAAAAATGGGTACAATCTATATTTTTGTAAATGTTAAACATAGGTAGACATGAATATCTCTTTTCATCCTTTCAACCGGCTTAATGTAATACTCTGTCAGTCCAGACATATATAACAATGTTAAAATGACACTGTGCCTGTGGATGTCTTGGTGGAGCACAGTCGTCTGGACACAGTGCTGGCCTAACATAGATCTCTTAAGGCATCCTGAGAATTTGGAGCATGGACATAAGATGCTGGACCTATGTACCCGATCAGCAGGAGGCATGCACAATGAGGCAAAGGCATTCAGCATGGAAGCCAACAGACGTTGTCCAGTGATGTCATGGGAGAAAAGGATCATGCTGGAAGAGAAGCAAGACTGAGCAGTTTCGTTATGAACTGTCTCAGACAGAATGATCCATAAAGTAACATCGAAAAGCAGAATTCCTTATTTTTATCTGCTTCTGTCTACTGCAATTCCCTACTGTTCTCCCTTAATGCAAGTGCCATTTGCTTCCATGATATATTCCTCTTCTTAGTCCCACTCCCTGTATTTATTAACCAGATAATCCATCTTTACCATACAGCCAGTGCCATGATTACAAATCCTACAGGTTCTCAAAATGGCTATAAAGTAAAACTCTTTTAAGAGCCTCAGGATGGTGACTGGTTGCATAAAGCAGATTATTCCTGTCTGGGGTTTCCAGGAAATTGTTGTATTCCACTTATTACCTGTCTTTGAAATGAAAACATCAAGATAGTTTATCTCTGAAATGCTACACTCCACAGTATACGAGACGAAAAACTTAATAGCATCATGAATTTCGTATAAAATAACAATACATTTTTCCAAGATAGCTTTCTCCCTATTCCACATCATGAAATCATAGTCAATAAACTTATACACCATTGCACCATATAAATGTATTAAAATCCTTGATTGACTGAACTAATCTTTTTCCAAAATAGGCTGTAAATAAATAAGCATGGTGCAGGATACAAACCTTAGCTATATGCCTCTCACAAAGAGACAAGTCCAGTCAGGTTCTGACATTTAAGAACAGTACAAGTGAAATGTTAACAGGCAGAAAGCACTCTTAAAGAGCCCTGCAAAATGCAAGTAATTCAAGTAGTCCTTAATGGTCTTCCTATCTATTGACTATCTTTTTCTGTCACTTAGGTCTCGGCAATTACTTGGTCTGCAGCAGAGCTACAGGGAGGTGTAGATTTAAATTATGCATAGGCATAGAGGTGTGGATTCATTCTACTCAATTTAGGTACCTTGCTGAGATGCTGGAGTTAGGAATCTGGTCACCATAAACTCCATAGCCAATGGAGAAAGACAGAAAACTCCAGAGGCGATTCATCTCTTAAGTGGGCAGAATTATCTTCTGAAGGTCATTGTCCCTCTATATTTACTGCAGAGATGGCCTTGGGCAAAGGTACTCTTAGGATCCTCAGTTACGTTGGATTAATCCAGAGATAGCATTTTTCCCATGTAGTGAAATAAGTAAATTCACTGAAGTCATTGAGTTTTCACTGAGTTAGAATACATATAAGTGAGAGAAAAAACAGCTCCATCTATTTTAGGAAGTGGACATGACCAATGATAAGTTGTTCCTTTTAACAGTGGGGAAAAATGGCACATTCCCTGGACATTATAATTTGGGTATTCCACTAATTAACCACCAACTACTTCATCATGCTCATCTTCATGTCCTTCCAGGAGTTAATTTCTGCCAAAACTTTATGCCTGGGACCCAGGTGCCTTGATATTATATCTCATTTCACTGACTTGTAACTCAGCTGGTGCTGCAATGGCATTTGAAGATAGGCTTGAGCCCCCTTCATCTCTCCCCCTGAATCAGCAAGAAGAGAGCTCGCTGTCAAGCAAAACTAAGCAGCAAACTCCTGAGCCTGTGGGCTCAACAGCCAAGGTCCTGTGGACTCCCCTGAGTCCAGCGTTTTGCTCAGTCCAGGGTTTTGCTCAGTGACCCTGCAACAAACGTAATCACTGCTGTCATTTTGTCTCGCTCCCACACTTGTTTGCCTGTAATGCTGTTAGTAATTTTCATGTTTTAGTTTTTAAACATTTCATGTAGGGACCCTGATGCCTGAATATGTCTGTAAATCACCTATCACACAGCTGGTGCAGTAATACAATAATAATAATTAATTAATAATAGGCCTGTTCCTTAGAAGTGTCGAGAGCCGGCAACTGACATTGATGTCAACCCCTCTCAGAAGAATCAAGTCATTAATAATAAATAATAGCAGGAAAATAATAATATCGCATTCTGTTTTTTCTCACTGCTGTGATGATCAAATCCTTCTTTCCATTTGCTAACTACGTGCGTATAGATCAAGTTACATATAGGACATACACCTTCAGTCACACTAGCTAACTGCCCTACATGAGCTCTGGGCTGCCTTCAGATATTTGGCAACTTTGTGAAATTTGCAGGAGTCTCCACAGCCTGAAAGGAGACCAGAACTCAGAATCCTGCAAAATAATGATGTGAAGGTTAATTAAACACATAGCTAGTTATATAGGGTCATTTTAAGCTTGTTTTGTTTAAATCCAAAGTAAGCTAATATCCCTACTGCCCCTATCTTCCCTCTCTTGTTAGAATTTGACTACTTTCACGTGCCCTTGAACTTCCCCCTGCAAATCTGCCTACGGATAACCTCGCAACCTAATCTCAGGCACTAGTGACGCAGGGAGAGGATTTATTTCAGGGCTGGCCGCAATGAACTTTCCCTGCTGCTACACAGAGGACTTCATTTGGGGCTGTCAATCAATCATCTTTCAGGCGTAAAAATCACTTTTGTAACGAAGGGGTTATTATCCGCATAATTCTCAGCTCTTCTTAACTGCTGTTTTTCTCAGTCTCTCATGTTAAGTTATCACATCAAAGTTGATTGAAAGCAGTTAAATGGTAATCACTTGATTTTTAACGTTGTTGGAATCTCAAAGGACTGTGTTACTTGTAATTACAGCATTTTTCTTTACTTCACTTTGAATCTTAGGAGACAATGCTTTCACTAGTATTCCTGGTTAATCTGCCTTTAGAATAGCTTTGTTTCTTCAGCTCATCAATTTTCGTAATGCCAGCCAATAAAACACGAAACAAGGAAACTGCACAGTAGTTCCTCTGCTATGTAGCAATATGTGTGTGTGTATATATATTTATTGCCAAGACTGAATAAAACCTATAGGGATTTCTGCATCTTTGTTTACAAACACGTGTGAATAAAGTCTCTGCTGCCTGAATTTTTAGAAGAATTGGCATTCTTCTACCATGAAGTTAACGAGCACAATTATAAAAAGAAAAAAGAAAGGGAGAACAAGAGAGTACCATATCTATTAGAAAGAACAGATTGCAGTTATGGATATTGCATTAGATTTTGGTTTAAGGTGTGTTTTACAGTGCTTTTGTTGTATTCTATTGTGTTGCACGGCCACAAAATCAGTAACTTGGCATCCAGAAGAGAAGCAAGGCAGAGATAGCAGTGTCAAGAGAAGGGAGAAGATGATGGTAGTCATGCTTATTCCTGGTAGCAATGCAGAATTCCATCAAAATGCATTTACTTCAGAGCCTGATTGCTGCATCTTTGAAAGAGAAAGAAAATAAAATTAGATTTTTTTAGGCAGCTTTTTTTTTCCTTGGTAGCGAGGCATGAAGGCTCCATTTGAATGCTTAAATGCGGACACCTAGTGCCACTTGCACTCCCCACAGGCATGGACCTCTGGTAGATCCTATGTTACCTCTGCTCGCTCCTTGTCTTCTTGGTTACAGCAGGCAAGAGGCATGGCAGCTGATTTCTAGGCACCCGAGTCCTATCTAGGGTACCATTTTATCTAGAACAGAGTCTTAAGTTTTTTACATGTCACTTCAATCAAGAAATGATTCCTTTTCACAATAAATTTTCACATCTCAGAGCAGTGGTATGACATAATTTTGGGATGTGTGTGTGTCCTAGATAGAGAAGTGACTCTATCCATGCAATTAAGAGTTTTTAGGAAGGCTAATGAGAAAGCTAATGGCCATTTTTAATACTGGGGAATTCTATCCTTATGTTCATGAACTAAACTGAAAACTCCATTGCAGAACTGGAGCTGAGGGTACACATATAGAGATCCCATTTAAAATAGAGGTTATATTTTTTGGTTTTGATCTTCCTCAGCATAATGATGCTGAAATATCAAGTAATTTTGTTAGCACCTGAAATAATAATTTGCATGTAGCACATAAATGTTGGTTTAAAGCTTTTAATTATTTTCTAAAGGCATGAAGGCCCACAATTATTGACTGCAGTTGTGGGCCAAAATTGATTCATTTAAGACATATTTGAGAAAAATTGTGAACACTGCGTGGGTCCCATACTAATTCTTACAAATTTTAACCCAGCAGAAAAATTAAATTCTCACATAAATTTAGGATTCTGACAGCTCAATATTTCATAATTATGGTTTGATTCTTCATCATTATTCCCTTCTTCATCAAGGTGATATTGGAGAGTTCCCAAAAGGAGCCCAATTATTGCAGTTCTCAGACCATGTTTTCACATAGCAAGAGTCTGAATTTGTGCATTTTGTATTAAGCAGGTATTTCACAGGAGCCAGGAAACCATTTACCCATCCCCCAAATAGTATCTTTTATGAAGTGGTGCAGTGGTGGCACCCTGTTTCTGGTGTAGTGAAGCTTGGATGTTTTTTGAGGTCACCTACTCTTTATAGGGCTTGGGTAGGACTGAAAAAGAGTTTTTAACTCTTACCTATGGAGTACTGCTTTTTATAACTGAGAAAATAAAATAGTACTTTGGATTTCTTCAAAAGAATTTCAGTATTATGGAATATATCAAATATATATGTTCCCATACCTGAAGTACACTACTAAACAGGAAACCATTTTGTTTTGAAATGATATCTTTACAGTTTGTTTCGTCACATTTACTTTATTAGGTTTTTAAGGGGCTATGGTATTCCCTGTGGGGGAAGAGCTGTTTCTTAAGTTCTGGTAGATACTTTCAGTAGATATTAGATGAAAATGCATAATCAGTGTCACTGTAATGTCTCTGACAGTAATATTTGCAGGGATATCTATCCAGACATGATTTATCAGCATGGGGCTATTCTAGGGTGTTAGTGGATGATGTATCTTTGAACTTCACAAACAGGTCCATTCTCAGAAATGAGTTGTTTGTATACACTAATGGTTGTGTAGAGTTTTAAGGGAGGGAGAGTATTAAAATTAATTAATATAAAAATGGAAGAAAATATAAATATAATTCCCTTTTTTTTTTTTTCAGTGGATCTTTTGTAACAACTTGGGCATTATGATCTCCAATGTTGTCATTTTTTTCAGCTGTAAATCTGTTTCCCTGAATGTACCTTGTTCACTTGTACCAATGGACAGAGATAGAAAAAAAGCTTCATGCCTCTCAGTCAGATGGACCCAGCTAACTGAGTGTAGGTAATGACAAAGGCTATGTCAATCAGTGCAATGCAGAAGAACAAAAAGGTATTTGGTGTTCATTGCACCTGCAGAAAGTCTTTGGTGTACTACAGCCAGTATCACTGTTGGAAGAAGAGGAGACTTGTCACTGGTGTTAAGCTGGGCTTTGAGTATCATATAGGCACACCAAAAGTGGGCTGTGAAAAGTGTATTGCCTTCCTGATTATATTGGATACAGGATACAAGTGCAGACCAGTTGTAATAAAGGTGTTGCAGAATTCATGACTTTTGCCTTGGCAAGGTTGTCCTCTAAACTTCTGGCTCTGAAACTGAATATGAAATGTTTTCCCATGAAATATTGCTGAATTACATTTTTGTGTTTCTGGACTGTTTTATTCTTTCGCCCGAATGCAGTTCTCCATGGAAAAAAGGCGTTCTGATTGTGGATGTTATTTTTTCTCATGCTTCATACATTTATACACATAATGCTGTTTAATTTTTCTTATCCAGTACTTCAGTGGGACTTCTGGTGCGACTGAGGACAGCTTGCATGAGTAAGAGCTCTTAGGATCAAAGGCTTTAAAATATGTTGTTCTTCTTAAGTCGCTGATGGCAGTCAGTGAGTACACACAGAAAAATGACACAAAGAACTGCTTATGAGCAAGCCTCATTTGAAAGCAGGTGCTGTTGTAGTTATACAGCAGAAGACTCAGTTCACAAGTTGTCCGCAGACTACAGAAGAAAGAAGGTTTAAAGGATTGTCTCATTGACCCAGCTTGATCTGTGTTTCAAAGGCAAAGCTGGAAGTGTACTACAATGAGCTTCACATATTGATCAGTACAAGGAAAGAATGACATAGCTCAGCCCATGCCATTGTCCTTCTTTTACTTTTATCTCCTGCCCCTGCTTCTGTTCAAGGTAAAAAAAAGAGTTGCAATTAGTTCATCTGAAAGAGATTTGACTTCCTACTCAAAATCTGGAAAAGATGCTGAGAAATCACAGGTGTCTGGGAGGGGTATATTTTTACTTTATACATTTTTAGCTTCACTCAACAAATAAATATTTCTAAATGAAGAAAGAGAAGTTGAAAGATTGGTTCCTTCCTTTTCTCTCTCTCTCATACACACATGCATGCATGCATGCACGTACACACACACACAGAGACACACTAGTTTTGCAAACTGAAATGAATATGGACATCACTGTGAATAATCTCTCAGCTCCTCGTTTTCCATTTTTGTGGGGATAATGAAATCAATTTAAAAAGACTAACAACAAAGTGTTTTCCCATGAGTCAAAACTAATTTTCTGATATGAATGAAGGAGTTCTATACAGTGAATAGTGTGGAGTACAGGAAAAATTTTAATGACCTAGATGTGGGTGGTCGTATTACTCACAAGTGGCAATGTATGAATTATATAGGTCAGTCTCAGCAAAAACAGATGCCTTAGCTACCAATAATCCCGATTACAGAAACCAGAAAGAAGAATTACAGCTTATAATTGGTTTATAAAAAAATCTCTGATGGAGCTGTTGCCTTGTTATTAAAACAGTTGAATGTTGACTCAGCTAACTTTTACATAATCATCCACCCGATGGAATTTGCATCACCCACTTTAGGTTCCCTCAGACAATGAAGAAGAACAATTAATTAAGCAGGGGTTGCACCGAAGCCAGCATGCTAACTGTTTACTGTCAAAGATAGTTACTAGAAAACTCAGATAGTTAGTACAATTATATTGGCAACATCTGGAAAAAAAATGTTTTAAGCCTTTCTTGCCCTGGGCCTCCCAGAGCTGCTTCCTATTGTGTAGGATGCCCAGGTCTTTATCGTCCCTTTGAGTTTGACAGAATATCTTTGAAGGACTAAGAGTAGTTCAGAACTTTACAACTGCAGTGCAGGAGAAGAAAGAGACGCCATCACACTTTTATGTTCCCAAAGTCTAGTATGAAGTCACCATCAGATTTTCCTAGACAGGAGCAGAAATGGAATTAAAATCTCCTAAGTCTGAAGGAGTGCTCCTGGTAGATCTTTATGAAGCTGGGATGGGAGGGAGGCAGAAAACTTTTCAGCTTGGTCAAGACTAAATTGTACTGAGTATCTTCAAAAGCAGAACTTTGGGTGCCAAAGGAACTTGGTGTGTGAAAACGTGGATGGTTCAAAAGCCTAAAGATTGTGTACACCTCCTTGTCTAGGTAGAAACTAAGTGGAATGCTGGGGGACTTGCATTTGGAGACATGCTAATGGACATGAGATGTTTATACCTTTTCTGACTATCTCTGTGGAGCTATTGCCTGGACAAAAGTGACCCCAAGATTGTATAGAAAGATGTCTCCATATATGAAAATACTGCCCTATCTATCTGTCTTTTCACGTGCAGTAAATGAACCAACCTGTGCCAAAAAGCTCTTTTCCATATGTAAAAAAAATATTTTCTTTGGGACCCAGGACTTGAATTAAATGCTTTTTCATTTGGAAGCTTGGGACTACCTTTTTTATCAACGCCATATAGCAGTTTCTAGATCTGCAGGTCCACCAGCCTTGGGACATGAAAGCTGTTACATTTCTATTCATAATAATTTTATTTGGCTTGTTGCTTGGAAGAAAAACAAAGCTATGCATTTCAGTCATTATAAAAGGCCATTATTAATTTATTCTTGTTGTGCTAGAACTTGATAGTCTGTCTGTGTGCTTAAAATGCTTTTGTATCTTCTTCTTTGTTATCTCCTAGGCATGTAATTTAATTAACGCATGTACACTGCTTTGAAGATGTAAAGCGATATATGAATGCTTAAAGTGCCAAATTAAGGCTTTCATGGGTGAAACTTTGGGGCAGGAGGCAAAAAGTACAACATACAAGCAGCAGTGCTTGAAGGCAATTACTCCTGCAAAGGGCAGAAGCAAATATGATGCCCCAGAATTGCTGTGGGGAACAAAAAAACAGTGTCAACCATTGAAAAAGCATTTGGCTTTTGCTACCATCCAATGATGAAGAATCAAGTGCCTGCTGCTATTCAGTTCTCTAGTTCCCTTTTTAATATGATGGATTATTTTTCATGGTGACTTCACCATGCAATCCTGGGAATGATCCTTGCTTAGTCAGGGCTCCGTGTCAGAGTTGTTTTGCAGTGAAAGGCATATATAACCAAGCTACTTTAGGACTTCAGCTGAGTCGGTAGCATTAGTCCCATAATACTACAGTGTCTTACACACAGGTATGCAAAGAGCTGGGTTGAGAAGAATGAACTGGCTGTTAAAAAAAAATTGTGGACTTGAGACCCAGTAGCTTTCTGCTAGTTTAAATTTGTAGAATTTTGCTGCCAATTTTAGGCAGCAAAGATGGAGTCAGTTGTCTAACACAGACAACTAGTACCATTTGAAATGCTGTATCTAAGTCTGGACTAGAATATACGGTGTAAGCCCTGTTGGGAACACATGCCCTCCCAGAGCAGCAGCTGAAGCTCAGGAGAGCATTGATCTGCCAGTCCTGACTGCCAGCCCTGCAGGGATGTTAGAAGATGTTAGGATGTTTCAGAATGGCATTGGCTGCCTATGTTTATGCAACCGAATCCCATCCATGCAGTCAAGTGCCACCATTTGGCATGAGAAAGAGTGATAGTGTCATGGCTTCTATTCATTTCTGTGCCATTAATCTCTCTTCTTCTGGAACCTTAGCATGCAGAACACATCAACCCAGTATCAAAACTGTTAGTTACAGAATACATTAAAAAAGTCAGATTTTAACTAAAAGAAAATAAAATTGCTCCAATGCGTTCCTCAGATGGAATTCCCTACCAATGACCAGGTTCATCCTATTTAGGCTTTGTCAAGCACTTTGCAGTTGTCATGACTTATGGCACCCTGCCCCAAAGTCCAGCCAGTCAACACTCATACCATGTTGTAGACTAATACGGGAGAAACACTTACTTTTTCTCAGCTGGAAATTGTTTGTGCTTTATTGTGATCTTAAAATATGCTACCTGATGTGGGAAGATTTTCTCTTTTTTCTATGTGCGCATTATCTTATTTTTGGGTGGAGGTGGGGAAGAATCAGCAAATCAGCATTTTTATCACTGACTGACACGTTCACGTCTAGGATTGAGGGGGGGATGGGGATGAAAGCGGGACCACTAAAGAGGTGCTGAATGCCTTCTTTGCCTCAGTCTTTAGCAGTGGAGTAGGGTGTCCCCCGAGTACCCAGACCCCTGAACCACCAGTAAGGGGTGGGGAGCAGAGTGAAGCCCCTGTAATTCTAAGGGAGATGGTAAGGGACTCACTCCAAAACCTTGACACAAACAAGTCTATGGGCCCAGATGGGATTCACCCGAGGGTACTGAGGGAGCTGGCAGAAGTGCTTGCGGAGCCACTGTCCATCATCTACCAACAGTCCTGGCAAACTGGGGAGGTCCCAGCCGACTGGCGTCTAGCAAACATGACGCCCATCCACAAGAAGGAGTGGAAGGATGATCCAGGGAACTACAGGCCTGTCAGTCTGACCTCGGTGCCTGGGAAGGTGATGGAGCAGATCATCCTG
>JAOQGH010000001.1:173206066-173238233 GCA_025769975.1 Gallinago jamesoni | reverse complement strand
ACCAAGTTGGGTGGGAGTGTCGATTTGCTGGAGGGTAGAGAGGCTTTGCAGAGGGATCTGGACAGGCTGGATGGATGAGCTGAGACCAACGGAATGAGTTTCAATAAGGCCAAGTGCCGAGTCCTGCACTTGGGCCACAACAACCCCAGGCAGCGCTACAGGCTTGGGGAAGAATGGCTAGAGAGCTGCCTGGTGGAAACGGACCTGGGGGTGTTGATCGACTGTTGGCCCAACATGAGCCAGCAGTGTGCCTAGGCGGCCTGTATTAAGAACAGTGTGATGAGTAGGACCCGAGAGGTGATTGTCCCCCTGTACTCGGCACTGGTGAGACCTCACCTTGAGTACTGTGTCCAGTTTTGGGCCCCCTACCACAAGAAAGACATTAAGGTGCTGGAGTGGGTCCAGAGAAGGGCAATGAAGCTGGTGAAGGGTCTGGAGAGTAAGTCTTATGAGGAGAGGCTGAGGGAGCTGGGGTTGTTCAGTCTAGGGAAGAGGAGACTGAGGAGAGACCTTATCGCTCTCTACAACTACCTGAGAGGAGGCTGTAGAGAGGCGGGGGTTGGTCTCTTCTCTCAGGTCACAGATGATAGGAGAAGGGGTAATGGCTTAAAGTTGTGCTAGGGGAGGTTCAGGTTAGCTATTAGGAAATATTTCTTTACTGAAAGGTTATCAGGCATCGGAATGGGCTGCCCAGGGTTGGTGTTGTTTTGAGTGTGGTGTGTGTGGGTGTGTTGTGTTTGTGTTTGTTTGTTTGGGTTTTTTTGGTTTTTTTTCATTGTTTGGACTAGATGATCTTAAAAGGTCCCTTCCAACCTAGGTGATTCTGTGATTCTGTGATACTGATGGGTTTTACCTTGTACATGTTTATTATATTATTCACAACAGGATCCCTATTATTAAGTGGATGAATGTTACTATTCATTCAAAACAGATGCACATTAAGTGACAGTCACTGAGTCTTTGCCTTTTATAAGTCAAGGAAATCAGTACAAAGTTGGCTATCATTTGACACAATTACATCAGTCACTTTGCAAAAGATAGCTATCCTTTAGTACCAGCAATACCATCTTAATTTCTGCTGTGTAGCTTGCTGTTGCCATGGGGTCCTACCTTAGTTATGTTCTTGATGTTATTTTTACAAGAATCACTAGATATCATGCAGCAAAACTCATTATCAGCTTTCTTAGGTTGCAGTACTGTATCTTTCTTTATTTCCTTTCCTGATAAACAGTGAATAGGCAAAAGGTTCATCTTTTATACAAATATGTAAATCTCTGTTGCCACTAGTCTTTCAGTTTTGACTTTCACTTTAATTGCCCCAGGAAAACAATTTATAAATTTTAGCTTTTTTTTTCCTCTAGAGATGTATACATTTTCAGATTCAATCATTATAATGATGAGCATGTGTTGCAGAAACATATTTAAAGCCGCATATACCTGTCATGGAAATTTTTTTTTCAGTATATCTAAGTAAAATTTATCCTAATCACTGTATCCATTTTTCAAAGGCAACAGAACAACAAGACATTTCTGGAATTGCATTTAATGATGACAGCTGAAAGATATAGTAGTGTGTGAAAAAGCCTATATGTAGAGTCACATTTCTCTTTTTATTGCTAGTTCAGTGTATCTTGTGTACTCTTGATGAGCCTGTGTAGCCTTAGTTTATGTAGAGGCTTGAATGAAATGAAGGAGGTGCTGTCATGTTGTTACCAGCACAAGGTTTAGATTTTTCTAGAAAAAGGTCCCCTCATGCCAACATATCAGCTTTTACAAAGCTCTACCTTGCTGTCCTGTATGTGACTGAAATTTGACTCTAGCACTTCTAGAGTCAGAACTAAGTTTCTTTTATTTGCTTCTGTAGAAATAAAAAGAGCAAAGGCATGTATATGATCTAAAAGTAATCCATCTATAGTGCCCACTGCCTGAATAGGTTGACTAATGATAACTGATGATTATCTGCTTGGAAAATAATGGGCAAATTTCCCTTGCTGTAACTTCACTGACTTCAGACTGCACAGTTTTTTAATTATAGCATGTTCAAACCAGACTCAATAAAGAACTAGTAGATGTGCTAAAGGGAAAAATCCTCCTTTGGTCGGGTGTCAGACTATTACTATTATTTATTTAAGTGCTTCTAACGTGGCAGTCTTGACCTACTTGGTCTTTTCTTCTGCTAATGGCTGTGAAATTGAAACAATTCACTTGGCATTTCAGACTGTCATTAAAAAAAAATGCCCAAGAATGCCAGAATGGAGACATTTCTTGCCCATTTATGTCACTACAAGCTGCTTAAAAGAGTTGCTTTGCTACACTGTTCACAGTGAAGAGGACATAAAACCCTCTTGTGACAAATTATTGTACTTGGAGTACAAAACCCAGGTAAATTCCTTTCAGCCACTCTATGATTGGTTGTTTTTAAAAATATCAGACAAAATCTTTAACCTTAGCCTCAGTGGAAGGCTTCTTGTTTAGTGGGGTTATACCTGAACTCATAGTGCCCCCCCCTGCCATGTTTCTTTAAAAAATAATGAATTGTCAGTTCCTGCAGTGAGAAACTCAGCTGATGCAATATGATCATTGAATAGCATTGGGGTGTCTTGTCATTGTGAAAATGTGTTTGGGGAGCTGTACAGAGTAGCAGAGAAAGGAGCTGCAGGTCCTGACTACGACGTGAACTTCATATGGGAGCTTCTGTAGGTCATTTCTCCTGCCTCACTTTTCCTACATAATTCTTTATTTTACATTAATTTACACTTTTAAATTTTCCCTTTTCAGTGAAAGTGGTGCTATTTAAGGGATTAGTCAAGCATTTTTCAAGTGCTTTATTGATGAAAGACACGAAATAAGTGCTATACAAGTGTATGCAGGTCCACCGAAGTAATCATTTAACAAGCAAACAGTCTTCAAGGATACTGATGTAAGACATGGACAGGAGCATAGGTGCTAAAATCTTCTCAGAAATGCAAGGAGCTATATGGGAGGCATCTGTACACAGAGAAAGCAATGACAGAACCCTTATGCAGCTAGTCCCAGTTCTCCCTTTGCTCTTAGCATCTCATCAGACCTCCCTACCTTCTTCCTGCACCTTTGCTCCCAGCTTATCCTCTCTATTCACCAGGGTCCCACTAACCAGTACCACTGTAGTCTTTCTCTTAACTGCAGGCTTGCAGATGGTGTTGGCTCCTCCCTTCCTCCTTTCCCAGACTGATTGGAAAGGCAGTCTGGAAAAGATTTATGCTCTTGGCAAAAGAGCATGGAGAACATGGAGAGAGGTGCTACACTGCTGGAAAATGGACCAAGAGGCTGCTTCTTGGCCATAATTCTTCCTAGTCCTTCCAGCAGTGGTGGCAGCGGTTACCTTCCTTCTCTCTGGCTGGAGATCCCAATTCCTTGCTCCCCAGCTCTCCAGCACCCACCTCACTTTCTGTTGTAGCCCATGATGGGGTGGAAAAGGATGAGTCCAGTTTCCTGCCCACACAGTTGCTCCCTGTTTGTCCCTGGGTCTGTGGGCTATGAGATGGACTATGTTAGTTCACTTCCTCACATCACATGTTCAGCAGGATTGAAGGATTTAGTGCAAGGTGCAGAGGACTGGGAATTATTTCTTCTAACAACCTGGAATAATTTTTCAATTTATTCAAGCTGTCCTCTCTGCAAGTAAACTGAACAATTAAAGGGTATTCACTTATTTTTCATGCACTGAAAGTATGAATTTTTCATTACATTCCAATTCACATTTTTTTTCCCCAGCTTCATTAACTGTCTAGTGTGAACTTTATTGTCTACACATTCATACGCTTTAACTAGCTGGTGTGTTTGGGGGAATATCTTGCAGACTCTGCCTTCTCTTCCTCTCTACACAAGTCTTGTTATTCTCTGAAATGGAAAAGAGAAAGAAAGAGAAGAATAAATAATAATTAAAAGGCATGTTTCTTTTCAGGCAGCAGCACTCAGCATTCCGCTGCAAACCATGCTGTGTAGGATCTTGTAAACCTTGATTGGAAACATATAATCATATTAAAAATGTGTATATTTCTTCTTTCCCTCCCTCCTCTCCACCCTGAGAATTAAACACAATGTGGGTTTCAAGGGGATTTTGCTCTGAGAAACAGCTGCGTTCTCTGCTAAGATTACTCTTTCCATAGAGCCTCAAAGAAGTGAGTTTTTAAAAGCTTATTAAAGACAAAGTTGGAGCAAATAGACTGGCAGGCTATAGTTACGTCCATTTCAAGTGAAAAAGACAGCACTTTTCAGTGACTCCTCTGAGGGTGTGTAATGAAAACTATTTGGGAGATATCCCCACCGTGAATGCCCAGCTGCCTAACTCAGATCTATTGCAGCAGTTCAGGGATGAAATAGAGAGTGACCTGACCCGATTAAACCTTGACGGTGCCCCGCTACCAACGATACGCACGCCTGAAGCGCTGGCCCCGTCCACGAGGGTGCGTGCACGCTGTTAATGTCCTGGGCTGTGTTTACAAAGTCATTGAAGTCAGCGTGATGTTGGACAGTGGCAGGAACAGTCTATTCCAATCTAATGCACAAAAAGGCTGTCACACAGGAGGAGAAAGACTACATTTAGTTGCAGTGTAGCTGTGAAAGTGGACTATTAACTTCTAATACGGCTCTTTTCTTTTTTTTTCTCTTTTCTTTTTATTTTTTTTTTTTTTTTTTTTTTTTAAGTTCTGGAAAGCTACAAAGACACAGCATTAAACCTGTGACTGCCAGAGAAAGAGAGAGCAAGCAGGGGCGGATTGGGGAGGTCTCAGGTCAGGGCGTTGTGTTGTGAGCACTCCCTTCCCCCTGGGGCTGGCGATGGTTGCCCTCCGTCCTTGGCCACCTTTTAATGCTAATGTTATAGGGCTTGGTCCCACTCAGAAACCTACGTACCCTGTTGAAAGCTTAGCCCTGCGCGTGGGCAGAGCGGAAAAAAAGAAGGTTCCTGAAATAAATCCAGGTGACAGTGCTGAGATTTTGGCACCAAATGTTTTCCTTTTGGCTGTGTAGGATGATGGCATCTGGCTAATTAGGCAGCATCAATACTACAAGGACTTGGACCGTGTAAATTTAGCGTGCTGGGTCTGGGGCTTGAATCTTGATCTGGGGCTGCTTGCTCTCCTAATATGTGCCTATCACTGATTGCATTTTTGTGTTTGTGGATTTGTATTTTACTTAGGTAACAAGTTCTGAAGTTTGACAAAAAACCCAAAGAAATTATTTATTTCTCAAATGGTCCCTTTTCCATTTCTTAGATGTTTCATAGTACTGATTCAGGCTTCAATGTCTCTCAGGAGGGAGATGGAGAAGTGTTTAATGACCAAAGCAAGGCCATGTTAACAACACTGGCTTTGTTTTGGACAATCTAATTCCAGCAAGTGTGAACTTCATCAGACTTTAAGCACCTGTCCCTGTGGCACTTCAGAACAGCAACCTTCAACCACACGCCAAAACCTGAAGTCAACTCTGCTCATTTGGGACATGCATTTTGAAACACAAAGTTTCCTGGCATCTGAAACAGATAGTCTGCATCAAATGGTTCTAAATACTATTTAAAAGAGTAGAAAAGTGTGAAGAAAAAATATATATATTCTGATTTATTATCCTGACAGAGAAATGTTTTAATAAGTCTCTGATCCAAGCCCTCCACCTAGTCTAAGGTCCACCAAGTAAGAGGTGGAGGTGTTAGTCATGTAGTAAAGTTGCTGGCTTCTCAGATATTTACGCTGGCATTGGCTTTTCTTTCTTGCTTAAATATCACTTTCTTGCTTAAATATCACTTGGTGTTTTATATGGGGTCTCTGGAATGTAAAAGGTGTCTCTCATTTGCCAGGATTTAGTCACATTTTATGAGGCTCATGGTTCCAATGGAGAGAAATTTTATCTTTTGGAGTAATTCAATGAAGCTTTGGAGATAGGTCTATAACAAAGTATTCACTTGTTATCTTTAATATTTATATTACTCCCTA
The DNA here is from genome assembly GCA_025769975.1 of Gallinago jamesoni. Lineage (NCBI taxonomy): Eukaryota > Metazoa > Chordata > Aves > Charadriiformes > Scolopacidae > Gallinago > Gallinago jamesoni. The sequence continues at coordinate 173,232,264 of JAOQGH010000001.1, read as the reverse complement.
GAGACATCAGTTGAGATGAGGATCTGCAGTGACAGTGCATCTACTTATCTGTTGGAAGAGACAAGTTTTAAACATTTTTGCTGAAAATGAGGTGGTGTTGTTACCATTTTACAGAAAAATATTAAGCGAATGGAAATTAGAGTTAAGACTAGGCACTGAATCCAGATCTTCTGAGTTCTGTTTTGCAGATATATTATTCCTGTTCAGATGCATAAATAGACTGTTTCCACTAAATGTGTAAATTCCCTGAGAACCTTAAACAAGCTGGTGTTTCAAAGTCTGACTCTACATTTCAGAGTGAATGTTCAATAAAGAGGGGGAGACAATGGGAAAAAAACATGTGGTATTAACTGGGAAAGTTTACCTCTCACGTCAGTGGAACCTGTTTTTGACTCACACACTGTCATTAATGAATGAATGTTTACAATTTAGGCAAACATTGGGAAGCCTATTTGTATCAGGGCGTATGGTAAAATGAACGGTTTCTTATGTGCACTCAGGATGGGGCAAGAGGAGGTTGGTGAGAACTTGAGAACTTCATTCCAGCCAGTGCCACTCAGCCAAGGCCCCTGCCTGCTGCAGGGCTAAGCACTTGCTGCAGTTTGGGATTGATCCATCACAGGGGAATACTATCATCTTATTGTTTTCATTTGGGTTGCTAAGGGCAAAATTTTGGCTGTAATATATTTATTACTGGAAATAATTGTGGAAAGAAGACAAGTTTCCTTAGCCCAGGTTGAATCTGCAGGCTGGCAGTTGGAGCAAAAACGTCTTTGTGTGGGAAATTAGTGAATTTCCCTTGAATGTCTCTGGGGGAAAATCAACACGGAGCCCCCTGAATCCTTACGCTCTCTTAACAAAGTCAGGTTTAGAGCTGAAACACATTTTAACCCCAAACTGGTATAAAAGACCATGCCAAATTACACGTACACTATCTGAATAGGGAAGTTGTACTCTAATTGTTGGATATAAGCTTGACTGCCTTTGAATTAACAGTTAAAGCTGTATTCATTAATCTGAACAGGGAAGAGCGGGCAGACTGTCACAACATACCTCAGTTCAGTAGTCATGCAGAGCAGGTGAGAGAATGCTAACCGTTTACAAAGTGAAGCAGCTGATCTCCATCAGCCCCATCACTTAATGATGAAGAGAAAAAGGCAACCAGCTGCAATATCTGGAGAAAGATTTATGACATATCTGGAAGTCCAGAGTCCCAACAGGCAATGTACAACCTACAACTACCCAAAATGATTAGACTTAATGCTTTTAAATGCTTTACCAACTCAAGAACTACTAAGGACACAATTCATAAATCTATTATGGTCCATTTGCTGTACATGCAGCTTCTGGGGAAAAGAAATTCCGTAGGGAAATAAGCATGAAATTCAAAGAAAGCATTGGGCACCAGAATGTCAATGCAGAAAGAAAAGGACCTGACCCCAAAATAGGGATGAGGTAAGGTGAGATACAAATTTTCTCCAAACAGGAGCTCATTAAGGGAACATCCTGGGTTCATAAAACTAGGTTGAACACAATTTCAGTGCTTACTGAAATTTTCACTTTTTATCTTTTTTGTTCTATTCTTTTCTAGTTTAAGAGAAAAGCTAAGGATTAACAGATTTGCCACTGAGAAATCTGGATATTTAACTTCTAGATGGCATTGCTGTTGAATGGAAATTGCTGTTGTGTATGAACAGTGACATAAAAACTCTGGCAAGTCTTGCTGGGATAACTTAAGATGTTACTGTCCCCAGTTGTCTGTCCTACCTCTCTGCCAGAGGATGCCACTGCCCTCATGGAAATTGGCATAAAGGAATTGCCAGCGCTCCACCTGCTCCACTTTACATTCTGGCATTTTAGTTAAATCCACCTTCATCATCAGCGTGAGCTAAAACCAGTCAGGCTAAGACTTTATTTTTTTTGCAGACTTTATTACTGGTGTGATATCTGCCAGCAGAGAGGTAGGGGTTGGAGTTATTTGAGTCAACAACATTTTAAACACAGCCAGACTTATAAACGCTAGCATATAAAAAAATGAGCTTTTGTTTTTGGTTTTGCCTCAGTCTTGCCTACTGACAATATTATGGAGCGGGACACAGCAGAGGCAGCAATTCCATAGATAATCATTGTGAGAAGGAGCATTCATCTGAAAGAAATTAAATTGTTTCTGCAAGTGTATCTCAACTGGAAGTGTAGTCACAATTGGAAACAGCTTGGAAATTGCTGATCGTAACAGTCTTGTAAACACTACTTTTGAGAGGCCTGTGCTAATGTGAGTTGCTTGTCCAAATCACCTGGGACAAGTCTTCAAGTGACCATTTCATCACGCTACAACTGATTCTCTGAGTTGAAGCAACACCTTTCAGGAGTGAAACATACAGTGAGCCTTAATAAAACACATAATTGTTTGCAGGTTCCCTACCTGGATGTTTCTAGTTACCTAGAGAGGGACGCTGAGCGGTACCAGCTGCACCATGCCTCTTGGATTTTTGTGTGAAACTCACCTGGGAAGAATCCAGAATATTGGTGGAAATTACATGTGCTAAAAGACAGCTCTTGGCGATGAGATGGGGAATGAGAAGTCTCACACAGGGCAAAGTCAGTGGGATCAGCCATGTGGAATCACCATTTCTTCAGTACAAATTAAATATTTTCTGTCTTCATTTTCCTTTACAAGAGAGGCTTTGTAAAATTTGCTCTCACTGATGGAAAGTGGTTTATAGTTTCTCACTGTAGCTGTATCTGAATAGCCTGGAGATAGACTTTATATGAAAGAAAGGAGGTTTTCCAATCTATCCGAATAAAGCACTAGTGAAACTTTCATGAGAAAACCTACACTCCTTCATAAGAAATTTGGATATATCTCAGAAAGATTGCCTGCTTCTGAATGTGGAAATGACACAAGTAATACATACTATGCTATTTTCTGTTTTCAGATTAATAGCCCATAGTCAACATGCAGCCTAGGATCTATTTTCACACACAGAAAAAGTCACCCTCTTTCATGAAGCATGAGGCGTGAATAATCTTCCTTCTTCTTGATTTTTTTTCCCCCTAGTGCCATTCAATTCCACTCCCTAGCTTAAAAAAAAATAAATAATGATCTGGGAGGCAGATTTGTTATTGATGCTGTGCCATGGTTAGTCTGGAATACCAAGCCTCCAGTATCAGATTTTATGGATGTTGGATCCACCTAATCACAGATTTGTTGGTATTTTCTCTATGACTTTTCAGAAATATCTACTAAAACCAGGCTTATCTGCAATTGTCACAGAATGCAATTCTGTGGTGTGCAGAGGACTGTGCTACCTGAACCACATATCTCTATGGCAGCTCCCCAGGTCCCTACATACAGCTGCCAAAAATTAATGTTTATTCTGATACTTAGCCAAGCTGAGTATTGTATGCCTTGAGATGCCTGTGACAAAGGTAAGTTCATCTTTGAAATATCCATTAGGTCGTTCAGGATCTCAGTACTTAGGCAATATAAATTCATTGAATTAAAATTAGTAATTTAACTTTTAAACATTCATACTGGAATCAAAACAGAGTGCAGGATGAACAAAATTGTTTACCTGTTAAATTTGTAAATGGTGTTTATATATTTTTCATATTTGTTTCTATTTCTTGTTTGATTTTTTGTTCCAGAGCCAAACTGACATTTAAATGTCTTTGTGCATTTTTCTGACTTTTTCTAAACCAGTGACAACAATTTTTACTTCAGGCCTGTAAGGTGCCATTATGTCCGAAGTGTGCTGACTGAGCAATGTTCACACCATGAAGACAAGAATGGTAAGCATGTCAGGATCAAGATAAAAATAGACTGATGCATTGGCTAGTCTTGTGAAAAACTCTTATTTCTGTGTAGATGTGCCTTGGTCTCCATTACACTTCTGCACTAAGGGTACTCATATAGCTCATCTATGAATTGACAAGGCAAACTAAAAAAGAGAAAGCAGTACATGTGCTTATTCATTTTGAAAGTAAAAGAGATGAGTTAATTTCTTAAGTCAAAGCCTAGGTGCTCAGCTGTATATCATATATTATCTTCAGTAATCTACTGTAACAGAAAAGGAGCAGAGTGGTGAGGCATACTTATTCAAACCTCAGATACACTTCTTGAGCATAATGAGTGAACATAGCCTTCAGTGCTCCCATTTGTATTCCTGCCTGCTAGTTTGAAAGTAGGAAAAGGGGCTGGGCATGCTTACATGAAGACAGATGTGTAAGCATCTGCATTGGGCATTGCATGAAAAATAGCAAATGATGCCAATGGTATTAGTCAAGTCTTTACATGTATTCCCATGTCATTTTTAGAGATCTAGAAGCAACATGTTGGTAGATTTTGATTTGCAAACTGAATGGCGAGTGGATGATGGATTCCATGCTGTGCTTGGACACAGTTTCCAACTCCCTCCTACTCTGTGAGAAATGACTGCAATCATAAACCCACCACATAATGAAGACTTCAGTAGGAGCAGGAAACACTACCACACCAGGAATTTGCAGGACATCTGGTAAATCAACAACATTATCACAAACATCATGGCCAACAGTCTGAGCTGTAGCAACGGTATATTCATTTTCCAAATGTTCCAACTGAGAAAGCTACTCGGACCATTCCCACTATACACCAGATGGTTGATTGGTAAGCCAATATTTTCTCTATACACAGAAGCTTACTCTTCCATCATTCCGAAACATTTTGCATTGGGACCAGATATTTTATTAGAGACAGGATTTTCTCTGGCCCATGTTCTGCTGAGGAAATATATATGCTGTAGAACATACACACCACAATATGGCCAACTCCAAGATACTGGAAGAAGTGTCTTGTTCATTTGATCTGCTACAGTCCACAGACAGATGAGAAACCTCTGTGACAAACTGGCCCCCTTCCATTTTGAATGATGATAAACATATTTTAAGTGAACTATAATGCATTATATTGTAATAAATATGACACAATATCAAGCCCATATGAAAATGAATCATTCTGTAATATAGAGGGTCAGAGAGCCACAAAACTACTCTAGTGATATAGTAGCTCAGGCTAGTGCTTAGTGTATGATAATTTAGGCTCTAAGTAATTAGCATAGCACAATTTGTAGTGCCTTAGTCAAGCAAAACTATCTGCAAAATCAGTGGAAATTTTCCCTTACTGAATATGTACTTCTGATAAAACTTGAGAATAGAAAGCTGAATTGACTTTGTGTGTTGACTTTGCAAAGTGTTATTCAATTTGTAATAGTGACTTTGCATAAAAACAAAGAAAAAAATCCTTGCATTACTAAAACTTCCAGTCTTATTATTAGACTGATAATAAAGGTTTTCATGTAAACATTTGTTTGTCTTCTGTTTATCTGTGTTATAGCTGTAGCTGTAAATCACTGGATAGGTTCCTAGCTCCATTCAAACTTTGTAAAGCATCCTAAAAAAGGCAAGAATTTCCTTAAAGGTGTCCCAGTTTGATATTTGTTTCTTCTATGACACTGAAGAAAAATATAGTATTTATATGTGGTGCAGGTGGTATGGCCTGTAATCATGATTATCTGGTATACTTTTAAAAACATTAGGCTACTTTTTCCTTGCAACTTCCCCAAACTCTGACTATTTGACCCCAATATTTCCATGGCCAGTGTGTATGTCAGGCTGCTGTTTTTGAGGAAATATCAGCAGCAACAGTAAAGCTTTTGCAAAAGGCTAGGAAAATATGTTGCCTTGTTATTTTTGAATTCTCCTAGAGTTTATCAGGTGAATTTTAGTACTATATTCGAGGAAAGATATGAAATTAAGCAGCAGGATTAACCTAGATGTCGGGAACGTGCCACTTGCTTAGTTCTACATCCATAAATAAACTCAAGAGAGAATTAGTAGAGATTGGAGGCTACATTCTCTGAAGTGTCCATACTTTGTGAGTTTTATTGATCCAGGTATACAGAGGGTGAGTTGGATTTTTCCTGAAACTGTTCTTCCTAGCAGTTAGAAGTGGCAGGCTGGTTATTGGAGCTGGATAATGTAGTGACATATTTCAGTCAGCACTCACACACATATGCATGTTCACTCAATAAAATATCTGAATAGACACCTATATCCTTACACATTTTACTCAGAACCTATGCTTCCTTTCAACTTCCCAAATTTTTCAACTCCTCCACTTCATCTCTTTAAACCCTGATTGCACAAAGCCATATTTATATGCTTAACTTAAGGTCGGTAATTCCACTGAAGCCAACAGAACTCATGTATGTAAAATTTTAAGTATGTTTGCAGGATTTAGCATTAAAGTCTGAGATCTCTGAATTTGGACATCTAAGAGCTTCATGACCTTTCAGGCATGGATTATCCCTATTTTCTACAGAAATAGTGCTGAACGTACTACTTGTGCTTAGGAATAACAGAGGCTCTCCAAAGGAGTGCTGGCCTCCTTTGGATGGAAGCGTGGTATTACTTTGGTTGCAAAAGGTGAATAACAGAGACAACACAGAAGACTTTCCAGCCTGGATAAGTCAAGACAGAGTAGTTCAAATCCTGGTCTCAATAAAGTAAATGGCAGCTATGCCCTGTGACTTTAACTGTCAGTGAAGAAAAACGACTGTGTAATTGTTAAAATCTGATACTGAGCTGGTAGCAAAGAGATTGCATTTCACGGTTACAGAAATGTTTGTCTTTTGTTTTGTTTTGTTGTGTTTTGTTTTTTTAAACCCAAACAAAACATCAGAAAAAGATAGGCCAATGCATTAAAACAGGATTTAACAGAAAGAGTTAATTCTGGTTCATAGTATGCTTAAAAAAAAAAAAAGAAAAAAGAGATTTAATATACTTTTCAATCATGTCAGCTGAAATGCAACTTTCCCCAATGATAGACTTGCCTACATCTATCACAAGGTAAACAATCTGTGCTAAAAGCATAAAGACTTATTTTTCCTTTATTCTTATCTCAGTGAAACAGTCCACTGACAGAACCGCCTTTTGTCTGGAAGAGATTTGGTCGTGTTTCACCCTAAACTAATGCAGAAATAGAGGCGTATTAGAGAAGTTTTGACTGCCGGTGGCAGTGGAATTCATTGCCCATTATTTTGCTCTCTAACAAATAAACAGAACTTACTGTTGCCAAATAGCTGCATGCAGATTTGCAATTCCTTAAAAATAACTTACTTATCAGCTTTGTCAAGAGTTAAAAAGTCATTAACGGCAGGCGCTTGCAGAAAGAAAAGGAAAAAGGATAAAAAGGCATTAATCTAGGAGACTTCATTTTGACAAAACTGAGTGATAGGAAGCAGAATTCCTGGAGGGATGATCATCCAGCTGTTGAAACTCTAATGCAAGAAGTATGTGGGAGTTATTAAGGTGTAACTTCAGTCTGAAATCAGTGGGTGGTATTTTTAGTTGGGGGATGGGGTTGTTTTGGTTTGCTTTAGTCTCTTGCAGAATTGGGTCTCTTCATACCAGAATTCCAAGAGTTAGGACAGGTAATGTGTAAACAATATCCAAGGCAAAGCTGCCACATCTTGATGTCTGACAGTTGGAATCTTTCTCCAGTGACTGAAGTCTGGAAGAATCAAGATGGAGCTGAACAACCAGGCTCTTCTTGCAATCCCTTGCATGAGTGTGAATTGTTCATAACAGCACATCTAGACACATCTTTAACTTATGGAACAAATTTATTTGGCTTATGTCAGTCATCTGCAGAATGAAAATATTTTTATATTCTTCTTCAGGCCTTTTACATCCTCTTAAGAAACATAGCTCATCTGTCTTTTGGAATCTCATTTTGGTACAAATGGTATGATTTCCTTCTGGTTTTCATATTGTACAGTAACTTTACTTGTACATGGTCACTTAGCGAAGTAAAAAGAGTGAAAATTCCAGTTTGGTAGTTTTATATTCCATTTTATCAGGTATTAAATATCAATCAACTGTAGGCATGTAAGCTAGAGCATCACAATGATACAAATTTTAAAAGACTGGAGTATTAACATATCATGTGCATGACAGATTTGGCTAATCATCTGAATATATTTATGTAAATATGATGTACTCTGCACTGGAAAGAGCAGAATAAATTTAATGGAGCCATTTCTTAAATTCACAAAGTAAATTTATGCCAGTAGTATAGTAATAAAAAAAATTCGATTGCCTTGCCACTCCCTGTAACCATAATATCATGAAATCAAGTTGCATGCCTACTTTTGTCCTTAGCTTAATTGCAGCTTTTGACACCTTCTTAAAACGCTCCTTATTTCTAGCCTTTCACCTTCTCCTGCAGTATCTTAATTACTCTTTCAAAAAGAAGATTAAGTATGTCTGTCTTAACCTCCCTCTTTTCTCCCCATTCCTCACACTCTTCCTAAAGCTTCATTACATTTCAGATCACATTTTCATTTTCGGTATCCTCTTCTTTTGCAGGGATTTTGATTGTTCACTGTTGGTTTTCCAGTTATTTCTCTGGCTGTTCTTCCACTACCTTAGTGAAAAACAAACCCCTCTCCTTTCCTTTTTCAGATGCAGGGTTTTGTTAGGGGCTAATATCTCTTTAAGACATCAACTGAAGACAAAACTTCATTTACTATTTTTACATCAATCAGTCTCATATCAGCATCTTCATTGTCATCTCTCTCTTCATCAAACTCGCCTTCCTTGTCTCCCTTAAGACTTTCTGTATGTTCTGCCTCCCTTGAAGTGTAGTAGAAATAAAAGCTAATTCCTAACCCTTCTTCTGAAACCCTGTCAGCTGCCAATTCCCTGCTGGTGCCACTAACAAAATTCATTGACATCTTTTGTAACTGTGGAGGTCATTTTAGATGCTCCTTCTCTCTTGCTTTGCACACAAGAAAGCATCTCTCTCTGTGTATTGATGCCACTGTTATTGCTTCTATAAAATGTCTAAGATCCTTCTCTTTCTGAACAGACATTGAAAATGTTCCTCCATTCACACAATTTAAACAGTTTTGGCTCTTGTTATCTCTTCCTTGCTGGATTCCTTAGGAAGCATATAATTTTTATCTGCAAAACCTGCAATCGCAACATTTTCCTCAACTATTTTCTGTATTCGTGTCCTATTGACTCACGTCACTACTTCTCTGCTTCTCTGTCTGTTTAAGCCTTTTGTTCTCCTAATCCTTCCTAAATCTAATCTCATCCCAATTTTTAGGGCAATGGTGGAGGAGCAGTAAACATGTTGCTTGGATATAGCAGTATTAGCTTTGTACGTATAGCTGCCATCTTGGCACCCAGGTCTCACAGCTTAAGGGTGGATGGTATAAGCACCTGATGAAAGAAAGTAAGCAGGCACTGAGAGAATAAGATATGCCTTGAATATTATTTTTACAGAGGTGTTATTTTTCAATTCAGATAGCTAACTAAAGGAGCAAATCTAATGTAAAACAAGTTTTCTAGCTGTTGTAATTCCCAGCTAGATAGGTAAATTTTCCCCATTTTAGGTAGTTGATCCTTGGGCATCTAATTCAGCTTTATGTGTTGCACTGCCAGAACAAGATGTCTAAACCATTCTGCTTAAATGTTTCAGTTAATCACACTAGATCTGCATTTTTAACCTTAAGATCTTTAGAAACAAGCATTTAAACACTTAAAGACCCTTCTTGAAAACCAGCCTAACACCCTAGCTTTTGGAGTTGTGCTACCAGGCTGCTTTCATTCCTCTCCCCTCATCTTTTCAGAACCATTTATTTTCCCACGTCTCTTCCCATTTCAGCTGCTTTTGTCTGAAACTGGGCTTCTAGGCAACGGGCAGAAATGGCCACAGACATCCAGAGATGCTTTCCAAACTAAAATGGGGTAGTTAAGTTAGGAAGCAAGAATCAATAGAGAGACAATTAGTTTAGACTAGACCCCTATCTTCTAGACAGCTAAAGTCAGATGAGTTAGATGAACATCACTCTGAGGCATCACAATTATTTCAACAGGATATTATCTGAAGGAATTAATCCAAAACCAAGAAGAAATATAACTCCATTACTATGGTAATGGTTCCAACTCCACTAACGTTCTTTGTTTCCCCATGAGCTTTGGGGTAACTCTGCTAGGCCTTGTGCCATACATAAACTGACTTTCTGGCTATGACTCTGCAAGCAGAATAGACTGGACCAATGCACAAGACGCAAGCACTGGTAGCTAATTCTTTATACTGTTCAACAGGTGGCATTTTGGCTTGGGCTTGGGCACTTCCCAGGCAACACTCAGAGAGGGTCTGTTCGAAACAGGCAGTGGTTTATCTTGTCTTCAGGACAAGAGAATGGGGCTGGGTCTGATTTCTTTAATGATGTACCTTGGACTCTGCTGCTAGAGTAACTGGCCCTTCACAACACAACATTTGATAGATGCACTGTTAGTAACCTTGTAAAATTTCACCACTGGACACTCCTGAATATATCCCTGTCTTTGACAATAGATAGATCCCTTTTCCATGGGGAAGGGAAAAAACAAGATCTTGGTACACTTGCCTCAAAATTCACACACCATAGCAGCAGATGATTACTGATGGGAATGAAATATTGACTGTTTAACAACTGCAACCACACCAGCAGATCTTAGGTTTAAGGTGTGGTATAAGTAATTTCCCTGAGGCTCTGAGGTTCCTATTAAAAACTGTAATGGCAACAGCGTCTGACTTAATATTCGCAGGCTGAGATGTAAACCCTGTGATGGCTAACTAGGAAACGACATGCAGCAGTGTGACCAAATCACCATTATGTGGTCTTCTCGCATCTCAGCTCTTGCTGTCGTTAGAAGATATGGAATTTTGTATCTAATTGTCACCTTTTCCTTTTTTTTTTTTATGAGGGAATGTGTTTGGGAAAGATGATTTTGTTATGAGACTGCACAGCAGAGGAGGGAGGAGTGATAAAAAGAAATTATATTCTTTGGAAACCAAGGGAGAACGATGAGTTTCTCTTATTTAGGACTGAGGCAAAAAGGCAAAATTGATCCCCGATCTCTCTCTAAGCATCACAGTCTAACCTGATAAGGAGTTTTAAGAAGTCTCATTAACTCAGTGCTCCTCTGACTAATAACTTTTCTTGCAAATTGCTTAGCTTGTTTTGCTAAACCAAATGTGAATAACCTCCAATAGAGTCGTTTGGAAGGTAATTCTAACTGTCTTTATTTATATTTGTATAGATTGGCTTCATGGCAGGATCTCTTACAATAAAATGCAGCATAATAACTATCTACTAATGATACTTTGACTTGAAATATCGGCAGGAAGTTTAAATTGGTATCCACCTATTTTTAGCAGAAATAGCTGCAAACAGTTCACAAAATAAGCCCCAGCTGCAATAACAAGAAAAATTGACATAAACCAAATGCTCACCACGGGTGAATTTCCACCTACTCTTCACAAATAGAATGAGATCATAAACAGTGGGAGGCTGGCCTGTCTCTAATTTTAATTGTTTTATTTTTCAGTTCACAGCCTGATTAGATTGAGAATGGTAGGCAGGTATAATTTAATTTTAGCACTGACCCCCTACAGGATGGATTACAAAAGTGATGAGCCCTAGTAAGAATAGGCTGTTTAGTAGTTCATGTGCTTACAAAGAACTTGTTACACGATTTATCTTCTGCAACTTCTGTTTGCAGTGAAACTTCAGTTTGAAGTGAAGTTCACCAATAACATAAATTGACCACTGATATTGGTGTACAAATATCCTTCATGGATTTCACAAAGTGATCCAATGAATTTTTCCCTTACATACGGTGTGACGTATTTACATAATTGACACCATTTTATGAGCAGATTGTGGACACATTTTATGGATTGATAGGGGAAATAAAATATGGAAAACAATAGTGAATCCATAGTTGAAACTGAAATGGGACTTCCATTGTAAATCTGATTTGGAGCCTCCATTCAATTTTGTAAACAAAGGCCTACCTGTCTGAAAATGAAGCTCACCTGAGATTTTTTCTACTAAATGTCAAATTCATTTACTTATTTATTCCTAAAGCTGTTAAAATAAACCCCATTGCTTGTCTTAACTTAAAAGTAGGAAGGAAAGCAAGCTGTTTCTGATTAAGGTGCAGTGTTTACTGCAATTACAACAGTCTTCTGAAAGTTTTTTCTTTTGACAGTTTAACAGTGACAAGTCAATGCTTTTACTGGATTCTCATAAACGATGATACAACATTAGTTCTTCTATTCCATCACATGCTTAACTGAATACGTTCACCATTCGGTTCTCTCCAAAGGATAAATCCTTCTTATAGACCTTAGTAAATCTATTGAAGGGCAAGGGGGGAGTGAAGAACATGGACTGTATGGAAGTAATAAAAAAAGAAATTGTGGAAATTCATTAGACCAGCAGCACTTAGAATCATAGAATCGTCTAAGCTGGAAGCGACATTTAAGACCATCTAGTCCAACCATCAGTCTAACTCTGATAAAAACCCATCACTAAACTATGTCTCTACACACCATGTCAATCCATCTTTTGAATACCTATAGGGATGGTGCCTCAACCACCTCCCTGGGCAGCCAATTCCAATGCTTGATAACCCTTCCACTGTAAAAATTTTCCCTAATATCCAATGTGAACCTCCCCTGGTGCAACTTGAGGCCATTTCCTTTTGTCCTATTGCCTGTGACTTGGGAGAAGAGACCAATCCCCACCTCTCTACAACCTCCTTTTGGGTAGCTGTGGAGAGTAATAAGGTCTCCCCTCAGTCTCCTCTTCTCTAGGCTGAATAACCCCAGCTCCCTCAGCCTTTCCTCATAAGACTTACTCTCCAGATCCCTCACTAGCTTTGTTGCCCTTCTCTGGACCTGCTCCAGCACCTCAATGTCTTTTTTGTGGTAAGGGGCCCAATACTGGACACAACACTTGAGGTGGGGCTTGATCAGTGCTGGCTGAGTACAGGGGGATGATCACCTCTCGGGTCCTACTCACCACGCAGTTCCTGATACAGGCCAAGATGCTGTTGACCATCTTGGCCACCTGGGCACCCTGCTGGCTCATGTTCAGTCAGCCAACACCCTCAGGTCCTTTTTTGCCAGGTACTTAACAGTTGCCACTTTGCAGATGCTTAACAGTTCAAGCTCCTGTTATGTGTGTAAATGGTTTTTGCATTTGAAAACAGGATAAAACTGTACTAAGCATAACTAATGTGACATTTTTTGATTTCCCTCTACTTTTCACCTGCGTAGATCTGGACTTAAGCACATGAATGATCGCACATCTACTATCCATACAGAATCTGTCTGCAAAGAACGACTCAAATGCTGCTTAGAATTGTTTTAGAAATAGAATTATTTCAATTAGAATTCATTAAAAATCCTCAGGACACCTTAACAAACTACAAAAAGGTAACTAAAGATGTATTATTTTCATAACAGGACAACTTAACAGGGTGTGCTCAAGAGTGGAGAATGAAGGAAGTGAAGACCCCAGAATATGCCCAATACCCTCCATGTATGTGCAGCACAGCATGACATATTGTGTATGTCAACTGGAAATAATTTCAGATGGCACAAGGGATCTGCAGAGCTAAAGCACTCTATAGTTTGACTAATCTGCCAATATCTCACATAAAACCTTTGGCAGAGCTGTTGTCACAGTGCTCAGATACATAAAAAAAAAAGTGTTCTGGAATAAACATAAGCTGTTTTATTTTCTACATATACAAGTCATTAAAAAGAGTTTCTTTTCCTTTAGATCACAAATTTTATTAACTTGCTTACCTACTGCTATGTGACTTCTATCAGTGCCCAGGTCTGAATTTTCTTCCGCTTGTTTCCTCTTGTACTCCTTAGTTTTGCATTTCCACAGTAAACAACCCTGATTTCACCTCACAGATTACTTGGCAGAGAGAAATGAGAGTGATTTTATGCAATAGCAAAGTGAACTTCTGTAAACATTTGGCTTCATCTGAGATATTTCCATATCCCAAATACACAGCTATCAGAGCTGTATTAAAGGCTGAATACATTGCACAAGAGCAGAAATGTAAAGATGAGGTTGACAGTATGCTTGAACTTGTACCTTTGGGGAAATAAGGTCCAACATCATAAATTAAAGATAGATTCAGGCTACATTTGGAATCTCCTTGGAGACATGCCTTCAGCAAAGAAATGGAGGAAGCCCTGCATGAAAGCCTTGGAGGGGACTGGGCTGTTAAGAACTGATAGTTATACAAAAAAAGTGAGGGCTAAAATATGCATATAAGGTACTGCAGTTTAGATTCCTTTACACCCAATTTCTTTAAAAAAGTTCTTTTAATGCTCCACTGGTATGTAAATGTGTCCCTAATGGTTTTACTGAGATTCTGAACTGGTGGCTGCATTAGGCTTGTAACTTCTGGTTATATACCACTTTGGATTTGGCTTGCATTCTTAGTGGTTGCAAATCATCCTTCCTCTCGATGTGTTCTTCATTAGCCTTACAGTCTTGGTCTTTCGATCTTCCAGAGATCCTTTGGAGTATATGGGCAACCCCATCCAGGATGCACGCCTAGCTTTCCTCTGGGCAGAGAGAGGAAGGACAGACATGGTAGTGTGGCCATGAACCTCGTGAGAGAGAGGGAGTTCTGCTGGCCAGCCCTGGCTGCTGAGATATGTTCTTAATACAGACCACAGCCTGAAAGGGGACACCAGCAGCAGACAGATGCAGCGATTTCAGCAGAAAAAGAGAGGGACTTAACTGAGAATCTCAGAAGTTGTGAGAGCTCTGGAGGAGAGGGTGCTTTGACATATTGTCTGAATGCTGCTGGAAGACGGTTTTGCTCACACATGACATTGATAATGCATAGCCCTGCTGGGGCAAGGCCATGCAGGTGTCTTCTGGGGTGAATCTTACACACATGTCAAGCCAGGACTGGTCACAGGGTTCAATGAGGGACCGAGCTGCCTAGCCAGGCAGCAGGCATTCTGGGGCTCAGTTGACCCATGAAAGGAGCTGGTAGACCACCAGCAGCAGTACCTCTGCTCAGAGTGGCTTACATTTTGCTGCAAAATTGTTCCTTCCCCTCCAGGAAAGATAATTACTACCACAGGACACTGTAGTAACCTCTGCTCCAGGCATTGGCTTTCATGCAGCTTTTGTTTTTGAAAGTACTATAAACATGCAAAAAATAACCTTTGGACCTGAGGAAACTGGGGTAGTAGAATCATGCCTGTTTCATGAGGCAAAATTTTGGTCAAAATGATTGATTATCTCAGGTAGTGAAGCATGCTTTGTGCTCTTGTTGGCTAAATGCAAGATCTTAACTCCTCGTTTGCCCTAGTGCTGCTAAAGGATACCTTCCTTAGCATTTTATTTATCATGTTCTTTAGGGACTATTTTTCTAATGAGTTTTACAAAGGTAAATTTTACAAAATTATTTGAAAACACAAATTTCCTCTTATTTTGGGACTGTTCTTTCCCTGCCATAACAAAGCTGTCAGTGAATCCACCAGATAATTCCCTTGCTTCTCCTTCTGAAGACTTGCCTTGTTCAAGCTGAATTGCATGACTGACAATCTCAGCACATTTGTGCTCTTTTAAATGCTGCAATATGCTGTTAAAGAGAGACACTCTTTCTGCTGCCGCAGCCACACTTAATAAGGCCATGGGAGTCATTCGGAAATAGGCAATGATGTTATTCCTAGTTTGTTTTTTTTTTGAGGAGGAAGCAGAGCGCACCTAAAGCATTGCTGATTAATTCCAACAGATGCCATTTTCCATGGAGGTACCCTACACCCAGCGGGCATCCTAATAAAGGCAGCAAGAGGGTAAGCCAAAGAATGAGGGAAATATTCAACCCATACAGCTGTTGGACAGGTTTCCACATTTGGGTTTACACTTCTCCTTTGTAATTATTCGGAAATAAAACTTTGCAGAGTACGGCAGCTCATGCTCTACATGTTGCATTATATGAGTTTTTTGACTGTGAGTAGCCTATGCTTATTTCATCCCAGATGAAAAGCATTAGATTTTCAAAAGAGAAGTTGATTTTAAGTGTGTTCATTCTGCTGGGGGAATTTTTTATAAAGCCAGGCTGAACAACTTGCAAATGTGAACTGAGTTTCCTGTCTTTGGAACTCAGCAGGCCAAGTCTGAATCATATTTTTCTGCAAGTGATAGCTTTGAAAGAAAAGTATCTGGGCTTTCTGTTTTACTGTCCCTTCGTCCCACCATTAAAGAGGTCTCCTTCAACCTCTGCGACACAGTGGTAGGAGGGAGGTGAGGTACAGTGGTGTCGGCGTGAGGCAGGGGGCCTTGAACTCCAGCTTTCTAATCCTGCCTCTGAGAGAAATCAAACCAAATTAAAAACATCTCCGGGCTAGATAGTGCATAACGTCACTGCTTTGGCTTAGAAGTAGTGCTGAGGTGTGCAGCCCAGCAGGAGCTCCTGGAGGCAATGTGCTGTCATTCAAACCAGCACGGATGCTGTTGAACTCCAGCGAGCAGCCTGGCATGGGGCTCTGAGGATGGTGTGTGCCCCTCTGTCTCCGGCAGCAAAGCCGCAGCTGCTTCCTCCACACCTTTGGAGAAGGAGCAGCATGTGTTTGCCCCAAAACCACATCACGCCCAGTCCTTTCAGCACTTTCTGTTCCCTTTCCATTTTCTCGCCCCCTGCCTTTATCTCCCACTGACCTGTCATTGCTCAGACCCAGGCACGGGCTTACAACAGTGCGTTCATTGCCCTAGAGTTTCAGCTTCTGGCTCAGAGCTTCTGCCGTGGTAGTAAAGCACAAAGTGCATCTGAGGATTTGGACTGAAAAGGGGGAATCAAGCGAGTCACACTCCCTTGATCTGTGTTTGTTTGAGTGCCTGGCTGGTACCCTTGGGTACATGAGAGCGGACTGCAGGCAAACAGCTTTAACTAACTTAGAGCTGATGCCAACAGCAGCGAGGGCAGCTGGACATTGCCAGGGCATGAGGAGACCTTGGATGCTGCCCAACAAGAACTTCTCTCCTAGTGGTATGCCACTGGAGGATCCCCGTCAGCTTGGGTGATTCTTTTGCATGATGGCTGCAGCACAGCCAGGATCTGAAGCAATGTGTTAGCTCTCCTTTTCATCATTATAATGCATTAGACTGAACAGCTCTAGGACACAGCTCTAAGATGCAAGAACATTATGCTTAGGTGTTATGTTTAATTCATGCATGTGCTTGCAAATGTGACGGGCAGGTTTCATTGTCAAAAGGACAATGACGTTGTGCTCTGAGTTCTAATTGGAGAGCGATAACCTGAAATGCTCATATAAGTTGCATATCTACCAACAAATTTCAAAGGCTATGGATGCTTACTTCTACTTACAAAGGTTTAATTGGCCACTACTTAAATGGAAATCAGGGTATGTAAACAGATATTTGCAAGAGTAGGTTCAGATCTGTACTCATTTCAGTTGAGTTGCTGTGCAAGGTAAATAAATCTAAGCACTTCTAAATATAGAAAATGTGATGTGGTATAGTGCAGGAGGGAACAGAAAATATTTAGGAATCTGTTTCCCAGATTAGTTTAGAGAGGAATGGACACTTGTCCCAAATTGACACTCTGCTCTAAACTTAAAAAAAATTAAAAAAAATCTGTCATGGATTAAAATTATTAAATTTGGGATAAAACTTAAATACCTACATTTTCATATTTCTAGTGCTGGCTGTAAGAAAAAATAGAAGGCTGCAAGAACACAGGCTGCATTTTACTATCTTTATTTTCCTTGAATCTGAATGCAAGTTCAAATTGCTCAGCAAATTAATTGCTGCACATCGCTAGTAGTGAGCAAAATTAACAGAATTTGGCCTATTGCAACTACTTCCAAGTAGAGTCAGAAGGTCTTTATGATATTTCAAGAACAAATTTGCAAAACTTAAGATTCATTCCCAAGATAGAGATGAGCCTCTAGGATTGAGCGTTTGATTGAAACTCTGAAAAATGCCTGTTAATCACTAATGTTGATATAGTGTCAGTGGGTGGGAAAGTGTTTGTTCATACTCCTTTCTCTTTACTTCTGTATTTTCTGCATACAGTTATTTAGATGAATCTCTCCTAGAAAGTGGTTATGTTTCCTTGGCTCCAACTTCCCCTCAGAGCTTGCCCTGTCCTGGTATATACATTCTTAACATTTAGAGCCTGATGTGTAAGTGGAAATTGACTTGAAAACAACACGACAGAGTGCAGGTTAACCAAAGCGATTTAAAAAAAATAAATGGGTGCAACTTAAAAATCTACAGCCCTGGGCCGTTTTGTCTCAGCAGCTCTTTCATTATTGCAAGGCTTGTCCTCAGGGCCTTTCCCTACCAGCTGCTGTGACTGAAGCTGGATGCTAAAGAGTGACAATTATCCGAGAATTTCCTGGTGGGGGCAGGTGTAAAACCATCTTCCCTTCTGCCTGGTGGACATAGCGGCCACTCTGAGTGGAAAGAAATAAGGGGCTTGATTTTTGCTGTTATATTTATATCCAGAGATATAAATTTTCCACATTTTTGGTGCTCAGAGAGTTCTCTTTAAAACTGAGATGTTACTGATGAATCAGTCTGATGCCTCTGAGGTCAGAACTAATTTGTTATCAGTTATTTTTATGGGGGTCAGGGAGATATCTGTGCTTGAATCAAGGGGACATGAGACACTGTTTCTGTGCTTAATAAAACAACTCCCATTATGTGAAGAAAATCTTTGTTCCTTTCCTCTGCCTTTTTTTCCTAAGATTTTAAGTAATCCACAGATGGACTCAAGCTCCATCCATTCCTACTGGAAATCTAAGAAACATTGTTTTCCCAAGCAGGCTCCGTGAAAAAGAAACCCACATTTTATCATGCATCTTTGACTCTATTTTCAAAATCAGATTTTCAGACACAAGTTGGTATTTCAAAACCTGCTTTGTTAAAAAGACTTGCTAATAAGGCAAGAGTATGTTCTGCCTGACTGAAAAGCAAGGCTCTTCATTTTTGATAATGAACAAACTGCAGCATAAGTCCATAAAGATAGATTTGACCATTAGAATAACAATATGGAAGCTTTAGAAGCCAACAGCCTTTTAAAAATTCACGCTTAGTCAAATTTGTTTGGTTTTTCTATAACCAAATGAAGGCTCCCATTTTAGGAAGATAATTTAGTATGTCTTATAATAATTTATTATGTATTCTGAGGCACTACCCAGACAGTTAGAATGAGGCTGGTACTTGAGGAACTTGCTGAATCAGGGTGAGAAATAGAAAGTGGGTTGCCATTTGTTGCATTAAGTGTCCACAGAGTCTGTGGCAACACTGAGAATGTTTCTGATAAGACTGAGCCCCCTTCTCTCCCTCATTCACCCATTAAAAACAGAGGAAATGTTATTATGCTCCAGTCTAATTTTCCAATACACTTCACAAAGCGTTTATATGTTGTGTTTCTTACCATTTTAACCTTTCTGAGCACAATAGGTACCACTGTTGCTCTCCTTTAGACAAAGTCTTGCTAGCATTAAACACACAAAAGAAGAGAAATTTGTGTCCCTTCTCAAGAAATAAACATGGGACCCTAGTGAAAAGCATTAATACGCTCTCAATTAGCACACTCATTAAGTGTTTTGAGCAAACTAATGAACTTTTTGCTTCTTGCACAAGATTAAATTTACAATGGGAAATGAGTAAGTAGAGATGGTGTATGTCACTGAATTATAGAGCTCTGTGAATGGCTCTAATAAAAACCATTTTCCCCCTGCTCAGAAATGATGGATTTTATTCTGCTGAACTTGAATAATAGCATTCACTGTAATGCACTCCTTAGCCCTCTAAGTGGCTAGTAAAAATTAATCTTCAACAGCAATGAGCAGTGCTGAGGTGATTCTTCTGCTCTAAAATTGAATTACTTAGATTTTAAGTCCTTGTAAAAGGGAACAGAATATGTTACATCCTGTTTACCAGGTGTTTCAGGAGCAATCAGCATGAAGGCACGGAAATTTAGTCATCAAAAAATATGAAGGCATGCTGTGAAAAACCAGGGGGACTTTTAATTCATAGCATTAATTTACAAAGGGTGTTGTTTGTTTTTTTTTTTAAATTGTTATCCTTTTGTTTTATTTTAATAATAGAAAAAAAATTAATATGAAGCAATCACTCTCAAGCATTTCCCTACTACAGTTACTAATATAGTCTAACATTTGGGCACTTTCACATCTTCTCTTAAGGAAGTTGAGAGAGATCTTAGTCTCTTGGATCTGTACTGTAATAATAGTTTAGAAATACTTACGTCTTCTCATTGCAAGGAACTTAAAACATGTCTGCTCCTGACCTAGGCACTTTTGTTGAGGTAGGTGGGATGATTCTGACTTAATGCACGGAGCAGAGGACAAACCATATTTTTGAGTGACCTTCTCCCATGGCACACTAAAATAACGATAACTAGACAATCCACAGTGAATGCCAAGGAAAGCTGAGACCAATTCATCCTGGAGCTAATGGGATAACAAAACAATTTGCACAGATTTTTTACTGTTAAGTTCCAGACACATGTCAGAAATAAAAAGTAACCAGCAATGTGTTTCAGAGCTGGTTGTCCAGGTTCATAACCTGGTTGCGCCATGGTTGTTTGAACAGAGATTTCCTGGCTCACACCACATCACTGAATGTGAATAAGCAAATCTCAGCTGATTGGTATGGGAAGGCAGAAAGGAAGGGAACAAGCAGGGGAAAGAAATAAAAAGGCTGCAATAGAGTTATGCAATTGATAACACGTTTTTTTTTTTAACACCTGCTTGTATAGGAGAGTACAGAACATAAACAGCCATTAGTTGAATAAGTCTCTCTGTGAAGAATGTGTATGTGAGATAGAAAGAATTCAGCTAGGAATTATCATTACTGTTTTCAGCTGGTTTATTTTTTCAGCTCCCTTCTGCTTAAATAACAATATCCTTTACAGTGTCAAGCTGGAAGAAAGAAGATACAGGGATTTCTTATTGATACAATGGCTTTTAATAACAAGGAAAACGAACCAGATTTCAAAGTACATAGAATGATAAGCAAGCTGCCAAAATATCCTACCCCAGTTGCTATTTTGTGAGCATTGGGTAGTTAGTTGTGTTCTGTATTTCCCATATAAAGATAAATACCAATCTACCAGTCTGATGTCTCATTAGTGATATCTGACTCAGAATTTCTGTTATTCTATTTCCAAAAAATCATTTTTTGTTTCTGTAAAGCCTTTCCCCTTCTTGCTTCTTTCAGCAAAATAAGGGGAGGGGGAGAAAGTCTGTTTGTATGAATTTTCTCAATTTCACTAAAAAAGACTGTCTCTTCTGCAATCACTGATATGGTTATTGTGAAATGTTCTGTAGTTATAATGGACTTGTTCCAGAAGTTTCACTGAGTTGGTCCAATCCCTAATCCCTGCTCTAAATTGTTTCTTTTGGTGCCACATCACAAAATTAATCTTTCCGTTTGCTTTGCACTGAATCCTTTAACAGTCTGTGAATCCATATAAAGAGCCATGAGGCAAAGCTTTTGATAAAAGTTAGCTAGAACTAAACCAGCCTGCATATCTTATTTGGGAATAAGAAAATAAAAGTTATAAGAATGACAGGTTTGTCTGCAAATTTTAGTTGTTCCTGTTTCTGGCTGCCAGAATGCATGGTCCCTTTAGTAGTTTCCTTTTATTTTAATATACTTTCTGCATCATGGGGTAACTCTGAGAGATGACCGAACACTGCTGGAAATCCCTGTGGACGAAATGACAAAGTAATGTGCAGAATGAAATATTTATTAAAAGAATTTTAAAAAATGTTGATGCTAGCAAATTTGAGAGTTCCTGTGACAAAACCCAAGGAAATAATATTTTATAGGTTGCAGAACACCAACCATAGTATCAACACTTCCCTGCTTGCAATTGAACCATGCTGGGGGAAATCATATAGACATGGAGTGAATTCACACTTAGCTAACACTCTTGGTTACCTACAGCCAGTTATCTTCATGGTTGAGTTATTACAAGGCTGGGCTCCAGCACGTGTATTTACAAGCCTCTTGCTGCCCTAAAAGGAGTAAAAAAAAATCATAGTCTCCTATGACATAATAGGTCAGGATAAATCTTATTATCATAACTGTCAGATGGGTGCACATGTTCTAACACCAAGAAAATAGTTAAACATCTGCTTTATGTAAAGCAAGAGAGTTAATCTCATTGGCTGCACCTATTGATTTCTTCAGCAGCAGTCCCAGCAGCAGTTTGGAATACAGTGTGGATATCACCTTTCCCTCTTTTTCCCCTTTTCTTTTCCATTCTGTCTTTATGAAAGCCCTCCAGAAGCTCACAGGTAATTTTTGTCTGGTTGTTTTTTTTTGTTGTTGTTGTTCTGTTTTGGGGTTTTTTTGGGTTTGTTTTTTTTTTTTTAACTTCTCTGATGTAAGTCACAATATAGTCATCTAACAGCATAAGAAATAACCAGAAATCCTGAGGCAACCCGTGCCAGCTGTTCTCCTGAGGCTGCTCTTACAAGTTCTGCTTCTGGACAAAAAGGAAATCTGGTCTTACAAGCATGACTGCAGTTGGTGGCAGGGAGAGTATTTATGAAAACACATCTGAGATCTTTTTATTGAATTGATTTTATAATGTTGTTGGGTTATATTTCTAGATTATTGTCTATAAATAAGGTAGCAATATATTTTAAAATTCTGAAATCCTCTTATTCAATTGCAGAAGCAGCAACCCCTAGATCTTGTGATGAAGCCTAATTTTGTGATGAGAATAACTAAAACTTGAAGCAATACTGCAACACTGAGATTGGGAAGATTTGAAGTAAGTTTGAGATCGAGAAGGATTTCATATAAATGTCTTGATTCATTCCAAAATTTGTTTCATCTAATTTAGTATTAAACATCATTCACTAATAGAAAGCTTAAAACAGTGAGGGAGATTTCAACACCATAGATGCTCTGTGGGGAAACAAAGGTATCAATTCTTAGATCTTTTTTAGCTCTTTCCCTTATGGATACTAAAGCACCTGTGTGAGACTGTCTGAAAAGTGCTATATTATATTATTTTCTTTTTAGAAATGAATTTACGTAGTTAAAGCCTTGTCTGTTGAGCTGAAAATGAACTCCTTGGGGCATACATCTGATGCCAGCAGGAATGAGTAATTTAGAACTTGAAGCCTGTACTTCCTCCCCAGAGGATGAGGGAGAAATATAAAAGTGTTTTAAAAAATTATCCTTCACATTTGCATCTAGAGGAAAATACAACAGCTCTAATTTATTTGATTTGTTCATTAATTGCTCAGCTAATGCTTGGAAAAAAACACAACAGGGACAAAATGTAACCATGCAACTCACCAGGTGGTATCGTGAAAAATGTTGAGCTACCAGGAGAGTGGAAGCAGCACAGAAAATGTATTGCATGTTAATCCAAAAATAAACAAGAAAGAAAAATCAATTCATATTTAAGTCTGTAATCTTTAACAACATTACCTCATAACATATAGAATGATAAAATGGTCAGAGTTGGAAGAAACCTTAGTTCTAGTTCCTAGGGACCTAGATCTAGTTCCAACCCCCCTGCCACGAGGAGGGACACCTCCAGCTAGACCAGGTTGCTCAGATCTCCATCCAGCCTGGCCTTGAACACTTCCAGGGATGGGGCATCCACAAGTTCCCTGGGCAACCTGTTCCAGTGCCTCACCACCCTCATAGTGAAAAATTTCTTCCTAATATCGAATTTAAATCTACCCTTGTCCAGTTTGAAGCCATCACCCCTCACCCTATCACTACATGCCCTTGTAAAAAGACTCTCTCCATCTTTCTTGTAGAACCCCTTCAGATACTGGAAGGCCACTATAAGGTCTCCCTGGAGCCTTCTCTTCTCCAGGCTGAACAACAATTCTCATGCTATCCTTACAGGAGAAGTGCTCCAGCCATCTGATCATTTTTGTGGCCCTCCTCTGCACTCACTTCAACAGACCCCTATCCTTCATAAGTTGGGGACTCCAGAGCTGGATGCGTTACTCCAGGTGGATTCCCACAAGAGCAGAGTAGAGGGGCAGAATCACCTCCCTCAACCTGCTGGCTGTGCTTCCTTTGATGCAGGCCCAGGATGTGATTGGCTTTCTGGGTACATTGCCAGCTCGTGTTGAGCTTCTCATCCACTAACACCCCCAAGTCCTTCTCCTCAGGGCTGCTTTTAATCCATTCTCTTCCCAGCCTGTATTTGTACTTGGGGTTTCTCTGACATTGCAGTGCAGGACATTGCACTTGGCCTGGTTGAACTTCATGAGATTGACATGGGCCCAACTCTCAAGCCTGTCTAGGTCCCTCTGGATGGCATCCCTTCCCTCCAGTGTGTGGGTCACTCCACACAGCTTGGTGTCATTGGCAAACTTGCAGCGGGTGTACTCAATCCATGTCCATGTCACCTCCAAAGACAGAAAACTGGACTGGTCCCAGTACCAACCCCTGAGGAACACCACTCCTCACTGGTCTCCACTTGGACATTGAATCGTTAACTGAAACTCTTACGAGTGCGGCCATCCAGCCAGTTCCTTATCCACTGAGTGGTCCAGTGGTCCAATCTATGTCTCTCCAATTTAGAGACCAGGATGTTGTGTGGGATAGTGTCAAACGCTTTGCATAAGTTCAGGTAGATGATGTCTGTTGATATGTGTATAAGTGTGTATGATATGTATAGCCATCCAAACCTGTGTCAGAGAGACAAAGGACAGATTGAAAATAAAGAAGAGCTATCATCGTCATGCAAATGGAGCTGTGCACCCACATAGGGGCAAAATGAGTTTCAATATCAGAAATATGTTGTACCTGATTTGTATGGTAGTGGAATAACCCAAACATATCAAGACTTCAGCTGTCTGTCTGCAAGGGACAGGAAGAATTCATTATTTTGTTGTGATGAATGACTTTTCTCTCACTCTCTTTCTCAGAAACACCAGAAACTGGACGTTTCTACAGAGTGGTCATCCCTGTTTCAATCAAAGAGGAGGCATTTTATAAGCCCTGGTTGCTTACTCTCTAGTTTATATGTTTTGATCACTGGCTTCACATCAAATATTTTGCCACATTTGAAGTCAAGAAGAAAATTTATACTAGTTCCAGGCAGACCTTAGGTTTTTGCTCTCCTCTATAGTGTGGACTGTGATCCACATCCTAACATCATCTGGATATTGTCATTGTCTGTTACAGGAAGGGCCTATGATATTAGTGGCATGTATAATGTCCATTCTTTTTCCCTGTAGCGTACCCTAGCTTCAATGCTTTTGACCCCTTGTACTCAAAGCCCCTTGCTGTGGTGCTTTTGGGGTGTTTTGTGGACTATATTATGAAAACAGAATGAATCTGTGTTGTTTCCATCCCATGTTTCTACCTTCTAAAAAGTGAAAAGAACTGTATATGTTAGACTGAGTGTGAGAGTTGTCTGACTAAATGACTATATCTACAGTGAAGACATCTAAAAGAGAAACCCTGGACTTGTTTTATAGTCAGTGAAGAAAACTCACAACGCAAGTTGCTCCCTGCATGGAGCAACTCATCTTAGTCTACACTAGACACCAGAAACTGCTCAGATGAATTATCCTCTCTGAGTGTCTCATAACTGTAAAGGAAACACAAGACAACTAGCTGAGATGTAGACATACAGGGTGGGATTCAGTTGCTCATACGTAGGCTTCTTGTGCCACTGACAGTTTTTATTACCCAGAACATCCACACGGGCTGTAAATTTGTCACAGATGGCAGATCCATATCTTTTAGATGGAAGCTGAAGGACAGCCAGGATGCTTTTTGGAACTTAAAGTAACACAAAATGACTCTGTTCAGGTGCTGAAATTCTACCTTTAGTGTGTTCCTTTTGCTTTTACTCTTTCCTTTCCTTTCCAGCAGCTGCCTGGCAAAAAAAAAGGTATCATGTTTGTGCTTTTGGAGTGTCAGTGTTACCATCTTTTAGGAAAGAACTGCTTTTACTACCTAGAATCCTACTTTTTGTTTCATTTTGGTTATTGATGTGTTAGAAACCACTGAAGTGCTAGGGAATGGTCACGTAGGAATTAGGGCCTTTTCCCCCAGAGAGGTGCTGAGATCAATAGCCCAAATGAAGTGCATTTACATCAATGTACTCAGTGTGGGCAAAAAACAGGAAGAACTGGAAGCCACTAGGGTGACTCCTGGAAACCCGTGGTGATGGACATTAGGTTAGCAAATGTAATGCCTGTCTATAAGAAGGGCCAGAAGAAGGATCCGGGGAACTATAGGCCTGCCAGTCTGACCTTGGTGCCAGGGAAG
>JAOQGH010000001.1:173190339-173205966 GCA_025769975.1 Gallinago jamesoni | reverse complement strand
GGCCAACAGCTGGCTGAATATGAGCCAGTGGTCGGCCCAGGTGGCCAAGAAGGACAACAGCATCCTGACTTGTATTCAAAACAATATGGCCAGCAGGACTTGCAATATGATTATCTCCCTGTACTCGACCCTGATGGGACGCCACCTCGAACACTGTGTTCAGTTTTGGGCCCCTCACTACAAGAAAGACACTGAGGTGATGGAATGTGTCCAGAGAAGGGTGATAAAGCTGGTGTAGGGTCTAGAACACAAGTCTTATTAGAAGCAGCTGAAGAAACTGGAGAAAAGGAGGCTAGAGGGAGACCTTATTGCTCTCTACAACTACTTGAAAGGAGACTGTAGGGAGGTGAGAGTCAGTGTCTTCTCCCAAGGAACATATGATAATAAGACAAGGGGAAATGGCCTCAAGTTGCACCAGGTGAGCTTTAGATTGAATATTAGGAAAAATTTCTTCCCCAAAAGGGTTATCAAGCCCTGGAACAGGCTGCCCAGGGAAGTGGTTGAGTCACCACCCCTGGAGGTGTTTAAGAGATCTGTGGATGTCACGCTTTGGGACATGGTTACAGTGGTGGACTTGGTAGTGTTAGGTTGGACTTCATGATCTTAGAAGTCTTTTCCAGCCTAAATGATTCTATGATTCTTCTTTTTGAAATTTTTGCTACTAAAAGATATAGCTGCTATTCACAGCTCAGTCTGGAGTACTATACAGTAGCTCAGACAGACACAAAACTCTGTACCAAAGAATTACTATTTCACTATGAGGATGTTTGATGTTACGTGTGTGAGTTTTCAGCAGCAAATCTTATTGTCTATTATCTTGTTTATCTAAAAATAAGCATTTAGAGTAAAATCTTGTTTTTCAAAGGAAAGACATAGGCTTCTCTGCAAGATCATTCAGTTTATCAGGATTTTTAGAGCTGAAGTGTAAGGAAACAGCTATGCTAACCTTTAAGTCTTGAATCTGGACATACAAGTCTGATAAAATGAGTTAACACTTTCCTTAAGAGAAAAATAAAAACCCCTAGAGTGTAATAATTTTACTCTAAAATAGTGAATAAGATAAATCAGATTAATCACTTTCAAAAAAGGCTTATTTCTACTTTTTGGCTAAGAAGGGAGCTTAAAGTTATTCCTAGAACTTTAATACATAACTGCTAGAAGCCTGAAGTTGATTGGGATGAATCCCACTCTAAAATATATTGGCTGATTTATCCTTAGAGATATTTTTTTTCCTTTGGCTCTACAAAGGGTTTATAAAATTAACTTTACACAGATACTTAACTTTTAGGTGACCAAATCTAGATGAGCTGAATCACATTCAAAATGAAGCTCAGATTTTAAATGCATGGATGACCATTCACAGAAATAATGTGGCCAGCAGGAGTAGGGAAGTCATCGTGCCTCTGTACTTGGCACTGGTGCGGCCTCACCTCGAGTACTGTGTTCGGTTCTGGGCCCCTCACTACAGGAAGGACATTGAGCTCCTGGAGCGTGTCCAGAGGAGAGCCACCAAGCTGGTGAGGGGTCTAGAGAACAAGTCCTATGAGGAGAAGCTAAGGGAACTGGGCATGTTTAGTTTGGAGAAGAGGAGGCTGAGGGGAGACCTCATTGCCCTCTACAACTACCTGTTGTAGAGGTGTTGGCCTCTTCTCCCAAGGGAATAATGACAGGACCAGAGGAAATGGTCTGAAGCTGCGGCAGAGGAGGTTTAGATTAGATATTAGGAAGAATTACTTTACTTGAGAGAGTGGTCAGGCACTGGAACAGCCTGCCCAGGGAGGTGTTAGCGTCATCATCCCTGGAGGTATTTAAGAAACATGTGGACGTGGCACTTCAGAGCATGCTCTAGTGGCTGAGATTGATGGAGTTTTTTGTGTGTTATGGTTGGACTTGGTGATCTCAGAAGTCCTGTCCAACCATGATGATTCTGTGATTCTGTGATCCTTGCTACATATAGAAAAAGAAAGGAGAGAAAGAATTAAATTAAGTGTGTTATATAGTGTTCCATACCGCCCAAATGGAATTCATGTCATTACATGTTTCTATAATAAAAATATAGATCCCCATAACACAATAATACAATCAATGTACATTTTGCTTGAAGTGGGAAGTTTCCACAGCCCTGCATCCTGTACAAGGCATTGTTCAAAAACAAGTCCTCATTTAAAAATATTGAAAAATACATCCATTGTATCAGGGTTTACATGCCTGGGACACTGTTAATAGTAGGTGCTTGGCATCAAGACAAAGGAGATCAGCATTACTTATGTCCGACAGGAACTGTGTAACATATATTAAGTTCAGCACCTCAGCAAAAGAAGTATGAATAATTTTTTTTTCATTAAAAAGGAATTAAATCCTCATTCATGAATTATAGCTTGTCAGGACGCATTTAATGTATCTTAACTTGTGCTTAGTGATCAACCTGAAAAGATTTCTAACAGCTTTGGATTAGGTCAGTAGAGCCTCCATTTTTAAATGACAACATGTTGCTGCGCCTGCCATCTTCCCAGCTTCCATCAGGATTTCAAGGCCGTGATGTTGGCTTTCTTTTTCGCTTTCTTCCTTTCTTCCTTTCTTGCCTTCTTTTCTTTCTTTTAGAGGTTGGAGGAGGGGAATGTGCCACAATAAACTAGAAAAATCCATTCTGTCAAATTGCATGCCCTGCTGCTTCATCACCATTATTATACTGAGGTTTTACATTAAAGTACCCTGGATTTTAAATTGAAAGTCAAATATAATTTGCCACTAGAAGCATGAAGTGAGTGACTAGGAAAGCTGATAGCTAGGCACAGCATGACAAATTGGTATCTATCTAATAATGAGCCTTACAAGGTCATGGATCACTACGAACCTCTCAGTTTTATGTAAGTAGAACTGGACTACATTGTGTCAATTGTTGTTTCGGGGGAAAGGGCAATATATTTTAGATTGGCCCATACATTTTCGGAGCTAAAGCTAGACAAGTACAATAAGTTTTGATAGAAAAAAAACAGGGAAAGCTACAGAGAAAGGGAGGGGGAGAAATTTTCTAGTTCAACACACCCATTTTCAGGATAAATTGTGGACAAACAAACTGTTCCAGCATGTAGGTTTAAGCTCTAGAGAGGAAAAAACCCACAAATTTATAAATTATTTCAAAAAATCTTTAAGCAAATGTTAATTTAATTGGATGTTTAGAGTAAATAATGAAATTGTTATTGTGGCTACAGCTGTATCAGCAAAAAGAGGAGAGAAACAGCCGTGTTCCTGCACCAGAAGTAATGTTATTAATAGAAGACCATTACAACATTTGAAACATTCAAATTGCTTCTCAGAAAGTATTAATCAATAGGGTCCTAGTGGAATTGATAGAGGTATAACTATTTATACCATGAGGTAGATGGCCTGATAACATCATCCCTTAATGACACATCCACAGAATTTGTGCAGCTGGCAAATGTTGTCATTTGAGACTTACACTCAGCTGAGATCATTTACTAGGAGTTGCTCTTCTGGGACACAAAGACCTTTATCAGTTTGTCTTATGACATTATTTTTATGTGCCTTTATGAGACACTATGTGGGATTCATGTACCATAACTTTGGCATCTAAAATATACTTCATCGTTCTAAGTTCTTTGGATCACTGTAGTGGAATAGATGGATATAATCTTTTGGAGATGTTGGACTCTAGACAGAGATTATTTTATTGCAAAATAGGCCTCTGGGACAGATCAGATTGTCTGCTAGAAGCTAGAAGGGGTTCTAGAAATAAGGGAAGCCTCGAGTGGAAATTTGGGCTTCATCTTTTAGATGTCTGAAGCTGGATTCCCAGAACATCTGCCTGTCTTCTCGGCTGCCTCACCTAACAGGAGAACTGAAACTAACAGTGAGAAGTGGAAACTCGTTGTAGAAAAAAATCTGTGTCTCTGAAGGGTAATGGCTAGAAGGTGGATGGTGGGGGTAGTAGTGTGAAACTGGGAGAAATGTGTTTTAGGTAACTGTGGAGCTGGCAGGAGGGCCCTGTTGGGTGACTGATTTTCTGACCCAAAGGGGAGCATGAAATTCAGCAGAACTAACCCAAACCACCCAATATGCTTCATTTATCCAGAACAATGATCATACTACTTTTTTACGCATGAATGTCTATTTTACTGGGAGATTAGTTTTTGAGATTTGCTGTTCCTCTGTTGTCTTAGAAATAAGATAGCAACAACATTGCCAAAGTAACAGTCAGTGAATACATCTCCTTTTAAAGACGCTGTCTTTTGAAAATCAAAATGCAGAAGTTGTGATCTTGTTAACAGCTCTAGCTATGGAGTTTGTCTTTATAAAGTATCTTATTTAATCTATTTCCATGTTGGAGGTCTCTTGTTTAATGGCGGCTATATCATGTAAAAGAGAGTCAAGTGCAATAGCAGTGGCCATGAAAAACCTGCAGCATATGCAATGGTTATGATTTTATTTCCTGTGCAATGGACCTTTCAAAATGCTAGGAGTCTGTAAGCTGGAAATGACTGATGCTTCTCTGTAATTCTTAAAAGGGACACATTGTGCTTTGCCTATTGATTCTTGTAGTTTTGCTGGTTTTCTTTAACCCACAATAAAAAACACAGTGTGATACATAATACATAGGATAAATAACCCAACATTTGGTACAATGATTTAACCTAAAGTTCACTGAAATAAATAGAAAAGACTCTTGCTGATTAGTGCTGAAACAGATCCATAACCTAAGAGTAGGACCCAAGATTAACATACTACTCAATAAGTTTTCTTTTTTGGGGGTAAGTAGTCAAGTTAGAATCAATGTACGGAAGAAAAGTCCCTTACAGGCACAGTATGGCCCCCAAAGGATAAGAAAACCATGAGTAATAAGCAGCATGATTTATGAGAATAAATCTTATCAGACAAATTTGATTGCTTCTTCTGATAGCATTACCAAATAAGCAAATGAAAGGAAAATGGCAGACCTAATATAGTTTGACTTCAGTAAAGCATTTGATATACAACCCATGAAATCTCATACAATTAATTCAAATTGACAAATATGTGGACTGTCGCATAGATTGAAGATTAGCTTAAAGGCCATAAACAAAGAATATTGATGGATCAAGTTGAAGGGAGATACATAGTCATTTGCTGCAATGTTGGTATTAAATCAAGACTTGTTTAACATCTTCATTCCTGATTTGGAAAGGAGAATGAGTCAGCTCATTAACCCATGACATAAATTGGGAGGAGCCTTGAATGCCTTTATGGGAAAAGAATAATACAATGTGTCAGAGATTGATGTGGTAAAGAAATAAATGATAAAAGTATGAGACACTGCTGCTGGTATAATTTGAAGCAAATATTGAACAAGTATTTAACAATCTGGAAAATATGAGAGAATAAAATATAATTGTGGCAGATAATAGGCACAACTTGAAAGGTCAACAAAAAGGGCAAGTGAAGTTACAGGTACATATGTATTATTGCCTCATGGAATAAGGCAATAGAGTAATATTTCAGAAGAGTAGTTTAATTTTGAGCACAGAAACAGACCTAGTCTATACAGCTCTGGCACTCAAAGCATAAAATTGCGTTCTTGGAATAATTAATGAAAGGAACTGTAAGAAACTAAAGTGATGGCCAAATGGTCAGATGCACCGAAGAAAGATTAAAAAGGATAAACTGTAACAGTTTAGATTAAAACCACTGAATTTGTACATGAATTGAAATCCCTTTCTGCCAATCAATATGAAGCAGCTTAGGCTACCTGATAATACAGTCCTTCATGTGTGCTTAACTAACAAATGGAAGGGTACCTGGTAGTATCCAAACAACAAGGGAGTACAAATCTTAAGGATGGAGAGGAGTTTTGTGTGATGCAAAAAAGTATAAAAGAAGAACAATAGGAGGAAGTTGAGAAAAATACTATTAGGTTGATTACAAGCAACATTTACTTGCTGTATTAGAAGTGTTTTGTGAGGGAGCAATACTGGATGAGTAGATATACACTATATATATTTCTTTACCTTTCACCTTCATGGCAGCATACTACACTTGTAATGAATTTTTCTTCTTTAAGTGAAAGTTTCCTTTAGGGGGAAGGATGGTAGAGAGATTAAATATTTGGGACCATACCATCTCCCATATGTGGAGCCTTTACTACCCCAGATGGCACACCAACTGCCAAGTCCTAGAAATACTACTGAATTATTACCTTCCAAACATGAAGCAGACTAAACCAGAACAGCATATAATAGATCCTCCCGCAAATGCTTCCAAAATTAAGACTAGGTACCTCTTTTTATATATAAAGCCCAGATGGTAAATACAAACCAACTGTGAACTACATTGCTGGTGTAATGTTTAAACTTTACAAAATTGTATGCTGGTATAACAAATGGTGTCTATTTACAAATGGAAGATTAAATTAATGAGGTAGATGCAAAGTTTTGCAGCTTGCATTGAAGATGTTTGACTAGATAAACTTTGGCTATCACTCTGTATGGACATTCTTATATTAAAATTAGGTGCAGAAAAAAAATTGCCCAAGTAGGAATATTTAAAATGAAAATATAGAATCTAATGTCTAAGCTTATGGAAGTCTAAAATTTTTGCACTGAGAACCCAACAGAGATCAATGCCTCTGTTGACTAAGTAGAGGTGAAAAGAGTAGAAGCAAGGAGGTGATTTTGAGTCTAACATTTGAAGAAAATGGGGAGTTTGTGTTTGCACTAGCTTGTCAGACTCTCTTCTCTTCAACATCTGTTAAATCCGTGAGCTAGTTTCAAGCAAGAGGTCAGGAGGTCTAAATAAAAGAGGAACAAAGCAGATCCATGGTTTCACCACAAGAGGCACCAGCTGGTTTTATGGTAACAGGGGACTGAGCAGAGAAGAAAACTCCTAACAGTGCTTTTGCAGAAGGAAAGGCTGCATCATGGAAGTCCTTATAGCCTTCCCACACTGAGAATGCAGGAAAGCAATATTAATGGAATGATAGGTTTTGGGAACTAACAGGGAGTCTAGCTGGATACCACCATACCTTACCAGAAGTGTTTTTCTTGTGCAAATTCTGTAGCTGTCAGTGTGCAAAACTACAAGTGAAGCTTTTCCCATGACATTCATACGTTGTTTCTCAGCTTCGCTTTTTCTCTTTTTCTCTCTCTCTTTCCTTTTCTTTCATTTCCTTCCTCCCAGCTGTTCTTGTGGGTATTCTGATGCCTATTAGTGGGTGAAGTCAGGCTGCATCCATAATGAAATTAATTTAAAAAGTCAGTTTGGGATATGGCAGCAGTTCAAACACAGCACAGTAGTCAAGAGGCTGGACTGGATAGTTCTTTTCTGGCCTTAGGAGAGGGCCATGGAGACAAAAAGCTGTTATCTGAACTACGGTAGAATTCAGTGAAAAGTCAGCAATCACCACTGGATCACTGCTCTGCTTCTAATATTGGATATGGGAACATATGAAAATTAAGACCGCCTCCAGGAGAGTGAGTGGTGACTTAGTAGCTTTTGCAATTTGGTAGCAACCTGATAAAAACAAAGACATAAATATTGTTGATACTGTGTCAATAAAGCACGTAAGTTCAGATGATCAAATTAGTTGTTTGGTTTTGGATTTTTTTTTGGGGGGGGTTGTTTTGGGGTTTTTTTGTTTGTTTGTTTGTTTGTTTTTTTGTTTTGACTCATTTAAGCATATTTTCACAAGAAGAAAGTTGTAACAACATGCTATGGTCATCTGGCTGTCACTATATGGGAGACTGCTAGGGGTGGTTGTAGAAAAGAAGACTAGATTTGTCCTCTGAACCAACATATTTTTGCATTACATATATTCAGATATGTGACAGCACGCTATTGACTTTACTTCTGCAACAGGTCTAAATAGGTATGAAAGGTATCCCATACTCGATATACATATACTTCACACTTTTTTCTACTTTTAGGTATATCAGCTTAAATAATTTCAGCTTCTCTGAACAAATTTGAGCCATGTGTCATAACATCAGATGTTACTGGAGCACTGTCTGCTTACCTAATTGCTGAACATTTTGGGTCCTTTGAGCATAAAGGTCATGTCTTCATGCAGTGACTTCAGTGGAAGTACACCAATTTACACCAATTGAAAAAGTGGTCTTAAAGATTTTTGTAGCCAGGATTTCTCATAATAAAAGACTTGGCAAATCTGAAAGTCATTATTTTAATGGCACTGCAGACAGCTATTGTTAAACATGGGGCACAGTTCTAGGGTAATTATGGTATTATAACATTACTTTATAATTCAACTTTTCTCAGCTTAAATTACCATCATTGAAGTGTAAGTGTTTGCCTTGCTCCCATCTAGTCAAGTATGCTGCACAGAGAGTGCAGAAGAGGAAGAGAAGCTCTGTTAGTCCAGACACCCTGAGTTAGTACTTTTTCTTTTTAAAAGTCTCACCTGAGAATAAGGCAATGGACAATTCTGTCAGAATTCATGGTGATAGGATTTTGCAGTATTCATCACCCTGCTGCCCTGAGCAGCATCTGGTTTTGCCTACACGTAAAACTGCCCACTGGCTGTAGCTGAGGTTGAAAGAGACGGATGGAGGGAGAGAAAACTTGTAAAACTGGCATCCCTAAATTAATTTCTGGTACCTATTCCAATAGGAGTTTAAAATGGAGGCTGCAGGGAGTGACATAGCACATATGTCAAACTCTTAAGACTCATGTCTTGAACATTACTCATTTGTCAGATGGCACAGTGTCTCTTTGGCTTGCAGACTGTCTTTTATGAGACACAACTACCCAGTTCACACAATGGTCATGCCTAGTATTGAGGTCCAGGCATGTCGCTCCCCATCTACAGCTCAGGCTACCTCTCTTCTCCTGACAGGTGATCCAGTGAGGGGAGAGGACATTTCAGGACAGGGTCCACATAAAGAAGTTTAGGGTACTAAACAGTGAAAAATTTTGAAGGACCTGTGGTTTTCAGAGGTGTATAGGAGAGTGGAGTTCCTCTATGTGCTCTGTAATATTTGTGTGTGGAGCCCAAGGGTAAAATTACGGCTAGTAATGTAATCCCTTGTGATGGGACTGGCTAGAATTGTGTCTGTCTTTTTGTCACTGGTTTAGATGTGATGTTTAAGGATTATCTGAAACAGCAACTAAACTTATAAGCATGACAATGAAAAAAAAGATTCCGAAGAAGCAATGTATTACTTGAAAAATGTGAGAATGTGAGATTTTGAGTTTTGCAGGAGAGCTTTCAGGTTCGGTTTATCTGAACTTATGGGCTCAAAATGGGTCAGCTTTTTTTTTTTTTTTAGCTCAGTTTCTGTAGCTTTATGGAAAGATTTATTTGTCTCAGCACAACTCTACAGGAGTAAACTGAATTGTTGCTTGTTCATGCATCCTGATTAAGGGTCTTACCGTCAGCTCTGTTTCTCTCTGCTGAGGCTTGAAGTGTTGGTATTGAGTACTTGCTATATCATCATGGTACTGTTTGTCTGAAATTGAGCTTGGAAAATGTGGTAGAAACTGACAGGCATTCTGGCAAGTCCTGAATTGCTTTTCAGTTCAGCTGTGTTCACCGCCAAAGGGAGTAGTCCTTGGGGAAAGATATGATTAGCAGCAAAATATCCTGGCTTGTCTTAAATAGGAAGAAGAGCTGTAGGTCCACGATAATGTGGGATCCAGGTGCCTCACTGGGCTAACAGGACACGTGTTAAACCTGCTAAAAGGACACGTGTAAACCTGCACTGAACATTTAGTCAGTGTTCCTGTTTGCAGGATAATTTGGGGATGGCTCTTCTTCATTCATTTACCAATAAACTTACAAACCCCAAACCACCTGTTTATGAATGCAGTTATCTGCTATTTGCCTCAACTATTCTCCCGCTCCATTTATGGACATTTAGAGCTTCAGGCAAACAGTGAGGGAAACTGCCATGAAACTGGGATGGCCAGTCACAACCTTTGAATAGCAAAGAACATGTGCTGAATAGTCAAAGACATAATTACATGAAAAATTTGCAACAGGCAAGCTGATTGAAAAATGTTTGTACAAAGCGCTTCAATGATTTAATGAAAATGAACACATTTATAGGGATCATAATATTTTTACTAATAGTCTGCCAACCAAAAAAAAGAGTCTAATCTATTAGCTAAAATGTTTCCCAAGAATAGTTTGCCCAGGTCTAGCGTGAAATGACATTGAATTCAATTCCATGCTGAATCATTCGTTTGAAAGAAAATGGTTTGCAGCTAGCAAAATATCCCTGGATAATCACAGAGTTCAAAAGCTGTGACCTTGTTGTGTTACATGCCTATTTACAGTTCACCCCCACTGCAGGTTGTCAGGCATTCAGATACCCGCTTCACTTGAAGTACAAAAAAAAAAAAGAAACCTCCATTTTTGACACTCACTGTGAAAAACCCAACCATATCCTTTTCCTCCTCATTTAGTCAAATTGGCTTTTTAACATATGAAAAGGTTCTAGCCCATTCAATGATTCATATACCTCCTACGGCACTGAACACTTAATGATACCTAACTGTGTCACTTGCCACATTTTTTCACCAAACTTTTCCCGTTTTCTGTATATTTGTTCCTATTTGCAGAATTTGTCAAAGATCCAGCACAGAAGTACTGAATCTAAGCATACAAAAATGCTTAAGTTACTTTGGGAGAATGCATTCTGGTCATTTCTCTCTTCTAGTCCTCGCAAATCTCCTCAGGGTTGGTAATTCTTTTCTTTTTTTTTATTGAATGTACTTTTCTTTCCTGCTCTTCCATTTAATTTGAGCAAATTTGATAGCCATGGGCATTTTATTTTATTTTGACCATCTGTTTTCCATTTTTATTAAATAGTTATAGTTTATTGTTAATTGAAATTGCAAATTGGCCATATTATGTTTATGCTATAATAATAGCATCTGGATTTAAAATTGTGGAAAAGATTGCTTCCCAACTGTTCTCACTATGTATGGGCCTAGAGCCTTAAAATTACACCTGTCCTATGGGGGATTTCCTGCCCTTCGGGTTGATCTCTGAAATAGACAAGGTTTTGTTTGAAAAATAAAAGCTCTCCCTTTTTGTTTGAGAAAAGAAAGGTTAAGGTTCCAGGACAGTAGCCTTAAACAGTTCGAAACAATAAAAGTCTCTTGCAGTATGATGGAATCTTTCAGGACCTGATCCAAAACCTCCTCCTTAATTCTGGAAAAAAACAAGTACACAAGAAATATATGTTGAATTGCAAATATCTTCAAACAGTCTTAAGAGATGTTTTATTCTGTTCTCTTTGACAGTCCAGCATACTATTTCTAGAGACATTAGAGAGGTATTAGTGTGTCTTGGGGGGCTATTGAACACTGTAGACTTCCTGAATGTATCACAATTACAGGAACACCTGTTCTAACTAACATTTTGCTGAGCCACCACGAGAATTCAGTGCTCAACAGCCCTCAAAATTTCTCATTTCTTTCCTGTGGTGAGGTGCTTTAGTGACTTCTCTCTGGACAATAATAGAAAATTCTTAAGGTCAATGGTTCAATATCTCTTAAAGGACACCCCATCTCCTTCCCCCACATTTCTTACTAATAGTGCCTTCTTGTCACACTTGCGATTCTTTGCTTAGAACTATCTATTTCTTCATCTCTTTATTTTGGTGTGCAGAGCTGAGGAAGAAAGAAAATAGGTAGCCAATTAGTTACTGGTATAGTCTACATTAAAGTACACAGTATAAGGAAAGAAGGAGAATTTAAGGAGACAACAAATGTACGAAGAAAATTGTGAAAAAAAGAAGTACTATGAAATAGGACCTCAGCCCTGACAAGCTTGGAGAAGATCCATGATGTGGGTGAGAGCCCTGATTCTGTATGGGCTAGAACCTGACAGACAATCAGACCAAGACCTAACAGTATGGAGTCAGTGGGGACACCAATTCTCTGCACATTCATGGCCAAGATTAAACCCGAGTTTCTAGATATATTCTGTGGTGCTCCATGTCTCATTTGGGTCTCAAAACAAAGGGCAAAATGTTTAGAGAGCAGGATGTTAATTGCTGAGTGTTATTGAAAATTTTACTTTCTCACATGCTGCAAAATCATCTCCTGCACTGAAGTACTCTGGCTCCAGTAGTCTGGAACACTACATTAAGGGTTTACCTTGCCTTTTTTTTTTTCTTTTTTTTGGGGAGGGGGTAAAAAGAGAAAACTG
This sequence comes from Gallinago jamesoni, assembly GCA_025769975.1. Lineage (NCBI taxonomy): Eukaryota > Metazoa > Chordata > Aves > Charadriiformes > Scolopacidae > Gallinago > Gallinago jamesoni. The sequence continues at coordinate 173,193,800 of JAOQGH010000001.1, read as the reverse complement.
GTAACAAATACATTAATCAAAGGTATTGGGAAAAAAGTCACCATAAATCTGTCTATAAAGAGTGTATGGAATGAAGGAGACTGGTCTCTGTTCTCACGTTATCTTGGACACGACACTCTTCTTTTTTTTCTTCCCATCCTTTGTCTTGAGCTTTTCTATTTGCACTAAAGGATTTGGAGATAAAGACTGACTTTTTCTGTGTGTTTGTACACTATCACATATAAATCTTACTTGGTCTCATGATGCACTTTTGCAGTTAGTATCTTATATTACTAGATGAAAGGCATGAGAATAGATAATGGGAGAAAAATGAACCAAACATAGAAAGATGCATTAAAAGCAATAAACAGGCACCCTTGGTGGGCACAAGCACCTGCTTCTTCTCCAGTGCATGACAAAAATTACTTATTCTGCCAGCTGTAACTCTAAACATAAAGTAAATGGGCCCCAAACTGGAGCTGGATGAGGTAAAAATCGTAGTTTATCCAACAGATATCACCCCTTTTTTCTCTTCCCAGATGATCAGTGGTTACGTCTGGATTCAAATGAAAGTATTCAGCATTTTTAATTGTATGGGGAAATTTTTTTGTGTGTATGAGACTCTTTGAACCTACAAGGGTGTAAATGGTTTGGTAAATCACCTTGCCTTGTTCTTCTAAGGAGGAGGAAACATACCATGTGAGAATACTGATGTGTAAACATCTACTAGGTTCATGATCAAGAGGGAAAATAATCTTTTCTTGGACATTCCTGTCCATAAAATCTCAAAGGTTGAGTTTATAAATATATGTCCCTGCCCTAGACTGGAGAGTGAATAAAGCCAAGAAGTGTGAAACCTTAATTCATTGTCTTGATAACAATGATGCCCAAAACATAAGCAGTAAAGAGCATGATATGAAAATAAGATGTTTTCTCTAAGTTTCTATGAAATGCTACAAGACAGATTTACTTTGATTTTATAAGGTAATTTGCCATTTCTAATGTTAATGAAAAGATTTCCCTTTGTGACTATGATGGAAACAACACTTACTACTAAGTTACTGTGCTTTTTTCAGTGCTTCAGTTACGCAATGTGCCACTTGAGTCACCTTCAGTTACAAAACTGTAGTTATTAAATTGTATCATGTTTAAGACTACTATCTCCTGGAATCCACTGATCCGTGCAATTGCTGTCACACTGGAGAAGGCAATCTTTGACTTGACATTAGTTTCTTGTCCTTCCATATTGTATATGACATACTGTCTTTCCCTTTGCATTTTACTTGCAGGATCATGGCATTTTAAAGAAACAGAAAAAATCTTGTTGGGCTGTCAGTCATTGACCACTGTTGGAAGACTTTTCTTCTGTTCACGGAATCATAACAGCCACCATTTTGGGCATACTGTATTTTCAAGCATTTCAGCATAAGCTTTATATGAAGTTTCATTTGACTTCTCAACGTCAAGCAATATGGGAGTGCAATGGGAATCCTGAATGTGTAATTCCTCACAGGGAGCACTTGAGCTAGTAGTTAAGATCTAAGTTAGGCTTTTTAATTTCTGGGTTCTATTTCTACCTCGTACACATATTTTCTGTGATGCTATCATCTCCTGCCTTTCAATATTTCTGGGAGAGATTAAAAATCCTATAATTCACACTGGAAAAAATTACTTTCAGAACTCCTCTCTCTAAAGAATAAAGCAGTTATCTGATGAGTATTAGCCTTTATGGGGATGAATAAGGGATCCATGATGAAGCAGCTCTTCTTTCCTGGCTTCTATAACCTGGGAACAATAGTTTCCTATGTTAGAAAACACTATAACAATAAAAGCTGGGATCTTTATAGAGCCTATGTTGCATTTCTTGTTAGTTTTCAAACTCTCTTAGGATTCTGTAAAAATCCCAGCCAAATTCATTAATGTTCAGGTCTGCTCAGAAACAGTAGTGATGGGAAGTAATATGGTTATAATTCAGCATGTCTGGGGTGGGGTAGGGAACACTTTTAATTTCCCTTTGCTGCTGGTGATGGATTTTTGCAGCTTCACCTTTCTCTGCTACCGATCCCAGCAGTCCCAGGCTCTAAACAAAAAACAGCTTGACTTGCAGAAACTTTCCACTCCCTCTGGGGAGGACCACAAACTTACAGCATATTTTAAGCTGTGGTTCGATTTTCTGAGGGGAGAGAATCGTCTCTAGGCACAAATTAGTGCTACCAGTGGAAGATGGAGTTCAGCTGTTTATATACTAATATGCAGCAATTATGATAAAACAAAACTAATTCTGAAATTCTGCTGTAACTATGGTAACATACATTCAATGTATTCCATTAGAAATATAAAAAAGGGTCCCCAGCAGGAGAAAGTAAATATTATCTATTATTGATTGATGAAGGTTCCAGACTGTGAAAAGTGGTTAATATATTTTTTGCGATGAAACACATTTGTTAAAACTTCCTTTTTATTGATGGTTATTGTCTGTTTAAATAGCATCAGAAAGTTATTGTTAATTTTTACATCTATTTTGAATCATTTGCTTTCTTCATTAGGTCTCCATTTTACAAAGCGTCTCCAAGAAATTCCTTTATTAACTTTCTTTTATCTGATTTCTAGTCTGGGACATTTCTATTAGTATTAACTGAAACTTGACGAAGAATTTACAGCCCCAAATGCAGTTGGTATACTTAGATCATTTTAGTTTTAATAATAATAAATCCTTAAGGATTCGTCTGTTTAATGAGGAACAAACAAGTTATGCAGATATTCTGTTGCTTTACTCGGTAGTTGTTATGGCTTCCGAATTATTTAAGTTAAATGTTGCAAATTACCCATGAAATAAAAAACTTTTGAAATTCAGATAACAACAATAATGTCAAAGCATAATGAGATGTGTTTGGCTGGGAATGAGAGAGAAAAAATTGGTAGCACTGGGTAGGTACATTAGCAAAACACTTCCGATACCTGGAGACGATGCCCTGCTCCTTGCAGCTTTCTACAGAGATCCAAGGATTGAGCTGCTGGAGGGGGAAGCACAACCACCGTGCTGCAGGGCAGCCCCCAAGGCTGACTAGACCCAGTACCTCAGCTTGATCTTTTCCTGTCAAAACTATTTCCTACAAAGAGCTAGTTCAGCTGTCTCCACAGGACTCTTCTTCACTAGTTAGAGAGACTGAGAAGGATTCGCTTGGAGATTTCACAGAATCACAGAATCTTAGTGGTTGGAAGGGACCTTTGAGATCGAGTCCAACCACATTTAAAAAAAACAAACAAAAAAACCCCAAAACAAACAAACCCCAAAACCAAACAAACAACCAAAAAAAACCCACACAAAACCAAACAAACAAAAAAAAAGCCACCCACCAACTAAACCCCACACCCACAACCCCACCACAAACCAATAATCTTGGCCACTAGAGCACGCCCTGAAGAGCCACGTCTACACGTTTCTTAAATACCTCCAGGGATGGTGACTCCACCACCTCCCT
>JAOQGH010000001.1:173173822-173187207 GCA_025769975.1 Gallinago jamesoni | reverse complement strand
CTTCCCTGGCACCAAGGTCAGACTGGCAGGCCTATAGTTCCCCGGATCCTTCTTCTGGCCCTTCTTATAGACAGGCACTACATTTGCTAACCTAATGTCCATCACCCCCAGTTTCCAGGGATTAAAATTAACCTGTAAAGCTGAGGGATAAAAGATTTATATCTGGTTACTAGCAAGTGTGAAGAGGAAGGTGAAAAGACAGAATAGAAGCTTCATTTCTTAGTGAATGTCTGGATTGGATACTCTATTAATTGACTGATTTTTAAATTTATTTTATTTTTCCTTGTGTACTTTCATTCAAAAGAAATATTTCTGGTGTCTGTCTTTTCTTTTGTATCCACAATAATAATTTCAAATGAGACACACATCTTTCAGACTATTTATTTTTTTACACCACTGGGTATCATTAAGCTGGTATATTGGAACTTGTGCTGCTCATACTTAGATAACACAAGGTGAAGGAAAGTCTACTTCTTGTACCTGTCCTTCATATTTTGGGAAATGATCCTCTGAAGCTGAAAGACAAGTTTATTATTATTGACACTTCTGGAGCTGGAAAAACAAGTTGTGATTAGTATTGTTCTTGGAAAGCTTTGGTTTTCTTTCAGTTTGAAAATAATCTTTTAAAAGACAACGGCATTTTTTCCTCCTTATTTCCCCTGAATACTCAGTTGTTTTTCCTATTTGTGCATTAGCTACTAGTTAAAAGTGTGCAGAAAACAATTGATAAGGAAGAGTAAATAAAGAACAAATTAGTTAGAGTAAATGAATTTAATCTATAATACTATTTGTAACCCAGTTTTTTTAAAGCTCTTTTTTATCTATGTATATATATTATGTCTGTCATGTAATGGTTGGGTCTATATTGGTAGTATATAGCATCTTCATGGACTTGGTTGAAAGAATAGGACCTAAGATCACCAGTCTCTTAATTTTTATAGCACCTCCATTGATTTGGATAATGGCTCCATATAGCCCCTCAAATCTAGGCCTATATCTGTGTTTACCTTTACTTTCTTCAAAACATGTTGGATTTTTTAATAGATCTGTTTGGTTCAGAAACCAAAACATATCACTACTGAAATTAACTACTACTTGCTAATTTAATTGTAGCATCCTCATTTGCTTCCCTCTTTCCATATTACCTACTATGTTTTATTCTGTCTCTACAGTGCTTCTGCTACAGCTGATGAACAGTCAACAGCTATGCTATATTATTGTATTATTTCTTATTACACAAAATTAAGAATTTAAGAATAATTAAGAATTACTACATCATATTAAGAAAGCAAAGAAGAAGGATCAGAATTAAAATTATAATCAAAATTTACAGTGAATTTCCACAGCTCTTGCAGTGCACAACATACTGGTCTTGATGGACTACAGAATAGATAATTAATGAGACAGTACACAGGGAAAATAATGATTAACATAGCTGTTACAATATTTCACATAGATTGCAAATTCCTTGAATTTGCAAGGAATAAAGGGACTGTCTTTATTCTTTCCAGATAGTGCCTGGCACCTCATGATACTTATGACTCTTAAAAAATGGTGTGTAACATCAGAGAATGAAAACAAGCTATAATATGACCAAAATTATACAAGAAACTGATTATTAATTTTGACTTATAAAAAGTACAAACTAGTAGAAAGCTAAGTGTTTCTCCCCATCTAAACACCCATGAGAACTGCAGAAGAAGTGAAATTAACATTTTTCAGGGTATGTCAGAATTTTAAGTCACACACACACACAAATATATATTATACAACTTAATTGTATTTTGCTTTGTAGTCCAGTTTAGTTTTGAAGTTTTGAATAGCATCTAAACTTAACATTGTATGAGAGCCACTTTTGAAACAGAAATAAGTACTATGTTTGAAATGGTAAAGACTTTCCATTTTGCTCTTATTTGGGGGCTTTCAATGTGTCAATTTATAAGGAAAGGTAACCAAAATTTCTGTGATTTCACAAAACATTTTGATTTTTTCCAACAGGCACTTTTTGATGAAAAAGTTATACCATATCTTGCCAGAAATCTTTTCCTGTAGCCTTCACCTGTGTAAAGGTTTAAGGAGCAAGGGAAGGAGCACATATCCCCAGATAAGCTTTCATCTTATTTCTACCCACTTGAAAATAAGATGGTATTAGCTATTGTGTTTCTATTCCTTCAAATATAAAACTCAAACTTTACCTGTACAGGGCTCTGTTTCACAACCAAACAAAATTTAACCCAAAGAAACAACATTGTCAGTGTGGAATATCGTGGAAATGATAAAACTTCAGGAAGGAAAGCCAAGCTACAAGAGGATCCTTCTATTTTTTTTAGCACTGTATAGTTTTCCAGGTACACCTTGCCACTGAAAATATTACCCCTGAAGCACTGTTATTATGTTTTTGTCATGAAAGTGAAAGAGGCATAACTCAGAGAGCCTTAGGCAACAATGAATTACCAAGGACTTTCCTATAAGTGAGTGAAATATAATTACACTCTTCAATAGGGGAGACAAAATATATTTTAGGTAAAGAAAGGGAGGTAAAAAAGTAGATGAGACAAATTGGCTGTGCTGTATATCTGCCATTAAGAAAGAAGCTAAATAAATGCATATGAAAATAGGAATCCAGCCAAGCTTTTACAACACAGCCGAGGACAAGCCTAGTTTGACATTTAAAAAAAAAAAAAAAGGAAATAAAAAAAGAAAAAGATCTTAACTTCCCATGGTGTTGTTATATTATTGATTACTAAATCATCAAGCAGATTGCTAATGAGGGACAGTCTGACCATGCAGGGATGCAGGTGAATGCACATGTATGCACACCCTTGAAGATGCACCCCCAAAACTAATTTTTATCTGCAGAAACCATACCCTAAGGCTGACATACAAGCCAGCTATTCAGCTGAATGTGTTTCACCTAAGGCACATTACCTGACTCTTACTCTATGCATGTCTCTGACTGGAGTAAAACACAGAAAAATAAACGTCTTTCACTGGAGCATCCATTTACTTCACATGGTTTAGTTCACTGTGGTATTCCATGGTAATTTAACCATGTCTGTGTTACCTTAATAAGGCTTTTGGTGCTAAAACATTTTTATCCTGGAATTTAGACTGATACCTTCCTCTTGTTTAAACTACTATTGAAGTCAGTGGAGCTTTCACACCTTACTCTTTAACCCATGCAATCTCATTTGTCTGCTTCCAGACACAGTGGAAAAGTAACTCCCATGGACATTAACTGAGGTTAGTGGCTGAAGTCAGATATATTTGAATATCCCACAGTAAGACAAATAATTCACAGGTTAGTAACATACTGGCATTGCATTCTACTATGGACATGATTACCTTTGATGGCTCTGTCCTTGCAGAGATAAACACAACAGTGTAATTACAATATGGTTAAGCACAATTATGATAAGAAAGAAAAATAAAAGAAAATTTTATTTAAGGATGATTGTATTTCAAAGATTTGTCATTTTATAGTAAAATTTACATCAGAAGCTAGTATGTAAATATAAAACCTTAAAATAAAAAAAAAGTTACTTAAAACCACTTGAACCGGGATTTAATGAACACATATTTTTCTCAAATGTTTTTTCAGTGCCAGTAAGAACAGTGAAGGCTTTCTATTGAATACAATTTGAATCCTAGAACCACAGCTGAGGAGAGGAAAATCTTTCTGACACATAGAATGTATAATTATAGAGACCACATTCTTCAAACTGTTTTTTTTTCTCCTTTATCTCCTCCCTTAACAATGACACAACAACTAAAAGCTGTGGTGAGTGTGTCCATACACTCCAGAGCATTTTTTTCTTCAGTCATGTATGAGAACTGTTCATAAACAATTTGTTCAAACAGGCATTGCCAAAATCAAAATCTTTGAAGATATTATAGGTATTGATTGTATCAATAGGGAAAAAATAGGTGAGTAGTCATCTGGCCCAACCCTCCTACTCAAGAAGGACCACCTAGAGCCAGTTGGCCATGACCATGCCCAGGAGCCTTCTGAATATTTCCATGGATGAAAATCCCACAATCTCCCCAAACAACCAGTGCAAGTGTCCAGTCACCCCCGCAGTGAAAAAGTGTTTCCTGATGTTCGGGAAGAACCTTCTGTGTTTCCCTTTGTACCTGTTGCCTCCAGTCCTGTCACTGGGCACAACTGAAAAAAGTCTGGCTCTGTCTTCACTGCTCCCTCCCATCAGGTATTTCTACACATGGATAAGATCCCCCTGAACCTTCTCATCTCCTGGCTAAACAGTCCCAGCTCTCTCAGCCTTTCTTCATAAGAGAGATGCTCCAGTCCCTGCATCATCTTTGTGGCCCTTTGCTGGACTCTTGTCTCCATTATGTTCATGCGTCTCTTGGACTGAGGAGCCCAGAGCTGAACACAGTACTCCAGGTGTGGCCTCACATGGAGTAGAGGGGGAAGGATCATGACCCTCAACTTGATGGCAATACTTTGCCTTAATGCAGCTCAGGATACCATTTGCCTTATTTGTGGCAAGGGCACATTGCTGGCTCATGTTCAACCTAGTGTCCACCAGCCCCTCCGTGTTCTTTTCTGTAATGTTTCTTTCCAGCTGAGTGGCTCTCAGCATGTACTGGTGCCTGGGGTTTTTCCTCCCCAGGTAGAGGACTTGGTACATGACCTTATTAAACTGCATGAGGTTCCTGTCAGCTCATTTCTCAAGCCTGTTAAGGTCCCTCTCAGCCACTCCTCTCAGGATACACTCTGCCCCATCATCCAAAACATTAATGATGATACTGAACAGGATCGGATATCCAGTACTGACCTCTGGGGTACACTGGTAGTCACTGGCCTCCAAGTAGACTTTGTGCCACTGATTGCCACACTCTGGGCACAGCTGTTCAGTCAGTTTTTGTTCCACCTGACTGTATGCTTATCTGGCTCAAACTTCACCAGCTTCTTTATGAGGATCTTATGGGAGACACTGTTGAAAGTGTTACTGAAGTCCAGGTAGACAATGTCCACTGCTCTCCCCTCATCTACTGGGCCAGTCATTTCATTGTAAAACATTATCAGGTTGGTCAAGCATGACTTTCTTTTGACAAATTTGTGATGACTACTCCTGACTATTTTCTTGTCCTTAATGTGCCTGGAAAAGATTTCTAGGCTGAGCTACTCCATCATCTTCCCTGGAATACAGATGAGGCTGATTGGCCTGTAGTTCCCTGGGTCCTCCTCTTGCCCTTCTTGAAGTTGAAGGTGACATTTTCTTTCCTCCCCTATTAGGCACTTCTCACAGTCTCCATGATCAGTCAAAGATTATTGAAAGACCTCAGCACTTGTGGGTGTATCCCATTGGGGTCCACAGACCTGTATATGTTCAGTTTGTTTAAGTAGTCCCCAACCTGATCATATTTTACCAAGAGTACCTCTTCCTCATTCCATCATTTCCCCCTGGTGTCTAGGATTCCTGGCAACTGGTCTTGCTAGTAAAGACTTGAGGAAAAGGCAACATTCAATATCTTCTCTTTTTCTATGTCCTGAGTAAGCAGGTCTCCCATCTTGTTGAACAAAGGACCCACAATTTCCCTAGTCTTTGGTTACTTATGTGTTTAGACAAGCCTGTCTTGTTGCTTGTGACATCCCTGGCCAGATTCAGTTCTACTGGGACTTAGCTCTCCTAACTTTGTCCCTGGATGCTCAAACAGAGTTTTTTTATTCCTCACAGATTAGCCATCCTTATTCCACCCGCTGTGTGCTTCCTTTTTGCTTTTGATTGGGCCAGAGTTTGCTCTCCTGAAGTTTAGAGTTTTGAGCTTGCTTTTCAGCCTTCTCCCTGCCCCCAGGATCCTTAACTCTACCATATCATGATCACTTCAGCCAAGGCTGCCTTTGACCTTCACATCCCCAGTGACCATTTTGTTGTTTGTGAGCATGAGGTCCAGCAGATCACCTTTTCTCATTGACTCTTCTATCACTTGAAGGATAAAGTTATCACCAATACACTCCAGGGACCTCCTGGATTGCTTATGCTCTGTTGTCCCTCCAGCAGGTATCAGAGTGGTTGAGGCAGGCCTGGAGGACCACAGCCTGTAATTGCGAGCTGTTCCTCTCTGTCTCTAGAGGACCCGATAAAGTAAAACTGATCGAGTCCTCTGGGTAATCAGCAGAACAGTTCAGTGCTCCTCCTAATGATGTATATGAGTTTGGTGAAAGGGCACAGTGACAGAAAGTTGCTGACCAGGGGTGAGAGATGAAATGTTCTCTGAGAAAGGCTGTTCTCTATAAGGCAATTCAGTAATTTCATTTTGTAAGCTTAAATGTCATTAAGACACATACTTTACTCATACTACAAATAGGTTTCACACTTTGACGAAGAAAACATTACTTTTGTGATTTAACTCCCCCCTAAACCCCATATCGTTCATGTAATTTATTCATTCTGGCAAGGCAAATAAGAAAACAGTCTTTAAACTTCAGTGTAATAAGAGTGGAATCCAGTGTAAAAATAAATTGGAGACAGAATTTAATTATTGCTTTTCTCTGCATGATTTGCTCCTTAGCCCCTTTGCAAACTTTCTAACACTTATTTTAAATTCTTCTTTTATCCTTCATCTGTTGACACTATTTACATACAGAACTCTGATGTGTTTACCATACAATTAGAATAGATCTTCATTTTAATTAAATATCAATTCAAGATCACAGCTTCAAGCTATTTGTCAGCACTGATAGTGATCAATAGAAGGAGATGCTGAACAAAGAAGATAAATAGATTTTCAGAGTAGTCAAATATTTTTCATTTCTTCATGTACCCCATTTTTAATAGAGGATGAAGAGATTAAATTTCTTGCATCCTTTTAGTTATTCTGTGGCACATATTTAGAAAGTTGAAATCAGAAGCTAATTGCCACATCATTATGCTTAATTGACATGCTACCTTTTTCTCTGTAACTCACCATGACAGGTTCGTTTAACTGCAATGTAGTGACTGCCTGTCCCAGGAGTAAAACTTTCAGTAGCTGTGGGCAAATTCCTAAAAATAAAACTCAGTTAGGAACTTAGCTTTCACACCAGACCCCCTGGGGCCACGCATCCACCATCTTGCTATTGCAAACTCCACATTACACAACCTTGTAATTTACAGCTTAAGCATATACCATACCCAGTTTAAATTTTGTGGGGTTTTTTTTATGCTGACATCATTTTGAGCTTCAGCAGTTCTTTCACCCATTGGCATCTGACTTTTCATGATATGGTTTTCATCCCCTCTCAGTCTTATTTTACTATACTAAATGAGCAAAGCTCTTGTATTCTTCCCTCTTGAGGCAGTGTCTTGTTTCTGCTCAGCATCCTGGCAGTTCTCTGCACCTCTTAAATTTACCTGCATTGAAGATGACTGAGCAAAGTTCAGTGGGGGTAAGCTCATTCAAACACATGGCTACCTCCTCATCAACAGTGAAGGTGTTTTAGCTGATACATGTTTTCATCGCTGTTGCCTGTTCACATTTGCGTTGAATTGGAGGCATATTGGACATCTTGGGATTGAATATGATATCACATACCTCTTTTAGGTAATTTCTAAGTATTTGGTTTCATTACAATACAGAAATTCATACTGTTGGTCCCAGAATATATAACATTTCTCTCATATTTTTAGACTTTATCCATGTCTTAGTGGCCCCTCCCACTCTCTCTCCCTTTTCCCTTCCTTCCCTCCCTCCTTCCCCAGCTTCCTCTTCCCTCCCTCCTTGCTATCCTTTCCTTCTTTCTTTCCTTCCTTACTTGCTCCCTTTTGTTAGGCCTTCATTTGCTTGTCCATGTCTAACATCAATATTCATATTAAAAATATCAGTAAAAAACTAATCTTGCAATGACAAATTTGGGCAAAGGGAATTCAAGTGGGGAGAATCTTAGTGTTGAACAGCTGTTTCATGGATTTTTGCATTCAAAATTTTGCAAATAGTGATTACAGATATTTGTATGCATGAAAGATAATTCTTTCATACTTTGTAGGACATTATTCCTCAGAAATTATATTACATGTAAGTACTAAATTTTTAGTCTCAACGCTTCTTCAGCTTGAAACCTTAAATTTCAAGACATGACATTTAAATAATGGATTTCAATTTTAAAATACCTTTATTTTGAAGAGAAATGGGCTGAGGAACAAAAGAACAGGAAACACAGTAGAGGTATTTTAATAGCACCCTGTTGGTCTGTCACATTGAGGTAAAAGATGGTAGGAGACTATAGTTTTGTAGAGAGGTTGGGAGATCAAACAAAAATGAAGTTCACTAATAGAAAGGTCTCTTTTTCTTGTAGTAAATTTAAACCTGTAATAAATTTCGAGATGGAGATATTTTCATACTACTCTTGTCTTTAACATGACTAAATTTTAACAGAAGACTTCTAATAACTTATCTGTATTTCACTTCTGTGTCTACAGAGTATCAATTTCTGTTTCATGTACACTGTTCTAGTTGTGATATCTATATATGTGCTACGTGCTTATGTACAAATCTATGTATAACTTGTGTGTGTATAAGTGCATTCCTGTGCATGGATGTGCTAAGTGGTGGTTATTTAGAAAGTTCCATAGTTTTGTTATCAAGGGCTTCAGGTAGCAAAAAAATGAAATGGATGTGAAAAAGTAATTGAAAAGACATGTGAATGAAGGGGCAGAAATGGAGTATCAGTTAGTAACTAAGTAGCCAAATTTTCATTTAACAAAGCTCTGGCTGAGGAGCTCAAGATCTTGTCCTACTATGCCAAAGAGTATTTATTCCTTAAAAAGGTGTATTTGGTATAGCATATGCAGTGATGCTGTGATTGGGACTCGGTAATATGTGTACAGTTCGCTCTAGCTGCAAAGAGTATGATTGAAATTCTTTTATGGCTCATTAAATAGCTTCTACGAACCAGCTCTTTTATCTGTGTCAAATGGCATTCCCCTTCACATATAAATGCCATATTCTTATGTGAATATTTGCATGTCCGTGTTTATCATTCCCATTTCCATGAGTATCCAAGCATGTGAACTAATAATTTTCCAGTACAGTTTCTTACAGAAAGCAGATGTCCAAATAAGAAAGTCTGGAAGAATCCAGATAGAGAGTAAGACCATAAGAAGTTAATTTTTAATTTTACAGTATTTGTCCAGCTCTAGAAATGACAACACTTAATGAGGCCCCACTTTGATGCCTACAAAGTAATTATTTCTTAAGATTTCTTAAATGGATCTGTTAAAAATAAGCATGAATCAAACTCCATTTCTTCATATCAAAAAATTACTGCAAAGTCACACCTCATCATAACACTGTTTGTAAAGATCAAAGATGTTGTGTTGTTACTGAGTACTGTTAAATGTATTTTTAGGCATGACATGATAGAACATGAGTGATTAGGAATATTCAGTGTTTAAACGTTGTAAATGAAAATCCAAATGATAATCAAGTTATCTTTACAGATCCATATGAATTAATTCAAGCAGAATTTTATCTAGTCACAAATACTCAGGAGACTTAATTGCTAATTAAATGTTCACAACAGAATTTTAATTTATCTTAACTTTGCAATTTTGAAATGTGTTGGACCAATACAAGTATTCATATAGATTTTAAAATAGATAAACTTATTTAAATAAACGGAATCATATTCCCACTGCTAGCCAGATGAAAAATACCAGCAAGTAAACAGTTAAGTTGGACTTAAAGACCAGAGAAGTTCTTCAATAAAGACATTTACTCTAGATGTCTAGATTTTGTAGTTTTGAAAACCCCCTGTTTTCCATCTTTGCAGGTTTGGGTATTTTTGATTTTGTTGTAGTTTTTGTGGGGGGTTTATTGTTTTGTTTGTTTGTTTGTTTGTTTGTTTTTTGTTTAGTTGGTTTGGTTTTGTTTCCCCTTCCATTATTTTAATATGCTTTGGCAATTTCAAATCTGTTTGGAGAAGGATTGTCAGGGCTGCCAGATTCGAGACCCATCAGTATCTCTTCCTCATCCCTCATGTCCCTCGGCTTTTCTACCTTTGCCTCATTGCCTGTGGTTCAAGTAACATATCACAAACAGCATTGATAAGCATGAATTGAAAAATCACTTGTTGATCTATCTAATATCATTCAAGGACACGGGCACTGGTCCAACAAAGTATTTAGACTCCTCACTGTTATTTAGGCTTTCAGTGTTCTTCTGAATTCTCTTTCACTGACGTTTATTACCTCACAATTGGGGTGGACTAAAAGCATGCCCACAGGCAATTAAGGAAATTCAGCTAATGGCTGATAATTTATTAGGCCACTGTAATTCAATTCCATCCCGTTATGTGCCTTACCTCTTAGCAAGCTCTTTCGAATGAAGTTAATTCAAAGGCTTTACTTAGTATGTTTATGGTTGCATAGACAGGCCTTATCATATTTCTCAAGGATATGCTATTACATAATGTTTTAAACAAAATTGCAGCCTTCCTTCCTATTCACGCGGGCCAGAAGGATTACTTAAAGCTATTTTAAAAAATCAAAAAGATCGGAGTTCCTCCATTATAAGGGCAAACACGTTATAAATAGGGACGGGGACATTTGCAATGCAATATTCCCCAACCACGGTGATTCTAGGGGTGTTAAATGTTTTCCAGAGTTTCTTGTGTGTGGTTGTATGTACACCACTGGGTCAGCTGGTGGGTAGCAACTGCAGGTAGTGATGTACTTTGGGTCCAGTCTGGTAAACTCTTGTTCTCCTGAGTCACCCTTATCTATGCGACTCTACCCACGGCCGCTGAAAATTCCTACATGCAAAAATCGTACAGATTGCTCCTGACCAGCGTTTGGTTTGGGTAACAGCTGAGGTAGAAAATCTGTCTCTAAGTGGCTTTTTCTTGAAAAAGATGAACTTGCCGGAACATTTCAAATGCCAAATTCAGCAAGAACAAAGATAACTCTGTGGGTGAGTGTGACTCAAGTCCTAAATTACTCACAGTGAAACAGGTTGGCAGTGTCATTTACAGAAAAGCAGGTGTAGCGTTACAATTACAGCACTTCACTTTCTAGTCCCACCCACCACCTCTCTGTGAGAAATCCACCACCCCCCTGCTCCCAGTAGGGTTGATGCCTATAAAAAAAAAAAAATATATATATGGTAAGGAAACCAGGAACTGTGTTTATATCAGACTTTTTTCTCAGGAATGGCAGGAAGAGATGATGGCAGGAAAGCACTCTAGGTGGTTAGTATAACACTGGTTCTTGCTAAAGTCATCCAAAGAATGGGACTATGATGTGCCTGTTAAAGAGTTGTTGGGCAGGTGGTGGATGAGATTGAATTTTGTTTTCAAAGTAATGAAAAGCCAAAAATGTCTGCTAGCGCTCACAGTTGTAAACAGTTTCAAAGTACAGAAAAAATCAATAGTAAGGATAGTCAAAGCATCCATATGTATCAGAAATAAACTAGCACAGTAAATTTTCCACAGTTTGCCCTCCTTATTTTGTTTGAAAAGGGATTCTGCCATAAAGATTGCTTCCTTTTTTTTTTTTTTTTGTGAAAGTCAGGAAACACAGCCTGTGTCATGAAAAAACTCCCCCCTGAACTGAGGTCTGAATACACTGTGTACACTTTCCTCATAGGGAATCACGACATTAAATAATCATGGAGTGAGGTTTAAGATAGCTGAGTGAGAAGGGCTGGCTATGTACCAGTGCCAGAGATTGTATTTCAAGCAATTGCAAGCCAGACCAAACATATCTTAAAATAAGCGGTAGCTGAGAACTGTATGAAGGCCATCTTGAAAGTTGTTTTTCCATTGTCCATGTGGCTGTGTCTCAGAGATGACTTTTTTTTTTTGGTGCTGTGCTGTGCTCTTACGTGTGCCTGCTTATGTGAGAGAGAAAGAAAGAAAGATTTAAATGGAAAAAAAAAAAGAAGGGATGACAAAATGAATCAGTCATCTAATATTTGCAAACAGAATTTTTTCAGCAATTTTATTTCCATGAACAAACAATATGTTATTCCAAATATTTTTCCATTATTTGTTCGTTTCAAATTGAGAGCCAAGTGACATTGATCTCTTGCAAGAGCTCAGGATTTGAAAGATAAATAAGACTGTGGTGGCACAAAGGACTATAAAAATATATCCACTGTACAGTGAGAAATATAAAGGAATGAAGAACCTAATGTAGAAACAATTTTAGAATGGAAAAACAGATTTTCAAGAAAACCTTCCAAGATGACTGAAAAGGACCCTTGAAAAAACAGGTTTTAATGACTTCAGAAATTTGTCACCTTAGGTATGTGGCTGAAGTCCTTCAGGAAGGTACCCTACCTAGGTAGGACTTAACCCTTACATTAAGACATCTATATACAGATACCTATGTGTTGAGGAAGCTTGAAGCAAGTGCCAAACAAACATTTTTTGCTGTGCTGTGTCCTCCATCTACCAGCCCAGATGCATGGGATTGTCCCAGGTCTTCTGCCACTTCAGGAAAGCCCTATTTACATGTCTTAGATGCCATAGAGCATCTCAAATGCAGATGTGTATTTATGTAAGTGTTGCTTACCCTGGGTAACTAAGACTTCATTATAGATAAAGGAGATTCAGTCAATAAGCTGAGTGGAGTCTAGAGACTTGGCTGACTACATGTAGGTTTTTCTTTCAAAATGAACAGATGACACTAAGCCTGTCAACTAAGATTTCAGGTCAGTTTCCTGAATACAGGTGTCCTGTGGCATGTTCAGATACCATAAGATATCCAGAATATCCACATACAACACAGTACCTTACAGGAAAGGGGAAGGGGAGCTGGAGATCAGACTTGATTGACACAAGTTCTTCAAGTGCCAGTAGGTGTTTATGCTTTTTATTGGAAAGTCATAGATTCGATGGACGGACCACTTGGTGGATAAGGAGCTGGCTGGATGGCCGCACTCAAAGGGTTGTGGTCAATGGCTCAATGTCCAATTGGCAGCCAGTGATGAGTGGTGTTCCTCAGAGGCTGGTACTGGGACCAATGCTGCTCAACATCTTTGTTGGAGACATGGACAGTGAGATAGAGTGCACCCTCAGGAAGTTTGCCAATGACACCAAACTCAGTGGTACAGTCATCATGCTGGAGGGAAGGGATGCCATCCAGAGGGACCTGTACAGGCTTGAGAGGTGGGCTGTTGCAAATTGCATGAAGTTTAACCAAGCCAAGTGCAGGGTCCTGCACCTGGTATGTGACAATCCCAGGCACAAATACAGGTTGGGCAGAGAATGGCTGGAAAGCAGCCCTGAGAAGAAGGACTTGGGGGTGTTGGTGGATGAGAAGCTCAACATGAGCCAGCAATGTGCACTGGCAGCCCAGAGACCCAACCGCATCCTGGGCTGCATCAAGAGAAGTGTGGCCAGCAGGTCATGGGAGGTGATTCTGCCCCTCTACTCTGCA
>JAOQGH010000001.1:173155061-173173722 GCA_025769975.1 Gallinago jamesoni | reverse complement strand
GGTGAGGCACTGGAACAGGTTGCCCAGGGAAGTTGTGGATGCCCCATCCCTGGAAGTGTTCAAGGCCAGGCTGGATGAGGCTTTAAGCAGGCTGCTCTAGTGGGAGGTGTCCTTGCCCATGGCAGGGGCATTGGAACTAGATGATCTCTAGGGTCCCTTCCAGACCAGAACATTTTATGATTCTATGATTAAATGACCTAATAGATAGCTGGAGCTTTTCTGACTAAAATAGGAGCTCAGAAACCTAGCAGATGTGTCAACACCTACATGTAGATGTCTACAGTCCAGAGCTGAATCCTGCCCTTGTGTTTTGGGTTGGTTTTTTGGCTCTGCTTCCAAACCAGACTATTTCTTCCATGCTTTATTTCCCTCGACAATGTGAAATTAAACGAGAGCCTTTTAAAAGATGAAAAGTTTGGGCACAAGTTCACAAAGGATACTTCTGGCACAGCAGTTTGTGCAAGGATGCTATTTACAAAGCACTCAAGAATACTGTTTATTTGAATATTGAGTATTGATTTTTCTGCTCATAGCTAGCTTTTAATTAATTGGCTTGCAATGTTAAGATAACAGCAGTGTGTACAGGCAGAATTGAACCCCGGCATAGTACATGGGTTATGCTTTTCACTATACTGCTCACTACTGTTGAGCTATTTCTCTATATTAGCTTAATAGATAATAGCCTGTCCTTAAAATGTCAATCAGGTCCTCTGGCCTAAAGTTTACTGGAAAATAAGGAGAGAACAAGACCAAAGGCTTCCTCTTAATTAGGAGTAGAGATGGGCTTCCTGAAGATCTGCAAAATAACCAAAAATATCTTTTTTTTCGGCCATTTTCAACAGGATTCCCGAGGAACCTCTGGAATAAAAGCCCTCTCTATGTCTACTGAAGTCTCTGAGGCAAGGTATTTGGTCTTTCCATGGCATGCTTTCTGCCAGAATTAATCTTCTCAGGAGGATTAGATGTTGCAGAGAGATATAAATTATATATAACTGTACCACTTTGTGGAAATTTGGTCTGTGCTGTCAACTCAGACCACTCTGGAAATTTCCTGCTCAGTTTTATTACCTACTAAACTACTTTACTGTAAGGCTGGAAGCAATAAGTTTTTTGATGTCAGAAATCACGGGATAATACTTTCCTGAATGGACCACAGCTGTGTGAATGATGATATTGTCTGCCACTAAAGAAAAATCAGAGATATGGTTGGTGTTTGTTATCATGTCATTTTATACATCATTTTATCACTTGCACTATCTCCAGCACCTAGAATTGTCTGCTCAAAGCTTTTACCCCTTTACTGTAAGTTGCTGAGTTATTGGTAGCAAAAATTGCATTTCCTCTTGAAAATGTGTAGTGATGTAGTTAATCAAAGTAAACAGTAAAGGAATGCTGAACTCCGCATCAGCTAAGGGTCTGATTCTGCCACCCATACTTCCATTGAGTAGCTCTTACTGAAGTGAGTACCCTCACAGAGGATAATTGAACTATTCAGATGAAAAAATGCTACCCACTGTGTACAGGCATTGGAGAATTCGATTCTGTATGCTAGATGCTTCGAGAGAACTCACAAAGAATTATGAATTACAGTAAACAGAAGTGATAAGTGAGGATACTTTTAATTTTGAAGAACAGCAGTGAAAGTTTTAATCTTAGTTTTCTTATATCTGTCATGTAATGGTCAGCAAGCAGCTGAACTGCCAGTCCAGCTCATCTGTTTAATAGTAATGTTTTTTAACAGCCAGTAATAACTGCTACTGAATAACTTGCCTGTCCTGTAGGCCAGGTGGAGAAATGATTTTATGAGAGGTACCAACACCTCTGAGGTTTTTTTTGTGAGAGCTTCTTCTAGTCTGTACTGATGAATGACTTTGCTGCCTGAATATATTTGCTAGGCAAACCAGATTTGCGGCACATATAAGTATACATTTCAATATTTGAAATCTAGCAGATGAGTTCCCTTGATTGTTAATAGAAAATTTGGATTTCAGGCGGCATATGTTATAGCTTCCAGAAACTAGCTTTTAAATTAGCAAGCCACTGAGTTCTCCAAAACTTTTTCAAGTGCTGATTAACAAGGCAATGCAAACCCTTTACAACTTTTTGCCCTTTCCCTTTATTAAATGCCTGACATTTAGCAAAATTAGTTGATGGAATATGATGAGTCTTACTACGTGTGCTGTGTGATGGAACATGATGCAAAACCTAACACAAAATCTGAACTGAAATATTGCCATTAGTTTGGACACCCACTGTTTAATGTGATTTTTTTTCTGAAGAAAATTACTCATAGGAGCAAAGTGTTCCAAGAGGATGTGGTATTGCAGGAGGGTGGCACAGCCCCACATTAATCTTTTTCCAATTAGAACTTGGGAACAGTTCCGGTGCCTGGAGGGCTTCAAGATTTCCTCAAATGTTACCTCTCCATTAGCAGCTTCAAAGTATTTACTCACAAAAAAAAAAAAAAAAAAAAAAAAATCTCCAAAGGGGTGAAAGTGAAGGTAGAAACAAAAAACAACTCAAATGTCTGAAATATAATGCAAAGAGCCAAGGCAACAAAACAGAGCAGACAGAATTACTGGCATGCTGGGTGGATAATAAGCAATAACAGTTGTTAGAAATACAGTGCAATAATTATCCTGAGTAAAATGAAGGCATGTGTTTTAGAGGGAAAAACAGAGGTAAGGAGGGAATACATTTAATATATATTGTGTATTGATGATGTGTAAAGACAAGAAAGCAGAAAGAGTTGAGAAAATATCAACTGCTAAGGCATTAAAATGTGACCTGGATGACTGTTAAAATAATTTCTAGTGTTAGAAATAAAACATAGATGGCTATGCTCAGATTAGACAAGTAGACAAATAAAATAAAGTTCATATAATGATATAAATCTGAGTTTCAAATCATAAACACATTTAGAGAGAGTTAGCTATAGAAAATAAACATGAATCTAGAGAAGACTCAATTCACATCAAATGGACACTAAGCAAAAGTGGATTTTTTTTGTTCCAAGGAACTAACTTTGGCAAATTGAGGAAAACTTTTAGTGAAGTCAGCTAAACTGAAACACACCTGACCTTAGAAAAAGCTTGACTTTTTTCAAAATGCCAATAGTCCAAAAATGATTTGTAATTTTAATGGCTCTTCATCTATTTTTTTACTATAGATTTTGGACATGACTTCCAGACATATATAGATTAACAAGCACTACAGACAGGACTTTGGTGATTAACTAAGAGTTAAGAAAGATCAGAAAAGAAATATAATCAGTAAAGAAAGCTACAGCTTAGGAATCCTGGAATGTAAGATTTGCCAAAAATCAAGTTTATTTAACACTTGTGAAGGAAATTAAAAGAAACATTGACTAGTTTTAAAAAAGGGGGGAAGGGCAAGGAGTGGGATATTTCTTGGATATTCAGTGGACACCATATAGCTAATATTCAAACCATCTGTGACCTTATTTGCCTGAATATTAACACATCTGATAAAACATTAGGGTCAACCCAGGATGGCCTGTGAGAATGAGGTATGGAAATAGAAATAGCAACATTTAATTAAAATAAATACAGTCAATTGAATGATCTTAATAACAGATTAACTGTGAAAACTAGCACATAAAATTGGATAATGAGGATTCAGAGAATGAGTCTATTCAGTGAGGAATGGTACTGTTCTCCACAGTATGCCAAAACAAGTTGTGAAGGATAAGAAAAACTGAGGAAATGAGAATGCCAAGCAAAATTAAAATAGTTTTTGATAAGGTAGTATATGTTCCCAGTAGGGGAAAAAACCCAGAAGAATCTCTTTGATTGTCTAAAAGAAACAGATATGCCACATGGGAAAACACTATCTAATATGGGAAAGATGTCTGTAATTATATGAAAATTAAAAAATTGGTCAAAAATTAAACAACATGAGATTATGCTAGGAAGTGAATGGAAATTGTCAACAGAGATCCACAAAGGGATTTGAGAACTTACGCAAATGTTATTCTTTTCTTTAAAAGTGTGGGGAGGAATGTGAAGACACGAAGTTATGAGCCACTATAATTCAAAAGGCTGGTCTATCAACAGAGGAAGAACTTGATGTCTTTGATAACAGAATTATAAAGAGGCATGAAATGTAATTGTGTATCATGCAAGGTCATGCACGTAGATGCTATCAGGTGCAAAATCACCACCTGGAAATGGTAACTTCATGGATTTATTACTATAAAGATGCCTCAAAGCCATGAATGAGATGTACTTGTCTAAAGGGTAAATATGATTGTAGAATCTTAAAGATGATGGAGAAAGCAAAGAAATACTAATTATAGAATCACAGAATGGTTAGAGTTGAAAGGGACCTTAAAGACCATTGAGTTCCAACCCCCCTGCCATGGGCAGGGACACCTCCCAGTAGAGCAGGTTGCTCAAAGCCCCATCCAGTCTGGCCTTGAACACTTGCAGGGATGGGACATCCACAACTTCCCTGGGTAACCCGTTCTAGTATCTCACCACCCACACAATAAAAAATATCTTCCTAATATCTAATCTAAATCTCCCCTCTTTCAGTTTAAAACCGCTGCCCCTTGTCCTATTGCTACACTCTCTGATAAGGAGTCCCTCCCCATCTCTCCTATAGGTGCCCTTTAAGTACTGGAAGGCTGCTATAAGGTGTCCTTGGATATTTATATAATATATATAATAATAGTTATATAATATAATATCAAAAAGCATATTTCAAAACGGCAGGAAGATTATTCTGAACAGGATCATCCTATAAAGAAGGCTACCAAAAAAATGAAGGTAACTTTATGAGTTAGCTTTTTGCATCTGGTTTGCAAAAGGAGAAGCCAGATGTCTTACCAAACAGGACTAACTAACACCATATAGCACCATCCACCACTCAATTACTTCAAAAGTTTAAAGACAGTGGGGATACAAAAATGTGTCCAGTTGACATCACTTCTCTGGAAGACCCAAGTCTCACATCTGTTCTGATAGTGTTACAGATCTAGTTGGAGCAGCTGAGAAAATTTTACAGATTCTTCTTTACTGGTTACAGAGAGGTTTCATTGCCATGGAGATCCACACCCAGCTGAGATGTTGACAAAGATGTACGTACACCAACTGACTGAGATTATGTTTTAATTACAAAGCAAGAGCTCATATAATTGAAAACTCAGTGGTTACAATAGCTGTGGGAAGGAAACTGTTCTCATTTATTCTATTTCTTAGATATTTTTTCTAGAATGATCCATATCAGTTAAATTAGACAGCTGCAGGCTTTCTCAGATGTAAGGGTTCCATAGCATTAAGTGTAACTACAGCCAGAGATGGAGCTTTCATGATTTCAGAGGCAGCACGGATTTTATGGGATCTGTGGTGTCTTTAACACTAGGAGTCCCACTAATACTGATGGGTAAAAGGAAAACAATCATTTTAGTTAAAGTAAGCATTTGTGTATAATACTGAGTGCTTCTGCTTGGTCCTGGGAAGAGCATTAATCTTTTGAAACTCCTTCCAGCAACTCCTCCTTCTGTACAACCAAGACATTAGCATGCTGAAGAGATCTTCTTTCTGGCACCGACATAGGTCTTTAAATTGAAAAGACACTTAATCTCTTCTGACTTCCTGCTAAATCTGGTCTGCAGAACATCAATCATTTTGTTCAAACAAAAGCACAATGAAACTTTTCTGGATACCATGATTGAAAATGACCTTTCTGACCTAGGCCCTGTCAGATGAGCTAAGGTAAAGTCACCAAGGTAGATGTTGAACTAGCATTTGTCCATGTCCTCAAAGTATCAGAACATACATTGCAGATGAACACTTTGTTTTCTAAACCTTGAAGGGAAGATCTCTGCACAGAATACCTTCATGAGGTGCTGTTCTTCCAGACATGCTTATACACAGAAACCTTTGTTTTATATTCACGTATTTTTTCTCTGATGTAGGTGGTAGGGAGGCCACCTACTGTAAACTGCTGCACCCAGATTGGTTACATGATCTGAGAAGAGCAGAGAGCCAACCGTAAATTGTAAAGCTTGTAGGATTTCACGGCTCAATTGTTTGCTTGATTTGCTTTTATTGAAGATCAAGAATTTTAACAGTAACATAAACAGGATTGAAATATTAGACAATTCACTGATGACATTTTCCCAATTAAATGATGTACAAGTGGTATGATTGATTTAATCTTCTTTTAGTTGTTGGCAGTGTATTCTTCTATCTTAGTTCTGTTTACTTAAGGTTTTCTCTATTGCTGGTAGAAAAATGCAGTCACTTTTAGGGGTGTAATTGAACTGGAAGGTTTGAGAAGAAACATACTCCAATTTTCAGTTTTGAGTTAGACTTATTATTCTGTTGTGTTTTCATTTAATTTGCTTGACATTCTACTCTGTATTCAGCAGAACAGCTATTTGCTTGAGATGAATTTCAATTACCTTCTCATCAGTTGTTTCTTAAATATTATATTTCCTCCTCTTCTTCAGGAGATTTCTCATACATTATAGAATTCCAATCAACATTCCTCAGAGCGTTCAGCTTTCTTTCACCGTCCTCTTTCTCAAAGTCAAAACATTTTTAGTACACAGCATTCTCTCATGAGTATTTCAGACTCAATGATAAGCTGATAAGAAGATACAGGATGCTCTGTATCCTAAATGTGATTTCTTATATTTAGGTAATTTGTTAGGATCAAGCATGGAATAGCCTTGGACTATAAAACCTGTACAAGGAATTACTGGAAACAAAACAAGGCTGTTCTAGGAATATGAAGCTTTTAAGAATGTGTTTTCCTTCATAATTGCATTCCTGTTATCCTAATCAATATCAGAGTAATTAAAATGTCTCATGATCAATGTTTCCGCCTTGTTCAGGAGGTGTCTCTTATCTTTAAAAGGTTGCTATGATCCACTTTTTCTAACCTCACTAAAAGTTCCTTGCCAAAAGTCATTTGACTCCCTGTTTGGCTATAAATTACACTTAAACTGCCTCTATTGTCAGATAAAAATGAGCAGTTTTTCCTTTCATGCTACATATAATTGCTATGTAACTTCATTTTTCTATGAACTACATGGTATTTTCACTGCAAGAATATTTTAACTTTTTATCAGGTAATTTTATTATCCTGAATCTAATATTCTTGCTCCAACCTCAGGGAGACTATTACTTTTTGCATGCGTTTTTAACCACCCCCTCCATACTTACTGTCCCTACCAGCAAGCATTTGGCTTTTTGCATACTGTGAGTTCTGCCAGGAGATAAAGTACAACCCTTCAGCCACTATAAAAAATGAATGATCCTAGCTTGATTTGGGTGTCTTTACCAAATTGTATACTTGGGCTAACGTCCTGCATGGAACTCATCTGACTTAACCTCAGAATCTAAAAGTTAGACACAAAGGGGGAGCCAGCTACCTGAAATGTCCATTTCTCATCGATGCAGGGAGATACTAACCTCCAGAAAGATACTAATCTTACCTTCCTAGGGGGATGTGGGAAGGTCAGGTGATTCATCCTCTGGTAATGCCTGACATAGACAGCACTCAAACATGTGAGACGGATCCCACCCATGGACTCTCTGCAGCCTCTCAGAATCAGCTGGATGACATGCTGTCAAACTAATGTCTTTAAGGTCCTGGTCTTACTCTTTTTATCTACTTGTTCATTTAAATCCTTCTCTGCATCCTGTCAACTGCAGTGAATGACAAATGACATCTGGATTCCAGCCATCAAATCTTTTCAGTACTCTAACCACAGTTGCAACCATCCTGGTGTTCTTTGGTGGCATCCCATCAAGTAAAACCCACACTATTATTTTTTCTGTTTCTAGAAAACATTTCTAATCTCTCTTGATCTTGGTAACTTTTTTTTCTTGCATCACCAACAGAACATTCAGCATAGACATATCAAGTAATTCTGAATTTTCTAACCTATTATAAAATTTTTAGTAATATCTTCAGCTTTTGTAGACTGATTCTTCTCCTTTATTTCAGCTCATGTCAGAAATTGCAATCCATAAAGTGCTCCATTGACCCTTCTGTTATCAACACATCTCTATTTTTATGCTCAATAACTTCCTCACAAGTTAAGTCACCCCCCTCTCCCCAGCCTTTCTCAGGCTTACTGATATTCAGTGCCTCGGTTCTCAGACTATTTTTTCTCTCTCCTCTTCTGAGTAGTCCCTTCACCCTTGCTTCTTTGCCTTTTTTGCTCCCTTGTTTATTTTTGTGCTGTGCCTCAGAACTAATCTTTTTGCTGTGCATTCACAGCTTTTACAGCTTTCCTGATGTCATTGCTCCCTTTGCACTTGATACTAACCATGTTATCTGTTATTCTGTCATATTCATCGATCTCCACACGAAAGCCAACCAGTTCCTCTAATTTAGCTGTCTGATCTTCTAGTACCACAGGAACTGATAGCAGTCACACACAAAAAGTACTTTTGAAGGTCCTCAGCTTGATAGCCAGGAACATTTCACAGTCGTTATGTCCCATTATACATATCCTGATCTTCACAGATACCTTCAAATGAAATAATTCACAAATACTCTTGGCTTAACCTCTGAAGGGATGAAATAAAAGTAACCAAATTATAAGAATTAAATTACTTTCTAGGCAGGTTTCAACCCTTTAATGTAAATGTAACATCTCCAAATTAGAAGAAAAAATAAACCAGCATTCTTTATTCTTTAACTTCGAAACACCTGAGCATAAACTCTTTGCCAGTCTCTTGTTCTCAAAGAACAGTGAAGAAACTGTTTCTGTGCATTCAAAATCTGCAGATTACCTTGTTAAGAAAAGTAGGCAGCAGAGGTACTCTACTCATCTGTTGCATCAAGCGAGATGAAGTGGCCGGGCATCAAAACCTGTGCAAACATGCTGACACAGTGCTGGACACAAGCTAAAACCCCTGCATTGATGTTACAGTGGCTGCTGCTTCTTGTTGCAGGACTACATCAGCCTGCTCTCCCCACACTGTCCTCTGCTATGCTGTTTTGAAAGACTCTTCAATATTTACTGAAGCCTTTCTTTTTTTATCAGGCAATCTTAGAGCAGGATAACAGCCTCATCCTTTCTGCCTAAACTGGGGATAATAGGTTAATTTTAAAGAGCAGAACTAGGTAAAACAAAGAATTGGAGGCTAGAGTCATTGCACATTAGAATTATTGATGCTTGAGTGGTGCCTTACCTGTCTATTCTTCAGCTTAAAATGACAGTCTGCATTTTATAGTTTCATGCACTTATCAAAATAAGTTTTAAAACTTTTTAAAGAAGTTTGCAAAAACTTATTTTCCCATTTTTGACACTGCAAAGACACCAAATATATATCTTAGGAAATATCTGTCCTACTGTTTTGCCTTGTTTTTTATTCAATGCATCTACTTGTGCAAGAAAATCTAAATGAAATTAATGTTTCAAAAGAACTTTTCTGTTTGTAAAAATAAAGCATATATGACACGTCTAATTTAAAATCTTTACAAGACATGTAGAACAAAGTAATTAACAAGCTCTTAATTCTCAAAAAATATTTTTTTCTGATAAATTTAAGGTAAAAACCTGTGGTTTTGAAATTAATTAACTTTCATTGCTTTTGTTAAAGTGACCTTCAGAAATCCGTGGACTAAACCTAAGAAGTGAACAGAAACACATATCAATGGGCTATATTTCTGGATAGACAACATATCAGAGTGTAAATCAATGTCAGATACAGGGCTCTTAGAAAGGAACCCATAACTCTCCTGTCCAGATCTAAACCGTCTTCTTCGACGCCCCTTTCTACCTACCTTCATTTCTGAAGATCTTTTAAGCTTGTTGACAGATAAAACTGTGAAATGAGTTTATCATCCCACACAAAATGTATTTCCCTTGTGTTGCTCTGCAAACACAGTCAGACCTCCTTGGTGTGGAAATCAAATTTCCCTACCTGTTAGCTTAATGCTGAATCTTTTATATATTGTTATTATTAATTAAAAAAGAAATATTTATATGGTTCCCGTATGATGCATCATAAAACCATGTTTTTTATGACAGATTTGTAGATTTTAAAGATAAAGTTTTTAGATTTTGGGAGATCATAGTGATAACGTCGAGAAATAGAAAGTGTGTGGAGATTGTCTAAATAAAATAAATTATTCCTATTATGATAATATCTGGTGATGCACCTTAGCTTATAGACCTTCTGTTAATGACCTCTTTAAGCTACAAAGCACTAGTTTTAGGCAGTCTGTGATACCTCAGGTGTGATAAAGTCCCTGGTGAACTTGCCAGGACCAGAAAGGGTAAAAACTTTGCAGTCGATTAAAAAACCGAGACATGATATTCAGTTTTAGCAGCATTCTGTGCTTACAATGTATGTCGCATTTATCATGTAATTTATGATATTTATTTTTTTCTTCCTAAACTATTTCCCATATTGTAGTAATTGCTACCTCTCAGTTAAGTTTGCTTCAAAGAAGAGTAAGGAAGATTAAAGTTAGGTGTTAGGAATAACTTATAAATCATAATTCTGGGAAAAAATATCTATGGAAGGTCCATTACTGATAGCCTAAAGATAGATTAGGTAAGAATCTGCCTGATACAGACTTAATTGATCCAGCCTTGGGCAACAGAGATGAACTGGATGATCTCCTGAGATCCCATTCAACATTAATTTTCTATGATTCTGTGCTAAGAAGCATTTTAGAAGGGCACTAGAAATTTAGTCCTAGAAACTTGCAAAAGACCTGAAAACACTGTGATGAAGATTCACACCTGATTCTTTCTAGAGATGCTGGATCCACTTGAGTGCTTTTTTGAGGCTGCTTGGTCCTATGTATCTCCCTTACTTTATGTGGTACCCAAATATAACCATCACTTAAATAGAGAAGCTAAGTTTTCTGATATTAAGATTTTCACTTGTTGAACTTTATTTGCGAGTTTATTTTATGCAATGATGTACGATGGTGAAAATATTCTTCCTAACCTATATGGCAATCAGCCTACACTCTGAAGCATGACAGTTGATTACCTTGTCTTAGCATGCAGAACTGCAAATGTTATTAATGGTCATAAAATTATCCAACCCTTTTAAAAATCAGACACAGTATTTGACTTGATGACCTTCTGCAGTCATGAAATTCACATTCTGATTGAAATTGTATCAGTCTGGAGGATCTGATAGAGCTCTGGTGCAAGTGTCACAGCTCTGCCACTGAGGTGGAAAAGAATCTTAATAAGCTGTTATGTAGGCAATGTAAGTATTTTGAGTTTCACTGTTTTCTGATTTATTCACACAATACATACCATTAAATATAAGTTTGGGATACCTTGCATTTTCACTGGTAGTAAACAGGTAGTAGTTCACTAGTTTGCTTGCCCTTTAGCAGCACATTGAATCCACCGGAGCAGATGCCTTGTGAAAACCAGTGTGGTGAGCAGTACAGATGTAGCAAGGGGAAGCATGTTTATGCACGTCTCTTGTAATCACGGTCATCTGGGACATGAAGAGAGTTTCTTTACTTATTTTTGCAGGTGTGAAGAACAAAAGGGTGCATCATTTTGTATTAAATGTTCCAAAACAGGAGTTGTCAGAGTGGCCAGTATTGCTTACATAGGAAAAAGGATGCTTCTTAATTTGGAAACCCGATGGCAACGTGTCAACATTATGAATTATTTAACTGCCAATTATCTGAAGCATCTGCTTATCCCTCAGTGTTAAACCATTTTTCATATGGCCAACCCCAAATCTTGCTGGCATGCTAGCAAAACTAAAAGCCATCCATAACGTAATAAAATTATTTGCTTGTAATATCAGAGTCATCAGCAATGTATCATTCCATTCGTGATGGAAAACAGTTTCCAGCATGCTTATTATGTAGAGGGTTGGTCAGGGTGTTTAGGCTGAAACCGCCACACAATTTGCTCACTTCGTAAGTGTTCAAGCTTCTGTGCAGCTGGAGACAGTCCTCTTTTGTAATGCAACCCTGTTCAGGCGAGGCTCAGCTATACGGGTCCAGTGAACACAAGATGTTGGATGAAACCTGACCATGTTTTCTGCTTGTTGTCTCTAGGTTAGTCCCGAACTTGGTACTGGGGAGTAATTCTGCAGAGACACATGGATGCCGTGGGGAGTGATAAACAACCCTTACCTATGAAAGAGCACAGGAGCATACATTAAAACCTTAAATTGCTCAGTTCTATAGCACCATTTCCCTGGGGTTCAGTCCCCGCTATGCAGGGGCTCCACGTCCAGGGCTGCTGATCTGTGCCTGCAGTGCCAGATCCTGAACACGAGAGTCTTCAGGTACTGAGACCGAAATGTGTCTGCCCTCACTGCTGGTGGGCACACAGCCTTTATGTTGGATGTGTGGAGAGTTTGATCTCATGCAGATTCTGGCAACTATTGTGGTTTTCTGCAGAACTTCAAGCCGGCTTAAGGCAAAGTACACAAGAGGCATGGGCTGCACCTGCTTTCCCTTCCTTGCATCCTCCTTCCTTCTCCTCCTTACAAAGGCTGAGAAACTCCGGTTTAGCTACTACTTTTTTTTTTTTTTTTTTTTTTCTCTAGATAACTTCAGCTCACAGGAAGGAGTGGATACTTCAGGTCAGCTTGACATTTTAATCTCAGCAGTTTGCTTTTTATATT
The DNA here is from genome assembly GCA_025769975.1 of Gallinago jamesoni. Classification (NCBI taxonomy): domain Eukaryota; kingdom Metazoa; phylum Chordata; class Aves; order Charadriiformes; family Scolopacidae; genus Gallinago; species Gallinago jamesoni. The sequence continues at coordinate 173,161,108 of JAOQGH010000001.1, read as the reverse complement.
GAATCACTATGGAAGATCAAATATAAATTGCAAGAGGGCTGTTCTTACCAGGCTGCTGCTCATGGTAGTGTGTAATGGTAAACACTTCTAGACTGGGCATTTGAGAAATTAATAAATGATACGGAGAACTGAAGCTGAAGAGGAAGGATTATGTTTTTACCAAATATAGCTGTTAGGTCCCTGCCTTGGATAAAAAAAAAACCCACAGGACAACAACTAGGTATGCCAGCCTTGGGTACGCAGATCCTTCTCTAGGCAAAGCGTTTGCTGACTCTTTGATTACATGTTACATGTAAAACGGACGCATATACTCAATCTTTTGATATTCATATCTGCTAAAAATTCATAATTTGGCAAGGATTAAGTGTTGTGGGCTCTTTCATTGTGAGCTGAATCTCTCAGACACCAATTAACATTTCATTGCTAAGACTAGTCGATTTGTTATTTTGTAGCTCTGGCCAAATTTCTGCATTTGAACTTTAAAGGCTGTTTGTATGGTCTGTAGCACAGCAGAAAATGACAAAACCAGCTAAATCCTCTGTAAATAACATAAGCTAGAAAGGGCCAGCCTGCTGTCAAACTAATATGATTCCCTTTCTGTATTATTGCAGGCATTTACTCATTTACTGTTGTTTATAAATATCTGCAAAGTACAGTCCTGCTGAAAGCCACTTAAATACATTGGAATCTGGAGACACTAATGAGCTTGATTGGCTTGTCAACAAAAAAGTGTTGAGTGCTATTTGAGATGCCTAATTGTCCCAGAGGGCACTTAGGGGCTACTCCAGGTGGACACAGTGCTCCCTGAAGTCCTGTGTTATGCCAGCCAGTACTGCATCTTTGGTATCCGAAGACAGCCCAAATGGCACATAATAGTATGTGTGTGCAACTGAATTGAACTCCTATAGGTAGGATGCATGATGACATTGTGGCTACCTACATTTAGAGGTCCAGCTGTGGGACAGAGGTGCAGAATGGGATTTTGTTGCCTAATGTGGGCATTTAGTGTCACTGTGTACATGCTAGGGTACCTGACATGTCCGCTTGGGGCAGTAAGATGTGGCACTGGACTTGCAGGACATTCATGTTCTTCTGGAGGGGCAGATGGAAGTGAAGGGGTATACCCTAGGATGGCACTGGGCACCTCAGTTCAGGCAGCTCTGTGAAGTTCAAGCTATTTAATGGGAAGTGTATTCAAGAAATACTGAAATAGCTAAACTGCTAAATACCTTACGGATTAAAATTTTGGTAGTGGAAAAAAAAATCTATAGTTCTATTTCTGTTCTGTCTGTGAATTTGTTCATGTCTGCTTTTTACTTGTTTATTTTACCTGTGCTTGTATCCTTTCCTACTAAAATATAAACGAGATTACGTTTTTTATTTGAAACATATATTCTCTTTAAGCATAAAGTTTCTTTGGGCATATTGTTATATTTGTGCCACATCAAACGCTGATATGACACAGGAGAAAATTTGCTGGGACTGCTTATTTATTTGTGGGTTAGAACAGTATGTCAAGGCACACCAAAATATTCTATTCACTTTTGTATCAGTGAAAGCACTTGTGATCCTTGGAAATGGGAAAAATAACATGTAGATGTCCATGCTGGATGGCAAAAGGGCCTGTTGGAGACATTCTCATGCAAGAAAGGAATAATCAGCTTTTTGATGTGCTATTTCAATATTCCTAAGTATCTCAGGAAGATTTGTTCTTTGTCCCTGTGGTGATCCTCTTAGTCGGCAATAAACCAATGTTCACAAAAGCATTATATCAAATATGCCCAGTGTCCTTCTCTTCACACATCTGATGCTGTGTATCTTTGTGGAAAAGTTTTTTGTTGTTGTTTGTGTAACTCTTGAATATGCATGGATAACTTGGCAGCCGTATATCAGTCATGCAGTGTCCTCTTCATAGTTCATCAGTCAGCCAAGAAAACCCTGCCATCAACTTCAAAAAAAAGGAATTTTTAACATTAAATGCATTTGTAGTCCCTTTGACCCAGTATATTATTTGTCAGCTTGCCCCTAGTTATGGATACTCTAACAACAATTAAAAAGTATAAAAAAATGTTAGGACACATAATAAGTAAATAAAGAAAGAAAAAAATCCAAAGCACCAACATTAAAATATATTCGCAATCTTTTGAAAACTTGCTCTCAGTAATTTAGGGGAAATCTAGTACTTAAATCTCATGGGATTCCTAGACAATACCTTGACAACAGCTCACTCATAGGCAGTGTTGCTAGTTTGAACACTTCCTGTGATACATGACAGGTGTGATAGTTCGAGCCTGGAACATATTTAGTCTGTGGTACAGTATCTTCATAGTTTCCAGGGGTGAGATCTTTCAATACATCCTTTCCAGAAAATGAACATTTTCTCAAGAAACCACCAATTTTTACTTGGTTACGCTAAGACAATCTAAAAGTGTGGCAATGGCAGCCAAAAATTGTACTACATGATTCAGATATTTAAATCTGTGCATATGAATTCCCACATCACTGACTGTCAGTCACAACATATGCCCACAAAGACCACAAGGCTAAATGTATTCTACTATCATGAGCATAATTGCTTTCTGAAACATATAGTTGACAGAAACAGACAAACGGAAGAGGAACAGAAGATTGATTTTCCATGTGTTAGTGTAGTCCATCTCTCTTCAGAAACATTTTGACACAGCAGGTGTTTTTAAAACACTGTGACCAAGGGCTGTAAATACCTTTTAGCATGTCCATGACATACTTTAATAAAAAAAAAGAAGAAGTGTGTTTTGCCTTCAGGGTGATGGACTTTCATGCTGTCAGCCTCCCAGTTCTCTTGGTTCACTGTCTGTTCTCTTTTAAACTAGGACACCTATTGTATAGCTGGGTATAAAGAGAAGGATATGTTTCATCTTTTATAAGGAAGTCCAAGAGGTAGAGTCAAAGACAAGAATAACTAAAAGATGTTTTGTCTTATGATGAATAAGAATTAGATCCCAGTATCATACTGTCAAGCTGCACCACAACTGTCCCTTTATTTAGGTTTTGTTCTATAGCACAAGGACTTCAAATCCTATTCATCCTTAACTTCAAGGGTAAGTGCTTTCTTTATCAGCAGAAAGAACAAACTTAAACCAAATGTCACATGCATTTGGAAATTCACAACAAATTTCATAATGAGTATTAACTCTCAAGAGGGAGATATTTAAACTCATAGTGAGAAAAGAAAGAGGCAACACACATGTGACACAGGTGGAAATGTTTTCCCCTTTTCCCCTCATCTTTCCTTTATTTGTATTGTCCAAAATATAAGCAAACTGTATGACACAAAATTTGCAAGCATAATGCATTAGGTGGGTTAATTCCCTGGAGCAGTCAGTATTCTTTACCGAGGAAAGCTATTGAAAAGGCTATTTTTTGCTTCAATGCATGGGTAGGATAAAAACATTCAAAGGTTCAACTCTTATAGCATTGTAAACCTATTTTTTGGTGCTGAAACTGAAATGAAACAAGACAGTATCGTGTATTCTACACTTGCAGTAATATGCTAGTGCAAGGTTAAGTTGTGCTCATGCACTGGAACTTGGAATTTCACCGAAATGTGAGTCATTAAGTACCTGGATTTTTTTTTTTTTTGTTACAGTGCTTTTTCTTACAGAAAGACATATATGCAGTAGTTCAGTACACAACAACAGTAGCAGTAAAGAAAGCAGAACACTTTAATTATGGTGGAAGAGTGGGTGTCACATAAAGTTACAGTTTGCTAACAAAATTTAATGATAACTCAAAGTTGTGAGGCATTTTCAGTACAGCAGAGGACTGGGATATTATGTAATGAAAAATTGCAATGTCTTGAGAACAGGAATAATAGAAATAAGATTAAATTTAATAGAACAAAGTGTGAACTCCTGCTTTTAGGGAATAATAATAACACGGGGAGGGTCATAAGTTAGAAGTAGAAGCAGATCTTTGTGTACTAGCTGAACGGTATAAATATGAACTGCTGGTCTGGGGTATTTGTTAAAAAAGTTAAATCAGTTCTGGGGTATGTACAGGGAACAGAGACCAGAGAGGCCTAATGCCATAATCCTGTGCGCTTAGGGGTCCTCCTCTGGAAAATGATGTTCAGTTCTGGGCACCTGCCTACAAGAAAGACGCATTTAGAGTGGCATGAGGGCATAGAAGTCCTAGAAATGTATTAAAAGAAGTGAAGTTCTTGTTTTAAGGGAGGAGATGAAAAGAGCTAGGTTTGTTCAGCCTGCTGACTGTACCGAACTAAAAGCAAAGACAAGACATGTTGCTGTCCATAAATATATCACAAGGTAAAAATCCAGACTATGAGCATTATTTATCATAATAGATAGATTCTGAGACAGCAGAAGAACAGATGGATATAAACTAACCATGAATACATTTAGCCTGGCAGATAGAGAAAAGTTAAAGAAAATAAAACATATGAAGTTCAAAACCAGGTTTTCAATAGCAGTTTTAGGGACAAAACAAAGAAAACAGAAGTATTTTAATTTGAAATGTGATATTATAAGTGCATGATGTAATGTTGTGTTTTCAATAGTAGAAAATCAGACACTACAGAGCCTGCATGTCCCTTTAATTGTATGTGTGTGCAAGGCGGTGGCTATCTATGCCCAGGGTCAGAAGGCGTACAAAGATCTTTTTACTGCAGAGGAGAAGGAAAAGTAGATGAGAATTTACAGAGAAACATGGAGAGGCAATATACTGATTTTAACTTTTTCTCTTTTTTTTTTTTTTTTTTTGTGAGAAAGTCTTCCTACTCTTGAAAATAGTTGACTGAGTTCTCTGTAATTCAATATGATCTAGCACATCACAAATAATAAGAAGGATGCGTAGTGCTATACATCGATACGGTTCTGAGGATTGTTCCACTAATGACCCACAAACTACCTGCATTTCTCTTGCATGGTGACATAATTCTGTCTTTTGGGAATATTAAAGAAACATAAATACACCCTCACCCACACTGAAGAATCAAGTTGATAGCAGGAGCATTCTGACATGCTGAACCTCCAATTTTAGACATGCTAGAGAACTACAAAACCTCAGATGATAAATTCTAATTTTGTTAATTGATCTGACAGTGTAATATTATGTATTCCCTTTCTTTGGGCCAGTTCTTCCTCATCCAACTCTCATTCTTTAGCCAACCAAAATGCAAAGATAAATAGCAACAAAGCAGTACGGATATGGAATGACTGGAGGTACAGAAAAATAAAGATTTAAATATTTGTAATAAATTATGCAATGAATAAATAAATAATTCAATTACACAAACTTGTAATAAAATAGGGATTTGGGACAGATTCACTTCACTACAGATGAAGGTCTTAACCTCTGTATCACTGGCTGTGTTGGAAACGTCGTATTGCTGTACAGCTGCACATCAGCTTCCCCTTCCCCTGTCTCTCTCCTTCTATCCGTGTCCCACCTCTCCCTGACCTTTGCCAAGTTTCCATAGGGAGGATGTGTATATGAAAAAAAATCCAGAGGGAAATCAGTGTGTGTTCTAACTTGTGCTGAGTTTGAATGATGGTGGATCAAGAACTGAGATAAACTGGCCATTAAACTGTAGATGTAGCCTTTCTCCCCTTCCCAGGATTTGTATTGGGAGATTTGGGCTACACATGCAGCAGCAGCAGCAGCATTTAAATTTAACTGTATTGTGTACTGAAATTTCAGCTTTTTTATATCTTAAATACAGTCCACCTTCAGCAGCTTCCTTTTCATACAAGAAGTAAATACACTTTCAGCTATTACTCTACAGATATTTCAAAGTCAGCTGACTACAAACCTAGTCTCGTGCACAGAAACCACTTTCAGGAATAAGCAGAATAACAGAATCACAGAATCTTAGTGGTTGGAAGGGACCTTTGAGATCATCGAGTCCAACGACATTAAAAAAACAAACAACCAAACAAAAAACCACACAAAACCAAACAAACAACAACAAAAAAAACCCACACAAAAACAAACAAACAAACAAAAAAAAGCCACCCACCAACTAAACCCCACACCCACAACCCCAC
>JAOQGH010000001.1:173142853-173154961 GCA_025769975.1 Gallinago jamesoni | reverse complement strand
ACCATTTCCTCTGGTCCTGTCGTTATTCCCTTGGGAGAAGAGGCCAACCCCTGTCTCTCTACAGTTTCCTTTCAGGTCTCATACATCTTAATACATACATACATAATCTCATACATCTTCAGCAGAGCTGGCTTTGTTTGCTGCCAGATAAAAATATCCTTACCAAGTTTACCAAGCAGTTCAGAACTGATCTGCTCAAGTGATCTTTCCCTTTATTATTTATTAGTTCTTTAGCATTTTTAATGTGCACAATTGATCAGTTTTGATTTAATTTTTTTTTCTTGGTTGTTGTCAAAAAATACTAACAAGCATGGAATCTGGTAATCTTGGAAAAAACATCAAATAAAATACACATACTCTTAATGGTTCCCAATTTAAAATTACGTTTGAGATTTAGATATTATCTAATTTTCAATTCATTGAATGTATGACATCCTGATTTTCTGTTGTGTAACTTCTTAATCCCAATGCTATGTAGAATCAAATCAGATTCTCAACTGAAATCTAGCAACTTATGGCTAACCTTGTACCTCTGTTATAAAAAATGGATACCTCATTAATTTGACAGATTCTTTTGTCCATAAACCATGTTAGATGACATTAAATATGCTACCCTCTATTTTTTATTAATCAATTTCCCTATCTGATGTTCCATTATTTTTCCCAAGATTGATGTCAGGTGGACAGGCTTATATTTACCTAGACTACCTCATTTACTCTGAAAGCAAAGTACTGACATAACTCTTGCTTCCATCCAATGCTCAGGATCTACCTCAGCAATACAAGATTGATTACAAATAATAATAAAAGGTCTAATAAAGATTATTAGGGTTTTCTTCTGACATTCTTTGGTGCATATTTAAATAAAAGGCACTTAGCCTTAATAGCTGATATTTGGCATATAGTCTCTTTGTTGTTTTAACTGTAACATTTCATCACCATCTTTGTATGATATGACTACGTCTGGCTTTTTCCCAGTCCCAGAGCTGAAATACTTATTCAACATTCCAGTCTTTTCTCCATTATTTTTTCAATTTCTCTCCATTTAACAATGGACAAACACTACCGTAAGGTTGCTTTTGCTCCTTAATGTTGCTTTCACTGTACGAAACTCTGACAGCCATAAAATTCCTCTTATACCCCTCTGTCTTTACTAGCAATTTTCTATTATTTCCATTTTAATCCTAAGTTAAAGTGAACTAAATTTGTTTATATCTGAAGTTTTACATTGTTTTTATTTGTCTTTTAAGCTAGACTGGTCTAGAATAGAAATTGTTTTTATTGCAGTTCTTAGATCATCTCCAAATATGCTTTTAGATATCAATATTATTGTTTTCATATTTTTCCTCTTTTATATTCTTCCTTTTATTGATTAGACACAAACTTGTATTTATCTCTTTGTAAGTGTCCATTTTAAAGTAGTGGATGTAAGAATGACTGGTTGTGTTAATTCTATTTGCATGTAACAAATGTAATCAAGTTCTCACTTTCACTTAAGGAATCGCTAAGTTTTAGTCCTGGAATCAATTTCGATTTAGCTGTCAGGATGACATCTAGCACAAAATTCTCTAAGGAGACACATAAAACTTTTTGATTTAGGAAATTTTTATCAATCATTGTTCAAAATTTCAAAGGTATTTTATTACTGGAAATGTCAAACCTGTAGAGCAATATCTTTCACCCTGATATTCACCAGTGAGAAAGGTCTTTTTAAAGCTCATACAGTACAGAAACTCTTTTCTCTTCTTCCTCTCTATAGACGTTGTAAGTACGGGTTGAAGGGACCAGTCAACCCACTCTGTAGCGTAGTTTGATAGTTCGTAGCTGCCTGCAACTAATTGCCCTTGTCACACTCTCTGTGTTGGGAGGTTGATCTGTAAACACTGAAAGCACTTGCTGCATAGTTGTCAGTGGGTTTGAATTGGGTGTTGCCACATACCATCTCTTCTCTTCACTTACCACTGTGTTTTTCCTAAATTGCTTTTAGGGAGCAAGTTTAACATTCCTATCACAGAAATCTTCCTTCAAGTTCCAGTAATATCAAGCAGGTCAAATTGGTTCTCATAATATGAGCAGTTCCTCTTCTTGCTGTTTACCACACAAGCTCCTGCCATTCACGGATAGGCAATTAAAGAATTTATTTTTCTTTGTGTCATTCAATGTCTTGATTAATTTTGTTCTTGACAACTCGACTGTGCTAAATGAGTGTTTATTTGCTGCCCCTTTTTAATCTCCCCCTTTGTTGTAAGTTTAATGCCATTATGACTAGTCTAGTCAGCTTGTCCCCTGTAAAATTGATTTCCCCTTTAATGAGCTGGAGGCAGTGCAAACCACATAACTCCTCAGTTAGAAAATGGCTCTATACTCCACCAAACTAAAAACCCCTCTTCCTCTTACACGTCCGTCTCAAATCAGCAGTTTTTTCTTAAAAACTCCTGATTCATGCCTGATTCATGTGCTCGTTTCTGGGATAGGATCAATCTCAGAAAAGCTCATTTGAATATTTTCATACTTCATCAGCTTTCTGAACTTTCTGAAATAATTTGTAACCTGTGAGGAGACGCATGAAAAATCTCTAGTACCAATATATACCACTATGAAATGAAATCTCCGCTACTCCATTGGGTAAGGGTCTTTTTTTCCTTCATTGAAGAAAAATTGAGACTGTATAAGAAGGAATATCCTAGAAGTCTTATCTTATAGGGAAAACTGGTAGTTTTAACTGTAATTAACCTGTTCAATACTTTCTATTATATAAGGTTATTGAAAAATTCCTTGAAAAGTTTCCCTTGTTTGCAACAAACTTTTTGATATATTGCAGGAGGAATGCTTTAGGACAGCAAGAAATGTCTTTTATCCATTGCAAGAAATTCCTTTCAGCTTTTGCTCCTTGCAGGTACCCTTTGGTCCAAGCACATCAATTTAGAAGAGTACTTCTCTTGCTGACTAAAGGTAAAGCACACTGTTGCGTTGCCATAATAGCCAAGCTCCCTAGGTTTGTGAAATACAAAAGGAGAGACAAAGATCTGGACTGACTTCTTCCTCATGAGGAGTGCTTTCATTCAGTGTGTGAGCCATCTCTCATTCAACCCTTCGGGGGAACACAGTTCTGTAGCTGCCTTCTAGCACGTGAACATGAGAACGGTCTGTGCTGCTGCACTGCAAGCCCAGAGGTAAAACTATGCTGTTTTATGTGAGTTGTTGAACTTGTGCATTCTCAAGTTTACTCTTTACCTTTGCCTTTAAAGAACAACTGAAAAGAACATTCATTGATTGGTTAATATTTTAATGTAGACTCTGCATAAGATTTTAATGCAATGTTAAATACTTCAAAGTTAGAAAATATTCTTAATATGCCTATGTAAGTACACTCAAGAACTCTTGCTACAAATTACTAGCAAACGGTTTTGTACTACATTTGTAAATGCTGTATCCTAATTACAACAGAGAAAGGAATCACATTAAAGCTCCATGAGAGCATCATTTCCTGACTTTTCTGTAATACCACCTCAGTAACCTTATTTGTCGTAGTTTTGGTATGACATTGGTATGTCTTTGAATGTAGAAAAAGCTATGGTGTCCCATTTAGTAAAACCACTTATTGTTAATGCTATTGAGACTACTTGTTTCCTCTGTTAGATTAGGACAAAGGATAGGAAATCATTGTACACGATAAAAGGAAGTGATATACAGAAAATTTGAACTCTCTCCCAAGAAATTCTGCTTTATCTCATGCAAGTCTCAGCACTATATTTTAATACCACAACTTCTCAAAAACAGCCTAAAAACCCTGTCCAACACCTAAATAGCCTACTGAACAAATCATAGTTTGGTACTGCCAGCCAGTGCACGGGCTGCCCAGTTTGGCAGTGATGCTATAGTGGCCTGAAGGTGACACTTGCACCATTTTGTATCCTTCCCTTTACGTGTTTTTAGGACATCAACCTCTCTAGATTGTCATCAACAATGCATATAGCCTGTACAGGAAACAAAAGCTGGAGAGAAACCTTCTATTTTTTACTCAGTTGAGAACAGGGAAAGTGGACAAGTGACAATTTTACCTTTAGTAAGCAATTTAACCACCACAATTGCATGTGATTGTACGCACTTTAGCACTGAAAGGCTGCTTTCAAAACACGATTCCAGTTTCACTATGCCTCAGTTTCCTTATGTCTAAAGCAGAGACGACTCTCACTTCAACAAAATATTGTCAGCAATGTTTGTGAAGTTGTGAAGTGTTCTGTAATCTTCACATGCCAGCTGCTCTATCATCATTACAGTTTATTTGTTATGAATTGCCTTGTTTTGTTTTCCATAGGCTAGGAGGGTTAGAAGTTATTGTAAAAAAGATTCCAGTGAGGTTTCAAGTTATACTTATTTGTTTCAAAATAGAATTGTGGTTAAACCTCATCAAATCCCCTCTATTGCCTTTCCTGCTATTGCTGATTAGTTAGGAAGCAGAAGGGAACATTGCTCTGTAAAACATCCATTTATCTGCCTGTGTCAGGTTCTCCTGACATGATGTGCTAATGCAAAGCACATTAAGCATTAGCAGCAGGTGCTCCAGACCTAGCAGTTCCTAGACAGGCATTAAGAGACCTCGAATGAGCCAGTGTCACTCTATGGTTTAACCTAATACCAACCCTTTAGGGCACCCCTATCAAATGTAAGAGAAATGAAAGGTTTTAAAGGCTATTAATCCCGGTGACTCTACATTAGAAGAGCACAGAGTTATTTGTCACAGGTCTTTTTGTTATCATGATATTGAGGTAAAATGTGAAGTATTCAGTATTCAGGAAATTCTTTCTTCCACCTACTTAAGCGTGGAGGTCTTCTGATGATGCACTTATAATGCTGAGCTGTGATACCTACCAGCTACTGGCTGTTACTGGCACTGTCTGAGCTCCCTTTTTTTCTTTTTCCTCAGTGAGTTTTTCTCGTGCCTAAAATGCCTGAGAAGCTGCAACAACATTGTTAGAAAACAAGCTTTGAACTGAAAGGTATCCTAAGTAAACAAGCAAGCAAACTCTGCCCCCAGACAGACACCATTACAACACGCCTAAGAGCTGAACCTAATGCAAGGTGTTAGCTTCTTTGCCACACTTGTTATCTGAAAGCTGCTTTATTTCTAATGTGATAGATGCTGTGTTCCCTGTTTCTTGCCTTGATGTTGCTGAGACTCAGGAATAATCCTGTTGTTTTAGAAATCTCTGATCCAGTGTTTGCATGGAAAAGCGTCTCAGGTGGTTGTCTGGCAGCAGCTGCTTCAAAGGGCCTGGCAGCCGAATGTGAGCAGCTCAGGTTCTACTGGAAGTTGTGACAGTTACACAGCTTCAAACTCTTGCCAGGGCCTGTATCTGTACATTTCAAATTCATTTCACACACATTCAGTTGACAAAAATTGTCCAACCATCAGATCACCACACTGGCAGGCACTCTGGCTTCAGGCCGTTTCAGCTCTGATATTTGTAAAAAGGTTCATGGGATACTTAAACCAGTAAAGTGTTTTGAAACCTATTGGTGAGAAGTCTATGCAAGTATTTGGATTTTTTGTTTGTTGACCTGCATAGTAGCAAAGATACACAGCTTACAGTGTGTTCATTTGTGCATGCGTATGTATATCTGTGTTATTGTGCAAGGTAAGCGTGTACAATTGCTTGGGTCCAAGGAGTTGGTCAATATTTTAAGCTTTATCAGGATGCTCTGAAATCAATTGCAAACATAGGTCTTCAGTGTTTATATAAACACAATCCTATTTATTTAAAAAGAGCCTGAGGAAAATCCTGTACCTTTGAACACAGTAGGAAAAAAACAGTCGGAGCACAACAACGTAGTGATGGTTGTTTCAAGCCAGAGCAGAGGTCCATCTGCCAGAGTCTCTGATGGTGGCCAAAACCGGAGGCCTGCAAAAGAGATTAAGAACAGAACAAGTGTATTTGACACTCCTCTGTGTACTCTCCTACCAACCAGCGATTTGTGGCTCAGAGCCAAGATTTACTTTAGAGCTTTCTCTCTGTGAAGTCCTCCAGCTGCTCCCTGAATCCATCTATAGTGAGGGCTGTGGAGCAAGAGTTTTGGCACTTTAAAACCACATTGTGTGCAGAATCGCTTTGTTTCATTTGTTTCGAAGTTACCAACTGCTAGTTTCATTTGATGACCTGTAGATTTGGTACTAGAAGAGCTAGCTGTATCTATTTTATACATTCTCCTGTACCACTTGTGGTTTTGCAGGCTTATGTCATCTCATACAATCTTTTCTAGCCCCGTACAGAAGCTGTTCCATACTTTTGAATGTGCATTTCATGCTGTTGTGAGCCTTTCTAACAATTGCTAATTTTCACCATTTTTTTTTCTTCTCCCTAGCTACTACTGAACACTAAAGTGAGTTTGTCCTGAGTCTGCAGTATCTCATACCTCTGTAATTATTGGTCAGCTCAGAGCTCATTCTTAAGCACATAAAGTTAGGACCTTTTCCACTTCCCACTTCCCATGATCCTCCCTTTAAATTTGCCTATATTGAATTTCACTATTTCCTTGCTTCATCACTTAGTCCTTCTGGATTTATCCTAGTAAATGAATCGGGGCCACAAAATGCTTTCAAGCACTGTGCGACTGGGAGTAGCATCAATGCTAGAAAACATAATAGATCAAATATGATTGCGTGTCCTTGAAGTCAAGTGGCATTGCTTGTCAAAATAGGACTAAGCTCCTTTTCTACCAAAAAAAAACCCCAAAAAAGAGAAAAGAGGGTGGCCTTCCCCTTAGTGTCTTCAGAGCATGTGTTTGCTGATTTATATTAGAAAGCATCCCTGGACTACTGTTTTCACTCTGAAACTCTACTGTCTGGGGAAGTGTCAGGGAGCGCCATGCTGACAAATGACAAAATGGACAATCATGTGCCAGAGCCTGAGGCCATGAGAACCCTGAGTTAAACCACTGCCTAATTGCTATCATGCCTTCTGACATGCTTTTGGCCCCTGCCAACTAGTACAACTAGTACTCTCCAAACCAATGCTCATTCATGGTTTGGAGACAGCAAATGCTGGGTAAGAGTACTCTAGTTTTGACTCCGTCCATCCCACATAGTTTTCAGTAGTATATAATGCAGACTTTTTACTCTGCAACATCCATGTCTACCTTCCAGGCAGATGTAGGGTGTACAATAAGTATTCGGTGTCTTGCTAGACAAATGCCACTCTGACAGTTAGAGAGTAACTCCGCCCTCACATTTTTGTATTCACTTTAAACATAAATTAAGAAAAAAAAAAAAGAAAGAGAACCAGTTCATATTCTTAGGGTAACTCTATGAAGATATGATGAGATCCAATGCAAAGTACTGTATAACCTGGATACTACCAACCTGTACAAGTTGGGTCAGGGCTGGAAAACAGTGTTTGATTCTATTTTATTTAATAGTATGAATATACCCATATGGCCCTTTTGCTATTCTCCACAGTCAATCTAGAATACCTAATATTGTGAATGAATTTGGTTCTTTCATCCCTTTTTCCACATTACTTATGAATACTTTAAATAGTTCAAGCACCTGTGCCAATTCCTGTGGGACACAACTCACACCTTCTTCTTATTGGAAAAGGTGACCACTTACTTCTACACTGTTTCCTACCCTTTTATACAAAGTGTAGTTGTTTATACATGTGAGGACCTTCCCTGTTATGCTATGACAGCCTGGTGTCCTTAACAGTCTTTGGTGAAGGATTCTGTTACATGTCTTTCAGGAATTGTGGTAGGCTGTTGTCTACTTACTTCAGGAGTACCCTTCAGAGAATTCCTGTAGCTTTCATGGTCATGACAAGTGCTTTCTCTTTTATGAAAGAGACTGATAATTTTCAGTATGTGATATTTATCTATAAACCATCTTTATCGTAGTTACTCATTACTCAGTGCATAGGCTAGATTTTTTGATCTGTAGTTTTCCAGTTTTCCCTGTAAGACTGATGGTACATTAACCACGTTCCAAGACTTCTAATAACAAGGCAACTTTAAATGAGAATTGACATACGGAGAATTGACAGCTGAGTTATTCAGCTATTTCAAGCTTAAATTCCTTTAGAACTGATGATATGTGACTATTCAATTTATCATTTGCTTCATAACCTCTTTTGCTAATACAATCAGCAAATTGCTCAATCTGAGACAGATCTTCAGATAAACAAGAAGTATAAACCAGGAGCTTCCTCAGATTCCTTCATACTGCAAAGCAGATACAAAAAAATTCCTTAACTTTTTTCTGCTCTGGACTTTTCTTCATTGTGTGCTCCATGATTATGTTGACACTCTGGCATCTACTGCTTTTTTTTAACTTACTTAGGAAGCTTGGTGGGTGAATCCTTGTTCCAAGGCACAGTGGTACCAGCTGGCTTACATCCACCACATTTATCAGAATAGGAGTAAGCACAGACTCTCTAGCACTTGTCCTTTCTGATATGATAGAAAAGGGATTTATCAGGACTCTTAATGCCTTTATTTCAAATTCAACCTCTGAGTCTTTTCAAGGTGATGGGAGATGGGATTTTTTGCCCACGCGTTTCATGTAGAGTCCTGTTCTCTCCATGAAACTGTTAATCTTTTGCCTTCTTTCATGGCTGTGCTTCGAGATATTTATCTCAGTGTCTCCTGACATTCTCTTCCTGGTTCTGCCACTCAAAGCTCGAGGAAAAACATTGGTCAGCCTTTGGATTTACAATGAAGGGAGAAAGGAAGCCATCTCATGCTCCCTGTGTTAGTTCACTCCCAAGTTTCTGTCGGCCTTGGACAGTCCCTTCTACTGTTTCAGCACTTACAGTACATGAAGGAGTTCAGTGGTTTCTTCCACTTAGTCTAAATGGTTAGCATTCTCAGGAGCTTGAATTATGTCTGTGATTGTCTGCAGTTCAAAGAAAGGTTTATTAGCAGCCATTAACACCTTGCAATGTGAAGAAGGATTGTCCAGTAATAATTGTAAAAACCTTGAAACTAGAAAGTGCTACAGAAAGAGTTGTACTTTGTCAGCTGTACCTGTTTGCTCTTCTTTCTGCTGGCACAGTGGGCTTTATGCTGTGCCTAGTGGCTTGTCACACGTTTATGTTTATGTTCTGGTTTCAGGTTCATACAGGTTTAAAATTCTTCTATTGCAAAATTACTTATAAAATGATGTGGAGACATAAAGTAATCTTATTATTCTACCTCCCCAGCTTCCTAAGGTTTCTTCCCAGTGGTGAAATTGTCACAATGGCGTCCATGATGTCCAAGTCTGGGCAGCATCAGCTTGTCACCCTTATCATTAAGCAGTCATCAGTGGAGGACCTTTTGTATTTGCACGTCGGGATGAAGTGAGATACAAGACAGAGCCACTTGGCAGCCATCACAATTCTGCACTGGACTCCAGGACACCAAAATTTAATATAGACAAGATCATGATATATCATTGGTCACAGCATCTTCTTTCAACTTCATCCTAATCTGCATCGGTTGAAAAGGTGTAGGAGACAAAGCACACATTTGTTTTACATGCAAGCTAAGCATCTCTATAAAAAAGGATCTTCTCTGTCAAAGTGCTCCCTAACTGCATCTTACATTGAATTGAATGAAGGCAACTGAGACCATAGAATTTTTTAGGTATATATTTAACTAACTTGTGGCACCTACAGTTGAACATATAAATAGTGTAAGGCCTTGAATTACAAAGACCACCCTACTACCAAAAATATTCGTAAGTCACAGTTCCTGGGTCTACTTTTTTTTTTTATTTTTTTTTTCAGAGACCTAAATCAAAGCCCACTGAAATCAATAGAAAGAAGTTTTCCCACTGGCATCATTGATTGGGCCATAGGACAGCTGTGTGCATACATCACCTTTAGACACCATTAAATCCCTTTTCATACTGAGCTGAGAAATACACAATAAGGATTTCACTGCTTATTAAAAAACTGCAAGCAAGAATTATATCATTTCACCTAAAAGACTGATAAAACACAAATGAAGCAAAAATATTAACAGTTGCCTAATGTGTATCTAGATAGGTATGTTTGTATTTGGATGTGTTTTCATTGTTAACACTTTGCATTCATGGGAACAGAGAAAGAGCCAACATAAGAATTAAGTAAGTGGCAGAAGAAAATTTTAGAGAAGAATTAAGAAGGTAACTCATAGATGATTTTTTGAATGGCATTTTTACATAATTATCTTGCTAAGGAATAAAGAATCAGCTGTAGTAATGTGTTCGAAGCACTTTTTCACTGAATGCTGCATATACTCAAGCAGAATTCCTTAAAAGAACCAGCTGACAAAGTCATGAACATACTTTGGGTGACTGAAAGAAAATAAATGGTAACTGAAAATCAAGCAGTGAAACAAATGTCCACCTATACCAGCTGAAACCGTTTAAGTGAAAACCCTTTTAGGGTTTAGGAGACATCCCTTACCACATTAGGCCCATGAAATTAATTAGCATCCTTTACTTGTGGATGGATGTAGGCAGAGGAAATGCTTCCCTTAGGATTCTGCCATTAAGTCTGCTTTTTCCCTTCTGTATGTGTTATTGGCAGCATGTTTTCTATCCTTCCCTAGTCATAGCTGACTTTTCCCCATGCCAGATCCTGCCACTAACTCACACTAAGTTGTACGTGTTCTCAGGCAAATGTTTGCATTCATTAGTCCCATGGAGTCACTGGGAGTAGGGAGGTAGATTAAGTTTTCATATAAATGAACATATAAATGAACTTATCACATGAAGAAGCAGCAAACAATAAGAGAATGTGCATCTGGCACCTCATCACCAAGAATGTGGCCTCCATTTTTTTTGTGATCTTGCCATTAAAAGGCTATGTAGACAGACAGTAAAACTGACTGGAGTAGCGGGCATTGTGGTAGAGTGTAGGTAAGCATATGAGACAGCACTGTAAAGCATAGAATTATTTTCAGCTTTATTCACAGGAAGTTGGCAAGAAAGGTACTCAGAGCTGCTATCAGAGGTAAATGAAATCACACAAAGATTGTCTTGTGAGCCATGTGTTTCACTCATGGAACCAGAGACTGCTCTTGTTCCCACTTTGACTCTTAGAACTTCCTGTTGCAAGTTCAGTTTGCAAGTAATTGTTTTATAAGTGAAAAAGCAATTTTAGGAAAACATGCCTTTTGTTGAGTGCTAGAAGGTTTATTTTTAGCTTTCCCTTAAAGTGCCTGAGTGGCTGAGAAAACAGGAGAGAAGGGACAAAGCCACGTGGCCAATTGTACACAGACCGCAGTTTGAGAACCTTGGATATTGTAAATGCCAGGCTGCTGCACCTATTTACCCTCTCCTTTACTACAAAATCAAGGGTAAGCTCTTTAGGGAAGGGATCGTGTCATCTGGGAGCAAAATCAGCAAGATGCATTATGTTTGTTTGTTAACTTTCTTTCAGCTTTAGGTCGCTGTTGGATGCAAGATATTTGACTAGATGGAGTATTGACAGTTAGTCCAGTATGAAATGCTCTAAGAAAATTGTCAACAAGCTGCCGATTTCTGTGCTGTGAGATGATGCCAGAATACATTTGAGAGGCACACATTTCCAACCTGGCATTTACTTTAGACTGCCAAAGATAAAAGGTTTCAGACAACAGAAGACTTGAGCAGCGTCAAGAATAATTCATTACACAGCACTATGACATTCTCTAATGAATATGAGGAATTTAGCATCGCGTCTTGCTAACATCTCTGTTGCAGACATTGTTTTAGACTTCTGAAAACATTGTTCACATGCATAAAGCAATTACTGAGTCATACCATTGATTGTGTATCTGCCTCTATTTTTATGAGCTTTCCAGTATAACTCTGTGATGCCTATTAGGCTAAATTTACTGAATGGTGCCCTTCTTTCCTTGTTTTGTTTTGTTGATTTGTTTGTGTTTTTTTCTTGGATAATCAGCTCTTGGTCTGTGTGGAGGCTGTGTTGATGTCTGTATGGAAAAAAATAATCTCCAGCTTGCTCTAGCTATGCATTTGGTTCAGTAAGCAAGCAAGCAAAAGTATAAGCCTGTATGTAGCCCTGTGGTGTAGCCCACAGCCCACAGGTTCAGCCATTTGTGCTCCAGGGCTTGGGTTTGTGAAGCACAGCTGTGTGACCTTGG
>JAOQGH010000001.1:173116132-173135046 GCA_025769975.1 Gallinago jamesoni | reverse complement strand
AAGAAAAGAAAAGAAAAGAAAAGAAAAGAAAAGAAAAGAAAAGAAAAGAAAAGAAAAGAAAAGAAAAGAGAAAAGAAAAGAAAAGAAAAGAAAAGAAAAGAAAAGAAAAGAAAAGAAAAGAAAAGAAAAGAAGAAAAGAAAAAGAAAAGAAGTGCTCATTAAAAGTTTCTTGTTTAGCTCCAATTACAGTAAATACAAAAGGAAAATGAGGCCTATAAGCCATCTGTGTGTTCATAACCTCAAGGCTGGCAATGACGAGATAAGTTAACAAACAAAAATCTTCCCAGTGGGGTTAACAACTGTTGACAGCGTGGTGAGTGCTAAGGCAGGTGATACTCATCAGATATGGCAACAGCAGAAAGTATTGAGAATTTAAGTTTGTTTTTTATTTCTCACTATGTGACAGTTTCCAGTCTCAGAGTGGAAATAAAAAATCAACCAATGGAAGCTCCCTTTTGTTTAGGCAAAGCCAGGCATATAGTTCAAAGCAAGATCATGGCAATAAGCTCTTGAAAAGCTTAAGTAGCTTCTTAATCATTGCTATTTTATGGCAAAAGATTTACAAGGAATCAAATCGCTTCCAGAGATTTTCTGTACCTGAACCCAGGATGTTCTCCCTTCATGTTGCAGGATGTACAAGTCATCATGGCTTCGTGGGTTAGGGCAATGGAGTTCCAGTCTTAAGATCTGGATTTCAGCTTCCCCTGGGGTGCCACAGTATCAGTGATAGAGATTTCAGTTGAAACTTCCCAACATCTGCAAAGTCACCTCCAAGTCGCCACCTTCTCACTGGTGATCAGTCCGTTCTTTCTAGAGAAAGAAAATCGGAGTGCTCTGACACCACAAAGCTCATCACTGTGTGCTTTAAATATAAAACAAAGGAAAAAGGAAAAAAAGATTTTATCTTCTGGATGAGGACAGCAGATACTGATATTTTCCCAGAGGGTTAATTTAGGGAAGCCACTATATTTTTTTTTCCCTTCTTCTTTTTTCTTTTGTTGGAAGTAACTCAAACAGAAGAATCCCTCCTGGTATGCATGTATGAAGTAGATTTTTGTTAGTTAAGAGATCCTTGTCATGCAAATAATTAAATAGACAAAAGTTGGTGACATGAAAAAAATTGTATAGTCTTGTTGAGCTGCAGAGCAAAAGATAACTTGATTCACAATTAGCTTGTATTCTCCAGTTTTTCTGTTTTGTGTGAGTTTCTGTAGTCTGCATTAAGTAAATAAGTGGTTTTTCGGTGTTACATATGGAACTTTGGATGTTTTCTCTTCAGCAAATTATACAAGAGAATGTATGTAAGAGAAGAGAATGGAAGTAATATACAAGAGAGGAAATTAACCCCCCTTGAGTTCACAGGAAAAACAGATTACAACTGGAAAACCTGGGAATAGTATTCTCAAATCTGTCAGAGTGGGAATACATCCCAAAGGAAAAAAAAAGTCGTAAGTATTTCCTCCCTAAGAAAGCCACTGGTGAGTATACTAGATCTTGCAAAACTGCTGTGTCATACAGTCACAGCTTAAGAAACTTCAGAAGGGGGAAATGTCTAATTAAATGAGTGATCTGTCTTTCCTATGGGGGAAATAATCATTTTGCTGTGAGATTGCTCTAAAGGTTACACATGCATTGACAATATCGATGCGGAAAGTACAGAGCCTTTATCCATTTAAAGATGTGTTTGAAGAGTTGGGCTGTACAAAAGGCATCAAATTAAAGTTCCTTAGCTTGTGAAGTGCTCACCTCTTAGAACACCATTAGTATTAAGGGAGCAGATTAAACACAATTTAGATCACACTGAAAGACTAAAGTCAATTTAACAGGTATATAACCATGCATGATAATGGTCTCTAAATCTACAGCAACAAGGTGAGGATATGCTTGGATATGCAGGATAAAGATGTGAAACTAAAATAATTTCCTTTGAGGACTATAAAAGAAGCAATGACAAGGAGGCAAATTTTAGATGCTAGTTTGTTTAAGTATGTAAATTCAATGGACTGATCTGGAAGGGAAATAAATCTGATAATAGTTTTATATATGGTCTGCAGGGTATTGTGAACTTGACCTTTGTTGGAGTAAACGGGTTCTTAGCTGAATGGTGTAGTATTTCATTATTATTTACATGCTGATAGCAGCATGCAGACGTAATATGGGGGAGATATGAAAATCTTTTCCAAAAAAATCATATGGTCTTCTCGCCTCTTCTCCACTCAAGATTTTAGGTGTAAAGTAATTCACATTGGTTTGTTGGGGTTTTTTTCTCCTGGTGCTAGATTCTTATCTGTTGTCCATTATATGCTAGAGTTCAAGGGAGGCTCACAGGGGAGAAAGCTTTAAACTGCAGCAAAATCACATTGTAGATTAGAAGGTGGGCTTAGAAAAATAAACAAGCAATGCAGCTGTCTACAGAAGTCTTATTTGATTAAGTTGAAAAGTATGCAAATTCATCTGTACGGCATAGATTGACAGTATACTTTTATAGGCACAAGTAAAACATGTGATTGAGTACCTAATCTTCCATCTGATCTGCCTAATGAGGGTGCTTAGCCTTTGCCAAAACTTTAGGTAGGGAGTTGGGGCAGAACCCCAATAACAGAGAAGGACACGTTCAAGGAAAAATGAATATATGACTACACAGTTTTTCTTTGCAAATGATCTAATACACTTGAAGATAAGAAAATGTGTTGCAAGTAAGCTGTCCTTGCACATAGTTATTGACAATACTTACCTTACGATGGAGTTTTTGCCTGTGGATTGACTTTGCTTCCCTGCTTGCTGGGACCTCTTGCCATGATTATCTCCCAAGCCAACTCTACAATCAAACTGCCTGCTTTCCCCTTGGTCCATGCTGCTTCCTGCCTGGTCCCACCTCTACATGAAGTTTGGACCTGCAAGTCCTTAGGCTCTGTCCAGGCTCCTAATGTCATGTCTTGTGCCTCTGTTGCTATCTCCTCACCAAATGTTTTGTGTTTATCAGGATTTGTAGTAACCTGCTCCAGGAACTGCAAGAGCCTCCTGAGCATTGTCTTTCTGTGCCTACAAAAAAATCACTAGTTTCAGAGACTGCATCCAGGTGGGTCTTGAAGATCTCCAGAGGAAGGGACTTCATGACCTCCCTGGGCAGCCTGTTCCAGGGCTTCTGTAAAGAAGATTTTCCTCATATTTGAGTGGAACTTCCTATGTTCCAGCTTGAGCCCATTGCCCCTTGTCCTATCGCTGGAAACCACTGAAAAGAGTCCAGCTCCAACATCCTTCAACCCACCCTTTAGATACTTATAAACATAAACAAGGTCTCCCCTTAGTCTTCACTTGTCCAGGCTAAAGAGTCCCAGCTCCTTGAGCCTTTCCTCGTAAGGGAGGTGCTCCAGTCCCTTAATCATCTTCATTGCCCTATGCTGGACTCTCTTCAGTAGTTCCCTGTCCCTCTTGAACTGAGGGGCCCAGAACTGGATGCAGTATTCCAGTTGTGTCCTCACCAGTGTAGAGGAGAGAGTGAGAATGACCTCCCTCGACCTACTGGCCACACTCTTTCCGATGCAGCCCAGGATCCCATTGGCCCTCTTGGCAACAAGGGCACATTGCTGGCACATGGAAAGTGTGCTGTCTACCAGGACTCCCAGATCCTTTTCCTCAGAAGTACTTCCCAGAAGATCCATCCCTAACCTGTATTGGTGCCTGGGGTTCTTCCTCCCCAGGTGCAGGACCCTACATTTGTCCTTGTTGAACATCATGAGGTTCTTCTCTGCCCAGCTCTCCACCCTGTTCAGGTCACACTGGATGGCGGCGTAGTCCTCTGGATTGTCAGCCAGCCCTCCTAATTTGTTATCATCAGCAAGCTTGACTGTACTTTGAAAATAACAACATAAAAACTGAAGAGTTCTGTTTTACAGGATAAAAAATAAAAAGCCATGGTCAGAAAAACTAATTGTGGTCCTCTTTTGGGAGGGTCTATAAAAATATAGGGTTGGGCTAATACTCAATGTGACATAACCCTCCTGTTGCTACCTTCACTGAAACAATTTAAAAGTATCTTTAAATCCATGCAAGCATTCCAGTATAGCTATACTGCTCTAGTTCTTATGTTGTGCCTGTATCCATGCTTTAATGGGTGTTTTGACATCCTGTGCTGTTGATATCATTCTTAACTCTTTTACAAAGAGGATATGAAAAGGTCCAACATTATGAATTAACATCCTGATTCAGTTAGGTAGTAAACTGTGTGCTTAATTGGAAGCAGTAGTTATGTTGTAGCAAATGGGATTTCTTGCAAGCAGTAAATTAGAAATGTACTTAAATACCTTGCTGAATATCAGCCTTGGTTTGCATATTGCACTCTTCCTAATAAACAGCGTTGTGTTGTATGTCAGCGTGTCACATGCCATAAGTAACCCAGCATTACGTGCAGTAAACTGTGCAGAATTACAAATGAGAAAAAAACCCCACCTTTCTGTACAGAAGGCAGAGGGTTAATTAAGGGCCCCATCAGGTTTTTTATTTTGATCAGAACACAAAATTAAATATAGGTTGCATGGTACATTAACGTGTCTGTCAAAGACTGTGGCTTTGGCCAGGCAATTAAAGGGGGCAAAATATTCTAAATGAATTTTTAAATAGCTTCTTCCAGTCATTAAGCACAGTTATCACATCCATATTTTGTAAATGTAAAACACTGAAGTTCTCAAAAGTCTGTTCTCCGCAGTAGTTTTTATTGATGATCCATCTGAGCTTCATTTCCTAACTGAAAACCCTTGTCGGTCAATTTATTCCAACATAACACTATTTGGTTGGGTAGTTATTAATCCTGTAATTGTTCATGGCATGCCAGGAATAATTCAGCTAATTATTACAATATGTCTTACTTTGCCATGCTTCTATATGTCAAAATGACTTCTGCACATATTGGAAAAAATAGGTTTTCTAATTTAACCGAAGATATAAAAATTGATTATTAATTCACCAAAAAATGGAAGATTACTTTTTTTTCTCTGCCCCACACATAATTTCTACTGGTCTGGATACGTTTTTGACAAATATTCTGCTGCTAACTTTAATTGATGCGTGAATAGCACTATGCAGCAAAACCTAGGAGTGCTGTGCTCATTGGACATTAGTTTCAATTAGAGGACAACTATAACAGAGCATGCTGGATCATACTAGAAAAAGACTTCATTTTTCCCAGTTCATCTTAGATGAAAAAAAAATACTTCTGAAAAGGTGAGATTAAGGGGTCAGTTATACTGGCAAAAAGAAAGTTATCTATACATATGTACTCTCTTAGTTATGGTATACCTACTCTAACACAGTTAAAATGCATATTTATGCATAAAATGCTCTATATTTCACTCTGTGCTTGTGAATTCTCATCACTAAGATGCAGTTTGTTGATCTTTGTGTTTTTCATATTTGACAATACATCTGATTTTACTGAAGTCAGTCTCTAATCTCTCTTTGGCCTAAGAAGAGTAAAATCCTTCTCTTATGGACTGAAATACCTTTTTAGTTCACAAGAGACGCAAGAAAATTGAAAGCACAGTGAGTATCAGAGTATTTGCTGTTTTATAGTTCTCATTAACACATTTCCATAGTACAAAACAATGTTCCTAAATTGTATTCTGCTGGGGCAAAGAAGATCCCTAGCTCCTAATTAATGAATGACTGTGTGTACACTCACTAGAACAATATTTTACACAGTGGAGTTCCATGCTGTGATATATGGAAGCAAGACAGGATATTCGAAAATGATAACTACATAAAAAGTCAGTAACTTTTATTCTTGTGAGAATTGTCCCAGAACATTGCTCTCATTGTGAGAGAGTGGGATGGCTCCAGAGAAGACAGCACATTCAAGACTTCATATGTTGTTTATGATCCATCTAGGGATTTATGCAGAGATGTACAAAATGATTTTGAGAAGCTTCTGAATGGAGATGGATTGTTGTTTTCTGCTTATTTAAAAAAAAAAAAAATGACTCTGAAGACAAAGGAAGAGGCAAAGGAAAAACGGTCTGAAAGAACAAATCAGCTGCCACAATAACAGGATTATTTCCACTGGTTTCAGTCACTAATTTCTTCGCTTTAAGGAAGACAAGCTACCTCCAGAAGCCAGTTGCTTTCAGTTACTAGATATAGTTAACACATTTTTCTGGAGAAATCTGCCAAGTCACCAAACCATTTGAACCTTTTGGTTGAGTAGGTTTTTGAAAAACCTTTGCATTTCACATTCATTTTTGACACACACAGTCAGAGTCATGAGATGTCTGTGTGGTTTATCTGAACTATGCAGATCCTCTGAGTTTCAAAACCTGGATGGGAATAGACTTTCTTCTAAGATTTTGTTACATTTTTAATTGATGTCCCCAAGTGGTGTCTTAGTGGGAGCCACAGTCATGATATTTCGGTGTTTACTGTTGTGAACAGGAGCAAATACAGCAAAAAGACATTAACTCTCAAACAAAACAAAACAAAACAGATAAGCCAAATGCTAGAAACTGCAAAAACAATTAGGAACAAAGCTCAAGAAACAGAGACCCGTGAGACCGGTCTGTCTCTAACCGAGCATAATTCTAAATTAGACATTTTAAATGCTCTAGTGTCTAGACGCTGTGAATGCTGTGGTTAAGTTACTTGTGTCTATTTTCCCTTTCCTACTCGTAATGGGACTACCACTCAGTGCTTACTTTTCCATTTATATAATTCTATTTTTATCTTTTATTTTTCTAACTAGGGATATTGTGTGCGAGCATAATGCTCAGGGATGAGGAGATGGAGATCTGCAAATGCGTATCATCCTCTGCGTCATGTAGTACAGATGCTCTTACTCAGTTGAACTTGTAAAGTGAGAAAGCACTCTTAGGAGCACTTCAAAAGGGAGCTGGCTAGAAAACAGCAGAAAGCAATTCCATTCTTCTAGATATTTTGATACTTTCATCTAATTTTCAGCTCTAAATCGACAAAAAAAGCTTAAATTGGTAAATCTCTTATAAAACTGTGATGAAAGCAGGTATTCTTCTGAATTTTTGAACATCGAATTGGTTTATGTTGGATATGAAAATACACAGCTTGAAATAGAATTAGAAAGCAATACTGTACTGTAATACAGACAATATAGTGCACAACGATAAAATGACTTATGACTTGCCTCAGTATTTCAAGTAATATTATAAAAAATGAAATGAATGCAAAGTTAATTTCTAAATAAAATGGATAATGAATCTATCATTTCTTTAGATGCAGTAGAAATGAACTGAGAAAGGTCTGTAAGTTTTCCTATTAACTTCTTTGTAAACTATGTTCCCATTAAAAAATTCAGTTTTAACCCCCAACATTTTCCTTTAAAAAAGTGCTGCTAAAAGTGTTTCAATTAATTCCTTTCTTCTGGAGAGCTCATGATGTTTGCAAGTTTGAAGAAAACAACAGTCAGGTCAAATAAGATGCTTGTTGGAAGTACCTAATCTTATCTCTGCTTCAAATTGACCATGTTTCTTCCATGAAAAATGCTCTATTATGAAAGCAAATTGAAAAGCAGGAGACAGCCCATCTCATACTTACACTGTGTTTGACTGGGATTCAGCACCCATTGGCTTAATCATGATAAACCAGAGTCTTAAGGCAGTGGCAGAATGGACGTGGGAAATGCTCACAGCTATAATTTCCATTGCCAACTTCACGCTGCTAACTACTGCAGCCAGTTCAAATCATTGCTTATGCGGTTACAGAAAAATAAGTGCATATCTATTTGCATATAGATTGTATATCTGCCAAAGTGAAAAACTTAAAAGAATAAGACTAGCAATTTCTACTGTGCATATTGCAGGAGAGCCTTTCATTTAAAATACAGGCCTAAAAATTAGGTGGAGCACTGGTCTATTCTTTGTTTTGCCTTAAACTTTCCCTCTGACCTTGAATAAACAATTTAGGGCTCTTTTCTTCATAGGGAAAATATATGTGTGCAATTGTAAATGTGCTGCTGTTCTAACTGTGTAGAGTTTAAAACATAAGGCCCTTCCTTTTCTACTCTTCGTAAGGTTAGCATCACTCCACCTAATTTGCTTTGTAATAAGTAGGATGGTGTTGTGTTGATTCATTAGTTTGTCTTTTTGTGCAGTGCTTTGAAAACCGCATAGTTTTTTGACAGTTATATATAATTATCATCAAAGGCAGGTAATTTTTCTTCCTTGATCTGTTCTGCTACATATTTATGCCATTGTTTTTATCATGATATCAGGAAAGCAAATGGAAAGATTTTGTGTATATGGAGTTGAAAAGGAACTTTTGGGGCATACAGGGGGAGGGAGCACTGCCTTGCTCTTGGCTCAGGGTGCACACCATGGCCTGATCACATATCTGCACAAGACCTGAGCAAGCACTGTCTTCTGTCTTCTCCCTACCAGGTTTCCGTCCTACGCTGTGAAGAAATATAACAATATGGCATGAGGTAAGCCATGATAAACTGTAGCAGATGCCTTTATTTCAATGATCAGGGAGCCAACACAGTGAAACATGTCATGGAGTGCATCAGCCCCATGGTTTATGTAGAGTTATAGAGATATTCATGCCTACTTGTAGAGAACCCTAGTGGGTAGCAGTGGACTCAGACTTTGGAGACCTGGATTCTGGCTGGCAACTGCGAGCAACTCATTTGTTATCTCTGGGATTATCTCTGTAAAATGGACAAATGCTAAGGCACTGGGGGAACTGAGTAACAAAAACCTATATCAATTATTATTATTGTTACTGTTATTGCTTTTGTTATTAGTTGAATTTTGGGAGAACAGCTAGACATTCTCCAAGTTGGTGGATCTGCTGGAATGCCCGTAGAGCATTCTTATCCTGGAGCCATTAGATGGGTCTCTGTACTGCAAAAGTTAAGTAAAATGCATCAAAACTGTAGCTGGCCCCATAAACACTGTGTGACATCGGACAGATTTTCTTATTTTTATTCAAATGTGGAAGATTGCACTGGAGACAGTGTTATTGCTTGGAAAGGAAGTTCAATGTTAATATGAATAAGTGTGAAAGATTCTGACCTTTTATTGTTAGTGTAGTTATTAAACCATATTTTTTGAATATGAAAGAAAAATGCAGGTTCTCAGTTAGTGGGCTACAAATACCTAAACTGCAGTTATCTGCAGCACTTGTACTGACTTTATCTAACCTGCATTATAAACGTTCCCATATTTTTTGTCCCTGAAAAGCTTCAGGCATCAACTGTGTTTGTGACCTACGCGTAATCTCAAACTTGCTTTCAATTATTTCTAGCCCAAGAGGCCTGGACTATACAAACCTAGTTTGAAAACCTGAAAAAAAACCCATGTTTTTATTTTTCCTGTTTGATACAAGTTATACATAAGAGCCATTTCAGGGCAAAACATTTGTCTCTAATATCTGGCAGTCTAGTATTTCAGGTTTTATGTACTAGCCCAGAAGCTTTGTTGAACTTGGAGATTATTGTTGTAATTATTATTTATAGCTTGTGTTGCCACGATACCTTGGACAGTCAAGCTCCATTTCTGCTAGGTACTGTATAAGAAAGGCATAAAATAACCCCCCAACAAAGATCCCAAATGCTGGTGTGGTGTGGCCACTTCAGGATACCTTGGTATCTTAATTTTCTTTCCTATTCTACATGTTACACAGACATTGAGGATCCTTTGGAACAGGCAGAAGATGTAGAGTGATGATAGAATGCAAGCTTTTAAATAGGTGTAAATTGGTATTTTTATCTGTACAGTGTCTGTCTGTGAAACGTCACTTTATTTTAATTTGATTTGCCTACTTTTTCAAATGAAACGTTGAGGTTTTCTGTGATATTTTAAATGACTGATGTATAAAATAGGATATATTGTATTTCATAACAGGTTTTTATGCTTGCCAAAACAGATTGTACAAAACCTAACGGTAAATAGAGATAGTTTAGTTCTGTCTTGAAGATAGAGTACTAAGAAATTGGGTCCATCACTGTCATTTTTCTCAGAGATTCCTCTCATCTGTCACAACACAGTAGTTATGAAAAATGAAACCATAAATTCAATTTAGAGGGCAATTTGCAGCTAATCTTTGGAGTAATTCCAGTGTGAATAATGCAGCAATTTGGATGCATGGTCAGTCAATTCTGTCTCTGATTTATTAGGATTTAAGATTTTTTTTTCTTTCATTAATGATAATTACCCAAGAAGAGAAAACAATTTCTCAAAAATTATCTATCTTCACATCTGTGGTCTCAGTTTTGAGAAAGGCTGCAATGTTGTTTAAACTTATTATTACAGAAGGAGGGGAAAGCTTTTTACAAAAGATATATGAGGTATTTAAATTCTGAACTGTATCTCTTTACAGCACATGTGTGAACTGATCAGCACTGGTTTATGGCTGCTTTTATATGACTCCCATTAGAGCTAACATTTTGAATATCTCAGCATAAGGACACTGGGATTTGCTATTGATTTTCCACACTTCTTACACCTTGAAGATTGCATTAAAATCCAGCTCAAGCTAGAGTGACATTTTTTGTTCCTGTTTAAAAGTCAAATTTATTATCTGAGACTTTTTCTACTTATTAAATCCCCACTTTCTCTGATACATTATTTATGTATATTTTTTTCTATATCTTTCCTTCAGTTCTCAAGGTCTTCTCTTGATTTTAACAGACAGCATCTACAACAGATACATGAAACAGATATTATCCATATGTTTATGTCTGTGTATTGCTAATGGGGGGAAAGGCCAGAGGGAAAACCAGCTCATTTAACATTAGCTTTGTGCTTTAGTCAAAATTTTTAGACATACAGAGAAATACTTCTCATGAAGTAAGTGTCTTTGAAGACCTCTAGAGGAAGATCTCAAGCTAGATGCCTTGACTTACTATGCCTTCAAAGCCTCCTTCCTCTCTCTAGTGTTGATGAAGGAATGAGGTATTTCATGCTGGCTCTCAAGGTACCTAGAGAGCAGCTGCTACTTAAACAGATTGAAGTCTATCCTTGCTCCTCACATCTGACACATGGCCTTTTTCATTACCTCTGGGTCAGGTATCTCTACTACCACACTACAGCTCTTTGTAGGGACAAAATTTGATGATTACAACCAAGAAGAGTGAGGAGGGACAGACATTTCCTTCCAGTTAGACCAGGATGCTGCAGAAGGCTTAGCCCATGGACAAAGCTTTTACTATATATCCTTGTTCCAACCATGGATTCCTTTTTGTACCAAAGTAATATTCTTTTTTTTTTTCTTTATGAAAATGCTGCAGAGTTAATTTGCATCGGGGTTCAGAGCAGCAGGCTCTGAGCTACAATGCTAGTAAAAGCCTGAGATGCAATCCACAAATCTGTGCATCCTGTTTTTCCAAAATTAAGAGTGATGATTCTGTCCCAAAAGATGTAGAAATACTTTCTTCTCTGACAGCATTACAGTTAGGTATCGAAACAAGAAATCACATGTGCTTCGCAATTTTTTTTCATTGAAGCATTGTGTTGCATATGAATCAGGAGAATCTGCCAAGTGAAACATACTGTTATTTTCCCCATGTTATTAAGTATTTTGAGTATTTAAAATATCTTATTAAAGTTCCTGAAGCTTTGATTTTATTTACAATTGTATTTAGCTGATTGTTAGTTGAATTTTGCACCTGACAGAGTAGATTATTCTAAATATGGGAAAAAGGAAGAAGAAAGACAATTACCTGTTTTCACACATTTCCTTACACTAGACTATGAGCTTTTAAAAAAATGCCTGTAAAACTGTGAACCTGGAAATGGTTTATGATTGCTGAAGAAAGTGTGTGTTTGCCTTCTCTGAGCACATCATCTTTTTATACTTGTGAGCTTAAGCTGGCTTTACAGGAAATTCACACACTGATAACAATTCTCAAATCATTGTACCACAAGACTAGTGTTATTTAAAAAATAAAATAATTTATTTTCTCTTTTGTTTGAATAAATTCCATGATTCAGTTTTTATTCACTGAATAGGTTTCCAAGAATGTTATTTTCTTACTGTTTTTTTTTTTAAAACAGATTTCTTCACTGATGCCTTCTAATCTACTGGTTCTTTTCACTTCCCCTCAGCTAAAGGTCAGTCCTATTAACAATTTTCTATGTGAAGATGTTAGAGAACAGTATTTTGCTGAAGTGGCACAACACTATAGCTTTAAACCTTCACAACTGAAAGATTCTGTGTAGCCTTCTTAATGTTGCAATTATGTTTGATAATAACTTCAGACTGCATTGCAACTTCCACTGTAATTACAAAAACACCTTGGTGAAGCAGTATTTAATTTACTATTAGCCTATCTAAGAAGTTTCCCTAAGCATGTCTAATTTAAGATATGAAAAAATCATATTTATGTATTTCCAGTTCTCTGAATATTTCAAATCTTTTCCCAACTGCAGTGAAGTTGATAATCGATCTGGGAAGTGGAGCCAGTTTTGAAGATGGAGCCACCTCACCCAGTAACTTCCAGAAACTGCTAGTTGGTTTTGCCTTTGGCCTCGACTAATCTGCTGGGCCACTCTGATGGGTGTCAGTCTACACAGATTGACCGGCAGTTCTCTTCCACAATACCTCTAGAGTACAACTAAGCAGAGAACGGGAGCTGAAAGCAAATTAACCTTTACATTGGAATCTCAAGGCAGGTAATGTATTATACAGCCAGCCTACTGAAGATCTGGGCTTTGTGTTAATGCCGTAAAGGAAAATAAATGGGAGGGAAAAGGGGATGCTGCACAATGTTTTTCAAAG
Organism: Gallinago jamesoni; assembly: GCA_025769975.1. NCBI lineage: Eukaryota > Metazoa > Chordata > Aves > Charadriiformes > Scolopacidae > Gallinago > Gallinago jamesoni. Next base: position 173,122,308 of record JAOQGH010000001.1, on the reverse strand, counting down.
TAATTTCTCTCCCCAATATATGTCACCTGGTAGGTTACCTTTTTTCTAGTTGAAAAGCTTTAAAAAAAAAAAAAAATCCAGCAGGCTCTATGGCAAACTACCTCATAAGAAATCACCGAAGCAGGGGATGAACTGCTTCTTTCAGTTCCCTGCCAGTTCTGTAGGGTCTGAACCAAGTGCAGCATGCAAACTCAGATTTACTGTGACTTTGTGCATTGTGCCAGTTGCTGAATAACCTCAAATTACTTTAGGCAAATGCTTCTGGGAACATTACTCCTTTGTTCACTTATCGAGGGCTTTAAAGTGTTCATTAGCCAAGGGATAAATACATCTGTGGAATTAATTTATCAAATTAATACTTGTGGTGTTGGGCTGCATTCTTTCAATGACTTGAGGTGTGTAGCCTAAGTGAGATTTGCTTACAAAAATACGAGATTTCTGTAGACACACAGTAGGCTTGAGATGGATTCATAGTGTGCATGAAATTACATGCAAAATTAAATTATGGATGGTAATGTGTGCATGGCATTCTCAGCTGAGTGTCCTTAAGTGTAAAATATAAAATTACATGGGCTATTTTGTTCCAAAACACACATAAAGGCTGTGTTTTGTACCTAGACATCATCAGCTGATTGATTTTAAGGAACTGGAACAAGTATTTATATCACTCCCTAGTACAAGCTATGCAAATACTTGTACGTTAACTGAGCACAGTTGTTCAAAACTGAGCATTTCTGCTTCACATGAGATGTTGAGATTTTCGGTCTTCTCTGACTCTGTTTTCAAATCAAAGTTTCCCCCAAAACCATTTGTAAAGCAAATTGCAGTATTTTACAATTTCAGTTTAAAATTAAAGTTATTTTCAGAACTATGCTTTTCTTGTTGCATCTTTTATTATTTCACAACACACAAACAGAAATGCCTGTTACTACACTATAGAATGGAATTAAGGAGAGGTTAATTTCTCCTTCCTTTGAGTTGCAAGCATCCAAATCAGAGATAGCTATTTAGAATCTGTCCAGGACTGGCAGAGGAGATTGGCACTTGTAGTGTGCAACACCTCTCAACTGAAGCTAGACAACTTCAGTAAGTTAGATGAATGAGGTAGGCACCCACCTCACTCTAATATCTATTAAGAGAATCTAGATAAAATGTAAGTATTTTAACTTTTGTAGGTGTCAATGTGAGGTAAGATAAATTGCTCCTTACATTTTCTGCTGACATGATATAATGACCAAAATATTTCAGTATAAATGTGTAGTTGCTACTTTATATGTATGGTGGTACTTGATATATAAGGTACGTATCGAGCATAATTTCTTATTTCAAACATCCTCTTCTGAGACTTGGAGGATGAAAATAATGGAAGCAATCAGGTTTATGTTCAGCTCATCTAACTTAAAGCATCTAACTAGTTTAACTTAATAATTAAGTTAAAAGCTTAATTGCCTATGTAATCAATGGTGACAGGCACCTCCAGAGTTGCATCTTAAGTTGGCTGAATAATCCTCTGGAGGTACCTCTTTTTCTAGTGACTTTAAGGTAACATAGAATAACAAGGAACATCAGCTGAAATACTTGCATATTAGGACCTATTTTCCTGAAACTCATTTAAATCCCAGACATCAATTTAATCCTCCAAATTTTCAGGACTGTCTAAGCTTAAGGCCATCTAAATTTATTAGTTAGCTCTGTACTTAACTTGAACTTCCCTGGGCATCTAACTCTAGGGACCTATGCATGTTCATACTTGGAAGTTAAGCACTAATTTCCCACCAAAGCTCTTCTGCAATTCATATTCAGACATCTAAGCTCTATCTATGTCACAGGAGTAACTTGCTAGAGAATTCTGGAGTGTTGGATGTGGTTACCACCAATTTTTACCTAACTGCTAAGTAGTTAGACTGTTCATCATGGAAATAAGAGAGTTGGAAAGTAGGATCTCCTTAGCCAGGAACCAAAATCCACATTATCTGTGTTGTAGGAAGGTGTATAACCACCTAGGAAATAGTCTTCATAAATATATAAATGCACACTTTTTGAAACGGAGTCCCTGTGGTGCCAGTAGAGCAAGAGTTGGAGCAAGGGAACTGAAGGAGGGCCTCTTGCCCTGACCTGATTGTGCACTGAGGTGGAAGAATAGATATTCAGGCGGATTGGACCAAAGAGCACAAATAATTAATATTTTCTACTGGTTTCTTATATTCATAGTAAAGGTATTGACAAGTCTCATAAGCTGATCTGCTGGAGACTCCAGATTTTTAAGAATAAAGGTCTGCCATAATTAGAGGATCTTTCTCTGCAGGTCTCCAGAGGTATCTATTGTTTTTCTGTTATCTTCATAGAGAATATAGCTTTTAAAGAATGCTATTTCTCCCCTGAAAGCCTGGCTGCCTATCACTCTGGTCAGCTAAAAGGTCTGTGAAAGAATTTACACATTAAATTACCCGCAGATCCTAATTTAGGACTTTTGCTTTGGTGCCTAAGGTGGAGCAGGATGAATCTGTGCTGATGTACTCATCAGTGCAAAAGGTCCTTCCAAAATTGTGGTGTTGGCTGAGAATAATTTTTCTGAGATAGTGCAAGAAGCTGTTTCTTAGATTTATAAACAGCCATCTAACTTTCTAGATCAAAAACATGAATTTGTTTGATTACAACACAGATTGATCAAGAAAAATAAGATGTTTCCAGCAGCACTGGATAATATCAGTTCATAATAACACTTCTAAAATTAGAATATTTTAATTATCATATTAACCATTTTAAGACACATTAGCAGCAATTTAAATTGCCATGTCATAAATAATATGACTGGAAATATATGTTTTATTTTATGTTTCTGCTTGTATCATGAAATATATGAATAAAATAAAAATCCTGAATTGCCATTCAGATTGTTTTTCAAAATAAACTTAGAAAAATATTTTAAGGAAATGTCCTGAGAAGAATTAATCAGAAGTCAAAATACACTTTTGACACATCTGTTTGAATGCTGGATTATGGAATTAATCGCACCAAAGGAAGATATTTACATATGACCTCATTCAGATGAGAATGTCTACAGCAGAGGTACCTAGGATGCTATTCATTTCCCTAAACAGAAACTTTTAGTGCCACGTGGCCTGCTGTAGGGTACCTGTGATAATACCTGTGGTGGGGTGACCCTGGCTGGGTGCCAGGTGCCCACCAAATCTGCTCTGTCACTCCCTGTGCTCAGCTGGACAGGGGAGAAAACATAATATAGGGCTCTTAGGTTAGGATAAGGACAGGGAAGTCAGCAACTACTGCCATGGACAAAACAGATTCGACTTGGGGAAATTAATTTATTACCAACCAAATCCAAGTAGTCTAATGAGAAATTAAATCAAATCTTAAACACCTTCCCTCTACCCTTCCCTTCTTCCTGGGCTCAATTTCGTTGCCAAAATATCTACCTCCTCCCACCAAGTGACACAGGGGGATGGGGAAGGGGGGTTGTAGTCAGCTCATCACATGTTGTTTCTGCCTCCTTCCTCCTCAGGAGGAGGACTCCTTACACTCTTCTGCTGCACCAGTGTAGGGTCCCTACCATGGGAGACAGTCCTCCATGAACTTCTCCGACATGAGTCCTTCCAAACGGCTGCAGTTCTTCACAAACTGCTCCAGAATGGGTGGCTTCCACAGGGTGCAGTTTTTCAGGAACAAATTATTCCAGCATGGGTCCTCAAGAGTTCATAAGTCCTGCCAGCAAACCTGCTTATGCATGGGATCTCCATGGGGTCACATCTTTCTTCAGACACATCCACCAGCATGGGATCCTCCATGGGATCCTCCATGGGCTTCAGGTGGACATCGACTCCACCATTAACCTCCATGGGCTGCAAGGAAACAGCCTGTTTCATTATGGTCTTCACCATGCCACCATGGGCTGCAGGGAATTTCTGCTTTGGTGCCTGGAGCACCTCCTCCTCCTTCTTCTTCACTGACCTTAAAGTCTGCAGAGGTGTTTCTCTCACATAGTCTTACTCCTCTCTTCCAGCTGCTGTTCTGCTGAAGTTTTTCCCCTTCTGAAATATGTTATCCTAGAGGTGCCACCATCATTACTGACAGGCTCAGGCTTGGACAGCAGTGGGTCTGTCTTGGTGCCAGCTGGCATTGACTCTATTGTACATGGGGGAAGCTTCTGGCATCCTCTCACAGAAACCACCCCTGTAGTCCCCCCCTCCCCCCAAACCTTTCTATGCAAAGCTAATACAACAGGAAACCAATGACTTACACAATAGAGGAATTATGGGATACTGTAACGACAGCTGCATATACTAGTCCACAATGGCACTTATGCTGATGTTGTTAAATTGCACCTCCAAAATAAAATGAAAGGAATGGTACCCAATACGACTTCCCATCTCTTAAAATAAACGATATTTTTAATATAGAAAGTTGCAAGCCTAGAGGTGCAGATTTTTAAGGCATCTGTCATGTCTGAATTCTTACTCTATGAACCAATAAAGGAAGTGTACTCACTGTAAGAGTCGGAAATGAAGCTTCTACTGTGCCATTAATATAATTGCAGCAGATGGAAGGCTTTAGAACATGTTCTGCATTAAACAACCATTTTTTAAAATGATGATAAATGGAAAGTAGAATAGGCTTGGAGAAGGGTTACTAAGATGACCGAGGAGACAAAGAGCCTGTCTCCAGTAAGAGGAAGTTTAAAAATTTACTTTGTTTACCTCAGACAAATGTATCAGAGAGGAGTAAGCAGCAGGGTAAAAAGAAGAGCTACTTAACTTAAGGAACAATTTTGGTGTAAGTACAAGTGTATTTAAATTGGCCACGAATAACTGAGCTCTAAACTACACGGGTGGTTTTTGATAGTAAAGATTTTCACAACACACTTCCAAGTGGCTGTCAAGTGGACTAGTGACATCAAAACTCCTTCCTTTCCCTTGTCTTTGTCCAAAGATCATAAAACAGAAGATGATGAATTTATGAATGAGATTATCTGCTGTGATTGGCTGTGGTAGTGGGCAGTGAAATCCCCTAGCTACCTTCTTACTGCTAAATAAAAGAAGATCAGAGCTAGACTGGCGTGGCCTGGCTCATCCCCTCTTTGGTGAAGTTCAGTCTCTTCTAGGCTTTCCACATGGCATGGCACTTGGCTTTGGTCTTTTCTGTAGCTCATGTGGTGCCCTTAGGAAAGATAAGCTGTGTTATGTGGGTTGGGTTGGTTTTTTTTTTTTAATTTTCAGTTCAAAGCAACACAAATGACCTGAGTGATGTGTTGTAACCCACCAGAGTGATGTTTTATAGTATGAAATAGGTATGTGTTGCGCAGCTAGTGGTTCACTGTGCAGCCCATCGTATCTGAGGGTGCAAAGCCTAATGAGGTTTTTTGGTTAGTGCTGGGTTTTTTTGTTTAGTTATGCTTAATTTACAAACCACACTTCAAGGCTCAGTCCCTCAGTGGCCATCAGATCAGAAACACCACATTTTTAATGATGACTGCCCATACAGGACCTCATATGCTCTCTGCCAGAATTGTGGGGAGTGTGTCACTTCCAGGGGAACATGGGTGGAGGACACCACACCTGGTATAATCTCACCCAAGATGTCTCCTGGTGTGAGGAATACCTCAAGTCTTCCCTTACTTTGGAGGCAGCTAGTTGGAGCAGCTCAAAGCAGAGTGGGTGAGTAAGCTAACAGGGAAGCAATATGGATGATTAGGTGTGTAGTGCTTGGTCTTGTTCCCTTGTTCTTTTTTGTATCGCTGTGTTAGTATAATCTCCTGGGTGAGATTCTTTATCCTCAATAGAAGTGTGCTTGAGAAATTCAGAAAAAGGTTTAATAAATACAGGTAACCTGGTAACCATGGTAAGTGTAAGGTGGTATAGAAAATACTCCTATAAATAAAATACTATTAGTAAAAAAAAAATCACCTTCTTAAACTTAAAATTGTAGTCCTTATTTAGCCACTACCAGCCCTGTTGGTAGAAGATGATCAGTCTAAGGAGCTTTATGAATGCATTCATGAGATTGAGTGTACTCTTTATGAAACATATGAACTTCTCAACCATAGGTATTGATTTTTATTGGATTTCAGCACTGGTTTTGACAACAGAACTGTGCTTTGAAGGTAAACGGACTTTGTTGTTTACATGTAGTTATCCCTTCTGTGAAGGGAAGCAGTGGTTTGC
>JAOQGH010000001.1:173090310-173116032 GCA_025769975.1 Gallinago jamesoni | reverse complement strand
GAACTGTGCTTTGAAGGTAAACGGACTTTGTTGTTTACATGTAGTTATCCCTTCTGTGAAGGGAAGCAGTGGTTTGCTCTTTTTGGTCAGACAGCCTAATCCTGTGAGCATGATGCGTGTTAGAAACCCACTAGTGGCTTGAATTGGAATCTGCTGAAACTGGGAGCCCTGCCTTTCTCTCATGATCAGTTCTGTTCACACAGGTGGCATGTAACTTACCATAAATAACAAGGAACCATAGAACCATAGAATGGTTAGAGTTAGAAGGTACCTTAAAGATCATCGAGTTCCAACCCCCTGGACCTTTTAGTTTATTTATTTTAAGAAATAGCAATTATATATGTATATAAGCTATATTTCTATATATATCATATATATCACTCAGGAATAAGCAGAGAATTAAAAGAATTAGTTACACTTGCAACAAGTGATTTGGTATATGGGGGTATGAAGGGCAATAGAGGTTGCAAGAGGTTGCATATATTTGGTATATGGGGGTATGAAGGGCAATAGAGGTTGCAAGAATGACTTGTATTCTGACAAGAGAGATAAGGTTGTGTGCAGTGTTGTGCACCCAAAACTAGATGTAAAACCAGTATCTGATTAGAGTTTTTAATAAATGTGTTAGGACCGGAGATTGAAGTGAGCCAGTCTATATCACTTTTTGCTGGAAGAAAGATCTTCAGTGTTTTCCAGAGAAGGCAAAGGTTAGGACGAGGAGGAAAGAAAGAAAAAAAAATCTAATTTAGTGTGATTGGAGTTGATGAATGCATGAGAGTGAAAAACAGAAAAAACTTACACTTTTATGATGAGAATACCAAATTATTGCCAAAAAGAGTACAAAATTATTGCATTAATAACAATGGTTCACAAAACTGAATGAATGGCTGCAATGATTTGTGCAGTTGCCTGGATTACATATACTGCCACATACAGACTCAACATACTGAGGTGTACTAAAACTGTTGGTAATGTTGATAGTGTAACATAAAACTTGCCTTAAACCTCGGCTATTTATCAAAAGGTTTGCTAAGGTTCATGGGCCTTTTGAATGAACTTGAACAGAATTATGGCTTTGCAATGACATCATGAAAAATTTGTGGTGCAATATGAAACACAGTAAAATTCCTCACTTACAGAGGCAATTTTCAGCTAGGCAGCACCTAATACCTCCTGCATGTTAGTGAGACAAGCATAGCGCAACCCTTGTGCCTTTGAGAAACTCTCTTCTTCAAATAAAATAAGTGTTGCAATAGAGAGCTTCTTTGCATCTCAGGTTTAAATGGCAGATTGTAATTAATGTTTAGAGCATGTGAAATGTGACTTGGGGAATCTGCTGTGTATCACTTACAAATTTTGATTAATTTTACAAAAAAAAAACCTGTTTAATTTGGTGCCTCCATATGTGATGAGTCACCTAGAGCTGGCGAGATTCCTGACACATATTGCCTGTCCTTTCTGAAAAATATCACAGATCTTCCACGGGAAGGTTGTTAGCATTAGGGACTGAGAAGTGGTAAAACAATGTGCGTGCTAAGGAAGAGAGTTAGGAAAATCTTGTTTGACAATGTTATTTGAGGGAATGGAAGAGGGGAAATTTATGTTAAACCTCTATACAAGAACAAAGACCAAAGGTTTAAAAGCACATTTAAAAGTATACAGACAAAAAATCACAGGATTTTTGGTAGCCCACTTCAAACTCAATGCAAAAAGATGTCGAGCTGCCTTGCAGAGAGTGCCCGACAACACACACGATGCAGATCATTGCTACGTGATTAATTCAAAGGAAAAAAGAAACCAAATAACTGGCTGATATAAATGATTTATACTAAAATATAATCTGAGACTTTTTTTCCTTTCAACAGTTATATCCAAACTTGGTTTCAGTGCTTCACACTTCGAGACAGATCTGATCACACAGAGAGAAGGTCATATTCAATACAATGGGAAGCTGACTAGGTTAGGAGATGCACGTGAACCAATTAGTACTCCAGAGATGTTATGAGGCAAAAGAGTCAGGAATGGGGACTTTTGAATTTGAAAACAAACTGACACAAGTCTGAAATTTACTCAGGATTTGTCAGGAAGCTGATGCACAGAATGAGGAATAAGAATTTCACTGCTTTGTCTTGAAGTAAAAATATACACACATATTTCCTAAACTGTCTATGATTTAAAGTGATTACTTTTACAAACTTTGGCAAAGTTTGTGTGGCATGTGTTCAACTCTTTCGTCTGCTGGATCATATAATCAGCCCTATACATCTACAGGAAGCCTAACCACTCCTGTAAAGTATGAATATAGATGTAGAATTGCACTGCAATATTTTAAAATACAAAAGAACAGAGGAGGAACAAATATTTATTTTTAAAACAGAATCTCCTTTTTGTGTATGTGGGGGGGGAAAAGACCCGAAACGTTCTCTTCATGGAAGAGGCATTTCCTATGTTTTCAAGGCAAAAATACCCCAATCTTCCTGCATTTTTGTGTTATAAGAATAATCTTTTCCTGGCCGTGCCTTTTTCTTTCATTTGCATTAGCAAAGTGTTTCCTCACTCCAGGACTTAGATTACTTCATCTGACTGAGTAGTCTTCAAAGTATTCTCAAGAAAATTCTCTCTTTCGTTGAAATATTTTTCCTTTCTTTATCTCAACATTAAATATCTTTGCATCACTCAGTCTACAGGGGTTACTAACAGCTTTCTCCAGAAAACAGCATCTTGTATGTTTATTTCCATATTCTGTTCTTCATATGATATCAGATAATGCTTGCTTTGTGCTCCATGGCTGCCTTTAAAAGAATTTAATCTTGTTTAAAGTTTTCAGTGTGGATTTTCCCCAAAGAAACAGACAAGAAACATGAGGACCTTGTTGTGAAAAATCTGTCAGGAAGACAGGAGACATGAAAGTTGATACTAAAAGTATCTTGGGCTCTTGTTAAGAGAATCCATGAAAAGTTAGTTTATCCTCAAAACGGTGTGGCAGTAGCAAAGACAGGACAAAGAAATGCCATGTGTGCTTATTTAATACACCCTTAGAGTAGTTATTATTAAGGCACAAATAACCCTTATATTAAACTAAGATGCTTGTCTTTGTACTGTATGGTCTGATTCTGACCATTGGATCATCTTAAATCTCAAATCTGAATCACACTCCTAAACCTGGTATACAGTGTTGGCTCCTTGGAGATTAACACCACTAGGAGAAACCTAAACCACGTAAAACACAATTTACAACTGCAGGATTCGTGGGGTGGGTTTTTGTTTGTTTGTTTGTTTTTCTTTTTTTCTTACCTAGCCTGGCAGTATTCCTTATGAGAAGTTGTCAGAATTTTATATAAAGGGAAAAATTGAGGCATTTAACTATAATGTTGAATTTTTTTTTTCACTACAAATTACAGTAATACACAATTAAAATATGTAAAACATGATATATTTTTTTAAGTAGATTTAAAAAATAAAAGACCGTGATCTGCATACACTGCCAAAGGAAATTCAACCTTCTTGACAATTTCCTTTCTTTTTTTACTTCCAATATGGAATTCCTGATTTTACAAGGATTTTGATGGCACTGCATATTCTGATGGAAAAAAACTCTTTGAGACTGTCCCAGAACAGCCCTGGTAATGAGCTTATCCACGAAACATTTGCTGAACAGGTAATGTCTACTGAATTGAATTACTGTGCTTCCTTTATAACACACTGATCTTTAGATTCATTATTTCATTTGTTTACTTTCCTGTTTTATGGCTAAAGTGAAACTAATCAAGGGATAAAAAACCACAACAGAACACTATATTGGCATGCAGTTTACGTTTTCCTATTTGAAGATCTGCAAGCTTTTCAAAACTAAGGCAATAGAAAATTAACTGTTCTATTGAAGGATGCTGGGAATTGCTCTCACTCCCACCAGGGAGAAGTTTTATCTTTTGAAACATGGCTTGACTTTAGTTTTAACTATAATTAACTCAGTTAATAGAAGGAGGAAAAAAAAAAAAAAACTGTCAAGAAATTAGCTGTAAGACTAGACAGTTCATTAAGAATAAATAAATAAATAAATAAATAAAATTCACCCTTTCTGTCTCTGCAATATATCACAAAGGGGAGAAGTGATTATAAAGAGGAAAAATAAAGTGATTACTTTGATTCACTATAAGTTGGTGTAGTAAATTTTAGAAATGTTGTACTTAAGTCATTCTAACAAAATAAAAGCCACAAGTCGCTCATTCACCTAGGTATATTCTGAACATTTCAAATTTATCTTTTTAAGAAATGTATGGCTTTTCTGTATAACTTCCTTTCTTTTTCATTGCTTTGAAAGAAGAAAAATGGTAGAAAAAATTATCAAAAATAATTAAAGGAGTAATTCACAAGCCACATAATGGACAACCGGGGGATCAGGTCTAGTCAGCATGGGTTTATGAAAGGCAGGTCATGCCTGACGAACCTGATCTCCTTCTATGACAAGATGACTCAATTACTGGATGAGGGAAAGGCTGTGGATATTGTATACCTGGAGTTTTGAAAAGCATTCAATGCTGTCCCACACAGAATTCTTGTGGAAAAACTGGCTGCACATGGCCTGGATGAGCATATGGACCTCTGGATCAAGCACTGGCTGGTTGGAAGGTCGCAAAGGGTGGTGCTCAATGGATTTAAATCCAGCTGGTGGCCAGTTACAAGTGGTGTGCCTCAGGGGTCCATGTTGGGACCATTTCTGTTTAACATCTTTATTGATGATCTTGATAAGGACACAGGGTGTCTCATGAGCAAGTTCGCAGATGACACCAAGTTAAGCAGGAGTGATGATTCACATGAGGATAGGGAAGCTCTACAGAGAGACTTAGATAGATTGGATCATTGGGCCAACATTAATGGTATGAGCTTCAACAAGCCAAGTGCCAGGTCCTGCCCTTGGGCCACAATAACCCCATGCACCGCTACAGGCTTGGGAGAGTGTGGCTGGAAAGCTGCCTGGCAGAAAAAGGCCTAGGGGTTCTATTTGACAAGCGGCTGAATGTGAGCCGGTAGTGTGCCAGGTGGCCAAGAAAGCTAATGACATCCTGGCTTGTATTAGAAATAGTGTGACCAGCAGAAGTAGGAAGGTGATTGTCCCCCTGTACTCAGCACTGGTGAGGCCACACCTTGAGTATTGTGTCCAGTTCTGGGCACCTCCATACAAGAAAGATATCGAGGTGCTGGAGTGGGTACAGAGGAGGGCAGTGAAGCTGGTGAAGGGCCTGGAGAATAAATTGTATGAAGAACAATTGAGGGAGCTGGGGCTGTTTAGTTTGAGGAAGAAGAGGCTGAGGGGAGACTTCATCACTCTCTACAACTACTTGAAAGGACACTGTAGAGAGGTTGGTGCATGGCTCTTCTCACAGGTAATTAGTGACAGAACGAGAGGGAATGGCTTCAAGCTCCAACATGGTAGGTTTAGACTGAACATTAGGAAAGAATTTTTCACAGAAAGAGTGGTCGGGCATTGGAATAGGCTGCCTGGGGAGGTGGGTGAGTCCCCATCCCTGGACATGTTTAAGAGTTGTTTAGATGTGGTGTTGGGGGATATGGTGTAGGGGAGAACTTTGTAGAGCAGGGTAGATGGTTGGACTCGGTGATCCCAAGGGTCTTTTCCAACTGAAATGATTCTATGATTCTATGAATAAGAAATATTCCCCATATTCCAACTAAGCTGCTGCTGCTCCTCAGGTCCATTTGAAGGAAGTGCTCACTGCAGATGTGTAGTTGCTTCCCAGTGTGTTTCTCTCTAGATAACCCAAGTTTGTTCAAGTTTGGGTATATTAGATGTTTTTCCAAAGTGGGGCCCTCCATGGCACATAATATTTAGCCCTATGTCTTTTCTGCACTTTGCATAGTGTCCTTCTAGCCCTAGAACATGGTCCCTAAGGTTTCTTTGACGGTGCAGGAATACTAGCAGGATTCATCTGACAGTGAGAATGACCTTGAGGGTCCAGACCTTTAGGTAGTTTCAGAAAGCCTCAGGTTTCAGATGGCAAGCCTCAACGATTGCCAGGCACGTGAAAGACGCTGATTTCAATAACCGCCTGGCTGCAGAGCTTTGTAAAACCACTGCCTCACACTGAGAAGCAGATTGCCTTTGTCCAGCACAGGCTCACGCAAGAGCAGAGTCACTGCTCCCTCCTGGGACCTCCCAATTTAATTTCTCTTAATGGGGCTCCCTTACCACGAAGGGATAAGGGACATTGAATTAGGCCACCAAGGAGTTACTTACAGTGAGATCCCACTGCAGCCCATTGTCCTAATCTGTTTCTTGCCTCCCAAGTGTGATAACATATTAGTATTGCCATTTTCTGAACAATTATAATGAAGCCAGAGGCTGTAATAGAGGCAGGCAGGCTTCCTTATCTGTATGGGCCTTTAGCAGCAACTTTAGTAGTTCGGAATTATATGATTCTCCTGAGACATATGTTAAATATTGTCCCTTGGGGTACTTCAGAGCTGTATAATGCCCGTAAATTTTGCTAGGGAGAGGGTAGGATAGCTTGTCTTTCTGTGTGATGCTCTAGTTTGCATGTTGGATTTCCATATGTTGCTCTGTTGACTTCACAATCATTTCCTACTGAGACAGCTGCATCTCCTGTCTGTGTACAGCAAAAAATTAAGACTTGAATAAGAAGTATGCAGGGAAATTCAGCTTCTGTAGAAATCAATATCAGGGGGCCAGGAAAACTTTCAAGAATGGAGTGTAAAGGAATATTTATCCTCCCAAACCAGACACTTTTGTCAGCAAAATTACTAAAATTCACAAGTTCAATGCCTTGTTGGATGTCAACCGCTTATTTCTGGAATCAGCTTATTGGGCAGTAAAGACTAGGGACTGGGACTTTATTTCCCCACCTTTATCTTTGGCTATGAAGCTGCAGTCTATTCTCCATACACTTAACATTCTTCTCTTGCATCTTCCTCTTAGTTTAGGGCTAGCAGTGAGACTGGTGAGGAACACGAGCATCATATGGCTATTCCTAATGAAGATTATTCAATAAGAACTACAGAATGTGCACTACCTTTGAGTTTAGTTGTGGAAGAAGTTCATGGTACTAGTGTTTCTCTGTGACACTTTTAATCATTCAGACTAAAAAAATCCTGCAGGTCCCCTTTTAGATATTTCTTTTATGTCAATTTGAGAATAAGTTTTTTGCTCAGGTTTATAATTCCCCCCCCACGTTTTCCTGGGACTGAAGCACAGAATATGTGTTAAAAGATCCTTTACTCCTAGAAGCACTTCTTTTTATTTTCTAGCAGCCCATACGTTTGTTGACCTTCAGAACAGAGTTGTATGTATCACTGATTTTTTTTTGGTTCAGTGGTTCAAACAACAAAAAAAGTCATTTGGGGTCAACCTGAAATGAAAATTTCTTTGGTTGCTTCTCTGCCAGCTCCTGCAAATCAAAACTGAAAATCATTTTGGATTGAAGGAAATATCTTTTTTGACCCAAAATAACATCAGATAAATTTTATGCTGCTTTAGTAATGCAGAGGAAATTTGGGAGCAAAGTACTGAATTCACAAGGGAAATTCATTCCAAAAAACTGAACTTAACATGCCAAGTTCTTCTGTTTACCTCCTTTTTCTTGCCCCTTGAATCCTCCTCTTTGCAGCAGCTTTTGGGGAAGTGAGAGATGAAGGTTCAAATCCCACCTCTCTCTGATTTTAAATATAGATTTTCTATCTCTGTAGCATGTCTATTGGTGCATTTCAGTCTCGCTTGCTGAAGCTGTTCCACTTTTTGTAAATAATTGAGTATTCATTTTGACAGACAGGGAAATAAATGTGAGAGCCTGGTTCTTTAGTTTGCTGGTTATGACACTTTAGCTTAGGGGTATGAAAGTCAGTTAAAGTCCTTGCTTCAGTGATAGTTTAACCACTTCTGCTGGCTATGGGGGCTTTGTAAAGAGAGCTTGTTCCTAGAAATACTGGAATGTGTAGTGGTACGATTACTTTGTGCTAATGAGGTAGACTCTGAGTTCTGGTTCTAATGCGCGTATGGTATAGGAGAGGTAGAAAACAGCCTGCTGGCCTCCAAATGCAGGTGTCTTCATGAGGGGCAGTACTGCTCCACATTACGTAGTTCTTGTGGGGCTTCTGGAGTGGTTTTGTAAAGTTCATGAAATGTTATGTTGCTTTGTCTAACCAACCAACAGTTTTTTCTAAACTGAGCTGAACCCACAGATAGTTTCAGCTGCTCCAAAAATCATCTATTGGTGAAAAGAGACATCAAAGCAATGTCTACCAGCTCTAATTCAGAGCTCTTCTTAGATTTAACTTGATAGATAGGATTTATTTTTTTTTGAGGTACTAGTGGGATGAAGGAGAGGCTATATAAGGAAATTATCAGTGTGTGCAGCTTGACGAGGCTTTCTGTATAAGTGAATAACTCTGTGTGAATTAAAAATATTCCAGTTTCAGTCTTGTTAGTCATTGAGATAGTCGTATTTTATAAATAGAAATAATAAATGTGATCAGAAAATGCTTATAAACACCTTAAAGATGTAAAGTGCTAAAAACAAAGAAAAAATAGAAGGGAAAGTTCTAAGATCATGTCAAAGGAAAAGTCTCCAAAATGTTGACAGTTTGACAGGTATTTTCCATTCTGGGTGCTCCTGCAAGTGATATCCCGGACTTTCTTTCAAAGGCACACCAAGCAAATGCTGAGTATGTATACCAGTGAATTGATCTAAAATAAGGAAAAGGTTTTAAAAATGACAGATAATAACCTCCTGAACAATTATTTTGAAATAAATAATTGAATGCAAAATAATTTTAAAAGAACACATGTTCAATACCCAGAGGACTGACAAAGACTATATGGGTCACTTAGTCCACACACTAGCAGTCATATCAAATAATGAAATGATACTATTGAGGATGGCTCCAAAGAACACCCACTTCACACATCCTTATACCTGTTATCCAAAAATGCTTCCCAACATTCTTACGTTAACTAAAGACCCAGTTATAGGTATCATATTCCACAGGCCTTTCCCAGTGTTTTGCTTTTTAGGGACATCAGGACAGCTATATCTTGGCATCATGCTTCATAGGAAGGCAGAAACACCAGTGGTTCCTATTAATTTAAGCTGAGGAGAAAAAGCCCTCTGAAATTTGATGGTTAATTTATGCCTGAGGATGTCAATGAGACTACAGATCACAAACCACTTACCCACCTGGACCTTGTTTTATCACACCTTATTTTAGACTTCTATCATGTAGAAGCCTACATTTGAGCTAGTCATAGTGACTACATTAACAGAGATTTTACAAAACCAAGCATTTCTGGAAGACTTCCAGCATTCTAGTATCTAACATAGGTTGACATGGATTGTGCACAGGAAGTGACTGTAAAAGCAAAGTTTGCTCTGACCTCAAATATAGGCATCAGTACCACAGGTGCCCAGCTTTGGACTGATGTACTCCACTCATTTTAATTAAACTTAGTTCATTACACAAGAATGGCAGGACACCCACCTAAGATGTTTTTCCCTGGAACAACTGAGCCATTTTTCTTAAAGTTTCTTTGTTTCATATGTCCTGTCTTCATTAGTTTTGTCTCCTTTATTTTTGCCAGGTCAGGGCATAGCAGGCTAGCAACTCAATGGAGGGTTTGTTTAACAGGGCATTGATTCTGAGAAACTCTAAGGTAATGCAAAAAAAGAAAAAATAAAGAGAAAGGGGAAGAAAATAGAAAAGGCAATAAACAGTCAGCCGTGTTAAATGTCCTATTATGTGATTTAAGATTATAGAGAAATAATAATCTTGAAGCACAAAATGTACCATTTTGCTTTATTGCTGAGAAACCCCAAATTTATCTGTTCTGGAGTTTAAAAAGTCAATTCTTTAATGAACAAGAATCTCTGCTGGTGTTATATTCTCTCCCTTGTTTATGTGGAGTTATGTGCCAAGCTATTTTATTAAACTGAGAATGTAATGTAACACTAGTTAAAATTTTGGAACCTTATTTTATTAAAGCTAATATTCAGAGGTTATTGGGAGAATGAGAAGGCAATTGTTTCAGTTGCATTAAAGCAACGGTAATGTTCATTTCAACTTCCTTTTTAATTCTTGCCTTACCAGAACCCTATGCCAATCAAGGAAAACTCATTAATCCAGTTAACAAGCATAACAACAGTTTTTCTTGTGGAATCAAGTAGGCAGAACCCTGCTACACATTGTCCATTAGCCCAATGTTTTCTGCAGAGCTTCTAGCTCTGCTTGGTATCATTTCTTGAATTATATATTTTCTTGAATTAATTTCATAAGGATCTGTTCCTGCCCCATTGTTCAAATTTTTGATTACTTCACATGATGTCTCTGCATTCTGTGGGCACAGAGAGTATTTCTTCTTGTCTCTTTTGAGGAGAGAAAAAACAACAAAACATGTCAAAGGAGCAAAGGATGCAGAAAGAAGAAGCAATTATTCTGTCTCCTCAAATATCACCTGGCTATTCTGGCCAGCAGGGTATAGCTGAGGATCATGCATTTGTTGGAGAGGTGATATTTTTTTGCATACCCTACAGGTATGTAAGAAATGGGCCTCCACTACTGTGAAGACTCATCATCCAGGTAAGGAGTTTCACCTTGAAAACATAACTGAAAAATAAGAATGAAGATTTTAAAGTACCTAAAGATGTAGGACTTCAAGTCTCACTGGCTTTCAGTCAGGTTGCTTCATGGAGAAGTCAGCTCTTAAAATTTTTCCCATGTGCTTATTTCTGGCAAAATTGTATCCAGTTCCTCCAATTTATGCAGAAAATCTTTACAGATGTATCATTTGCAAAATTTCTTTTATTAAGTCAAGTGAGGTCTGCTCAGACACACAAAGTAAGGGTTCTCTAATATCCACCACGACATGAAAACACTCTTCATTTTAACTAGAGAGATCAGAAAATATGGCTGCAGAGGTTGATACTAGTGATTTCTTCCTTCAATAATGTAGTAGTTGCTCAAAACTAAGTACAAGCTGTAAGTAAATTGTTGAAAATATTGGGTCAGCATTTGATAGATTCACATATTCACATTTCCTTTAGTGGGTTTTTCCCCCAAAGACATTTGAATAATTGAGTTCTACTGGCAGGAAAACAAATTCCGAACTTGAAAAAAACAATATTGAAATTCACATACAGATATATGTGAATACAGAGTACATGAGTATTTACCAAATTGGGAAAATTAAATAAAGTCACATGCTTTGCCAGACCGATTACAATGTACTGATGGAAATCATGTAGCAAGCACTGTGTATCAAAAGCTCACAGAGAACTCTTCAGACTCAATCCATAGATAAAAATATTCACCAAAAGTGGTCAAAAGATTTTGATTAATAAACAAACTAGAAAGTAGATTCTCTAGCAGATATTCAGCAAGCAGAAAATGAGGTTACATTCAGTAGATGAATTATTCATTGTGAATTATTTGCTCAGTTCTAATAATTACAGCAGGGAAAAATTAATTAATGTTACAGCAAATACTTTAATTTTTATAATAAAAAGATTGATCATTGAAATGAGTCTCAAAAAGAGATTTCTAAATGAAAGAAAAAATGAGACATGATCAAGAATAATACGAAGCCTCAACCTGAATACAATTTACACCTGTGAGTAATTTTACACATATATAGTCTCATACAGATATAGTTTCAGTAAAGCTCTTGGACACTTAAACAGTTTTTTACTTACTTTCTTTTGCATTATGTGTATGAGAAATGTCCTTTTCTTAACCATGGTTTACAGATGTATTCACAGAATAATATCCTAATTGTATTAAGTACAGGTTTAGCTCTGATAGTTTTACTCATAACTTTATTGTCATTTCTTTGCTTCTTGCAGTTACAGTCCTGGATGCTTTATTGAATGGAGGGATTCTCAGCAATGAAGCAACCATGAAATTAGGGTTGAGGCCACTAAACTGACAGCATGTATCTCAATGGAGGTTATCAAGAGCCTGGTGACGGAAAATCTTTGCACTGGTGTGGAAGGAACACAGTTATTCCATCTTAAGGGGAAATAATGGCAAACAATGACAGAAAAAACTGTTTTATCTGAGCCAACCTCTTTACTGTTAAATCTTTTAAAACAATAAATAGGTTGTACTAGAGAAAGGAATGTCCATTTGGGAACAATTTAAAATAGGAGAAACAGTATTTAAGGGAAAGACATTTTAATTATATCAAAAGCCTTACAGAAGGGTTGTTCAGTTATAGAGATTAATTTATCAGAAAACTAATGTGTTGAGTTATTCACAACATTTATTGAACCAAAAACTGCCTTTCTATCAAAGTGAAAAATTCCACAGAAAAACATGGTAATGAAATTTTTCATGTTTTCATGAAAATAAAAGATGTTTTTTTTCAATTTTGGCATCAAAAGTGGTTAAAAACCATATGTCTTAGAAGAACTGTAATGGTAATAAAATCTCTTTAGTTTGGGTTTGCTGACTTTATAATAAAGTGCAAAAGCTTTTCGTGACCAAGTCTGATAGAATCCCCTAATAATTTCTGCAGGTTGATTAAAACTTGAATATAAAATGTTTTTTGCTGGCGGAGGGCTGATTGAAAGGGATAAATTTAATTCCTCTACTGCGTTGCTTAACTAACAGAAGTTCCGTGCCATAATACGTTATTAAACTCATAATTTAAACCCGTGTTCCAAAAACGCTTTGTGAAAACGTGGTTTACCATCAGCATCCAGCTGCTGTAGCGCTGAGTAACTATTTTGTGCTTATGACTCAGGAGGGTGAAAGGCAAGAGCAGCACCTGTCAACACGTTCATGCCCAAAGTTGTCCCATCAATACAGTGGTAAACGTGGGATTAGAGATCCACCGTGGTGAGAAGCCTAGAAATGTATATCAAGGATGTCCTTGCCCCAAAGATTTTTCCTCTCTGATATAATCCAAAGCCATAGCCACATCATCATGAAACAGAGAGGCTATGCAGTGGGAGGCAGGGATAATAAAACTTTACAGGTGTAACCACACAAAATACTTAGGTGCCTAATTTCATAGGCTTATGTTTAAAAAGTGAAAAGTACATAAGAAACAAGGGACCTTAAATTTGTCAGTATCCCTACTGGCTACCTGCCTAAATGTTAGTCGAAGTGCTTATTAATGCAGCCTGAATTCAAAGAGAGGCAAAAAGCTTCGTGAAATCAGAGTTCAAACAAATGCAAGGCAAAAGGGCTTTCTGCAGACTCCCTTTCCTTCTTTCCAGGGAAGCTCTGGCCCCTGGGTCTGTCCAAATTTAGAATACAAGAAAGTCATAAAATTCTTTTCTTTCTACCTTTTTTTTTTTTTTTTTTTTTAAATGTGTGTGTATTTCCTGGTTTCTGTCCCTTGTGGAGCAATTAGCCTCATCTGAGCCCTGGTATAGTTTCCCATGGCAGGTCTCCACAGCAATCTCTGCAGTAGGTCAGACATCTGCTGAAGTCGCTCGCTTCTGTGGTTTTCGTTTAACCCTTTTCTCTGCTGCACAAGGTGCTCATATGGCAGGGCACCAAGAGGAATCGGGAGCACGGGTGTTAATTCCGCCCATCACAGCTCTTTGCAGAGCCTTGGATGTGATGCTTTAATCCTCTGAGCCTCATTTACTGGGTATGCAACCTGGCAATTCCTGTTTTCGGTTTGAAGGTGGTGGTTGGGCTTGGCAGCTCTTTTAGTCCTTTGCCTTCCCCCCCTCTGCCAGCTCTGCCAGCTTCCTCTGTCAGCAGCCTGTGCCCTGCTGGATCCCCCATGCTCTTATGGAGCATGTTGAAAGTATCTCTGCCTGTCTGCTACATTTTCCCTTTTTTTTTTCACATCACTTTTTTTTTTTTTTTTTTTTAATGCAATTTTGCCTAGCCAGTGCAGCTGTTAGATCTCTAATTGGCAGTGGAATACCTCTCAAATTACAAGACTGCACCACAGATAAAATATCAGTGTTTCTGTAATACTGTGGCATGGCAACCAATACATTAACTTGGGAAGCTTTATGACATCAGGTGCTACAATTCATCCTTTTAATTTTCCTGAGAAAATACAGCTTGAGAGGGGAGAGTTTTCAATCACAAAGCTACACATTTCATTAGTATTCTCATTACAGTTCATACTATTTATTTATGGAGTGCTCAGAAGTGTGATAGATGCTATATGGCTCTGCAGACCTTAGGAGCAAGCTTTAGATATGACAAGGCAGGCGAGACCTGAACAATAGGTGAATCAGTCAATTTCTTTTTGTATTAATTGGATCTGGGAGGAAAACTGAAGGAGAGAAAAAATCCCCAAACTGCTATTCGAGTATCTCTAAAACTTCCTCTGCCTTTAATGGCATTAGTATTGAGGCCTTAACTACAGCCTGGCTCCCTTCGAGGAGCAATGACAATAATTTCTCACTAAGACTCTGTAAAACCTCCTGCTTATTTTTCCTTTCTACACCTTTTCCAGTAAGATTTCTGTGTCAGCTTCCCAAGCGTGCCCAGTGGGGAAAGCCTGATTTTCACTTTGGGTGGATTGCTGATGCCTAACTAACAATAATAAAAGCGGTTTGTGTCCCTGAACCCTCCCAGGAACATTGCAGCCTGAATTAGGTGTTATGCATTACAGCTCGGCCTTTCAGAGGTGCCTATGGAAACAGAGCACACCGACTTGTCAGCCGCGGCTCAATTCTTCAATTAAAATGTGAGCTGTCTCTTTTATAGTTCTGTGTTTTGTCTCCATTTCTTATTGCGGCACTTCTACCTGATGCAGGTTATTTTAACGCTTGCTTTCTGGCAGTCGGTTATATATTGAGGATTTTTTTGTCCTCTGGGAGGTGTGCTCTGTTGTTTTGATTGATTTTCACTCTTTTTATTACCTGCAAAATACTAGATTCTGAAAGTAATAGCAACCATCGTTAAATAGTATAGGAAATAAAAGATACTTCAGTTGTCTTAAGGCTGTTTCAATCTCCTTTTCCCTTTCTACAGAGGCACATAAGTTTGTCTACGGCTTAGCAAAAAAAAAAAAGCTTTTTTTCAATGTAGAGATTTTTTTTTGTCCTTTAAAGGCAAGCTTGAAAGGATATACATTGTTTGAAGAGAATAAGAAAAATAAGTTAAGCTCCAAGAGTCTGCTTTATTCTGCCCACTACATTTATTCCTGCTGTTAGCAGGATTAAAATTTACTACTAGAGAGAGGCATAAATAAAGACATGTTCTTGGAAAATATATGCAAATGTGAACACACCTTTCAAAACCTCATTTGGCAGTTCAGATGCCTAAGTGCCTGAGCTAGAAGCTACTGTAAAATTGAGTGCAGGGTGGAGAAAATGCATACAGAGTAAGCCAGAGGCAGAGCAAGGCTGCAATCCAGGTCTACAGAGTACCAGCCTGGGCAGCATCCTATGGGCTACGTTGCCATATATTTTGCCTCAGTTACGCTTGTGAGAGGGCTCTTTTCAGGATGGTCAAAATTTTGCCGGCTGGGGAGCTGGATCTGGATTTTAGGACATAGCCCCCATCTTAGGATTTGCTCCCTGCTGTCCTTCCAGCAGCGGTAAATAACCTTGCAGGACGTGCCAGGGAAAAGTCAGGTTGCTGCAGGGAGAAAAGGGAGACAAAGGGCTAAGGCTGCTTCTGGGAGGGATGGGCAGCACGTTGACAGCATCATTTTCCATCTCTGAGGGCGGGCTGTAGAGTTTGAGTTTGGAGTCCTCCAAAATCAATAACGTGCGTCTGTATTCAGCACCAGGATTTTGAGGGCAGGTAATTTAATATGGCTCTGAAATCTTCCTGTACAAATATCCCAGCTGTGATCCTCTGAAAATTGCCTGACCTGTCAGGCCTCCACACACACCATTGTTGGGAGCATATTCCCCGGCGATCACTTCAAATCACACCCAGATAATTAGCCCCCGGAGGGCTGGGTGTGCCACAGAAATGGTACAGGCTCTCCACACCACTCCTGGCCACTCGCTGCTAAACAGAGATATGAGCAAGGGAATGGTGTGGCGGCCGATGCGCCCTGTTAAACAGGTGCTTGATCTCCTTTCTGGGCACCTTGCGATATTAAAGGCTGTTGTCATTTAAAACAGCCCGTGGAAAGCTCAAGCACAGGCCAAGGGAAAGCCTTTCACCGAGCGACAGACCTTTTGCACAACAGCCTCAACCTATGCAATTTGATTGCACCTGAGGAACCGACCCTTTGAATGACAAGGGCAATGACCTGAACCTGGCTTGAAATAGACTGAAAGCTGGATTTAATCCTTCCATTATTTTCTCCCAGAATGATTTCTAATCAGAGGGGTCAACCTGTGAAAAGTGTAGCTAGTTAGCATATATTTCATTCTTCCTTATGTGTTTATTTGCATTGTTTTCCAGGCATGTGAATAAATGATGTGAATAATGTGGTTTGAATGCTTCAGTGACTGGGCCTTTTAAATAAAACCAAGAGGGGATTGATCAGTGTCACAAAAGAGCCAAAGAATCCCTTAAGCAGCAGCTCACATAACTCTGGATTGCATAATTCAAAGCTGTCCTAGGGCATCTTTAAATGATGCATAGATTTTGTTTTCTTACTTTACATTTTTGAGAGGAGAAAGTTAGATGAAAGTTTTACATTGGCCACAGTGTCACTGACAGATGTGAAGTGTTTTCCTTGAAAGAGAAGATGCCTTGCCTGCCTGCGCGCTTAGAGTGAGGGGGGGGAAATTAGCTCAGCTACGTTCAATAGGAGATGCTGTCTGAGCAACGCTTTCTCCCTGGTTAATTAAGATACGTGTTGAAAAGGTAATACAGGGAGACAAGTTCAAGCCTTTTAAAGTCACTATTAGATATCGTTAGCGAGGGCTGTGTGTGAGCAGTCCTGCTTTGCTGGGGAGGGGATTTGCAAACCAAATGGTGGTGTTGGTGCAGGAGGGCTGTCAGAGTCGGGCTGAACTCTCCGAACGCTGCTCCGCGCAACAAACCCTGCAGCCCTGGGCATCGGATGGTGTGAGGCAGAAGGGGCGGTGAGGAAACCCAGGATAACGATTTTATTTGTTCGGGACATTTGAGATTTTTAAATCGGCAAATTAAGCCGATGCCATTAGTTAACAACAGACCGCATTTGCTTAGCCCGCGAGTCTGAAGAACCGGCATCGTTAAAATACCACCCGTGGGTTACGTTTAATGGCGGCGCTTTTGAGACATACCGAGCTTAATTTCTGCCTTTTAAAACTTGAAGTCAGAGTTTAACAAGTTGATATTTATGAGAGGGGAGATTTTTAGTCTCCAGCCCGAGCCCTCCCGGCGAGCGGGAGCGGGCCGTTGCCCGGCGGCCACTAGGTGGCACAGCCCGCTCACCATTCGCTCCCAGCAGCCGGGCTGGGGCTGGGGCTGGGGCTGGGGCTGGGGATGCTGCAGTCCGCGGCCGAGAGACGGGCAAAAAAAAAAAAACAACAAGCCGTGGAGACAGGCCAGCGTGAAAAATCGTGATGGAGGCAAGAAAACCCTTCAGGTACGGCGCCGCATTCTTGACTCCCGCCGGCAAGCGGAGCCGGTGGCCTTGGTGCAGGAGTGGAATAAATGGTGCTGGGGTGCGGCGCGGCGCTCAGTTGAAGGGACGGAGGGAGAAGGTGTCTGCGTGATCTTGCGCCACTGTCCTAAGATGTTGTATCTCGCCTGTGACTGGCAATGCAGTATTCAGTCACTGACTTGCTTTAAATCTGCAGCGCCTTTTGCCTAGAGATACTGTAGGGGTTGATAAATCTCTGAGTAAGAAAGGTGGGGCTACATCTCCCCCCCCCCCCTCCCCCCAAAGCATAACGCACATCATTTTTGGCATGCTACAGAATTGCAGCAAACTGATACTGGTCATACAGTGACCGGTTCTTGAATGTCCTTCCTGTAATTACTTTGGGGCAGAGAGTGGCTTTGTTTACGTTCAGGGCAGTAGTAAGTGTGTTGGCAGTGCTTAAACAGCACGTGGCATCTCATAGAAGAGCCTGATTTTAAGCACACTTCAGTGATACACTGCCAATAGATTAGCATGGGGGATCCCACAAAATTATACCCTGTAGCTCGTAATAAAATCCATTTTCCAAAGCATCATGCATTTGAAGAGAGGAGGGGATGGCAAATACACTTGTTTGTTTGTTTACCCATTTAAACAAAAAAATACCCTTTCAAACACAAAAAGGAACTTGGCAAGCGAGCTGATGGGAAAGGCCAGATTCCCCGATGCGTATGCAGATTGCTGCCCTGTGAGTGGGGCTATGGATCCTCTGTGGAGCATCCCTTGGATGCAAGGAATCTCTTGTATCTCCTTGGATACAGGGGATTTCTAGACACCTCTGCATCTCTGTGCTGCCTTATGACAGTACGGAGGGTAGTCTGAGAGAAGGGAAGAGTGGAGGCAAATCTCTGGTCTCTTGTAACAGTTGTGGTGTCCCTGGGGGTAGCTTGCAGCGGAAACACCATGAAGGGGCTGTCAGGCAGCAGCTCTGAGAGAGTTTCTGCATAGCAAATTGGGAGGGTGATGGAGGCACCGATAAGCTGGTTGTCTTCCTGTGGGTTTGGGGCTTACTGCCAGACTGAACAGCCTGGGGTGTGCATATCTGTCTTTCCCAAAACAAGTAATAGGGTATCACACACGCTTAGTTCCCGTCAGTATAGGATTTCATCCTGTGTTTTTTGATTCTGAAGGCTGTACTGCAGGTGAGTTAGGTCATTCAGGTGCAGACAGCAAGACAGGATCCTGAAACCAAGCCTTTTCCTTGTCATCCTCAGAGACTTTGGGAAAAGATGAGTTCAGAGTTTTAGGGCATCTAAAGTGTGGCTGCTGGCACAGTACAAATATTCCCACAGCTATCAAATATTGGGGTGACTGGAGTACAAGGACTGAGCCTGGCATGCGTGCATCTATACCCTACACAAACCTCCCATTTTCAGGCTATGAGGAACTCTGAAGTGAGTTCAGTCTTCACTGTTGAAGCTGTGTTACCGGGCAGCTGAAGATGACAAGATCCCATGCGCCAGCAAACACAAAAAAAGATCACTGCGATGTGGCCCACGTGGCAACACATGGGAGAGGTTGTTTTTGGATTGCTGACCTTCTTTCAGGGTTTTGGTGGCTTTTTCTTTTTTTTTTATAGTGGCTGTTTCATGTAGACTGTGTGTTAAGTTTTTCATACTCTATCACGGACATTTACAGTAACGTGTCAGGAGCTCATCAATCCATCCCTGGCGGGAACACCACAGTGATGTTCAGAAGAGGAGTGAATGACATCAGAAATCAAAAACCACCTTAATCCTTCCAGTGGTGTGGGAGCAGGTATGTAGCCCAGAGCTGCTGGCAAAGACCCCATAAAATACCATTTGTAGCCTATTATACTTGGTTAGCACTCTCTCCTGAATGCTGAAACTTTAAACAGTAAGACCTACTTTATTAAAATGCATCATAACCTGTGTTTTAAACAACTTTTGGAATTTTCACACTAAAATCAAAATCACATAAACATTTTTTAATGGGAAGACTGGGGGCTAAAAAATGACTGAGACAAAGCAGAAAGGAAGCCAAACATCAGACTGTATCACAATCAATCTTTTCCGTATAACTGAACTCAGAAATCATACTTTCTCTCACTTTCTTATTGGAATTCTGTTTATAAGGATATCAAATTCACTAAGAAGTAGTTGCATTTTACTGTGTGTAGCTCCATGGTTTCACAGCACACCTTACTGCATTGTAATTAAGGATGGGGTTTTTTTGTTGTTGGTTTTTTTTTTTAATTATTATTTTTAAAACAGCCACACTAGTATTTTGCTCCTATGAGTATAGGATTGCAGCCTGTATTTCTTGATCCCAAAGACAAACATCCTGGGCAGTGAGAAGGGGTTAGGCATAGATCAGTCAGGAATTAGCAGGTTAGTTAATTTCAAGTGATTGAGCCTTAAACAGCATTTGGATTACCCCATGCAAAAGCACCTCAAGCTGTAAATCACCGTGGTAAACCACAGTGATTCCTGAGGGTATATCAATTGCAAACCTTCCCTAATGATTTTAAAATCTCCCAAATGAATTGGTATATTGATGCAACTCTGTCCACAGTGGGGAATATTTGTAGTTCAACAGCTATAAATCCTAGAACAGTTGAATAATCTTACACTAAAAGCAACTTTCTATGTATTATATACATCCAGTGTACGTTCTTCAGCTGTATTAGCTAATTTAAGATCTCTAACAGAGAAATGCTGTCTTTCTACTGTTGTCTCTGCTGACAGGCTCGCAACAAGAGGATGTGCCTCTCAGGAAGCTGGAGCCTTCTCATCCCATTCACAAACAGGGTACCAGTTGGTTGTGTAGGCAGGGGCTGCACACGTTGGCTGGAGGCCCTAGGAGGGTCCTGTTCCAGCTCTGATGGGGAGAACAGGCATCAGTTTTTTATATAAAACATATTGTTGATCTCCCCTGCCTCCTGACAATTCACATTTTCTGACTGAGATCATTTTTTTTTACCCCAGAGTTCTTGCTCTAAACATAATTTTGGAGAAAAATAAATCTACTGTGTATTGGGAGCTGGTAATTTATGCTATTTACAACAACTTGAGTGCAAATAGGTGCATCAGAAGTATTGCTGGTATGAAAGAGCCCTGACTTTGATGGAAAGAAGGTAGATTTATGCTGGAGGTTGAGGTTCTCGCAGTGCAGTATTCATTTATGGTAGTGACAAGTGTTGATAGATTTAAAAGTGGCATCTTTCATAGTATGAGTAAGTGTAACATGCTGTGTGTGGTGGTAAAAGAACATTTCTTCTAATGAAATTACATACAAAATTAATGCTATGGACCTCAGTATGCATGACCAGTGAAATAGTTCTGAACTATTCCAGACATCTGTCTAAACAAATCAATGAAAAGTCTTGGTGATCTTCACTAAAGAAACCTCTTATGATCTGAATGTAAGGTTTTCCTTTTACAAATGATGATCCTTTTGCTGCTTTTAACTTTAACTTTTCTAGACAGTGAATTAACCCACTAATGTCATCATCAAGCTTCCCTGCATTGTAATTACAAAGATCCGCTAGGGGTATATCTTTTTTCTAAACAATGTCACATCGTTTTATGCTGATCCCTGATCCCACTTTCAATATATCTAGGATTATCGTACTGAACAGTACATAAAGCAAACATTCCCTGCAATCAATACTATAAAAGCCTGTCTGAGTCAGCTGCAAGTGCACTTTAGAAACTGCCTCTTCTTAAATCATGGCGTGGCATTGGAGATCAAACAAAGCGCCAAAGCCACTAGTCCCTGAATTTACATCTCAGGGTTTCACAAAAGGGCATTCACAGTGGAAGGCCCAGCAAAAAACTCACATACCCTGCACTGTAAAAGAAACGACAAAATCTGTTTATTCTTCCTTGTGCTCAAATGGCCTGCAGTTAATCAAGAGACTTTGACTCAGATTACAATGGGTTTTGGATTAGACATTTATTAAAATAAGTGTAAACATTTCTACTTTACTAATCTAAAATTTATCTAAGCAATTACATCTACCACATCCTCGAGGTGTTGAAATTTAAGGGTATAATTGAAGTTTATTAATTGTTTTATGTTCTGAGAAGGTAGTGGCATTTTTGTTTTGTCAATCTGGGATTTTTTACCACCTGTCTGTGCCCCATGTAAATAAGAGCCATATACACAGACACTTAGACATTCTCTACTATTTGCACATTGCCATTAATAAAGATCTTGCTCTTTCCTCTCTTTCTTCACGTTAATTCTTCAGCATATTTCTTTATTACACAGGTAACAGCAAGAAATAAAATCTGATGGTTGTCTTCTGTAATTAAAAGACACAAATCTCATTAATATTGCTAAACAGAAAGTAAAACCTGGGTAAACATATTAAAAACATGTGAACAACCTCAAATGAAGTGTGCATTTCTTCACTGAGGACATATGTCCTATTACAGGAGACAGTTGCTTCCACTAACACATTGAGGTGTACGGAAAGTTCTCACATTAGCTAGCCCTGGATAAAAAAATGGAGCTTTCATTTCAAAGGAAACCCTTTCGTTTCAAACTGTGCATTGCAAAGTTGAAAATTCCATATTATTTTTAGTGATGGGAGTACCAGCAAGCATTTGGTAGAGTACTATAAGCTAGTCTCCCTGGATTTCCCCTTGAGAAGGGTTAATTTGCATGCCTAATACTCAGTGTAATTCCCTCCCTTGGGCTATACTTCCCAATGCACTGACAGGCCTCTGGCTGTTGCTTTGAGTGGTGTCTTCTCCACTCCCTCTGCTCCTGGGGGGATAAAGCTTAGTGGACGACCCCAGACAATAAATGAAACAGGACATTGACACTAAAACTCTCATGAGGGACAGCAGGAGACCAGACAAATGCAGCTTTGTATGTGTTACTTAGTGATAAGTTGAAATATTTTTTTCACCTTCTTTCTCAAGAAAGCACATCTTTTGTGACTCTGCACATTGTCTGTCTACCCACTCATCTTTCAGTCATTTTGCCCAGAGCAATAAGTTTTGAACTTTTTTTTGGCAATGTTGATCTTAGCACTAAAAAAAATAAAATAAAATTTAAGTACCTACAGGTTCCTTGAACATAGGCAGCTATGTAGAGAAAGGGGGACTATGTCAGTGACCCACAGAAGGAGCATTTTGCTGCAAGGCAGTCATCTTCCCTGTTTTACCATGAGGGTGCCCATCAGCAAACTCATCAGTCAGAGCATAGGGTCAAAATTCTTCAGACATTAAAGATACTGTAAGGAGAAAGTGGTAAAACTCAAAGAGAAATGTAAGGTTAGTATGGGAAAACACTGGGGATATTGAATGCAGTTAAAGATTTTAAAAGAACACATGGATATGATATGAAGATGACTGGGAACATAAGAAATATATGGAAATATATTTCAGTAGCCTGTTCACACTTCTCACTGAGTATTGTGCTTGTTTGTTTTATCAAAAGCATTTAAACCTGAATCTAGGTACGTATGCATTTTTTGTTTTGGGTCAGGTTAACCCAAAACATGTTTTTATTGACCCAAACTGAACCATGTCACTATAGATGAGCTTCATCTGACCAAGTAAAACACATAACCATGCGGAATTCACTATCAGCCTCGGCCCTCTGCACTCCCTTTTTAATCAGTGGAAGCTGGAGACCCTTCTAAGGAGTGATTCATGACTCAGACATTCATTTTCCTAATGGAAAACTGGAAAGCTTCAGCACTCTTGAAACTCTCTGTCAGGCATTTAGAAAACACTCAATAAACTCCAGTTATTTCTGCGTCCAAGGTAATGGTTCTCTATATACTTCATTCTGAATGTGGGATTTGTTAGCAAATGCTGAATTTCTAATGGCAACCACTTTATGTTCTGAGTGACATCCTTTAAAGTTCAGAGGAGGAAGATCTCCATTTTGCATAGCAAAGGACTAGTCATAATTGATTGGTGTCAGCAGAAACAGGCAGGCAGGCAGCACAAATGTGGAAAATAACTGAATAATAGGAACAGCATCCAGAATTCCAGGAGAGACAATATCTCATAAAAATTGATGTAAGATGTATGAGGAGATGCACTCACCAAGCTCAGACATGAATCTACACAGACACTGCTGCTGTGTACCACTTTTACAAGAGCTGCAATACGTTATCACTTCTGACCTATACCTGAAGAAGAAATAACACGTACCCCATAAATGATAGTTCCATATGAGAAGAACATAAGTTATCTTGGCATTTATTTCTACGTTTGTTGCTGGACCAGCTCAATTTGTTACCGGATACAGATCCAGACAGCCTGGATTTTAGTACTAGTCCAGGCACTACAGAAGTACTAGTCTTTCCTTTAAACAGCCTTGCAGAAATTCTCTTTCTGGAGAAAATGTGTTTATATAAGCCAATACAAAAGTAAAACAGAAGAAAGGCAGCATACTCAATGACATCTTTCTTTTGAAAATAGAGTACAGAGATTAAAAAAGATGTTTGCTTGAAACATAATACATACTAATACATGTTTTCATTAATACCAAGACTATCTCCAATGACATATTTGTTTTTCTCTACTTCTTTTTTTTTTTAGCTGAATATAATTGAACATTGTTCCCAGTGAAGGTTTTGTTTTGCTTAAAAGAAGAAATTATTTTCCATATATTTCAAATATTATTTTATTTGGAAAAAGTATCCTTAGGATTCCTTTTATTCTTTCAACAAGTATAGTAAATTCTATTAATATGTTATGAGCTGCTTTTCTGATGTGATTCAACATAATTGCACCGATTTCGGTAGCATTTTCAGATTCCAGTCTCTAATTCCCACTTAAATGGCTAAGATTTCAGTGCCTAGCTGCTCATTGTCTTTGGTTTCCTTATGTGGGAGTCACCTCTTTGCTATCTGCAAAGAAATATTCCCATGCTCCATGAGCATAGACAGTGTGGCTAGCATATGCTTTTCTGCGTCAGATGAAACAAATCTCCCCATGTGGCTAACTGAAGGTGCTGGTCACATATTCATTGCCTATCATAACTAATGCCAGCACCAAAGCCTGTTATTATCACCCACCACAGGGAAAAGTCTTAATAAATAATGGTGTCAAAGGTCTCAGTTACTTGATGTGGATCTATCTGTTTGCACTCTCAGTCTTCATTCTTGTTTGCAGGGTCTTAATGCAGGTATAAGCTACATTCAGTTCAAGACACTTCTATTATCAGAGGATATGGAGAAAAACACCATCCACACATGGTCTAGTAGTATTTCCAGAGATCTAATTCCTGTTTAATCTTACTACTGCTCCATGCTGTAATCACCTCAGAGAGAGGACACTGCACTCTTCATAATCTTTCCTGTGGAGGACTTAAGCTTTATACAGATGTTTCATCTACCCTTCACTGTGACATAAAGCTTCCATCCAAACTGGATAGGTTAGGGCTGCAGGACCAAAAACATGGTGAAAGTTTACAGTTTTGAGGGGACTTAGAAAAAAGAATGAAGACTTCACTTGAGACTTCACCACATCTCCCTTTCGGAACATGTCAATGGTTTCCAGCATTACTGTAATTTGACTGCTGGTCTAGAGCTGGAAGAAGACCAGAGTCCAGATTTCATATCAATCTTGCTTCTGTTGATGATACACTGTCAGTGCAGAAGTATCCTAAATCCAAACACATGAGGTAGCTACCAGTTGTGATATGTCAATATTTTGCCAAAGTCCATGATACCAGATTTATTCCCTGATTTGCTACAGTCTATGAGTTCCAGTCCAGACCAGCTCTGCTCTATGCCACCTCACTTTCCATTTGTTCCTTCATCCCAGTATCTTTCATCACCGCTCTAAAGAAGGAGATACGTTAGTGTTGGACACAGGTCTTCCCCCACCTCCTGATTCACAAGATTTACCCCACCCCAGTGAGATGCCGGAGTAGCCCTGCTCTGTATCTTAGGTCAGTGGGTCCCAGGAGGAGAGCATGTGCGGAAGAATCCGGGCAAGGGTATGAGAACAATATGGATGGGGAGGTAATCCTTGTGCTGTAACTTTCACACTAGCATACATTTCCTTCAGGACAGGTCTTGACTGCCTGATCCATAAAGATTTAGAGGGACTTTTTTTACAAGGGCATGTAGTGATAGAACAAAGGGTAATGGCTTCAAACTGAAAGAGGATAGACTTAGATTAGATACCAGGAAGAAATTTTTCCCTATGAGGGTGGTGAGGCACTGGAACAGGTTGCCCGGACAA
>JAOQGH010000001.1:173067869-173090210 GCA_025769975.1 Gallinago jamesoni | reverse complement strand
ATAGACTTAGATTAGATACCAGGAAGAAATTTTTCCCTATGAGGGTGGTGAGGCACTGGAACAGGTTGCCCGGACAACATATCTGGAAGTGTTCAAGGCCAGGCTGGATGGGGCTTTGAGCAACCTGCTCTAGAGGGAGTTGTCCCTGCCTATGCCAGGGAAGTTGGAACTAGATGGTCTTTAAGGTCCCTTCTAACTCTAACCATTTTATGATCCTAAGGTTTACTGTGGGGCAGCAAACCCGTACCCTATTCAGAGGATTTCGACACCCTATAGACCCCTTTGCGTAAAGGTTTACTGTGATCCCTGACATTCTCAAGAGTCTTTTCAGGTATCGTTATGTGGAAAGACTTGAGTAATATTGCCCATCACTTATAATTGTTTCTTAATTATCATATTGCACATTTGGTATTACCTTGGCCCCCTGACTACTATACTTATTATGCCAAATGGCTTCTTTTTGAAAAGTTTGCTGTGGCATTCAGCTGCACTGTCTATTGTGGTTTGAAAGAATCTGGACTGTGTTACTTGCCACCAGAAATGCATCCAGGATATTCTAGGATTTGAGAGAGTTTGAATTTGAGAATCAGGTTTTTCCGTTAGAATGATCCCTAGGTGCCAAAGGGAAAGTCTGAGTTTAGAGCTGCTGCTCTTCAAAGTTTGGCAGTATTTAAAGTGGATGTTTCAGGCCTAACTCTGCTTGTTATATGTCCCAAAGCTTTCCTGCCATTGTACATTCTGTGCTATAATAACCAATGCTCTACCACTCGACTGCACTACTTATAATGCTCCCAGTGCTACTTGACTCTGCTACTAAAAATGCACCTGATGATAATGCCACTTGCCCACTACTTCCTAATGCACCACCAGTTGGCTCATTACTGGATGCCTGGAGGCAAAGTGAACTGTCCCAGTCTTTCCCTCTACATTGGCAAGGATAAGGGTAGCATAATAAATACCACTCAGCCATTCGATTTCCCAGTTCCACTGAGTTCACGCATTTGGAATAGGTTGTAAATTCTCTTGAACACAATCACCCATAGATTATCACTGATGCACATACACTGTGCTCTTTATTTCAAAACAAGCACTGTCTTCAGCATAGCAGCTCAGCTC
Source organism: Gallinago jamesoni (assembly GCA_025769975.1). Taxonomy (NCBI): domain Eukaryota; kingdom Metazoa; phylum Chordata; class Aves; order Charadriiformes; family Scolopacidae; genus Gallinago; species Gallinago jamesoni. The sequence goes on along the minus strand of JAOQGH010000001.1, from coordinate 173,089,094 downwards.
AGCTGCTTTCCAGTCTCCATGTGCAATAGATTGTATCTTTAACAAATTATTAATGTTCCTATTACAAACTGATTTGATTTATATTTTTGCTGCTAGCAATGGTCTAATTATTTTCGTATTACTGTGTGGTCATAATGATAATTGTCCTCAATTTACGCACTGACTAAGCATTTGCTTTCACAGATTTGGAGATTGTGAGGTTACTGATGAGAAAAAGCACAAAACGTAGAAGTTTAATATAATTAATTAAAAGGGGAGTCTCTAATAAGGAACCATAAAAACTCAATTTTCATTGAAAGGATCATTGTACATTGTATGGGTCTTGTGTTGGTTAGTGGTTTTTTGGGGGGGAGTGTTTGTTTATTTGGGTTTGTTTGGTTGCTGTTTTTTTTGTTGTTTATTTTTTCTTCCCCAGGAGCAGAACAAGCTGATCTTAGTGTCACAGATATTTTATTTGATCAGTCTGTTTATATGTCCTTTCAAGGTTTTTGGTTTTTAACTTCTTGTGGAAGACTATGACACGAGAGATAATAAGTAAAGGTTAATGCATTATGTTGAGGACTGGGACCTAACTGTTCTGTACATTTTACAGTATTTAAGGGAGGACATGAAATCCTAGCCCCGCCCTCTTCACAGAGCCAGGATTTTGCCTTTGGATTGGTGAGATACCCATATGTGTATAAAGCATCCAACAGGGAGAAAGAGTGGGATAAGATAACAACAAAATAAACAAATTATCACACAAGAAGTCTGAGCTCGCTAACAGCTTGTCCATTGTCTGCAAGCCCTGTAGGTTTCACAGGGGAGGCACGTTGTAAATAGTGATTTGACAGTAATTACATGGATTTGTGAAGGAATGTTTGCCATGCATATTGGAAGGTAGCAAGTTAAAGCCTGAGCTCATCACCCTAAGGTCTTTTTATAGTTAATAGAGAGACACAAACATCTGCAAAGAGGAATTCATCTGGTCTTTGCTACATTTCTGTCTGAGGTTGAGTACCAGCCAGGAGCTGTCTTCTCTTCTCCATTAATTCTACAGGAAGCAAAGGAGAGTTAGACTGTATTTAGACAACTAAATTTTAGATGCCTAATTTAGGCAAGATTAGTCCCACCCATGGAGGGATTACAATATCCACATTCACTCATAAAATAGGGTTAAAGACCATGAAAGGAAGTGCTTTCTTGAATAGTTTCCAAGCAAAACATAATCATACTACTGGAACTTTGAAAGTTTCAGCTCAATGTTCTGTCCCCATTACAAGGAAAAAAAATGGTTTTATGGAAATGATTATTCCTTCTGTATAAAATGAGTGTTATTTCTACTACATTATAGCTACAGAAGAATCTGAAATCATGCATGGTTATGAATATTGTGCAGAAAAATATTCAAAATATTTGTGTAGTAAACCCAGCATTTTGCCCTCATTCTAATAGGTCTTGAAGATTATTAATAGGTTGTCCGATGTTCACCTGTAAATTCATAATGGTATATTTTCAAACCTGCATATTTTCATCATGTGACATCAGAACCACATTATTTAGGAAAACAGTACAGTCTATGAAGGAACAAGAAGTTGTAACACAAGTAACTGCATTAATTAGAAGCCTAGTTTGACAAGTTATCACCCTTCTTCCTAATTTTAATTCTACCTGGTGGATCTGTAGGAATGAGTTATTAATGCTGATATTCTGAAATGCCATTAAGGTCTTGTGTAATCAAAGAACTGTATTCTCTCAGAACACAAAGGAACCCCTAGTGTGAATTTGTAATTAACATGCTGAAGGGGATATTTCCACCCATGTACTGAACGCAGTTGTTGGGGCTAATAAACAAGCACAATGGATTCATCCTTTCAACATGATCAAAGAATACATAAAGATACAGGCACACGTAATTTTGGGAAGTGTGGAGGCATTGCTTAGCATAATCTTATATCAGAAGAAGGATGTTAGATCTGTGTTTTTGGGTATGAATAATTTCCAGAAGAGATACAAAAACATCTTCCCTAGACTAGCAGCAAAATGCACTGTGTAGCATTAGACAAAAGATCAGGCAGCACCTTTAGAACAAGTGAAACCCAGCACCACTCTGTAGCCCTGCCTGTCTTGGAAAGATTGGGAAGACTCCTGAACTAACAGGATTATTTATAGCTAACACAAAGCTTTTAGGAAGAAAGAATATCTTTTATCAGACCAACAAAACAGACAGCTTTCCAGGCACAATAGCCTTTCTTCAGGTCACTTCAGACTCATGAGTCTATCTGTTGTTTGACGGTTTCTGTTTTTTAAAGTGTATCAGTCAGTAATAAAAGATATTGCCTCCATACAAGAATTGCTTTGCTTGTGCCCTTAGGACATCACAGTTCCTCTATGTGCCACCCTAATGGCTGCCTTAAGCAAACTGACCAAAGGCATAACTTGCCGTGTCTTAGTTATGGTCCTGTAAAATTTAAGTCAAGCACAAAAATCACTGAAGTTTTTATCAGGAGGTGAACCACGGCCAGGGGGTGGCCTCATTTAGCTGTCTCATGGTAAGAATACTGTAAAGATACAAGAGACTTGTCTTGCCTGTGAGATTTGAGAGCAGGGTGGCTACTTTAGTTAGCAGATATCCTGCTGACAGAAATGCCTACCATTTTTCAGTGAAGATACAGTCCAGAAGTGCTGATGTGAACCAGCACCTATTCATAACAGTCTGTTGCATTTCCATAATCTCTACAAGAGAAAAAATCTTGTATTTGTAGCTAGGTTAGATTACTGCTTAATAATTGGTGCTTAAGATTCAGTCTAGTGACAAAATCATATTTAGGCATATTTAAACATGTGCAAGTAACCGTACCATACCTTTGAGCTCTCTGGTTATTTTTAATCTTTCTGTTATGGATAGTTGGTTACTGCCAACATTTGTAGAAAAAGAATTTCCAGGCTGAAAAAATGCATTTTCTCCCCTTACAATAGCAAGCCAAAAACATTCCAGAAGTCATATTCTGTACTTTAACTATTGACCCTTGTGGTAGGTTCTAAGGATGTGACCTCTCTTTAAAATGGTTATCAAAATAAGAAATGTATAACATAACACATACTGGATATAGGAAAGGCTGATAAATTCTGCTTTTAGCTGAACAGTCAGCAAAGTCTTGAAAAGTAAAAAAGCTTTTTTTTTTGAAAACCTAAATAAACAAAAGCCTTATCTATCTATCTATCTCCCTCCCAGCAAGCTAGCTAGATAGTGTCTTGTGTTTTTTTCAATGTAGAGTCTATTATCACAGAATCTGAACACCTAACACTCTAAACAATATGTAAACTGAAGAAGCTGACAAAATACTTGCCTTGAACATTGCAAATCTTGCTATTTTGTGCTATGTTTGCACAGCTCATGCATGAATGCTCTCCCCATATTACTGAGATTTTGTTTGTTAAGATAGTGAGGATAAATGAGGAAATATATATTTTGTGACTTGAACTGAAAGTGCAGAAATATTTCCAGTGTTGCATACTACAATTTATTTTTTATTTTGTAACTTGAAGGTTTATGGTAATGAAAAGCAGTTCATGGACATTGCTTTCTCTGTTTTCCAAATCTTATTTTGTTTATTAATAATTTTAAAATGTCACAAAGCCTCAGTTTGCTACATGTGACGTTACTTCTTCTGAAAAGAAAATCATGTGGATTGTTAAATTATCAATTCAATTGGTTTATCTTTGAAACTAAAGAGACCAGAAAGCAAAGAGGAGCCTTGGGGAATTCATAGTAAATCTAATCAGATACAAAAACATTTCTAAATCTCTGTGCATCTTCATGCTATTTTTCTTTGTGGTAACCGTGTTTTTAGGAAAATGGTTGTTGTACACTCTTGCAGAACTAAGAGCAGTTATTCCTTATTCTGTAATAGGGAATACTGTATATGTATATATACTCCTTCTCTATGTGTATACTGTTCTCTTTCTGAACATTGTTTGTTTTGGGGGATCCCATAATGGCCTGTTTTAAGGAGGACTCATTTTGGAACTCGTATTCAGCTCCTGAAATTGAATGCAAAAGATGGAGCACAGTGCTATAAAGGTCACTACTCTGAGTTTGAACACCTCCAAATTTTGTATGTTTTCAGTGTGGGGAGTCTATACCTACTGCATAAACTCTGGCTGGTAGGTGCTGCATGCTGCCAGAAGTGCTGTGGTGCTCAGCTCCTCCGCGCTCAGGCTGTGAGGCTCGAATGGCCCTCTCTCAGGCTTCAGCAGTTATGTACCTCAGAGTCAACTTCACACCAGTGGAGAAGAGGAATCTTCTTCGAACGGTTTTGCCATCTGTGAGATCCATTTATAAGTCATTTGCCTCTGCTGTTCTAAACCCATCAGCAGTTATGCACATGGATAATTTTATAGACTGGGCTAGGTCCTTGAATGGGTAGAGACACACTCTGACAGTTAAGGCTACGTAAGTACCAAGCTGTTTGTAGCAAGAAGGCTTTAGCCTTTAAGATTTTCTGGCAGGGACTATGCATTATGGATGTCTTTTACAGCTCCTAGCACATAGCCTCCATTTTTTTGAACACCCTTCTTGCCCCACTTTGTGTTTACCTGGCACAGAGATGAATAAGCTTGACTCAGGATCCAAGTGATTTTGGCACTGGGATTGTTTGGATTATGCACTACCTAATGAGCAGTGATGCAATTAGAACAAATTCAGAAATTGCAGGTGAACACGCAGAAAGTGAAAGAATTGGAGAATTCTCATTTGGCCCCATTGTTATTCATGGGCAGAGAGTAAAGATCTGTGTCTGTGACAATTGCATTGGTGTTTATCAGTGAGGCAAGTGTTTTAAAATGAAGATTAAAAAATGGCATAGCCTGTTCATAATATCATATCAAGCCTATCTAGTTTTTTATGGTATATGTAAATTATGTTTTGGATCTGATGTAATCTACAAAAATATGATTAAAATGCTTTTTTTCTGTTTATTTCATTCTATCATCCATGATAAGATGACATCCCTGAATTGAAAAGCCATATTCGTTAATAAACAGTTCCATATTTTCAATAACTGGTCTGGAAAAGATGGGTTTTATCCAAACAGCAAAGTAAAAGCTTCAGCAGAGTTTCATTTCCCTAAAAACGGGAAGGAAATCTTTGCAGTTTGCCGTCTCCCCTGTGTGCACACTGTTTCCACGCATCTGTGTTACCTCCCGCAGACCATCACTCTCAGGACCTGCCTTTCGTCAGCTCCACTCTGTGTTTATCTTCCCTGTCCATACTGACAGCAGAGGGCTACATCACTCCCTCCAGAGGCAAACCCCACACCTACAGGTTGAATCTCTAGCTGGGGTACCCCTAACCAAGTGCTCCCAGCATCCCTTCAGGCAGCACAGTGCACGCAAGGGTCTATATTATTGTGGCTGCCTTTTTTGTGCCTGCTTGTAGGACTGGAGCTAGGGCAGGCTCCAGGGAAAAGACAAAGCAGCTGCAGTTTGCTGTTTCCTAGGAGATTCAGTCGAGAGCAATAAGGGTGGCTGAGCATCTTTGGAAATCCTGGTCCCTCACTGAACCTGCAAGACCTGGTCACAAACAGCTCACCCTTCAAAAGCCCAGCACTGCTGGGGCTGCTTTTGTGGGAAATCTTGCTGCTCAGCGTGGCCTGTTGAGACAGCTGAGCTTGGTGGCCTTGGACCAGAGGACCACTTGGAAGAGAGGATGACACACAAAGTCTGGAATAACCTGGAAGCAGTGACTCCAGCTTTTGGTAGAGCTACAATGCACAGCCAGAGCAAAACTGCATGCGGTGTGTCTAAGAAAGGGATTAGAAATGCCCCAATAAAACCCAGTAATCTTACATTAGTTGTATATGAAGCTTAAGTACAACTTTTGAATGGTATTTAAATATATGGAGATGAATGAAAAAGGTGGTACAATGGGCCATGAATTAGCAAGTGGATTGTGTTTGACTGAACTTTGGTAACTGAGCTTGTCTGAAGAGATTAATGTAGCACTTAATCTACTTGGATTCAATGCACATGGTAAATTATTACATACTTGGAATAAAGGGTGGATTAATGCAAGATCCAAGTGTGGGAACTACAGAATTTCTGCTAAAATAAAAGTGAATTGTTGGTTCTAATTCCTCTAAAATCAGTATCAGAACCAATGCTACGGAAAATATCAGCAATATCTCGAGTATAAAAAATAGGAATGTGTTAACTTTTTTCAAGGAATAAAAACGTAGCAGACATTAACAATATGGAAGGCGATGAAAATATCACATGGGAAGAGACTGGTAGGCCTGAGAACTGGGACAACGTATGTGATTTAATTAGTTTGAAATGCGAGGTAATGAACACAGGGAGCAATGAGAATTTCTTCAATCACAACTTCTGCAATGATCCTAAGACTCACTAGTTGAAACAGGAAGACTTAGGGGTATTAGTCAGTCAAAGAATTATTATGCACTACCTTGGTGCATGTAGCAGGGAAAAATGGAAATACGATTCTCAGATGTATCCAGTGAGGCTTTTACAAAACGAAAGCATTAAGTATTAATTATAAGTTGCACTGGTGAGACATTATCTGGTGCAGAGTTTAGAATTCCAGTCATAAAAGCTCAACAAGTTAAACTCTTAATGGAGCAAGTTGAGAGAGGAAAGGAGTCAATAGTACTGTTATAGGAACAGAAAGCCTGCTTTGTGTCCCAAGCTTATAAACTTGTTTATAGTAACAAACTAAATACCAGGAGTACTTTTGGTCTATTTGTATAAAGATATGATAATAAGTTGGCGGAAAAGAAAAAGAAGGGCCATTAAAGCTAAGGGACGATTTTGACATAAACAGGACATAATAAATGTTGCATAGAAATTGGAAAAAAGATGTTCTAGAAAAATCTTATAATATAAATAGTGATAGCAAGAAACTGAATTGGTTTCAACGTGTAATGTTTTCAGTGAAAGGGATTTGATAATGTGATTGATTAGGATGGAGGAGAGCTGGAGTCAGTGATGCAAAAGTGTCCCAAAGCAAGGGACTTCATGTTGGAGCTGGGAAAATGAAGCCAAAAAAGACCAAGATCCTGATTTTAAAAAGACCTACATTGTCCTTATGCATATAGACCTAATCTGTTGAAATCAGAAGGTAACATTTCACTGAACGAACCAGCAAAAAATATGCAGCAATGAATAGAAACTAGCAAAAGGCTAAGCAACAGAAAAGGAAAAAATGCTAAAGAAAGTATTCAATGGAAAATAGCCACTCTAGTTTGCTATCTGCATATCAGGGATATGTATGAATGTATACCTATAGATAGAAAGTTATCTGTATTGATGCGTCTACTTACATTATTTGTCAGGGCCCCATGGGTATCATTCCCCACCCTGGGGGTGGCTGTCTGGCCTGAAGGCCAGCTTGTAGCCTGACAGTCTATCCCTGTCCCTGCTTTGCTGGTGTGGCTGGGGCATGGCAGAACTGTGCCCTTGCTGGGGAGGACACTTCCCCTGCCTGCTCCTCCATCACTCAGCCCTGAAGCCCCTGAAGCCCCCTGTGGAGCAGCCCTGATTTTAGCAACCCTGACACTAAACTACTTTCATAATCTGTGATTACTTCTTTGAGAGGAATGATTTTTCTGCTCTAGGGACCTGGGAAGAGGTTGCTGCTGTTCCTTTCTAGTCCATAAATCCAGGTTTGCTCACAGTCTTGAGGAGCAGCAGGAGGGTAGTTGAGCAAGGAGTCTGGGTGGGATGTGCAAAGAAGCCTGGCAGCTGGGAAGCACTCTGGATCTCTCTCTTTGGCAGCTGCCTGCGAGCCCAATACTTGATTTCTTCTGTCAATACCAACCTGGAAAATATCTAAGCAAAGGAAATCCAGATGGTTTCTTCTGAGCATGCAACTGAACCAGTTAGGAGCACTGAAGACACAAATGCTTCACAACACCATATGCTAAAGCTCTCCCTGACATCCAGAAATGCTGAAAACCTAGTCCTAGGGCTGATGAAGTGCTGGTGGATATAGCGGGGTTAGCAGAGAACACTGCAATTCCTCTACAGTGTCAGGAGCTGCAATGGCATGTGCCCTGGGTGTTTTAAATTTTGTTTTGGATATTCCACATCGCTCTATTTGGTACAGACTCCCCTGCAGTAGCACTCTCATTTCAGCAAAGGCAGTACAGAAATGATTCGTGTTCCTAGGTAATTTCCCTCTGTGCTGCTGCACAGAGGAAGGAAAGGGAGTTCATTTTCCTTGGCAGTTACCAACACTTGAAACCAACCAACTTAAAAAAAAAAAAGATATAGTTTTTTTCTTCTTCTCTTTCTCTCTTTTCCCTCCTGGAGTGTAAAAAAAGAAGTTGTATTTGTGAAAATAAACAGCATGTTGCTATAACACTTCCCCAGTCCCAAGCATTTTCTCAGACTGCTTTTTTTCCCCCTGAAGATCTACAGCACTGTTCTGGTGTATTAGAGACCTCCCCAGGATTCCTGTATGTGTACTAAATTAATGAGTTCCATGTAGGCCATAGAATATTCTGAGAATGCAGGACATGTTTTAATGCATTCTCTAAAAGCGAAATTCCTTCTAAACAGAAAGTGACAGAGTTCTCAGAAAAGTAGCTCTTTAGGCTCAATGTATTTAATTTTTCTTAATCCACAGTTTTTAGCATCTGTGTGTATTTTGTTGTTTTTACTTGAATGCACTGATCATATATTAGTATTTGACTTATGTTTATAAAGACAGTAATTGGATGATAATGAAAGAGGGAAAGAGGAACCAACATAAAGAGAAAAATGCTGCTGGAGAAGAAAAAGACCAAGAGGGATCCATTTTCTCTTAAGGTCTTCAGGAGTGTTTCCGCTGAGTTTTAGCTCTTGCCCTTTATGAAAAAAAAGAGCGAGGTTCATTAACAGCTGTTATTAAATAAAAATTATTATTAAAAGAAAAAAAGTACAACTTTCACCTTCCAGAGAGCTATGTGGAAAGAAAAAATAGAAATTAAAGGCTGTGTTTGTTTTTTTTTAAAAATTCAAATACTTTGAAACTCAAATTATATTTGCTCAGAATTGCAGGAATGCCCATCTTGGAGAGGTTTTCTCAGTTTCTTAGGTCAGAATAAGACAGGACCCCACGAGCTGAGGGAAGGACACAAAGTCCTTTCTCTGCCTTGTGCACCTAATTTCATAGTTAGCATGTTCCCTGACATGTTGCTTGGTTGAGAACAAGGGCCCAGGCATGATCTGGAGTGGACCCGCACGCTCAGCACAGATAGGACATAGTGTTTGAAGAAAGGGAGGTCAGCTGCTGGGACAGCAGCTTTGCCTTTCCCCTTCCCCTTATGGCCAGAGAACAGACACTTTGACTCATTTTGTACATTAGTATAGACATGCCCCGTGAGTCCTGAAAACTAAATGCTTTACCCATGTGATGACTTTTTCTGTATTCTCACTACCAAAATTCCTGCCTGTTTTTAAATTGGCATAACGCTAATGATGCCAACACAGCAAACGCTTTGCCAGGACTGCTCAGAGTAGTCAGTGGTCCCCTGACATAACACTGATTATTTATTTTGAACCATTTTCAACTTCTGTCTTCTGTTATGTCAGCACTTGCGGAGTGTCATTTTTCTAAAGAATTAATTTGTTATTTTGAATGTACAAAAGTAAAATATGAATGGGGTAGAATGAAGCAGACATACAAAGAAGGATGAAAAATGTTGAAAACTGGGAATACATACTGAAATCAAGGGATTTTAAAATATCCTCTTACTTATAGTGTTACTTGAAAAGCAGTGTCAGCCTCAGCCTCTCAACAAATACAGGGCAATTCATGCTATAAAATAACTGTAGAATTTCGGTATCTTCTAGATCTCCCTGGGTGGAGAGGAGCATCTGCCTGATATGGAGGAATGTGGAGAGACGGACTCTCATCTCCTATTACATGATGATGCATCCTAATGTAGACATGGTAACTCCTTGGCTTTTGGCATGAGACTTACAACAGGAGGACCTCAGTTAAGGATTTCTTCTGGCTTTACAGTAATTTTTCCTCTGTCTTGCTATACCGCATCCACACACACCCCTTTCATTGAGGGTAGAGACTACCAGATCCCTTGGAGGACTCAGCCCTGAAGGCTTTGAGTTGTTGATATTCAGGCTGGCTTACACTGGGCCATGCTGGGGAAGGGATGAAGTCTGAGGGCTACAGCACATCGTAGTGCTAGAGGAAGGATATCATCTATTCCCAGCAAAGGGAGTAACTCTGCAGAAGGGCTATGAAGCTGCCCTCCTCTTGCAGAAGTTGAAGTGACAGCCATTCAATCCAGCTCAGCCAAGTGTTCTCAGGTCCCATTTAAAGGGAAGCAGACAATGATAGATTGAACAAAGCAGGTGGGCTGGTGAGAGAGAACAATTGAAGAAAAAACACGCAACGGGGCAGAGCAGTCCTGCAGCTGTCTCTGCTTTGTCTCTTTTTTCCAGTGGTCCCACTTGAGGAAGGACCTGACGTAGCACTCAGGAGAGCTGGTAAAGGCTGAGCATTATGTTGCAGAAATTTTTTTAAACTCCTTTCTCTCTTTGTTTCTTTTTTTCTTTTTCTTTTTCTTTTTTCTTATTGACCCCAGCCTCAAATTCTCAACTACCTTTTAATATACGAGGAAAATAAGCAAAGCATTTGCACTCATGTCAATCTAAATGAAAGCTATCTCTTTGAATATTTTTTTTCAACATTTTGCAAGTATTCTTTTATCGTTTCGTTTCTCTTTTAATCCCCCTTTGTTTGATTTGGCAGCCTCAACAATAGTTTCTAGCCTCTGGCAAGGAAAACAGATGAGCAAATATTCTCTGTCTTGGAAGTTAAATGCATCGCCCCAGCAACAGGCCTCTCCAGCTTTCCAGCTACCATGAATCCTGAACCTACTCTTAAATTGGTAAGTCAGCAGCCATGCCAGCACAACGCATTGCCAGAATTGTTCAATCAGGCCAGTCTATATTGATTTATTTTTAAATGTATTCAGCATCAGTTCCTCTGTTTTCTGTCAGTTAGCTATACTGTCACAGTCTTTGATTCACCACCCCTTCTACTGCAAATCCTATGAACACATTATCAAACAGCCAGTGCACCTCGGATTTGAAGCTGACAATACAGGATCAATGTCCCAGGGGTTCAACCCTGAATTTCAATAATTCAATTAAATTCCTTGAATACTGGATTCAGCCAGAACATCGATTCCACATTGCTTGCATGTTCACGTACGAGGCATCCTCCACAGAGAACCTGCGTATAGTTCCCTCGTTGGTGTATAACGAAGGGAAAAGAGAAGATATTGAACTGGAGGAAAGATAATCAAGTGTTGAACCTGCTGAGCCTATTATGTGAAAAACTGTTCAGGAGGATGCTGCAGCAGCTGAAGCCACTGGAGGATATTGTATGTAAAACTGGGGTTCTATTAAAAATGTATAAACGTATCCAGGATTTGGTTTTAAAGCTATTGCTACAGGTATGAAATGAGCTTAACTGAGAACTCCTGGGTTCCCTCTAGACTCATTTACAACTAACTGAGGGAAAAAATAAACTCTTTTATTGCTTGAATAATTCTATGCTATCTATAACAGTAGTTAATAGTTAATAAGGATTTATGCCTCTCATAACTGAAAGGTGTATCTAGTTTTGGCAAGTGGGAAGGCTTATATTACAGATACTAGTAATTCATCGCCCATTACTTTGTTCACAAACAATATAGGAAGAAAGAAGGAGAAGAAAGAAAGAGTCTGTGCAAGGAAGTGTACGTGAAACCTCAGTTTATTACCACATAGAAAGACTTTTCAAGGAATGCCCCAGCTTCCAGGCCCAACCCCAAACAACTCTGGAGGTGTTTCTTTGGATGCAGAAGTCTGCAATTGCATGGTGCCCTCAGTGAATAGTTATTCATGCCAGGTGTAAATGTAACAACCTCCTTCCCATCCAACAGCAGCTGCAAATCTGTAACTACAGGATGCGCTGAGCAGTGATAAACATTCCTCCTTAGTCTGCAGCTGGAAGCTCCTTGGGACTCTCATTACCTCTTGGTGGGTGTTTGCACAAGAATGAGAAGCTACGGTTTTATTTTAAGAAATAGCTTCAGCCCTTGCTGTAACGGAAGAAGGTAAAATAGCAGTAATTGATAGTAATAACAACTGTAAAAATAACTGCCCAGACAACAGAAAGATTGCCATGGCGAGAGTGCTTATACATTTAGAAAAGGACATTTGTCCTTATGGTCTAATTCACATGTCATTTTTCACTGACCACTAAAAGACAAGTCATTCCCCTTTTGACAATTTTACTGGGACTTCAGTTAAGAAAAATTCCAATTGTTTCTAATTAAGCGTTGTGGTTATTGAACATTTAAGCAAAACATCAAATAAGGTTCTGTGGCAAATGGTCCATATAGGACATAGCACAATAATACCCTGGAAAACAAGCATTTATAGGCCTCTCAATATCAATACTTGTCCTAGAAGAGCCAGCAACAGTGAAACAAAAGAGCACTGCAATTTTATAAGGAGATTTTTTTTTTCCTTCATTTTTATAAACTACAGCTATTTAATTTCCATACGTTAGATTCCTGTATGACTGTCGTGGTTCTTATTCATTTGTTATAGTAGCAGCCGGAGACCCATTCTGAACTGAGGTATTGTACAAATACCCAGAAAAAACACAAAAATTATTTTTACAAAACATGAATGAGGATCATGAAATTTGAAAAGGATAGAGCTTGGACTAAAGACCATTATGAGATGGGTAAAACCATTTACATGTAAAGCAAATGAACATTTTGGGTAAGAACTGACTGGGCAATAGAGTCAGTTTAAAATGTTGTTATTAACATGATGAAGGGGAAGAGGATAAATAGATGGCTATTGTGTTATTTTCAAAAGAAAAACAATTTTGTATTTAATTTTCAAAAATGCTGTCTGATTCTTAGCTAGGAAAAGTAGTCACATTGCTTTTTAAAAAGCGTTATTCCTTTTGTTGACATCTTTTCAAACCACAGTGAAATTTTCATTGACGATATCTCCAGGGACACCATTTTAATATCTTTTGACAGTGAGGACTTGCCCTCTGACTAGCTGGGTCATTGAGGGTAAGTCTCCCTTCTATATCACCATTCACCATACAGGTATTTTTTTATTTCAGTTGTTTGGTCACTGGTGCAGGGAGTTTTTCAAATTTGTGTAGGTAAAGTTAAAAGACTTGTGTCTCCTCTTATTTGTGTCCCACAAACTGAATTGTAATGTTAATGCTAATAATAATACTTGCTTGAATAAGATTTCAGGATCAGTCCCCTAGTATACAAGTGTAGTGATGGTTCATTATACAAATATGCTTGTGACAGACTGTTGTCCTTTGTGGCTGAAGCACAGCTAATCCAATTAATTTGTTCATGAAAGACATGCTGGTTTTAAAACAGGGTCTAGTACAAAGAGGAAAGGACAGTTTTTTATTAACTTTCTCCCTTGTCTCAAGACATATTTATTGCTTTCTGCTCAAGCAGAAATAATAAAACCCTAAGAGTATGACCACTTGCATGAAAAATCTTTCAGCTCTTATGCATGTAAATAGATTGGACTTTTGATTGAAAATACTCTATGCATTTCTTAAGGCTGAAACTTTAAAGATTGCATAATTTGGAAAGATAACAGTATGTGCAAAAGAATGACTTTCATAATACATGGCAGCAACATTATTAATTAAAGAGGAGGACACTGCAAGGATATGTCAAAGCAAGATAACCTTCAGCTAGCAGAAACAGACTGGGCTATAGGTCAATTTTACTGCGTTATAGAGGCAGACACTGTTTTTCTCATTGTGTTACCAGAGCTACCAGTGAGATACTCAAGACAGGTTTTTGCTAGAAAGAGAGACCACATAGAAAGCCTCAGTAGTGACACACAGAAATTATGTGGTGGAACATGATGTGTGGGATATCTTAACTTCCTCCATCTATAAAGACTCTTGCCAGTTGTATCTGGCAAGATAGAGCTTATGTATCTCTGAATTAAAGGTTGAACACAGCAAAATGGAGTAAATTCACTGCTTGAAAGGGTTAATGTGCATTTAATCAGGCACAAAAGGACAACCACGTGTTGGCAATTGCTCTGTTGGGAGACTTGCCAGTTGAGTTGCAGGCTCCCAGTCACAACAGCTGCACCCTCTCTGCTGCTGAATGCATACTCCCATAGGCTGAAAGCCTCTAGGAGGATGCTATTAAAGAAAGAAACTTTTCCCAGTCCTGAAAAGAAAGACAGATTTATCTGAGTGTCTTGCAGAAAGTTCTTGCCCTCCAGATTATGACACTCGTAATCATTAACAGGTTTAAAAAGCTTTACATAGGCTAGGAAGGTAGGAGGTACCAGGCACCTCAGGATATACCGAGGTGAAAGCCGGGGCAATATTCTCAAACTTATTATTGCGTTGAGAGATAGGGTCATGCTCAGAGAGTTTTATTGTCTGTCTAAAACACCTGCCTTGAGAAGTATTTGTCCAGTTATGAGAAAACTGGTTTCTCAAAGACTCATGGTCCTCCTTGACCTTTATATATTGCAGCTATAAACAGGATAGATCTTCACCTGGCTTTATTTGTCATGGGTACACTGATGTTCAAATACTTTGAAAATTTTCACCAGGCAGTATCTGCACTTCTGCTTAGAACCCATTTCTTTCGTGCAAACCAGCTGTACCGAATGGTGCTACGGTACCGACTAATAATGCAGTCCTGTCTGGAATAGTGATAATTAGCAACTGCTGAAAACATCAATTGGTCGATAGACAGCTTGCTGGGAAAGCTTATGCAAATCCACAATGCAGCCTGAAGTATGCAATGTTCTGCTGCCCGAATATGTTTTGGAGTCAGGTCACTTTCTCATTATGAGCTTTTGATCTGTATTTGGTATGTCAAGTAAATATCATCAAAAATAATCCATACTGGAATAACCTTGTAGACTATTATGTGGAAATCCACATTTTCAGTTGCGACGAGTAAGCTTTCAGAAAATGGTCTTCTTGCCTTGGAGGTAATAATGGAAAATTAAAACACTACAGCTCATTAGATTGCCTATATCTGGGCATGATACTCTGATTTAAAAAACAAAAGGAAACAAAATAACATTTCCAGAACAAAATAATGATTTAATCTGTCTGCGGCACATGAAGGTGTTTACATGTTTTAACAAGTTGGAATCAGAAACACAGCGAAAATACAGAAGTTGAGAAAAACATCAGATGCACAAGTCTCTCGCTTGTCTCTTTGGGGATGGTGCTGTGTTTGCTTGATGACTCTCCACTGGCTGAGAAGAGCCACTCATCAGAAGCAGCTGGTCTTTTACAGGTGGGCATTTCTAGAGCTCTTGTGGGCGCCACCTCAGCACCCGTGTATGTGTCGTCTTGCTTGGCTGAGGTCAGTATGTTTTGGACAAAGCGAGCGAAAGAGTAAATGCTGTACTTAGTGTGCAAAATGTTTATCCAACCCCACCGGAGTTGTGCTGTGCAGAATCAGCCCTGCATGTGATTGATTCCCCCTGTGCTCTGATCTGTGCCACTGTTGCTTTTCACTTGCGCTGCCGGCAAGGGTCATCAGCCACTGGTGATTGTTGGACATTCATTTTCTCTGTGCTTTCCACAGCAGCAAAGCTTGTCCAAAGCTTTACAGCAATGCACTTTCCAGCAAATGTGTCTGCTTCTCTCCTTCTGTGGCCAGGATGCGCTAATGAACAATGTCTCTGCTGTTAGCACTGCAGAAATGAATACTGAGGTTTAAAAAGTTTAGAAATGTTTAAATGGTTATCCTGGATGTACCTCATCAGGGTTAACATGGCAATCTTTCCTTTTCTTATTTCAAGAAAGGTACTTTTCTTTTTACCTTCTTGCTTGCTTTCTTGGTTCATTTTATGCATCTTTTTTCTCTCTCTTTTTTTCATCTATAACAGCATCTTAGATCCTTCATGTACAGATTTTTGTGAACATCTATTTGACATCCTTCATGACATATAACAAAGAATGTAAGTACTCATTCCTGCATCTACAAGCTTCGGTGGATTGAAGAATATCTTTTACAAAATGTAGGACCTTTAAGTAGCAGAGGCTCTACCATGTTGCAAAATAAATTCTTCTAATGATTAATTGCTTTCATTGTTAAAAATCACTTATTACTAGTCTAACTTTGTCTAGTTTCATTTTTCTAGCCAGTGGAAATGTTTTGTCAGTGTTTGCTGGTCAGAAATCTTTCCCTACTATCCACAGTGATCAAACCTACTCATAACCTTTCCTATGTACATTAACAGGGCTGAGCACTGGTCTCCTAGAAAAAGTCAGATTTCCCAGGTCTCAGGAGATCTTTTGGGTCTTCATTGAACATTTCCAATTTGTAAATATTCTCTTTTGCAGACTACAGATTTTTGTTACTATTTTATTAACATTACTAATGAGTATATACAGTGGAATAAACAGTTTGTGCTTACTTTCAGTATTATTTATTATTTTCGAGTATGACTACTGCTTGGATTTTTATGTATTCCATCATACTGGGAGCTTATGTTTGGAACATCATCTATTTATCACTTCAGAAGTAGTGCTTTTTGAAACAGCATTCTCCCTTCCTGCAACTCTGACCTAAATTCCACTTTCACAGATGCTTGGCCTTAAATTTGGTTGTTTTAAAACGCATGATGTTCAGATGGTCTCATCTTGCTAAGTGAACTTGATTACTCTGTAGAACTGACCTGTCCTTATCCTAATTTGCCACTTCACTGATTTTGTGTAATTTACAGACCTTAGTAGCAATGATATTTTCTTCCAGATCATTGATAACAGTTTTGACCAGCGTGGAGCCAAGAATAGGTTATGGTGGGATTTGACTAAAAACATTCCTATTTGATGATGATTGCCAGTTAACAATTAGCTTTGCTATCAGCCAGTTTTAATCCATTGAATATATATCACGTATTGATTTTAGAATTTTTTTTAAATAGAGCCAATCTATTAGGGAGAATCTGATGAACTACTAGGTCAAAGTATGTACTCATAGATAACTTTGTCAGCCATATTTGTAATCTTAACAGGACATAGTTCTTATTGATAAGATCTGTTTCCCATTAAGCATTACTGATTAGCATTAATGTTATTGTGATTTCTTTTTTCATCCTGTGTGTACAGTGAACCTGAATCCCCACCCCTCTATTAATGTTCTCAAGTACCCCTTGGTGGGGGATAACCTCTCTGCTCCAAGAAGCTGATTCTAGATTGAGATTGCATCCCCCCTTGGGTGAGTTTGCAGTGATCAAGTTGTAACATGGAATACAACTTCGGGGGGAAATAGAGTGTGAGGGGAAGTAGGAACTGGGGAAAAGGGTTACATGACAGTGTAGCCAGTACTCTGTCTTGTGATTTTATGTTCATTTTACTCCTGTGGTGAAGTTCGTTTTACTCTTATGGTGGTGTTTTTTTCCCCACCATAAAACGCTTTGTGGATCTCATGTTCTAAAATGGGGACATCCATGACTTCTCATTGTTTTTTCTGTTTCTTAACAGTCCATGAGAGTAAGTACATCATCACATTTGAATACTAACTAACTTATGGGATTAGTTTTTTCTTGCTTTTTCTTGAGCTATTGTCAGCTATATCATAGAGGTTTCATAGCTACTGTGCAGCCTTTAGTGAAAACACTCAATTCTTCTGCATTGTTTTATTGCCTGCCCACCCACACCAAATTAGCACTGGATATTACAGACTTCAGTAGATTTCTTGAGTAAACAATCTACAAGAAAACTGAATTACAGTAGTATCTTGGAAAGTACAAACTTTCTATTTTAAAGACTTTTGGCTTCCCCCATACTCTTAATAATCTGGCCCCAAATACCATTTCTAAATGACATTTCTGGCTCAGGAAATCCAAAAGCCACAGATTGCTGGAGGGTGAGAAAGCATCATTGTATGCTTGACCTGTTTTACTCCTTTCTGTTGGCATCTGTTGCTGGTCATTGTTGGAGATGAACTGCTGGGTGTTTGATTTAACCCAGTTTGTTGTTGTGGTCTCCATTTGTCTGATAACTCATATATATTCTTTAGTGATACCAGCATATTAGCTTTCTTCAGCTTTGCTACATAAGTTTTCAAACCCTGATTGTTCAGGCTAAACACAGTAGCTATATTACTATGGTAAATAGTTGCATGATGCATATTTTCCCTTTTTCAGGTGCTACAAATGCAGTGTTCATTAAATACAGGAATATTCTGTTTATATTTTATGTTTGGGAAATCAATCTAGCCTCAAATATACTCAAATTCTCTTTATGATTCTGCCACAGAGAATAGGTATCATTTGTTCCTTAGGTATATTTCCAGTGAACAGAAAAGTTTTTCTGGGGAAAAAGGAGCAACTTAAAAGCTAAAAGCAACTGGTAAATTATATTAATTCATATTAATGGAGGGTATTATTAACCATCAAGCTTTTTGGAGTGCAACCTGAATAAAACACATGCTATGGAGTTGAAAAGGATTAGTACTTATTATATTGCTTTTACTGTCCTTCAAAGTCTATGATTTGTCCAGCCTAAATTACTTGCTGATGGATGCCTATAGGAATACCCCTAGATTGAAGGCTCGAGGGCACTTCTGCACATTGGATATTGAGACAGTTTTCATGAAATTCAAGTTACCAAATGACAGTCTTTGATAAGATTCAGATGAAGAAACTCTTCCGTTTTGTTTTTTTTTTTTTTTTTTTCAGTAGTAGTAGACCCATCTGGTTCCTTTCACTGTTCTTGTGCCATAGCCAGCTGAAAAATAGAGCAAATTTAGTATAAGTTAAATGGATTTAGCATTAAATAAAAGAAATATTCTGTCTTCTGGTTTCTATTTCACTTGATTGGAGATATCCAAGACATCAAGATATAAATACACTTAGCAATATAAATTACCAAATCAAAAGAGTGTTCTTTAAAGGAAATGTAGCACAGCCACTATCTCACGAGTCCTTTTCAGCCCATACTTGCAATCATACCTTTTGTTCTCAGACATACTGAGGTAAGAGTGAGACATTGCAATGGATCTGCACCTACCCAGGTGTAGACTGTCACACAAAGATATGCCCTAAGACAGCGACAGAAACCAGAGTCATGAATTGAAATTGCTTTGTTGGAAGTTTTGGTTGGTCCCCTTAGAGAAAGGAATGTTATGCTTGTTCTCTCCACATTTTCTCAAAATATTTGTCAGCATGCTGCTTAAGAGTCAAAACTTTTCCACTTCCTACACTTTGCATTCAAAAGCCAGGGTGGGGAACACAGCTGGATCTTCAAACCTGCCTCTCATACACACAGAAGGCGGCAGCAGAGTGATTTCTCCACAATACAAGGATGTGATTTATGTCTCTGCTCTGCTCCCTTGCACCAGTGCCCAGGCTGTGCCACGCTTTCCTCTCATGCAAACTGTAATCTATATAAAAGTCTCTATTCTTGTATTGTTAACTGTTCTACTAGTCTACTTCTAGGTTGGATGGAAGCAAATTAAACAATGGAAGCAGCCCATCAATGTGAAACATCCTTAGAAGCTTCATACAGAGTTAAAAGTGTGGCAGCCTGGCAGAAGGACAAGAATTTTTAGTGCTGCTTAATGAAATTAAAGCAGGTCAGACATAAACATGAGGTGGCTGTCCCGCAAATTGTTATGCACATCAGTAATTATGTAATTGTATACAAATATATGTCTGTGTGTGCATCAGACATACGAGCTGCTTCACTGAAGCCAACGTGGATCTACTTGTGTGGGTAAGGTTTGGCTCTGTGGGTCGAGGGAGAAAGAATTATGCTGTATCTTTTATTGATGGGAACTATGAAACATCTTTGTAATCCCAAAATAGCCTTTGAAAGAAAAGCAGGATAAATCACTAACCAATACCAGATTTCTTTTTTAGTTTCTTCATTTTTCTTTTCTTTTTCTTTTGTTCTTTTTTTTTCTTCCCATCTCTCCCTCGTCTCCAAAGCAGTAGGAGTGATCTTGATTTGGTGCACTACAAGAACATTTATAACCTGGACATAGAGGTCCTTGCCTGCTAGTGGGAAGACAGGTGCTGTAAGGAGTTCCTTTCCATGGTTATGAAAAGAGAGAAATATTTTTATTGAAAAAAGGTAGTTCTAAGTCTACTATAAAAAAAAATCAAAAGATTCTGGTTATGCTGTAAAAGGGAACCTGATTCCCTCTTACTGATAGGGTGGTGTGTACTGCTCCTAAAAGTATGGCATCTTTTACACTAAGCAATAATTTGGTCAAAAAATCTGCAATAAATCAAAAAGTTAAAAATTAATCCTCCTCCAAGTTAAGTGCTCTGGCTATAAGGCTGGAGTTAGAATCTTTCTTAACAGCTCTTTTTTTTTGCCTTTGGAGCATTGCTTCCTTGCTTTCATAGTAGCTCAACTTTGTCTACAAGGGAGGTCGAAACTAGTTATTTACGCAAAATACCCTATAGCCTTGGACATACATGGTACGCAGGGTTTCAACACTCTCAGATCAAAATCTTAAATAATCTTTTTAGGGCATGTTTTGTAATGAAAAACACTGCTGTCCTGTGGAAGTGCCTGGGTGGTTTTACTCTCCTTTTGGTTCTTAGTGTTTGCTTCCTTCTCAAAAATATGATGTTACATTTGTTTTGCAGTCAGCTATAAAAGTATGTTATTACTGAATAGAAAGAACAATTCCTGAAATGAGAATTTTAAACTGTAAGTGGTAATGTTTACTTTGAATTACAGTAATTCATTTGTGGAAAAAATTAGCATCTGAGCTATATGCCAAATTCTGACATTCTCATTTCATAAACTAAATATTTGCCAGAAACAGCTGTAAAACCACATAAAAGCCATGAGTTAATTCTTATAATTCTTTGTTTACCAGTCCAAACATTGTTTTACTGTTTTTATAATGTGTATCTAATACTCACTTAGGGAGCTAGTCACTGACCATGTAACAACTGAAGTGCGTTTTACATTTAATAATCAGAACTGCAATCAAATTAACTTGTGTTTCAACTAAGAACCCAAGTTTCTTAATGGTCAAATGTAGCTTCTTAAATATTTTCAGTTCAAATACTTCTTGCTGAAAGAGTTGAACTAAGATATGACTAGAATAAAGCCTAGACAGATATTGCTCTTGGGTTTTCAGACAAAGAAAATCATAGAAGAAAACAAAGCAAATGCTTAACTGAGAAATCCAAATAAACATACAAAACATC
>JAOQGH010000001.1:173031311-173067769 GCA_025769975.1 Gallinago jamesoni | reverse complement strand
TTTTCAGACAAAGAAAATCATAGAAGAAAACAAAGCAAATGCTTAACTGAGAAATCCAAATAAACATACAAAACATCTGGGCTTAGATCGTTTTCAGAGACAATTCTAGGACTTCAGTAGTTTCATGTGTTCACTTTGTTATTCTTTTGCTCTTGAATAGTGGTATCACTGGTAAATGGTAACACTTCTGTATAAAAAGGCTTCTTGGGGAATCAGAATTTGTCCTTTACCAAGTAAGGATTTGAACAAAGTAATAATACTAAAAGTTTTGGTGTTTCTATAGAGCTGCAGTCACCACTGAGCTTAAATGAAATCAGTGAAACAAAGCACCTCTGAAAATGTGGTTTTACAATCTCGAGTTGGAAGTAAATTCTGAGGTATCCAAATTTCTTGGACATTTCCGACAGTTTTAGCCTATTATTCGAGCACTGATAATATAATACAAAAAAAAAAAAAAGAGTTTTACTGTTGGTTTGGAGGGTTTTTTTTCTTTTTTGTGTGTCTTTTGTTTGAAATCTCCGTTTATCAGCTATACGGAGAGATTTAGAAATAAGGAAGCAAACAAGTAAAGTGCCTGAAGATAGACTCCAATGTAGTTTCCATTAACTTCGATGCCATTTGATGGAGTCAAATGGCACTGCTGAAAGTCAGACAATTTCCTTAGTGTGATACCATGGGTCTATGAACCTGACTTCAGGCTCGTACTTGAAAATCTTGTCCCGGATATTAAGTTTGCATTTTAAGGTATTAATGTAAGTTAAAAGAAACCCCAAATTAAGAATATTATCCAACATATCTCTCTCATCTGGCAGCTAAGTTGAGCAATCTTTTGAGGTAATGATTCCCTCAGAGGCAATGTTTTGCCTACAGGAAAAATGTTATTTTTCCTTAACAAAGGGTCAAAAATGAGGATTTAAAACAAACTGAAGATTTACCAACAATTTTATACCTTTTTGTCTTTCTATCTTCTTAGTGGAGCACATTTTAGCTAACTTGAAAGGAGAATTAGGAGGCAGTGATGTTTCAAGCTTGAGATGCAATCTAATTTTCACCATATGGTGTTTTTGTTTTTATCACCATCTTTGGAACAAAGGGTAGAACTTCCTAACTTGTTTGGTTTTATGCTAATTTTGATTTTTTTTCAGAAGTTCTAAATGGTTGAGTTAAATCTCATAAGTTTCGTTACTTTTTTTTTCCCCTTTTTCTTTTTTTTTTTTTCAAGCAGCTTTCATATATTCAACATTGCATAAAATACCCATTTGTAATTATGTTTAACCTTTGTAAAGCCTCTGGGTAAAGTCTACTCATTAATCTTTAACCTGACAAGCCTTGGGGGTGGTGGAATTGGCACAGCCATGTATTAGAGGCTCAGAGACCACAGACTAGAGGTACAAAAAGGGTAATTAAGAGGTAGTATGAAAGGAAATGGAACAAAGCTAAAGGGATAGGATCCTATTATGGTACATGTCAGACAGTAGTAAGGACAATGGAATGCAAATTCCTATAGACACAAATCAAGAAAATAAACTAGGCAGTGTATTTTTCAAAACAAAACCAATTTAATGATCTCCTTTCTTAGTCAAGCACAGATAACCTTCACTAAATTAGATCTCAAACATTGTAATAATCATACAGCATGGACATGCAATTAGGTTTTAATAGTGTGCTCCTATTTATCTTTTATTTGTTCTTAACAAACATGCTGTCTCACAGTAAGTGCAAAAGGCACAAGTTAGTATATCTCAATATGTCTCAGGAGAAAATGACATCACCCAGACAAATGTCATCCCGTAACGAAGGGACAAATCCTGCCCCTGGCCACCAGGCTGTGAGGAACGCCTGCCTTCTGGGCAGCTGCTCTGTGCTGATCCCAGCTCTCTGCGGGCTCACAGCACAGATGATCATCAAGGTGACTTGGAAAGTCTGATGTGTTGACATCTGTGGGAACGGAATCAGGGCCAGGATTCAAAACACTGGCTCTGATGAGGCTTTATGGCTTTTCCAACACCTCAGTAGGGAATACAGGGAGTACTTTGAAATCATGGAAGCTACTCTCTTTGCTGTTCCTAAGGGACAAGGTCCTGTCATCTTTTTGACTTTACACTGAGACAGGTGTCTAATTTTAAGTTAGTGAATTATTCCATTGACCACAGTTAGACTCTTCATTTGATTAGACACTTGCCTTAGCACCTTTCTCAGTCTTCTCTGACCAATCTCTAAAGTGGCATAAAGTGGTGGCGTGATGTGGTGGCATTAAGTGGTGATTTCCCCCCAGTCCTCTGCAGAAATCCTCATCGTTCGGTTGTGATATTTAGACATGGCTGCAGGGACTGGGTTTCCTTTAAAGAAAAATTAATTGTATGCTTCTGTAAGACTTCAGTGTATTGCTGACTAAAACAAGATTGTCATGCATTCATAAACTGGTAACATTATAACCAGTAAGTCCCACACTGAGGAAGGATGGGGTACAATACAAAACCCAGCATTATCAACTTTGGGGTTTTTATATCCACTTTCACAAGTGATGATTACTTTCCTGACAGGCAAATCTGCTTTTATCAAGAGGTTACATGAGAACCTTTGTTGTCATCAGAAACAAAAATAAATTCTAAAAAGTGCTATCTCTGGCCTTTCTGTTTTCATAGAAGTGCAGCAGCTGTTCAGAAGATGCAGCATGGTCTTCTGTACCTCTGCCCCTGTGCATGGAAAGAAAAGTCCTTATGATCTCCAGCATATTGAAATTGCCGTTTTGACAGTCCTTGCTCAAGGAAGGCCATCACCTATGTTCAGTGAGGTAGGAGCTTATTAGAAACCAATTCTATATCTGAGTACTTATCTAAAAGTGACTTATGAACATTTCAAAGTGAATGTATTACAGGAATTTTATTTTAACCCCCCAAGGATGATAAAATACTTGCACTTGAAAAAGGAAAAAGTCTTAAAGGTAGTATATGCATGCTGTATGCCTCAATATGTTTATCTGGCTAATCATGTGGGTATGGGAAATAGAAAAAGGTTGGAGGAAAAAAAAAAGAAGAAAATATTTGTAATGGTGAAAAGAATGCATCTTAATTTGTCTTTCTCAAGGGCAAATACAAGAACTGCAAATATAATTAAAGCTCATTTAAAAAAATGCAACAGAAACATGGGTAAACCTCATACACTGAGAAGTATCCAATTCTCTTGGTTTGCATGAACTCCTAGGTTTGTTGAATTTAGTTACATTTAAAGAGTTAAACCATAATGAAATCCATTTAACAATGTAGAGAATCATGCCCCGGATTTTGAAAGATGAGTGTAAGTAAGAATAACGCTTCTTTCTTCCCTCAACCCAGCACTTTTCATTCCTTAATGAGCTAGAGAACATGTGTAGGTCCTACTTGTAGGATTTGCTTATCTTTCGCAGTCCTTCAGGGCTCCCAAGATGAACTAAATCAAATCTAATCAAACAAATTCTTACTAAATTTAACAAATAACTAGGAGATACTGAAGCCAGAATAATGGATGCAACCAATAAGTGAACTCAGGATATAACTGCAAGACAATTACAGGAAAGAAAAATAGGTCAGAAAAAATAAGGCAGAAAATGCTGTGTTTTTAATGCTGTATTTATTAGCTGTCTGGGTCAGCTACTTTATCTCTTTCTAATCATCTGTGTAAATAAGACTAGCAATGTCATATTCTTTCATTCCTGCACTACACTGACAATTTTCATTGCTTAATGAGATCAAATGTTTCTAGGTTCTACATATGTATACTCATTCTCTTCAACCCTTC
Organism: Gallinago jamesoni; assembly: GCA_025769975.1. Lineage (NCBI taxonomy): Eukaryota > Metazoa > Chordata > Aves > Charadriiformes > Scolopacidae > Gallinago > Gallinago jamesoni. Next base: position 173,063,992 of record JAOQGH010000001.1, on the reverse strand, counting down.
GGGGCATCTTCCTTCCCATGATGAAAAAAATCATCAAAGAATAATAAACAGTTTGTAGTGAATCCAGCAAATAAGTAGGATAAACATGCAATGCTTTAAATTTTCAGTTATAATAAAATTACACCCAAAACCCACAACATAAATCTCTGCTTGAGATACAGTATGGCATGAATCAGTGCTCTGGTCATTTCCTCTGGAGTCTACACTATTGGCTATTGTTGGATACAGAATATTGGATTTAATAAACATGTCTCAATTAACATAGTGATAAATACTGTATTACTGTAAACATAAGTAGACTTTTTAGATAATGCAATTGTTTATGTTGATAAATGCTTATAGTGAAGATTTTTTAAATGGATAATATAATGCAAAATATAGCAGTATTCTTTCTCTGGCTTTTTTCCACATCCATGCAAGCAGTTTGCACATAACTTCCTTATATTTGATTCTCTTGCCCTTCTTAAAGTAGTGGTCCCACAGATAGAACAGCTCTTCTGAATCCCAAACCAAAGAACCGGTAAAAACATAAAATGTCAGCATAAACCAAGAATCTTTTCAAGACTCTAGGATAACATCCCCAGAAGAAGCTTTATGTCAAGTCAACACATCATTTGTTTGGGGTAGAAGAGAAACAGAAAGGGAAAAATTAAGACCCAAAGGAATACTAAAATAACACAGATATCAGTTAAAAATCCAGGAGCAGCAAGACTGGGACTATTCAGAGTTGAACATTCCTTTGTGGATGGACATAATCTTGAGGAGAAAGGAGGTTTGAGAAAATTTACAAGGAACCCACTGTCCACCAGACATGAATATCAGCATTATGGGAATGCTGATACTGGGAGCAATGGGAGGAGAGAATTCTGCCTATGTTGGTCTTGTCTTAGTCTAGTAAACAACATCTCTTACGAATCACAGAAAACATGAATAATAGATCCACCTTTTCACTTCTAAATATTATTAATTCCTGGAAAGTCTCTATAACACTGTTAAATGCAATTTGGGCATTTTTACCAGGAACAAATGCTTCTTTCTTTTGCGTTACCCACTGTAACCTTCATATTTTTACATTTTCAGGTTTCTTAAACACTGTCATCAAAGGCTAACTGGGTAATTTGAAATCTATGTAGAATATGAATGCATTTTTGCTGTCCTTAGCCTACCTTTTTAATTTTTCCTTTCAATAATTTTTTATTCACATGGATCAGTTAAATACATCAAAAGGGAATGATTTGTCTCTGATGATCCTGATTAAGTTGATGCATATTTCATTATCACATTTTAAACCTACCTTTTAAAGTGGTTTTACCCACTCACATGCCTAATGACTGTGACTCCTAGATCTTGACCTAACTCCTTACTCTGGGTTTGCCTTCCTCTGCTTGGTTTAGCAAGGTGATGTAGAGTTCTGACATCTCTGCGTTAGATTGCTGCCAATTTCAGCTTTACATGGCCATGTGTGATCTGCTGTCCTGCCCTGTCACTGCTTTCACCCCTCCTCTTTTTCTTCTGCCACTGACAACTCCATCATCACACTCCTGATCGCTCAGCTCCATAAATAACCCATTCATGCCCTTTAACCCTTCCTTCTCTGTGGATTTGTACAGGCACACTACTTCCAAGTCTTCTGTCTTCCTCATTCATAGCATCTCCAGAATGTGGATTCCATTATTTCTACCTTCAGGAATTTAAGAGTTGGGCATCTAAGTCACCCTAAGATCTTTATATAATCACTTAAATAAAAAGGCATATGCAGAAATTGATTCACGTCATCCATCTTAAACATCTCTTTTAGGTTGAGATTAATTAACCCCAGACAGTATCTATTCCTCTCCATACACTTACAGGGACTATTAGGTGATCTGCTCAGATTTGGAAATCTCAAATGTCAAGATTTAGAGCATATGTCTCCTAATCCTGTTGAATTTATTGCTTGGTAAATTGCTGGCCAAATTTACTACTATACTAAGTCAGAGATTGTCATGCTACAAGTAATGGTAAATATATTTGTGCTGGGTTAGGAATACAGTTACAGTCTCACCTCAGCACAATAGTCACCTATCTGTAACCATGGCATGATCTTTCTTGAATTAGATTTCTTTCTACAGTGCACCCTCTGATTTTGGCTCCTTGATTTTAATTAGCCAGAGTTACGGGCATATGGGATTTATAGCTTTTATTAATGATGTGGAAATAGACCTATTTCTTTAAGGTGTACATGTCTTATTCAGAATATGCTACTGTGGAGAGAGGCATAGGTGATAACCTGGACAAAACTCTACCAACTTTGTTTCTAGAAAAGCAGAATTGCACCTTTTACTGAGTTTGCTTGTTAGTTATCAGATTGGAACACAAAAATTGGCATTGTAGCATATACAAGTGTGTGACTGGCACTGTTGACAAACGCCTGCTTCAGCTGTGGCACAGGAGTTTTTTACTGGCATGCTGATGGTTATGTAAACTTCTAGGATCATACCTAAGGACTGGGTTTCAGTCATACTGTTGAATTTATTATTCACTCACTCCCCTTTTATTTGCAATACAGATATATGTAAAATAATGAAACAAGGATAGTCCTTTCTGGACTAATCCAGAGAGACTGTTCCTAAATCATTCAAATGTCTCATGACAGGCTTGATGCTTATGATTAATCATGACCAAAGAAAATACAGGCTTAAATGCAAGGTCACTTTGAAATCAGATCTATACGTTCTGCTAGTCTGCAACTTAATGCTCCTGGCCCTATGACCCTCACCTTCCCCCTCTTTGCTCTCTGACTACTTGCATCATTTCACAAATTACATCCAGACTCCTTGACTGACTCTTCCCTTGTCCTTGAACAATGTCAGTGTTTGGTGCTTCTGAGTACTTTTATTCTGCAAATGAATAGAAATGAGAATATCGGATGTATATGCCCTATGACATGCAGCTAAAGAGTTCAGATTCTGTCTGGGAGAGGGTTCATGAGCTTTCTCTTTCTTTATGCTCTTTTGGTCTCTTCTATAAATCTTTACTCATGTCTAAAGTGGCCTTACCTGTGCAAGAATGGGGTTGTAGCACACAAAGTTATGAGTCAAATGATTTAACAGGATCTGTTGCTAATCAACAGTTTCATGTTATTTAAATGTGAAATGCAATTAAACTAAAGATGTACCTTTGAATCTTCAGTTCTCATTTTTTCCGATGGTGGGTGGTGAGACCTAATAGGATTTCTCCTTCTCATCCATCAGAATGACCTCCTTGCTAATTAATGAGAGTGTGAGAATATACAGAACTTGTGACTAATGAGGATGCTTCATTTATTGGTGCATGTGAAAGCATTCACAGCATTAAAGCATCATTCCAGATGAATTTAGGTGAATGTTTGGCAGAAAAATTCCTCCTAAATGAACAGACTAGAACAATACCATTAAATCACATCCCCACTTCAGCAATCATGTGCAGCCTCATACCTCATTGCATTTTAAAAACTTTGTGTTGCTGCACTCTTGGACTTGATTGATGACACCACATAGGCCAAACTCCTCTATGTACTTCAGGTACATAACCAAGGCAGCTATTGGCTTATTCTTTTACTGTGGACAACAGAGAGAGACAGGAATTTACAGAAGTCAATCCAGACCTTAGGTGTACTACATCATTCTCTGGTGTGGCCTGTTTTCCCTATCTAATAGAAATAAAAGTTAGGATGATGATGAAGGACCTGCTTCAACTTTATATGGATGCCCCAAGAGTTGTGCAGCTAATAGGCCAGTGGAGCTCATACTCAGCACCTTTTAACACTCCAGCTGCTGTGTAGTTACAGATGTAGTTCCCAAGAACAGCTGTCCATTCTTCAGCAAATCATCCTGATTGGAAAAAAATATTAGTACTCTTGTAGGTAAGAAAAGAGGGAGTTATATATTTTGCTGCTATTTACTACAAAAGTCAGTAGAGGTAAACCATCATACATATAGGAACAAATTGGGTCATTTAGGGTATATCTACACTGCTGGGGGCAAGTAAGTGCAAGAACCTTTGTTCATGTTCTGAACTGCAAGTCAAGAAGAGCTTGAACTGTGGTCTTCTGGCTGAATCAGTAAATCTTGTGTCTCTAAAGGACTTATATGGCTTATATGGTTATATGGCTTCCAAAGTGGGATAGAGGTTAGAGTGACACACAGTCATCAGCACCTGACTGAGTAATGACCTTAGGTACCACTGGTTATTGCCATACACTGAGTTTTTGATACTACATACAGTAGTCTCATGTCTCATATGCTAGTACAAATTAGGAAAGAGCTACAGAAGAAACAAAGCAAGAAAAGAAAGAGAGAAGGAGAGAAATAGACAGAGAGAAATAAGGGAGGGAGGGAGGGAGGGAGGAAGGAAGGAAGGAAGGAAGGAAGGAAGGAAGGAAGGAAGATAATTTAGAGGAATATTAGTACAGATTATTTAAAAGTTATGTATGTGAGGTGACATATATGACCTGTGTTTCAACCATATAAAACACTGACATTTTTGTGAGTTAGAAATTACTCTGTGAAAAACTATACTATAAACTAGGGGAAAATTTTTGGCACTTACCTCTGAAGCAACTGCTGCTACAGAGAAGCTTGGACAAGATCTACTAGTTTAAATAAACCATCAGTCCGGTCTTTTATGGAAATGTTTAAGAAAAGCTACTTAAGAACAGCTACTCTATTTAGTTTTCAACTGTTGTGACAAAAAAGACAAATAGAGTAAAACAAGCCTGTTTTTCCCAGAGAACCTTTTAACATTGATAGCTTTCTCCTTGACAGTCAAGCCTGAGTGGGAAAAGCCCCTATCAGCTAGCAGGTGCTCACAGAAGGATGTGGGTGCACAAGGCAGTGTGTGGTGTTTATACTCCTTTCAGTTAATTTAGGGTAATGCAAACTTGTTTCATAACAAGCTACATCGACTTGGCATTTTTGCCCTCTTTCAATCATGCCTGACTAGGGAAAAAACGTTGGAAAAAAGAATAAAAAAGAAGCAAAACATTCTAAATAATGAGATTTAGTAATATGGGGCACACAGCTGTTTACGATGCTGTCGCCACATAATTTCCAAAGTACAGCATAAATATTGTGCTTTTATTGGAGTTAGACAAATCATCTATCTCTTGTGCACATTTAAGTGACAGTTTGTGTTTTAATTTTGGCTATGTGCAGTTAGTAGCATGGTCAGTATATTTGTCAGGGGAAAAAAAAAAAAAAAAGCTTAGCTTATGAAAAGTTTAGCTTACACATTTCTATAACTACAGAGTGTGGATTTCCTTGAAGAAAGAGAAGTGAATGCTTCAAGGAAGAAAGGGAAATGTTTAAAATAATCAATAGCAACAAATGTTTCTACCAAAAAGTACTGCCGCAGTAAAGACAGGCATCAGAGGTTTCTTGTCTCATTCCTCTTTCAGTGTGGGTCAGCACTTAAGTGTGCTCTACAGCCTTTTCTACTCTTATTACCTTTAAAGAACTGCAGGAAGTAAAGTAAAAAAAAAACCACACACTGCCATGGACCTTGACCAACGAAATGTTAGGGTGTACTTCAGGAGTGGCACAAAAAAAGGTAATAGAGTCCTAAACTTTCCTGACTTTTGACTTCTTCTGGCCTTAGGAATAGGTGATTAAATGCACAGTTAGTTTCAAAATGTCTTCAGGGAATACCACCTAGAGTCCATGTACAGTGGTTCTAGGCTAATAATCTGATAAGAAGCTCAGATTTATTACAGTTAATTGTAAATGTTTTAGCAGAAGTACCTAAATTAGGACAGTTTTCTTCATTGTGTAACAACACATGCCACCAAAGAATGACTTAGATCTTAGATAACTGCAGATCTCCGATAATTATGCAGGCAACCTGCACGATTATGCTACTTAAACATCTGATCTGAAAGTCTAAAACTGAGTGGTTTTAATGTCCTCCATTGTTAATGAAAATATTGTTTTTCATTAAAACTTACATCCAAAATAGAAATACAGAAATTCTTGGTTGATCCTAACTATCCGCATGCTTTATTTTCAGTGCCTTCTTTATTATGATGACAATATATTATTAAGACATATAACTAAATAGTATAAACTAAGATTTGGTAAAAAGACAGGTGCAAAACCATTGAATTATTTCCTTAGAAAATCTATATTGATTGCTAATAAAAGGAATAATTTACCTTTTGGTGGTTTTAAATAAATAATAAAGTTCTTCCTCATAAAAGTTTACACTGAAAGAAAATGAAAATGACACATAATTATTCCTAGATATTCCTATTAATTACAATACATCTGTGAAGTCTGTATACATAACTGTAAGATTTTTGTTGTTTTGCATTGGTCATGATGAATTTGAATTTTGGTTTCAATTTTCATCTTGCAAAGCTCCTAAAAAGTAGGAAGGAATCACTGGAATTCAGTAGTACACAAGACTGGAATACGTAGACCAGTCAAGTACAAGCACCTGTCCCAGAGAATAACCTTCAGCAATATTTCAGGTGCTTTCTAATCACATTGTATGCTCTCATTCAGCACGAACAACTTAAATCTAGTGGCAGGTCACAGCTAAATAGCTTGTGGACATGATCGTCAATATGGTCCATCTCAGAAAATTAATGACATAAGATTCACGTTAAGAGAGAGAGACTCATTAGATCATGTACTCCCGACTGGGACTTTATTTTTCAACCGTTGGTTTGTTTTCACTAAGAACATCAATTTTTCAAATCATCCTTGGTGTTGGGTGATAAAATGAGTATGAGAAAACATACCAGCCAAGTTTTTTATGTTAGTCCTTAGTCTGTATTTTTCATATTTAAGAATGTGTTTTCAAGATTGCTGATAATCTGCCAACTTACAATTAATTATCTTGTCAAGGGACTCAACAGAAAAATACACTAAGGAAGAGAGTGGAAGATGGATTACGAAGAAAGAGTAAAAAATAACAGAGTGTGTACCACTGGCCAGACAATGGCTACTAGAGGATGCAATATCTGTCTAGAAGTATTTGAATTGTGTAAACACCTAGGAGGCTTAAGATTTGTTTACAGAGGTCCATGGGAGCATAACTAGGAATACCAGAATGAAAATGAGCTAAGAAAAATACAGACTTTACATCAGGAAAACTTTCTGTGAGGTCTATTAGTCTGTAGTAATCTCCCCAAGGAAGTATTGGAAGCCCATCACTTGAATAATTTAATACTAGACTGGATAAAGCATTCAAGAATATATTGTAGGGAACAGTCCTGTACTGACTTATTACAGCTTATAGAGGGATAATCTACATGCCTAAATTGGACAGAGTTCCCATGGAGTTGAGGATCAGGCTGTTCAGTGTATGGCAGGACTTCAGTCTAGGAGGCTATGCGAACTTTCTACCCTGCAACAAAAGGCTCTTTGGGTCTCAACATGCATCCATCTGCTGTTTTCTCCTCAGTGTAGTCCATGACAGGAGAAATATCATCCTTTTGGGGTAAATTTTCTTCATTTTTTCCCCCTGATGCCTACAATGTTAGATGGGTGGTGTAAGACTATTCATATTGTTGACACATTAACTGTTCTATGTCAGTAATGAACTACCAATCCTCCAGAGTTCAGTAAGATCCAGGAAAAGCTGTATTTAAGACTTTTATAAACCTTTGGTAAAGTTCTAAGTTGAATCCTGGACCTGCCAGGGAAAAAAAAAACCTACGTTTATAATATCGCCAACTCTATGTGCTCATTGTGAAAATTTTTATTATTGCATGTTCTTATCATGTAGCATTTCTTTTTACAATTGGACTAAAAAGATTTAGAATAAATGAGGTTTGCAATCGTTTTCAATAGGCAGTACATATCTATAAAGTTATTTTAATATTACTGTCCATTAGAAATGATGTGTTTGGCCTTCAATTGTCTAACTTATACTGTAAACACACTTACAAAATCTCAGTCCCAGTTTGGCTTTTAGCAGAATTAAGAGTGCAACATATTTGACTTTGGAATATACAGTTCCAATAAAGAAATATTGCAATGTTAGAGAATAACAGGTTTGAAAATTCTGTTCTTGTCCTCTTTTTTGGCCTACCACAGGGTCCTGCATTTTACAGACTAACACGACCAATGGGGGTCACAACAAGCATGTGTTCAATGTCTTACACTCTAGGGGTTCCTGGCTGGTGGAGAAGGCCTTGAAAGGATGATGCAGCTGATGTGACTTTATGTAGGCTTAGGAAGTTTTGACTGCTGTGATGAGGGGGTCAAGCCTTGAAGGACTTGTCATGAGGGCAAACCAAACCAGCAAACTGAAGCACTACAAAAGCATATTTACAATTCGAGTCCTGAAATACTTTTGGGAAGCAGTTCAATCACAATAAGAAGTATTTTTTCATCTCTGAAAAAGAAATAGCTAAATATTGATTGCAGAGGGTACATCCAGGACCGCAGATGCCACTTTTTGGCTCTTTGGTACAGTACTACCTGGGAGGAGGCTGACTTATATCCTTCTCAGTTCTCAAGGAAAATGTTACCATTTTTGGTATGGGCTGCTTTGTCTGGTTGTATTTTGCAAATGAAAATAGTAGAGAATACAGGAAGACTGGAAAAATGGTTGCTTTCTAGCCTATAGCAAGAGAGATCTTCAGTTCCCTGCAGGGCCATAGACTTGCTTGGTGACATTCAACAAGTCTACTTGTTTTCTTTGCTCCAGTTCCCCATCTATTAAATAAAGTTGATAATTCATGGAGTTGTATCATGGTTTAACCCTGGTGTGCAGCTCAGACCCACACAGCTGCTTGCTCACTCCCCACCAGTGGGATATGGTAAAGAATCATAATGGCAAAAGCATGAAAACTTGTGGGTTGAGACAAAGACAGCTTAATAGGTAAAGCTATGCATGCAAGCAAAGCAAAATAAGGAATTCATTCAGTATTTCCCATTGATAGGCAGGTGTTTATCCAATTCCAGGAAAGAAAGGCTCCATCACATGTAATGGTTACTTGGGAAGACAAACACCATCACTCGGAACATCCCTTCTTCCCCCCTTCTTCCCTTCAGCTTTTATTGCTAGCATGCCAATAAATAGTGTGGGATATCCCTTTGGTCGGTTGGGTCAATAATCCCCTCTGCATCCCTTCCCAACTTCTTGTGCACCCATAGCGTGCTCACTGTCTGGGCAGGTTGTGAACCCAAAAGTCCTTGATGCTGTGTAATGACTGCTCAGCAATACTTAAAACACCCCAATGTTATCAACACTGTTTTCAACACGAATCCAAAACGTAGCAAGATATAAGCTTGTATGAAGAAAATGAACTCTATCCCAGCCAAAATAATACGTTATTATGTTAAGTACATTAACTGTTGTGAAGTGCTTGGGCACAACAGTAATGGAAGCTATTACAAGAGATGAAATCTTTTTCATAGTCTATGAGAATTGCAGGAGCTAATCCTTCTAGAAAATACTCTATGAATATTATGATTAATTTTTTCAATCTTTATCTTGTCCTACATACCTGTGGTAGCTTTGATTAGATTTTATGATTACCTTCAGGTGAGTTTGTAGCACGTTCAGAATATTCAGTAAACCATGAAAAAGTTTCCCCAAGCAGGCTGATTTTTTGTTTTTATCAGAGCTGGGCAAAACCAGTATATTTCAATAAGCAGTATATTTCTCCAGCTGCTGACAAATTTGGAAGTTCAATGATATTCTCACTTAGGTTGTTTAATTTTCTATTATACAGGAAAACAGAGCACAAAGTTGAAGGAAATGAACAAAACCAAAACTGCTTATGTTTTAAAAAACTTTTTTTTTTTTTACAGAAACATTTCTTGGATTTATTTTCTTGGTAGATTAAAAAAGTTTTAGAAACTGAGATAGGCATTTCTTTGCCCTAGTTTCTTAAGTATTCTCTGATGGTTACAGATCTACTTGTAAAACTCCTTCCTCATACAGCAAGAAAAGTCTGTTTCTATGAGCAAGAGTTTGCAGGGTCAAGGTTTATAGCTGTAATGGAATACTCAGACAGAACTAAATAACAAAGAATAAAGTGAAAAACATCAGTAAATTAAAATAAAGCTGGAATACACTCAATTAGCCAAATTACTATTGATATCTGTCATTATAAAGTACCCAAGGCTGTATAATTTTGCTCTAATCCCCTAAATGTGCAACTAAGCAAGTGAGAGAACATATATTCCTACAACCCCCAGTGGAGACATTGAGATTATGCATGCTCTCACTAATTTAAAGAGGGACTTTCACACTGGGATACATTTTAAAAAGAGAACATTTAAATAAAAAGCAATTTGGTCTGCCTGTAATTGTATTCCCCTTGCTGTTATTGCTAATTGTGGAAGATATTTGTGCTTGAATGGGTGAACTCCTTTTTTTTTTTTTTTCTTTTTAATTTTGAACAGCTCAGTTTCTACTTCCACTCAATCCTGCTGAAATCACAGGGTCAGGGTCGTTCTTTCACATTACAGTTTACCAGTGTCAGTCAAGAGAGCAAAGTCAGCACGCTCATATGAAGGGAGTGATACAAATGCTTGACTAAAATCTGAAGGCAGTCTAAAGCCAGCCCTATTCACACTAGAAATAAGATTAAAAAATCAAGTTTGAACAATAAGGGTGATGAGCTCCCAGAACAAATTCCTCGGAGAATTCAGAGGATGTTTCCTCTCTATATATGCCCCCATATGAAGACTGGGTGCTTTTTGTATCTCAACCTTTTAAATCAAGCTACATAGCCACATACGTGCTACTGGGCTCAACAGAGAGGTGATGTGATTATTTTTCATATATAGGGAAGCTAATTATCTATTAGCCCTTTCTGGCCTTAGAATAGGCTGGTGTAAACTTTTACCTTACTCTAGTGGAACTGAGAGGTGATAAGAAATGCAGTAAAGATGATCATACTTAGAAATATTAATCCTTATTTCATTCTATGATTAATGTCTAATAAAAAAATACTATCCCTTCTTTCCATACCGAGCAGAACAGCAGAAGGAAAGCCTGGTGATGAGTGTAGCCCTGTGATAAGAATGGGAGTTTGCTAATATTCCCATCTGAACTATGGACAAGGTTTTTGTAGTCATTTTATATATTGTGGATGTGTGAATTTTGGGCATGATGGGCAACTGGGTAACTTCTCAGCAGTTTAAGCAAAATCCCCATGCTGGGGATACACCACAAAAATATCAACAGAGAAGTCTTGGCTCAAAGTTTCCGGGTAAATCAAACTCCCAGCTGTGGGTGACAGTGGGATGCTCAGAGTTGATCAGACCAACGTTACTAGGCTTCCCCTGTTCCCTGACATGGCCTAGTCCAGTGATATAAGACTTTATAATTCTTTGATGGTGAATCACTCACAGAGTTCCCTTATTATTATTCTGGAACATGGTATGGATCTTATATTTTTCTTGCCATGTGAGGGTTTTCAAATGTGGTTAATAGGATCAGAGAGCCTGGCTGTCCTCCAAATTAATATATCTGAAGGCTGAATTTCAGAAAGCATATTTTTAATAAAATGTCCCAAATATTTCCTAACTGAATTAACAGATCTAGTAATGTGCTAGCATGCTTTTAAAGACACAGTCCGCTTTGCAGGCAATTAAAATGCCCTTTAATAAATTTAATTGTTTATCCTGATCTGTTATACATATACTCCTATGCTACACACCTGAGCACTTTCTCAATACATGCTTGATAACAATAATAATTTAGTAAATCACCCTTTTTCTCTTAAAGTACCTCATCTGGGTTTAGTTTTCTGCTACATTAACCTCAGATATGGACATTAGATTATTTCTTAATACTGCAGCTATTTTATACCTCTGGTTATGTGGCTTAGCAATTACATGAACACAGAAAATAAACAAGAATTAGGGAATGTGAAATGAAAGAATTATGTGATAGATTTGATAAAGCCTGAAAAAATTGCTTTTAGTAAAAATCAAGAGTAAACTGTAGAATTCCTTGCTATGATAGGATGCTCAGACTAGATATGCTAGATATAGATATATTTAGACCATTATCTTTTGGCACAGAGGCTGACTGGCAAGGAACAGCTAGTACCTACACTAAACTCTCGTAGCTTCCAAGACAGAATAACTGCATCCAAAGTACCGACTGGGAATGTTCTTAGATTGCACCTATGTCCCAAATTGGGCCTAGAAATTATTTGAAAGAGCTAATTAGTACAAGCCAAAACTGTGGTAGGGATAGTTATAGTAACTTAATGGATGATCTAGTTCCAGTTTTGGGTTATATTTCCTGGCTCTGTTTAATTTCGTAGCACTGACATAGCCTACTGATATCAAAAAAAAAAAAAAAAGCTAAAAAAGATTCACAAATAGTAAAAATAAGATCTATTACATGCAAAGATGCATACAAAATAAGGACTACATTATCTGCAAAACCAAGAAGGAAGTCCCCTTAAGGCACAAACAGCTGAAAACAGTAAGTATCCCTAAATCTCCGGGGATCTATTCTTGGCCATGGCCAAGAGCAGAATATTAGAATCCACTAGGAAAGGTAAGTCTTTGGGTTTGTGTTCAACAAATGCAGAAGCAGATGCAAAAATGTTTGGACTGAAGGTGGTTCCATGAAAGGAGACTTTCCCAATATCAGGGCATATGTTAGGTAAGAGGGCAGCATGTTGTTTAACTTTGAAAAATCTATCTTAGAGTTCTGGGAAGAAATTCTGCTTGTTGCTGATTTATTGCATCCAACACATTAGATTGTGGAGCCAGGCAGATATTGCCACACAATGTTGGGAAAAATGAGTTGTACCTATGCCATGGGAACAGAGCAGGAGACAAGGTGTAGTAGGTGGTATATGAGAAGGGATTAAAGGTACATGGCAAATCTGTGCCTGGAGCTCTAGAAAAGCAATTATAGAGGTGAGCTGATCACTTACCATTACAGATGAACTGCTATAGCACATAACCCTGCCACTCTAATACTCTAAGAAGCAACTGTATGGAAAATATGAGATAAAAAGACTATCTAGTGACTAAAGATATAAAAAAACCCCTAGATTTTCAAAATGCTGACATTTACCTCAGTTCTTTGAAAATGTAACAGCTTTGGAAACTGTACTCTCTATCTGTTTGTATACACAGACATACACGCAAGTGTGTATATATATGTATGTGTATATAGCTACCTATTTTTCTCTATATAAATAAAAGGTACAGTCAAAAGCAAATAAAGCCAATTGATGTCATATAATATTATGTGATGGAAAGATGGGATATTGCCCATCCTTTGGAACTGCAAAGAGAACTGCAGATAACATTCTTAAACAGAACAGTTAAGCTCTGTATCTTTTAAGTAAACGTTACGTTTTTTTCATGTTAGATAAGTTATTTGTGTTCAGATAGAGTACTTTTATTTTCATACTAATGTTCTCTTTTTTGTTTAGCCATTTAATTTTCTGATGAAAGAAAACCACTGGTGTGGTTCAGGCAAGACGCTCTCAAACTCATTATAGCTGCACTATCCTAAAATCTGTGCACTTGTGATCAGAAATAGTCTCCCAAACTGCATCAATTTATGAATTACTGTAATTTCAAAGGTCTCTTTATTAGCTTCCTTAGTAAACAGTCAATGTATTTGCCACTGATACAATGGACAGGAGCAGTAACACTCACCAGAATCAGACTTAACAAGTGCAGATGTTTGGCAAATTCCAGTGATAACCTGTGTTATATCCTATATATCCAGTTATATCCCATATGGTCTGTACCACACCTGGTATTTAAGTTTGCTGTTCCAGTGGTATCTCCTTTTTCAACAATGACTGAAAATTGTGCCTGTGCTTACCTTTACTTTTTAAACTGACAGGTATGAACGGATAATACATGGTTGCTTAGGGACTGACAGGTGTGACTAACCAACCGGAGGAAAAAAAATCCATAGCTTTTAGACTGATCAATATTAGTCTTCATTCCAATTGCGTGATCCTGGTTGCTGTAAGAATGCATCTGTAACCACTTTCAAAAAGGACGCTGCACATTTATTAAATCTGAGACAGCACCATTACAATCAACTAAAACTTGAGATCTGCTGAACACTTGAAACTATAATTTCCAAATATCTTTCTTTTCTTTAATTGAAGTTTGTTCTGCTGACAGACGAATGCACCCTCAGCTGAATTTGAATAGAACTACTGCAATAACCAGTGACTCAACTTGAATGAAATAACATGTAGCCCATCTTTCTGCATGGTTGTATCTAGGAATGTCTCTCAGACAGATCTGACTCTTACTTTTCCTAATTAAAAGTGGTAATAACTGTTTTATTGGATCTAAATTACACTTTTATTTGACAAACTTAATTTAAAGTGTGACCTATCAACTTAATGACATTTTGAGGCTGGGCAAAACTATACATAAATTAGAAGAAAGTGAGATGCATTGCAATAAATAGGTAAAGTTAAGATATAAGAAAACAAGCAAAAAAAAAAAAAAAAAAAAAAGACAAAAAAACCCCACCCCAAAATACAAATGAAGAATAAAACCACATCAAAACATTTTAGCTAACAAGGTTTGCAATTTGGAATGGAATCTTGGAATGGAATCAGAGCTAACGCTGCAGAATATTTCTTACCAGGCTAATGGCTAAAATCAAATGTAGGGAACTTTAAAGTTCTGATAGGTGTGATTTGATTTCTGCAACATAAATGAATGAAGCTTTATAATTGAATTTGCAAATAAAGAATGAAAAGCTTGCCTTAGTGGTTTGATTTCTAGCAAGAAGAGTGTCTCCCTTTTTCATGTGCTTTTCATCCATAATTCTTAAAGCACTTTAAACAAACAGTAGAGCACCCTCATACACATTGTCCAGATGAGAGAGCTACTGAGATTGTACTCCAACCAAGAACATGATAATGATACATTCCATGAGGGACAGAGATACTTTATAAGGAATTTTATCTATCGCAGCTTCTCAGCAACAGAAGAAAATTGTTTACCCTTAAGAGTTAAACCTGTGGTAGGCATCCTGCTTACTAGACTCAAAATATTCTTGATAGCACAAAGCCCCTTCAACAGATGAAATGAAGACGTGATGGTAACAAATGTATAGAAAAATTGTTGGGAAAATTTATGTTGCAGCTATGTCAAAGTCAGCCTAGGCTGATTTTTTTTCATGAACTGCAGAATCATTGGAAGTAGTGATGGAAACATTTCAACACATTCTCTGTTCCAAAGCAATTTTTGGAAAAAAATATTGAAAATGATCCTACTGTGACATTTGAATGTATTTTTTAAGTTTGAAGGAAAACTTTTTTCAGTTTCTTCTGCAAAACACAGACTTATGTAAGATTAAAAAGAATACAGGAAATTAAAAAATATCTAAATTAAATGTTTCAAGTACTTCAGTAGAAATTTGGGCTATGGTTGGATTCAGTTTGTTAGAAGATTTTAAGATTTTGATTTACTATGAAATAGGAAGAGAAAAATGCTTACATTTCTAAATCTTATGCAACAGGCAATGTCAAACTGTAAGGACAGGTTGATATGATAGTAAGCAATCAAATTGCTGTGCTCCAGCAAGTAAACTTCTTTTAGAAGAGCTTTGGTCTCTGGCTGTGCATGTAATGTCACTCTTTTTACTTGAAGTGATTCCAACAAGCCTTTGCCATAACAATGAGAACTTGAGTGTTCAAAAGGTACCTTTGGAAGTATAGAGACAGATCTCCAGGAACATTGGAAGAGGGGCATCAGGTTTTTATTTCTCCAGAAGTATTATTTCTGGCTACACATTGATACAGTGACATGGTTAGTGAACCTCTGAACATTTTCACAGAATCATAGAACAGCTGAGCTTGGAAAGCACCTCTGGAAATTGTCTAGTCCAATCCCCCAGCTCAGGCAGGGTCACCTAGAACAGGCTGCTACCATTTCCAGTAGAGTTTGGAATGCCTCCAAGGAGAATCCACAACCTTTCTGTGTCAGTGCCCAGTCACCCTCACAGAAAAAGGATGTTTTCTTGTGTTCAGATGAAATTTAATGTGTTTCAGTTTGTGCTCTTTGCCTCTTATCTTGAAGTGATGGCCTTTTAGTGGCCTTTTAAGAGAACAGTGATAACAGATTGATGCAATGCTTATATCTCCTTGGGAAGAATAAACTTTCTATAGTTTCCATCAATGGCTAACTTTGCCATATGTTTCTGGTAGGTTGAAACTGTACAGTCACTGACAGCACCTGAGGGAAAATATTCTGGAAAATATTTGTCAGCAGACAAGAAAAGTTTCATATCACCTAATTGTTATCTGAAAATTTGAGCCTAGGTGGGAAGGATTTGTAAATTCAGACAACCAAAAGAATTGCATTCTGGCTATAATCTTGCTATACTCTTCAGAAAACAAACACAAAAGTCACTAAAAGTGACACATGGATCTTTGCAAAAGTTGCCACTTCTACAGAACTTGAGGTCTTTTTCTTCTTTAGTCAGAACATGTGTTCTCAATTAATTTTATTAAAACAGTAAGCAAATAAAAAGAGAAAATAGATAGTGTACTTAGTGTAGTTAGGTTGTATTTATGGTGTGTACTGCATGAATTGTCTATTTAATATATAATATCTTTTTCTGAAACTTGGAAAATACTTTTTTCGTACCTTCTCTGTGATACACACAAATACACACATTTCTATTCAATGAATATACAAGGAATAACCTTCCAGAAGAGGACATACTTGTATTTCTTTTCTCATTACCACATGTTGAACTCCTGATGGCCAACTGAGCTTATCTGGAGGGTACAGCTGTAAACTCTGGGATCACTGATTACTTATTTGAATTAAACCCTAAAAACTGCAATGAATCATGACTGTGGCAGCCTCACAGGTCAGTCCATGCACATTGCCTGAAATATATCACCCATGAGATCTTTTTTTGCCTGTCTTGAACAAGTTCCTCATAAGAACATCATCCAGTTCAAGTTCTCTAGGCTTGTTTCCAAAGCTCTTTCTTCTATATTCCCTTTTAATAATAACAGTGTGTACCAGCCATCTTGGTTTGATTTAGGGGAAAATGTAGTGAGAGATTTGACAAGTTATTACTATTATCCAAATTCAACATGAGAAGAAAGTCATTAGAGGCATTCAAAGGGATCTGAGTAGTGAAAAGCAAAAGAAGGGTGACTTCACAAAAGAAACAGAATAGGTAAGAGGAAGAGAAGGACTATAATGGATTAGATTTGTGGTTAGTAGTGCATTGTCACTTCCTATTTTAGCTCCTTTAATGCAAGATCTAGTTGTCTCACAATCTTAAATCTATATCTTCAAGATTCCCTTATGAAGAACAGAAGAAATATTCTTCCCTTTATTTTATAATGGACAAATAAAGCACAGAAGCTGTGTAGATACTGTTAACAACAGCTAACCTGGGCTTGAAAACAAACGTTCTGGTTGCTGGGGTTCTCCACAGGGACAATCTATGAACTGTAGACTGTTGGCCATTATGGAGGGAAAACACCCCAGGTGTGTTTTCCAGTTTAAAACACCCCCTCTTTGCCTAGATTCCTGGGTTGCTTTCCAAGAAAGGCAGAATGTCAAGTAATTCTGAAAAGCAATTAAAAAACTAAAACTGCAAAGGAAAGACTAGACTTCATGATTTAGGACTTCTAAACTAGGAGGGCAGTGCCTATAGAACTAATGTGGATTGATTCAAAGGTCTTCCAGATCAATAAAAAACACTTTCCTTAGACCAGAAGGCATTCAATTGTTGAAATAACACTAGTTTTTTGATGATTCTGCAGCTGTCATATAAATATTTGTTTATTACATATATTTCAGTGGTTTTATTATTTGTTCTCTTTCGTTTCATATCCATAAGAAAAAAAAAAAAATCCAACCACTAAACAAATCCCAATATTGCATAGAAAAGATATAAATTTTCACCACATTTACCATACTGCAGAAATAACAAATTGTGAGTAATCTGGATTGTGCAGCTCAGTGGGGCTTCACTGCTATTGCTCATGATACTTGAAGATTTCTTTGGGGAGTCTCATGTTAACTTCTATTTTTACTGGCTACAGTAGTCTTTTGATCATCCTATATGCAAGTATATTTGAGTAGGTAAATCCTTGCATATTAAACTTAATTTATCCATGGCTCCAGTAAACCGATAAATGAACATGTTCAAACATCACCAAATGATTGTATGGTGCTAGGAAATGAGAGATCATTTCCTCCTATACATAACAAGGCAGCCTTAACAGTAGGATGTTTGAACACACTGGCAAATCAGGAAACAGGAAAGTCTTACCATAGGTAGAGTATCAGTATGAAGTGGGATTTATATTACTGTTCATTACATGAGCAGGAATCCCAGCTACCCAGCTGAGGAAAAGATTGAAAATAAAATGAAATGTTATAGAGATTTTTTTTTTTCCTGGAAAGCTCTGATGACAAGAAAATGGAAACTAAATAAGTAGTTCTGTCTCTTTCTTTATATCCTTCTTGTTCATATGTTTGCATGTGTAGATAGAAAGAGACAAAAAGAAAAAGAATGAGATAGTGTGGATAATATCACACATTTATTAGTATACATTGAGGATGGCAAAGCTGGGTTTTGGTAGAAGCAGATTCTTACGCTTTGGCAATAGTTGCAACATCATGGAAACACAGCTTGTACTTTCGTGTGTCTGGAATCAGACCGAAATTAACCAAAGCTACAGAGATGGTGACAGGCTGAAATAATAGGTCTTTACAGGGGAGCTATTCTGTTTTAGTACTCTTAGTGCAGTGAGAGGAATCCCTTGCAGACTCTTTATAACTGGAAGGTTTGCAGTAGGAGTCCAGTGCATTCGCCTTTCCCAGTTCACCGGTATATTCAATTTGTAAGCACCTTCTGCTACTCAGGCTGCTCTGGCAGAAGCCAGAGGAGGCACCCCAGCAGCCAGAGGGGCACCTCACTCCATTCCTGGCTTATCAAGGAGAAAAAAAATGTTTCTCTAAGTATGTATATGTGGGGGCTGACCTGCTGGAAAGCAGCTCTGAGGAGCTCCTTACAGACGTGGCGCCACCCTGCGCCCGCAGCTCTGCCTGGCCCTGACCACGCTGCAGGTGTTCAGCAGCAGCAAGGGGGCAGCTGGTGATGACACCAAGGAAGAGGAAAGGGAGGACACCAAGTCCCTTGCCCTCATCTGGCCCTATGGCTCCTGTGTCATTACTTTCTGGTGAGCCTCGGTAGGATGCTCCAGGCGTAGCCCTATCATCTGGAACCACTGCTCCCCAGCTGGGAAGAGATGCCCCCATGGCTGCAGGCAGCTCTCCAGCAGGCAGAGCTGGTGGAGCTGCTTTGCCCAGCTCTGACCAGCCAACACCTGCCCAGCCCCAGCTCCACCACTGCTGCTGCTCTGTGTTCCACTGCCAGCCCCCACCCGGCATCTCAGGGGCACACTGCTCTCAAGGCAGTTTGGGTCTCACACAGCTCTTTCTCTGCCCCTTTTCCTGTGCACAGGCCACCAGAAGGAGTGGAGGGAGCCCGGGTGACCCAGCTGCCCTCCATCAAGCTCCTGCTGAAGGGGCTGAGGCACCACAAAGCTGTGAGCGTCCCTCCTGTCTCCCCTCTGCCCCCAGAGCCTGCTCCAACCCACCATCAGGTGCATGGCTTCTGACCTTCTGCTCTTTTCCCCTTGCCCAGGCAATGACACTACATGACAGCAGCCTGCAATCTCGGCCATCTCTACCTCTAAGATATTACCAGGGGCTGATGCAGCTCCCTGGGACTCTTGCCAGAAGGGCAGGGAGGGAGAGAGGTGGCCATACCTCAGCAAAGGCAGTCCCTCTGCTGTAGACCAGACATAGCCAGGGAGCCTTCCCTCGGCTGGGCATTGGTGAGATCAGCCTGGGTGACCTGTGCTAAACAACATCTCCTTGATGAACAGTGTGTTCTTGTTTCCTCAGGGTGGCCAGCAAGTTGCCCAAAGCAAACCTCCTGCTCCTCAAGAACTTACTGGCCCTACTGCATAACATCAGCAGAAATGTGGCCACCAGCAGGATGACAGCCCACAACCTGGCCATCTGCGTGGGGCCAAACCTCCTCAGCCCACCTCAGGACCACACGGTCCCTCTGGACATCCCGGTATGGCATGGGATTCCATGGATGAACTCTGACGCCTGGGCTTCCAGGGGCTGCATTGGGCAGCCCCAGTATCACCTTGGCAGAGGCAAGGAGAGATGCACCCATGCCCTTCTGCTCTTGCTGGCAGATTTCATTCGTGCAACCCCTGTTGTTGTTTTCTCTGCGCTGGCCACTAAACCAAAACACAGATGCTCTCTTGAACCTCTCTCTCCTCCTAAGAAGAAGGGGCAAAAACGTCAAGAAAGAGGGTGAAAGAGACTTATAGGTTCTAAAGGAAAGAGCAGTGGAAGATACGTCTTCAGATTCTCTCCCCCATCCCACTGATGGGGAATGTGTGGTTCCTAGTTGCCAGCTGAGGTGTAACTGCGACAAGACTTTACAGCCTCTCTGAGCAACCTCTGCCAGTGCTCAGTCACCCTCACAACAAAGAAATGTTTCCTGATGTTCAAACAGTCTCCTGTTTTTCTGTTTGTGCTATGGACTCTGGCCCTGTCACTGGACACCACTGAAAGGAGCCTGGTTCCATCTTCTTTATATCATGCTTTTGGGTTTACGTACACATTGATAATATCCTCCCTTAGTCTTCTTTTCCCCAGGGCATGCACTCCCAGCTCTCTCAGCCTTTTCTCTTAGGACAGTGTCTCCAGTCCCTTCATTGTCTTTATGGCCCTTTGCGTTTAACTGTCTCCTAGTTGTCCATCTCTCTTGTACTGAAGAGCCCAGAACTAGACACAGTTCTCCAAGTGTGGTCTCACCAGTTCTGAGTGGAGGGGAAAGGTCAACCCACCTACTGGCAATGCTTTGCCTAACACAGCCCAAGTAAGTCTAACATCTGCTTCCGTTATGGTTTCCTTCTTTTCCCTAATATCTGGGATCTCTCACAAAACCTCAGAAAACTGTTGAATCGACAGTTACGTCAGTAGGCTGAAAACTTTATTACCTCAGCCTAACATCAAGAAATTAGGTTTATTAACAAATATTATTGACAGTGTGATAGTGAGACAAGTGCATGTAAGTACTGTCATCCTTATCTATGTTTGGTTGTGAATAGTGCTGCTTTCAGTGGAGAAGTAAGGAAAATACAAGATTTTAGTTATTTTTTGAGGTTTTTACTGAGTCTTGTACAAAGAATAAAGTCATCGGTATCATGAAAGTGAAAATAACTGGTTATGCAGAGACATACAAGTAATTCCAATGACAGGTTACAAAAGATCCTAATGCCTGATTAATACAGACTTATGAAAGATATTGACAGCTGCAGAATTTCTTGTTACAAGGAAGGTGTTCACAGGACCTTGCTTAGGGCAGTACACACACCTAATGCACAGCTGTCCCTCATAAAAGGTCACAACTTTTCCATGTAGTATTATTTCAGGACTTGGAGGGAGTCACACCTGAGGAGACACACCTGATAAGTTAGCTGGAAATCTTCCTTTCTCCTTAGGACAAATCTTTTTTACAGGATTTCAGAGGGACAAATTTTTAAAAGAAGACTTTTTTTCTTATACGGAAAAGGTTGTCAGACTAAGTAGGATTTATCATTTACAGAATCAGAGAAATACAGAATAATTTAAGTTGGAAAGGACCTCCAGACTGCATCTAGACTCACTCCTGATTCAAAGCAGGTTCAACTAGACTTGATTGATCAGGGCCTTTTCTGGTTGAGTTCTGTGTGTTTTTCTGAGGAAAGAGGTCCTACAACCAGCCTCTCTGGGCAGCTTGTTCCAGTGTTTGATCACACTTACAGGGATTTATTTACCCTGCTTATATCTACTCCTTGACTTTCAAATGATCAAAATGTATAGATTGATGTGTGCGTTTGTGTGGTGCATTTGTGTGTGTACACAGGGAAGTAGTAAATTATAAAGAATATTTAATTCTTCTTCCTCTTTCTGCTCTCAAACAACAGCTTAATGATAGCCACCAAAAGCAAACTGTAAAGTTTCACAGGTACCTTTCATAAGGTAATTATTTATATAATATTTATATATTTTTTTATATATATATATAAAAGGTAATATAACAACTAAAATGAAATTCCATAAAAAAAGCCGTTTCTACATTAAGATTGGGGGTCAATAATCAGCTGGTGCATTTGAACTTCATAATGAGAAACTATATGTGTGTAGTTTAAGGGTTTCTTAAGCTCGGAAGTTATTTTCCCCTGAAACTGAGTTCATTTAGAATTGGTGGAAATGTGGTGAAACTTCACACAGATTGAGATCAGTGTGAGTATTCATATTGTCTTCTCTGGAGGTGTTCTTCTTTAAAATAGCTGACACAGACTGACTGCAGCTAAAGATTAAACAGCTATATGATGATATTAAAAACATTTTCAAATATTCTCTTCAGACAAGTAAATACACACTGAAAGTTGAAGGAGGCTTCTAAGGTAATCTTCAATGCCCTAGGGCAAAAAAATAAATAAATACACATATATGAATGTAAGTTATTGTAACTTGATAGCAGAAGTGCCTTGTAATTTCACTGTGGCATTTGAAATGCTCTGTGATAAGCATGCAGTGAAACTAAGTTTATAGACTTGAGGCACGTACTGCAGATACATTTTTCAGGGTAAACTACTTGACTGTTGTATTATAATAGAGGCAGTATAACTACATACATGTTCCTGTGTCTGTTGTGTTTAACTTCAGAAGTCCCTTCCAGTCCAAAACATTCTATGATGCTGTGAACCCCAAACTTACCTATATCAATGTACGTAACCCAATTGTCTTTAAAATAGGTTTTCAGAAGTCCTGAGAAGATTTTTGCAGCATGATGAAATTACCTTGTGTGTACAGTTTCTCTAAACAGCTTGCTTACCACCTCCACCGAGTCTCTACCTCAGCTAGAAATGCCTGCCAGTCGCTTTTGAGATTCATGAGAGTTTATTAAAGCTTGCTACAAGTTACTTCTAGCGAAAATGTCAATGGTTAGTATATAACTATGTTAGGATAACTTATAGCAAGCTTGAAGCAATTTATGGCTTCTGTGTGAGGGGGTGATATAGAATCTTATTATGTAAATTTGTCAAACCATATTTCACTTGAAATTTTTTCCTCCTCCCATGACCAGCAGACTGAGCTACAGAAAGCAGTATGTCCCTTCCTGACACACTTGAACGTGACGATCATATTGAATATTTAGTTATTTCAATGTGCTCTTTTAATTTCCACAATGAAGTGAAGTATTAAATCCAAGAAGTGCAACGTGTGGAGAGAGAAAACATTTGAACATTCAAGGCATGGAAAAAAGACCTTTAGCATATCTCATTTTTTTTTGTTTGTTTGGTTTTTTTACTTAATTTTATGGGTTTTTTTTTCGTTTGGTGTTTTTTGGTGGTTTTTTTGTTTGTTTGTTTGTTTGGTTTTGTTTTGTTTTATTTTGTTGTTGTTGTTTTTTGGTTTTGGGTTTTTTTGCTTGCGCTTCATTATTTAAGAGTTTTATGCTTGCCATAACTCATCTGTAATATTTAATTGATTCCTCCAGTTGTCTCTTACTGCTGTGGGCATTCTAATCAATTAAGGATCTTCACTGAACTGTGGCCTCCTATTTTCCCCCCTCCACCTTTCTTCCATTAAGTCTCTTGAGCGTGACCGCATGCCTACTTGTGTTTACGTATGGATGTGCTTGTTTTTGCTTTGAACATAAATCAGGTTCTTTCATTTTCTTTATCTTGACGTTGCTTATCTCTGCCTGAATTTCCTCAAGATCCTGTATTCTGTGGGGCTCACTTTAATTTCCAGCTAACCAAAAAGCTGCTTGCACAGCATCCAAAACATAAACAGTATTTCTGCAGTGTTTATCAGGCAATCTTGTGATATTATTGCATCGATATATCTATAATGATTCAGTGTCATAACCAATGTTATCACCAGGCAGCAAGCACCCAAATAATCCTCTAAGATCCCATAAAGCCTTTCAGTTTATTTAATTCTTTCTACATCTCTAAAATTCAACTGGATAGCTAAGCTTCACAGGTTTTCTTCTTTCCTTGCAGACTACTGTTTCTTTTTCTCATCCCATATATTTGAGAAACTATCTTTTGATTTAATCTCTGTGTGATCCAGAGCTGTAAAATTCTAATTGTTAATGCCTTTACTGCTGGATTATTGTTGTCCTTGACATCTGGTGTGCTGAATATTTAAAGTTGAGGAGTCAAATTCCCAGATATGCCTAACCTCTGGCATCCGCATTTGAAAAGTGTTGCACTTCAATAATTACGAACCAGAATATGTTGCTTTAATAGCGTCCTTTTTTTAACCAAGGAAGAGAAACAGTCTCTGAGGATTAAGTAATTTGATCTTTTGCTGTGAGGTAATACAGTTGTTTGTCTACCATAAAAATCTCTCTGGCAATAATCTTAGCATATTTCCTTGCATGAGGGAAATATAAGTAGCATAATTGTTCCTCAGTATTATCATTATATACGTACCATGCATTAAGGGGCAATTTGCATACAGATACATCTCCTTTGGCCCTGGAAGTTGCATACATTTTTCCAAAGGCAGCACACAGTGCTGGCCAGCACATACCAAAAAGCACTCTCCTAAAAAACTGTTCCTACTGTTTCCTTCCTCCTTTAACACCTAGAGTCAGAGGAGAGGCCCAGGTACTGGAACCATAGGGGCTTTCTAAAGCTCCTGAGGGGGCAACATTTTTCTGTGTTACATATTGTTCTGCATTTTAATCTTGCACACCCGGATTCAGGAAGTTTCCAGGCTAAAAGTATCCAAGGGGGTTTAACTAGTTAACTTGGACTGGAATTTGCATTGGATCAAAGTCTAGGCATTCCTTGCCACAATTACATCCATTTTCTCTTCTTTAGCATCCCCAGGGAAACGTTAAAAAGTATTATAATACCAACCTGCTGACTCAGGCTTTTTTCCTCATGGAGAGATAGCTTTAAAATCCTTTCCCCTGGGATTTCTGCAACTGTTAGCAATAAGAAAATTTATCTGATACTCTCTTTTTTTCTTCCTTTTCTTTATAATTGCTAAGCTGGTAAGCAATGATTCTTTTCTTCATTTCCTCTGAGTTATTTTTTCCCTCTGTTCTTTCTTTTGCTAATGTTATGGAGAACCCATGGGAGACAAGAAGAGACCTAAAAGACTTAAATTATTTGACTGGAAAATGTGCTGCCTTTTTATTACTTCAGTGTCTCAAGGAAAAAGTATTCATTTTACTTTTATGGGAGATAGCATGACTTACTGGATTAGGATATTTTTCAGTTAAGTACACTTGTGTCATTAATTGCATGAAAATCAAAGTTATTTGGCAAAAGTAGGTAAAATGCTAATTTAAAGTGTAGGATTTTATACAATAGTTGTTTTCTTCAACTTTAACCAACTGCAGAATCCAAGCTCTCTGCACACACATGGCAACTGAGAAAAGACTTTGGCTACACACGGCTTCAGTGGACAGTTATGGTGATTGCAAACACTGTGGTTACAGGCAGTTTCAGAGCTTCTCTGTTTCCATTTTGTAGAGACCAGGAATAATGAAAGAGACTTTGTGACAGCTGTATACATCCTGATAATCTTCCCGTATGAATGCGTTGCCTCAGTGTTTGGTGTAAACTAGTTATTAGAGAGTGCTTTGGTGCCAACTCAGCCCTGATGCAGCCCTATATCTAGCCTCATGTTTCTTTAATTTGTCAGTGTTTGCTTTGTCCTTCAAATGGCTTCAGAAGCTTTAGAACACGCATATACCCATACAGGTAGGATTTAGGTGTACTCCCCTGCTGATTTTAAACCAGGATCAAAAAACCAAAAGCAAACCCCCAAAAAACTCGCCAGGCATACTTGAACATTTTTAGCACTTTCTGCCTGGAAACAAAGCAGAGAAAATACCTCGTCCTGTTAGATATGTATAAAAGGATATTATAAAAGGATATTATAGATATTATAAAAGTAAAGATAAAGAAGAATTCCCTGCTTATATTAGTTTAAGATGGGAGTTATCTCATCTAAATTTTCCTGCCTAACACTTAGATGGCCACTTAGAAGTTAGCCATCCAGAATCATTCCGTAGGCAACAGACTAAGATCACCATTTCCCAGAGTCCCGGATACCAAACCAAAACAATAGCATGACTAATTATCCCATGGAGGCACCTGTCTCTTCCATTAACACTAGAAGAAATCTTGAAAATCAACTTGGGCTTGATGCCCAACTCTTAGGCAGACAAATTTAGATGAGATGAAACTTACTTTTAGCCGTTATTTGAAGTTGAAGTCAACTTCAGGTATGCCATGCCTAATCCAAAGTTGTCATTTAAATAGCTTTCATGCATAGATGATGCTGTGCTGTTGAAAAGAAAAAAGACAAATTCTTTGGCCGTACCAATTCTCCTGACAGTTGAGTCACCTCTGGGCACTTAACTCCAAATTGGCAAATTCAGTTCTGTTCCTCATTGTCTCTAAGAAAATAACGAACTCAGGAAACTTTAGACCTAAATCAGAAAATAGGACACCAAGAAACGTCTGCTTAAACCAAACATAGCGACTGTGGCAAATTAAAAAATGATGCGTCTTTGTTGCATTGTGTATCAGACCTGATGTGCATATCCAACCAGGCTAAGACATTTGTTTTACTGCATGTGTGATGCGCTGTTGCTCTGTGCAGTCACTCCAGGAAAAAAACTACTGAGAGTGACAGAATAGCATATACAGAAACACAGAGGTGAGAGATTTGTAATTTTAGCAGTCATCAACAATCTTCCAGTTACAGAATAAAAAACATTAACAGGTTTTGTGTTAAATTTTTAGGGTTCTTTCCAATAAGGCATACAGTTGTGCATACTTTAGCTTAACAGAAACCTCAAGCCTGCCTTTGTTAAGCTGCTATAGAGGGAGATCTGAAAACAGGAGAGTAATAGGATATGTTTTCAGTGTTAACGATTAAATGCTGAAAAGCAAACAAATGACTTCAATTTAAAAAAGAAAATAAAAATATAATTCAAATAACTGTTTTAGAATTTTTTTGATAGTATGAGTAAAACTTGTGTTTAAATATTGGCCCTTTACACAGAAATACACATTATTAACATAACTGAGAAAAGGTGATGGTGAGGATCAATATCTATTCACTGAACGACTGAAATTTTACAAAAAGAAAAAGACAAGTTTCAAAGTACACAAACATTCTGATGCATCTACATTGACAAAATATTATTTTACTCTCTTTATTAAGATTTGTTGTGAAAAGAATGATTTTTCCAACACATACCCAAATGGCACAATTTCAGTTGAGCATGTTTCACCTACGTAGAGATTGCAAAGGAATGCGACTGATTTAAATGAAAGTACAACCAACCTCGTTTTAACAGAAAATCCTTCAAATCCAGTCTGGCTTCTGAAAAAAAAAAAATGTTTTGTCGTTTATCAAATAATTTTGGGGTGGGGGAGAGTGAAATACCCTGATTGCTTTGACCTAAAATAAAAGTTGTTGGATTTGGATCTTAAAAAGCCCCCAAAACCAAAGACTGAACAGCTGACCTCAAACAAAATAGAATGTGAAATCTAGGACCTAAACATCCCCACAGGTATTTGGACTGTTATCCTCATGGGACAGGAAAGTGAAAGCCTATGCAGGACCTCCTCTTCCTCCTTCTCTACCTCCTCCTCCTCCTCTTCCTTCTCCTTCTCCTCTTTCTCCTCCTCCTGCTGGGTAAAAATAAGCAGTTTCCAAAAAGATATTTTCAAAAAGGTGGTATGTATGCATAGGAGGCCTGATTGCAGTATTTTGATGTACAAACTGTTCTGAACTTCTTAGATTGGTATATAATTTCGCTTTCTGGTAATGGATATGAAATGGTTGGCGAGATCAAGGCAGTGTGCTACTGTTTTTTTATAAGCTGGAAACGTCAGCAACCATTACAATTTACTATTTGATATATAACTTTTTTATTGTAATATAGGAGCATGCCACAGTTCCCTTTATGATTTGTCAGACTACAGACAGTTGGCTCTCTCTGTTTATATAAATACATTGGTTAGCTTGCAAATCTAGTTAGTTATTTGGAGTTGCTGTGTGAGGAATTGATGCTGCTATAAAAGAGCCTCAGCTGTAAATATGTAAGATTAGAAATAACATTGCTTCAACTTGCAGAAATCAACAGACCTGGAGTTTTTGTTTCAGCCCAGAAATATAGCAAATCTGGGACATTCACACAGAAAGGAAATTCCTTTGATATATTAAAAAAAATAAAAGAAAATATTTCTGAGCTGTTTAATTAGCAACCAATAAAAATATACCTGAGACTGAACTGGGTAATAAGATGCCACATTTGTTCTATAAAAATACTTTGCTACTAGGAAAATGATTTAAAAAAGAGTAGTCAGCACCTGAACCAAACCATCTGCTGAAGACTTGTACTCCTGATAATCTGATGTAAATAGCTGGGAAGGGCAAAACGTACCCACCTTACATCCAAAAATATAGCAGAATTTATTTGTTATTGATTCTTAAGGTACAGTGAAGTGTTGTCTCTGGAGTGTGCTTGCTGACGTGGCAGATGGTCTTTATTACTCCTAAAGGTCTGTTTGGTTAATGGCACTCTAATTTTTTAGTATCTCATCTATCTACCCTTCCCTTTCAATTAAACATTAGTGACACATTTTTATGGCCTCTGAAGCAGCATAAATTAGCATCAACTATGGACACAATAGAGTAATCCACTAATTGCAATCTGATGACTAATTTGAAGACACATAGAAGACATACTGAAGTTTTAAGATTGCAAAGCTCCTGTGAAAGTTATTCGGATGTAAAGAACATTTTAAATCTAAATATTTTACATAGACCATATAAGTAGCTACAAGAAATGTTGGACCACTGGTTTAACGTACATCTATCATTCAAATTTTACCAGAAGTCTGTATGTTGGTGTTCATACTGTGGAGGCCCCATTATAAACAGGAATGTACAGAAAAACCTCTCTTCATATGCTATAGAAACTAAAGTACACTGCATGCATGTCCAAGCATAGCTGACCCTAAGTATATTTAAGTTATTGCAGGAATCCACTGCCTTCAAGGGCAGTTAGGTCATAGCTGTAATCATTGTTTTAAGTCACTACACAAAGTCCCATAAAAGTTTCACATCCAAGCATGTTGAATTAAATTAATTAAACCAAACTGTAATGAACTACAGCCATTTTATTAAATTTATTATCTCTTTAGCTGTATTTAAATGTCATATTTTCACAAAGTTTAATTATGCCTTCCTACTTCCCCCAAAACCACTGAATTTTTAAGACTGTTATTTCCCTTCTTCAGGTGACAAAATTGTGAGAAAGTGATTTTTTTTTTTTTATTTTTTCTTTTATTGTAGATAATGTGGAGTGTTTCTATTCTTGGCAGCCTTTGAAGTGAGCATTTAAAAAGAGAGGGCACTTTCAAAAGACTTAAGCCAAAAACTACTGGATGCTAAGCCAAATCTGGGACTCAGTTGCACTATTGTCTCTCTTGTGCCTCATCCATCAGATGATACTTTTAATGCTCCCTGAGCATGATGCTCTCTCTGTCTCACGGCATTACTGAGATTATAGATCACTGAGAGATAGCATATACTTGCCCTGTATGTTTGCCCTGTTTTATGTTTTTCCCTAAGCTTTCAAGATTGCCTGTTTCTGAGGACAGGGCACTCATCTAGAAGGAATTTTGATCTGACTGAGAACATTATGTTCTCAACTGTGCTGCTCACAGTAAAGTGAATTGACATGTGGAAGATGGCTTTCTTGTTCTCTCTTTACATATTTGTCTGTTCTATGGCCACAAATTTCTTGTCACAATTAATTTTCATTCTGGATTATCCAGAAAACACATGCAAAAAAATAACAATACAAAAACATCAATAGGGGCATAATTCCATCACTGACAGTGTTCAGCTAAATAGTTTTAAGCTTTATCAGATAAATTAATAAGGAAGGTTCTTTTCTTATGCTTTTAAACAAGTTATTCTCTGATGTTCTAAATGAGGATGTGCCTAAATGAGGGGTGGAAGCAGAACTCTAGCTATAAACCACATAATATTTTCCTGGACAACAATCTGGAAAGTAATCTACCTGTTGATATGTGCATCCTTGGGCAGTATTGTTTGGATGAAACTCTAAATTATTGAGAAAAAAATCACTTGCACCATTTTTTGCTAACATAAACCCAAGAAATAATTTCAAACTCTTACATCAGTTCCTATGTACGCTTCTCTATCAGTTACTTATAGTCATAAAGGAAAGGTTAGTGTTTCTAATTTTCATTGATTTGTACTGTTCAAGTTTTCTTAGCCTAGTTTCATGTGTCACTTTAAAAATGGATATCTTTTTGCTTACAATTGCTGTTCTTAAGTTTTTTGAATAAAATACTTATAGTGTCACCCTCGTCAGTAACAGTAACAAGAATTATCAGTCTTTTATGATTTTCTGAGTCTTTCTTCAGATATTGCATGTTAAAATTTACCAAGTTAGAATTTGTGGACTGAAAAAAAATTGGCTTGTCTGGATGGTATATGAGCTAGCTGTGGATGTCACTTATAACAGCATTTCTAACAAATGACAGGTCAGAGCCTTGGGTTTCAAAGTATTTGTGCAGAGTGTCAATCATTTACTCTTTGCCAGTTCAAATGCATAGTTATCTAGGCATACCTGTAAGGGATGTCCCTGACTTTTCATTAAAAATTCCTTCTTTACGTATCTCATCTAGTGGGTCTTAATAACTGGAACTCAAGAAGAAGGAACTAGCAACATATTTGAAAGGAAGACCTGAACAGCTATACTGGTTTTGTTACTATTACTCACCACCTCCTAAATTTATAGTGCAATTTGGCTCTTTCCCCTTCTTTACTTTTCAAATAAACAGAATTTCCTTGATTTTTCAACAGAGAATCACCTTAACCTTTTAAGTTCAAAATAAAGAACATCATTAAAGAACTAACAGAAGCTGCAGCATAAGGGAGGGTCACGGCAAGACATTAATTTAATAGCAAGCTACAGAAAACATGTAATCAACAGGAAGGATGAAACTAACTTTACGGGTAGTATTTAAGATGATATTTAGAAAGTAACTTGGAAAGAAAAATCAGTTTCTTACTTTGTTTCTGCAATATTTATGACTAGTTCAAATAGTCAAATGATGTTTATCTTTTCAAGTGCTGTTTTTCCTGATGGCATTCTCGTGTCTGTTTGAAGTGTGAAATGCATAATGAAGGATACAGTAAATCACACAATGCATGTTTCATTGCAGAAACTTACTACTGTTTCCTGAATATCTGTGTCGTTGCAAGAGGTTTTCCAAGAAAAATTAATTCCTTGAGTATTTCATTTGTAAGTAGCACAAAAGAGAAAGAAATATGCTTATTTTTAATTCTTTAATACATTCAAATGATTATCTTCAGTACAACCTGCGATTAGTGAACCATCTGTATTAGTTAAGGACTGCACTTCAAGGTTTGCTAAAATCTGCATTTACTCAAAAAATAATTCAGAAGTCTTCACCACGTTACATAAGCTTCTAATTTTGTACTATAGCTTTTCAGCATGCCCACAACTTCTTTGTGTAGATAGTTTTTGTTCCTCTTTAGCAGGTGAGATCCACCAGCAAAGAACTGACATATTAATTCTGGGTAGCAGTTTTCTGAAGCATTTAGTGTTTCCCCTACTTTTCTTTCACTGAAAGCACTGGAATCACAGAATTATTCCTCCTCCCTTATGAGGAAAGGCTGAGAGAGCTGGGACTCTTTAGAGAAGAGAAGGCTAAGGGGAGACCTTATTAATGGTTACAAGTATGTAAAGGGTGGGTCAAGGGAGGATGGAGCCAGACTGTTTTCAGTGGTTCCTAGTGACAGGACAAGAGGCAATGGGCACAAGTTTGAATATAGGAAGTTCCATTCAAATATGAGGAAGAACTTTATGGTGAGAGTGACAGAGCACTGGAACAGGCTGCCAAGGGAGGTTGCGGAGTCCCCTTCTCTGGAGATCTTCAAGACCTGCTTGGATGCAGTCCAGAGTAATGTGCTATAGGCAATCCTGCTTTGGCAGGGGAGTTGGACTAGATCTCTAGAAGGTCCCTTCCAACTCCAACAATTCTGTGATTCTGTGATAAGGGGCTGGAAGGGAGGTCTGGAGGTTATCTAGTCCACCCCCCTGCCAAAGCAGGTCCACCTAAAGCAAGCTGCACAGGAACATGTCCAGACAGGTTTTTAATGTCTCCAGAGATGGAGACTTCACCACCTCTCTGGGCAGCCTATTCCAGTGCTCTGCCACCCTCAAGGTAAAGAATCACAGAATCACCTAGGTTGGAAGGGACCTTTTAAAATCATCTAGTCCAACCAATAAAAAAACCCAACCAAACAAAAAAAAAGCCACCACCCACACCACACAAAACACCACCCAACACTAATCCATATCCCTGAGCACCACGTCAACTTGTCTCTTGAATACCTCCAGGGATGGTGCCTCAATCACCTCCCCGGGCAGCCCATTCCAATGCCTGATAACCTTTTCAGTAAAGAAATATTTCCTAATATCTAACCTGAACCTCCTGTGGCGCAACTTGAAGCCATTGCCCCTTGTCCTATCATCTGTGACTTGGGAGAAGAGACCGACCCCCGCCTCTCTAC
>JAOQGH010000001.1:173000574-173025722 GCA_025769975.1 Gallinago jamesoni | reverse complement strand
TTTTAATGTGGTTGGACTCGATGATCTCAAAGGTCCCTTCCAACCACTAAGATTCTGTGATTCTGTGATTATCCTGAACCATTATCCAATTTAAACAATTAATTATGAAATTGTCTCCCTATCACAGAATTTGGTTTAACCAACTCAGATTATGTTAGAAATAGTGGCTGCAACATTTAGCTGTATTGAACTGTAAACATTAATATTTATTCTAAAATTAAATCCACTTGATAATTCCTGTTTTCACTGAGCAATCATACTCCCAGTCAGAGTTCATACAAAATAATCAGTGAGGACTTCTGGCAGTTTCTGCTGCCTTTAATACGAGTGGAACAAGATTCTTTTCCCAGGAGCACCAGCAATGAAGACTTGAGGCTCTTTCACTCCTCTTTCTTGCATCTGTTGTATGATCTTGAGCTTTAGGCAATCTCCAAGCAGCGAAGGAGTGGTGACTTACAAATTAAACAATTATTTTGACTTGTAAAGTCCTTTGACAAATATTCAGATGGCAGTTATGGATAAGCTGGCAAATGAAGTCATAGATATGTTTTAAGTGAACAAGATAATAGACCTGAACTATGTCTGTCTCCATTGGTTGCTCATACATTCTCTTACATCTAAAAATCTGTCCCTCCTCAGGCTCTGAGGGGTAGCTGACAGCATTACTGAAAGGCTCTCTTAAAGAAGCTCTGGATGGGCTCCAGTATTGCCCTGCATTCTCCTGTTATCTCTTCTCATTCTGACAGTTTTGGGGTTTTTGACATTCTTAGGTGATGCTTCTCAGTATGTCTCTGTTTCGATTTCATGTCCACAGAATACCCCCATCAGATACATCTAATTGGTTACTTTGTTCGATTATTATCTGAGTTTCCTTTCCTTTTCCTGTAGAGGATGGAACAATTCTTTAGAAACACCCTTATTGGTTTGAGAACTGAGTTCTTCAGTTGTTTTTGTTTCTTTGTTTGTCTTGCGTTTTGTTGCTGTTTTTATTCAGGACTTAAGAAAGAATCTTTTCTTGCAGTAGAACTGAAATATCCTGTGGTTCAGCTTTGTATTGGACTACGAATGACAGCATGCAATATTCTACATCACTATTCATTTTGTTTACATATTTGACATCTTTTCATCTCAAACTCCTTTGTTAATAGAACTTTCCAGCATGACTTTATTGCTGTAATAGACATTGTTTGATACACTGTAGTTTTTTCCTCTTTTTTACATAGAAATTGTTATTATTTAAAGCCAACA
This sequence comes from Gallinago jamesoni, assembly GCA_025769975.1. NCBI lineage: Eukaryota > Metazoa > Chordata > Aves > Charadriiformes > Scolopacidae > Gallinago > Gallinago jamesoni. Next base: position 173,024,474 of record JAOQGH010000001.1, on the reverse strand, counting down.
GGGTGTTCTTTTTGCTTTATTTAAATAGAGATTGGATCATTGCTGCTCAAAATCTCAGAACAAATTATGTTCTTGTGTATAATAAGGAAAACTGCTACATTTCTCCCAAACCTTATTTAGTCAGAGCAAAGATTCTTTCCTGCTTCTCTTCTGTTTGAAATGAACACATTGAAATCATCTTCATGAAAGCATGGACTAGTCACTGAGGAAACTTCAGGTCTGAAAAGAGTCTGCCCCTGCAGTATGCTAAAAGATTCCAAACCCTTTCATAGGATTTCCTCATGGGATAGATTTAGTCCTGGGTTTATATTCACAAAATCTTAGGAACTCTGCTAGTACAACACCTAAATGTGAAATGTTCTTGTCCAAACTTGATTTAACCTAATCTGACTTTGAAGCTGGTCCTATTTTCAGCAGAAGTCTGGTGCTTCTGCTGATACCCTCCAGAGGTCCCTTCCAGCTCTAAATTATTCTGTGATTCTATGACTGGTGCTCAAGCATGTAGGTAACTAGGGTAACACACAAGGATAACATTTTCAGTATTTCCCCTCTGACATTTGCCTTTGCAGTTTACTCTTACTACAAATGAAAACTGGATTTTATTTTTTTTTTTAATATTAGTCATATTCAAAAGACTGGCCTCTAAGAAGGAAAGGAGAAGCTTTTAAAGAGAAAGCAACAGAAATTTCCCCAGAAAGCACAAGGTGACCGCTCGGCAATAAATGGAATAAAACTTGATGACCTGCTTTTACATTTCAAGGTAATGTTTTGTCCTTGTTTGAGTCTTAGGAGAAAACTTCATCTGATGGCATATATACTCTTGGATTTGTTTCTCTTCCTAGGTTGGAGGAGCCAGAGCAGAAGACCTGTTAACTTGCAACAAGTTTGAGACATATTGTACTGCTTCCACCATGTTGGAAAGAAACTCAAGGATCATCTGTTCCAATCTTTCTTGGCAAAAGCACAGTCAGAGGAAGATGGCCCACCACCCTGACCAGCTGGATCTTAAAAGTGTCCAGTGTGGGGGAATCCACCACTACCCTGGGGAGATTATTCCAATGGGTCATAGTAAAAAATGTTCCTCTTGTATCCATTTGGAATCTACCCAGGATTAATTTGTACCCCTTACTCCTTGTATTTTATATGTGACTCCTTGTAAACGGGGAGTCTCCTTTAGCCACCCTTTAAATACTGAAACATGGTGAAAAGATCTTCTCTAAGCCTTCTTTTCCCAAGGCTGAACAAACCCAATTACCTCAGCCTTTCCTCATATGGCAGGCTTCTCAGTCCTTTGATCATATTTGTGGACTTTCTCTGGACCCTCTTCAGCCTGTCCACATCTTTTTTGTAGAGCAGGGACATAAATTGAGCACAATATTCTAGGCATGGTCTAGAAAGTGCTGAGTAGAGTGGGATAATGACTTCTTTATCTTAGCTGGAGATGTCCTTGTTGATGCAACCCAGAATCCTGTTGGTCTTCAGAAACTTTTCTCACGGCACCAAGCTGTGTGAACCAGTCAACACGCTGGAGGGAAAGGGATGCCATACAGAGGAACCTGGACACACTTGAGAGGTGGGCAGCTGCAAACCTCATGAAGGTCAACAAGGCCAAGTGCAAGGTCCTGGACATAAATGAGGGTTGGGAGGAGTATTGTTTGAGAGGAGCCCTGAGGACAAGAACTTGGAGGTGTTGATAAGAAGCTCAACATGAGCCAGCACTGTACAGTCGCAGCCCAGAAAGCCGACTGCATCATGGGCTGCATGGCCAGTAGTTTGAGGGAGGCGATTCTGCCCCTCTAATCTGCGATCATGAGACTCCACCTGGAGTAGTATGTCCACCTCTGTGGCCCCCAACATAAGAAAGATGTCGATCTGTCAGACTGAGTCCAGCGGAGGGCCACAAAGATGATCAGAGGGCTGGAGCACCTCTCCTTTGAAGGTAGGCTGAGAGAGTTAGGGTTGTTTAGCCTGGAGAAAAGCCGGCTCTGTGAGAAAGACCTTACAGCAGCCTTCCAGTACCTAAAGGGGGCCTCCAGGAAAAATGGGGAGGGACTTTTACTTTGCATGTAGTGAAGGGATGAGGGGTGATGACTTAAAAATGAAAGAGGGTAGATTTAGGATAGATATTAGGAAGAAATTCTGTACTGTGAAAGTGGTGAGACACTGAAAAACGTTGCCCAGAGAAGCTGAGAATGCCCCATCCCTGGAAGTGTTCAAGGCCAGCTTGGATGGGGCTTTGAGCAATCTTGTCTAGTGGAAGGTGTCCCTGCCCAGGCAGGGTTCCATGACAGGAACTAGATGATGTCTAAGGTCCCTTCCAACACAAACATTCTATAATTCTATGATTTGCTGCAGCAACCCAGTTCACTTATATTGAACTTGTCCTCCACTGGGACCCCCATTTCCACAGAGCTACTCCCCAGCAAGGCAGAACCCAGTCTGTGCTGCATGCCTGGATTATGTTTTCCCAGATGCGAGACCTTACACTTGTCCTTGCTGAACTTTTAACTTTCTTGTTAGCCCACTCTTCCAGCCTAGCCAGGTCCTGCTGCAGAGGGGCTCTCCCTTCTGAGTGTCCACTTCCCCACTCAGTTTGGTATCATAGAATCATAGAATTGTCTAGGTTGGAAGGGACCTTAAAGATCATCTAGTCTAACCATCAACCTAACCCTGACTAAAAGCACTAAACCATATTCCTAAGGACAACGTCAACCCGTCTTTTGAACACCTCCAGGGATCGTGCCTCAATCACTTCCCTGGGCAGCCTATTCCAATGCCCGATAGCCCTCTCCATGAAGAAATGTTTCCTAATATCCAATCTAAACCTCCCCTGGCGTGACTTGAGGCTGATCATTGTCAGACTTCATCAGGGCACACTTGATCCCATTGTCCAGATCACTTAGGAAGACAGTAAACAGTGTGGGACCAGTATGGATCCCTGGGAGACCCGTCTTGTGATGAGTTGCCAGTTTGAAAAGGAGCTATTTACCACCACCCTCTGTATGCAGCCTGTCAGCCAGTTCCCTACCCACCATGCAGACCTCTTGTCTAGACCATAATGCATCAGTTTCTTTCAGAGGAGTCTGTAGGGAACCCTGTTGAAAGCTTTGGAGAAATCCAGGTAGACAACATCTACAGCTCGCAGCACATCAACTGAACAAGTTATTTTGTCGTCAAAGGTAGTCAGGTTTGTCAAGTACAATTTGCCCTTGATGAATCTGTGCTGGCTTTTCCCAGTCACATGCTTCATTTGATTTGGGTGATAGCCCCCAAGAGGGTTCATTCCATAACTTTCCCAGGGACTGAAGTAAGTGTACATACATAATATGCATATTATGTACTAAAAATAAGGAGACTAAAGCTGGCAGGGAATATCTACCCCCTTGTAAATCACAGGAGTAAACCTGAAGATATACGTGTATACACGTATGTGTGTATGTAGGTGTACATGGACACAGGCATGCACAAACACATAGACATACCAGTATATACATATCTATATACAGGCCACATATATGGCTTAGCCTTGGAGGAAACAGATGAGTTATCCGTAATAGAACATATTAAACAGAAAAGTATAGACTACAGATACTTGAGGTAATTCTGAAAATGGCTGAAGTTGCATTCTCTTTTTATTGTATTTAATTTCATATATCTTAGCTTGACATAGTTCTGCAAAATTTTGAAATTCTTACATTTTGAAAGTATATCTTTCCTGCTGTAGAATAACCAAACCCATGATTTCAGATTGCATTTCTCTAATAGATTGATGATCTAATAGAACACAATCATGACAAGTCATAAGAAACAGGAGAGAATAGACTCTTCGATGTTTTCTCTGTAGCTAAAAAATAACCTGAAGCTTCAAAATTACAAAACAAGACACCTAGGAATAGGCATATGAGAATACATAGATAATACTTGAAAATGATCCTGTACTTGTTTATGTTAGAACATTTGTATATTTCAGAGTGCTGACTACCCATTATAAAGCCAAGTTATTTCTGGACAGATATATATCAGACAGCAATAATTAACACCCCCACCATTGCCTTCAACAACATCACTAGCAAGAATACAGAACAGTCATTTACTTATAGCAGTTGAAGATACATTGAATGTTTCTGAATTAATTAGTACTGCTTTTCAGTATAGATGTTGGATGTGCTCGGACAAGATCACAGAATCATAGAATTGTCTATGTTGGAAGGGACCTTTAAGATCATCTTGTCCAACCATCAAAAGATAAGCACTAACAACCTGCGTCTTGTTGCTGTTCACAAATACTCATTTTGCACCTTTGCCTTATGCATATATTATGTGTAATGGTTCTGAAAACTCACTTTCATAGATCTTAATGATATTGTGTGCCTTGTAAACTGAAGTGAAAAGGGAAAGAAAAAGACAAAATGAATCAGATAAGCTTCTTTGCTATTCTTTTTGAATTCCTCCTTTAAATCTCCTTTTTGTTGACATGCTTACAAAATACCAGCTGCAGTACTGAAATTCCATCTATCATGCTGCCAAGCATACTCCTTCTATTCCTTCTTTGCCTCTCTATCTGTATAGCTAATACAGATTATCTGACTGTAAACCATATAAGATGAGGATCACCATTAAGTTCTTTGATTGAACCCTGTCTACCTTTAGGATCTTGATCCACAATTAAGGATTATGTTAAAACAAATAGTGACTGATAAAAGCTGTGATACAATATCAAGTTGGATTTTGTGAAGCACATAAGAAATTTAAAGACATATAAGAACATGATTTCTTTAACATTATCACATAAAGCTGACAGTTTGGGTGAAAGAAGTTATACAGATAATCTAATACATGCAAATATGCCTTCTCATGGACTACTGCCCAGGAGAGTTGGCTTTTAGTCAAAATTCTCATTAAATATGTATCCATTGTCTGAACAGCCAAATTTTTTTATATCTTTTGTCAAAGATATAATTTACATTGTAGCATATGAAGGCATGGACCCTGGAAGGTGATGCAACCAGAATTGTTTATTATCACGAACAGGCAGCTATATAGAACCGATGTCTCTCCTTTCCCAACAGACACGCCCCTGCAACCCCCAACTGCCAGGTGGGTGAATTCCCCTCAATCAGTGGGGCTGCCAAGGAATTGTTTATGGGTCGCTAGGACTTGATCACGGGCCTTCCCCTGCCAGTGTTCCTGCTTCTTCTATTCCTTCTTCTGGTCTCTGCTTCTTCCACAATCCCGTTCACCCACATTACATTTTCTTGAATGTATTTTTTATCCAAAATACTAGGGATCAGCATGGACAATATTGTCTCAGTGGAGAAAGTGTGGTTCTATATTGATTATATCACTGAGTAGTAGTCTAGCTGCCTCTAGTGTACTATGGAAAACGTATCACCCAGGCATCACATTAAGAACATAAGAGAAAGCACGAGCTTTTGAACTGCTTCTGTGTGGAGCCAGAAGTCTCAGTATATTGGACTTTTTGCCAAGGAAACAGAGATGTTTCCTTTTCCACACTTAATGACTGAATATTTTTAACTACTGCATAACACACATTATCTGTATCCAGATGCATATATTTTTACATGTATCTGTACTGCCATGGCACTGCTACTTATAGGAGAAGCTAATCATTTAAACCTCTTCAGAAAAGTAATGTAAAAAAAATGAAGATGTCCACACTGAATGAGTAACTATAAGAGACATACTTATTTTATTCCCTATAATTTCTTTCCAGTAACGCTCTACCTTCTTTTCCAAACTAGTTTTCCATATTTTGCTACTCTGTATGGCATATAGAATTTTTCTTATTGTTTTTAAAAGACCTTCAGAATTTTCTGGTCCTTTTTCAGTGATTTTTTCTCCTTTGTTCTTGTGTTTGCTAAAAGCTCTGAATTTTAACAAATTGATGAGGCCAGACTCTGGGTTGTTTAAAATATTTTTATCAGGCTCCTTAGTTAGGACATCTGTCTGTACATCTTTGTTTCAGCACAGTCTCTATACACCATCGGCCTTCACTGCTACATCCCATAGGGCTTTATTCAACCTTTAACTCAGTTCTACCAGATTTCCATTTGATAACACCTTTTTTTCCCATATTATCTTTTTCTGCTATAGAACATTCCAGTTCATAAATCTAGGACCTGCTTCTTTTTCTTTTACTCAAGTATGTGCTTTTTACTATAGATATAATTCGGAATATTATTTGCACAAACAACTCCAATAAAAGAAACTTGATTAAAAGTCTGGAAAATAAAAAAGACTTTTGTTGTGCTGCATTCAGGACTGCACCAAACATAGGAGATACCAGCATTTGCTAATGATAAAACATATGACCTCCTTGTCCCTGCTCTCCCAGATAACATACTGAAATAATCTTCATAAAAGCAAGATTTATTTTTGCAGTATTTTTTGTATCAATCAAGGCTACTAGTAGCTGATACATATGTGGAGAAATTATTAGAAACCCAGTTAACTCAAAGAGGTTTTACACATTTCGAAGTGCTTGCAGGGTTGTACTGGAGAAACCTGTGGTTATTCCTCCATTTTGCCTATTTCAAAATCAATACCTTTTCTGATTATAAAGTAAATGCCTTTTTTTCTTCTGTTTGTTTTAATGTAGTACTTCAGAAAGTTGAATAAGAACCTTCTTTTAAAAAATATTTATCTCAAGGACACTTAAAGATCCTCAACCTGAATTACTGTACCAGCACAAAAGTTTGTTTAAGAAGAAATTACTTGTATTCACACATTTGAAACATGTGACTTTATGGCAAAGACTTCACAGAATTTACTCTGTTTCCCCAGAAACCTCCTGTCCACTGCTTGCATCCATGTTTGGCATGAGAATTACTCTCCTGGTCAGCGCACGGGTTTCCTATGTGACAGGAGTGGTGAATGTAGATCATAAAGTGGGACACAGGCTATGGACTGCAGACTTGATTTTAGCCAGGGAACACTGAACATCTCATGGATACCAATGACCAAGGCAGCAGCAGGCAAATTATATATAAACCCTCAAGGTTACGGACAGTGAATCTAAAGCAGCACATGGCAGTGGCCAGCTACAAATCCTACTATTCTGGACTTGGAACTCCGAGTGTGGCATCTGGGCCCTGCAATCGCCAGCTCTGCTCTCAGATAGCCTCAAAGGTTGATTCATCTGCAAAAACAGAGGAAAATGAAGGCCAAGGGGTCTGTGAACAGCCTGGTCCTGCCAGCCATACAAGGAAGGAGTGCCAAATACATTTTTGGAGTGTTGTAGTCACAATCGTGTTGATGAGGTCCAAGGATTTAAAAACACATTATTGTCAGATAAAGCCTGGGTTGTATGCATTAGATTTATTAAAAATGTATTAGGGACTACATTCCAAAACACAGTACATTTGAAATTATTTTCAAGCCTACCTTTTCTATCTGTCTTTGGCCAACTTTGTGATCAATCATTTCACTGTTTAGAATAGATGTCAAGCAAGTCAGGAGAGATTCATGTCAAAAGATCAATAAAGGACTGAAGACAGAGTCAAAGCAGTTGTGAATATAAAAAGGAAATTCACGTAAGTTCTGATCCTAGCTCCACTATCCTTTTAAAAAAAACCACATAAATTGTGCTAACATGAAAGATTTAAAAAAAACAAAAAAAAATAACCCAAATGAAAATCAAACCCAACCTGTTCCTTCTGCCCAAAGCACCCAAGAAAATAACCAAAAGAAGGATTCTAGAGGCATGCTGTTTGAATTATGTCATATCACACAGGTTCTTCTCTCTACCTAAGTGTTAGCTCATGCGACAGAGAGCCCAGCTGCTCCCTTAATATGGGACTGCATGAGCTGGGATGACTGACTTCAATCTTTTTGCAATGTCTCTGCAACTGAGGGCATTTTCTAGAAGACACCTTGAGAGGGAGAAGGTCGAAAATTCTTGTATTCTTGACCAAAATCTTAAAATACTGTTGCTTTTGTGCACACTAGTAAAAAAAATATACATGAAGAGATAAGAAAGACTTTCTGTAGGACGCTGAAACAGGGAATCACAAATCTACCTCAGACAAGTGCAGACATAGTCTCTTCTAATGAGGAAGTTAGTCAATGATTAAAGAGTGGATTAGGATTCAAAGTGTTTGGCTCAAATTTCTCTATTTGACCTGGAGAAAAGTAATTAATCTTTTTTCTGTTTTTTTCTAAAACCAGAGTCAGAATTCTCTCTTTGTTATTACACACTAAAAATTACTTTTAGGCCAATTATTCTCTTAATATCATAGAATCAAAGAATGTTCAGAGTTGGAAGGGACCTTAAAGATCATCTAGTTCCAACCCCTCTGCCATGGGCAGGGACACCTCCCACTAGAGCAGGTTGCTCAAAGCCCCATCCAGCCTGGCCTTGAACACTTCCAGGGATGGGGCATCCACGACTTCCATGGGCAACCTCTTCCAGTGCCTCATCACCCTCACTGTAAAGAATTTCTTTCTGGTATCTAATCTAAATCTTCCCTCTTCAAATTTAAAACTGTTACCCCTTGTCCTTTCCCTACACTTCCTGAAAAAGAGTCTCTCTCCAGCTCTCCTATAGGTTCCCTTCAGATATTAAAAGGCCATTATAAGGTCTCTCCGGAGCCTTCTCTTCTCCAGGCTGAACAACGCCAGCTCTCTCAGCTTGTCTTCATAGGGGAGGTGCTCCATCCCTCTGACAATCTTTGTGGCCCTCCACTGGACCTGTTCCAACAAGACAGGTCTGTTGTCCAGAAAATAAACCCATGACTTCATTTGTTCCTCTAGCTGTCACTGATATTTAAATAGCTAACTCAGAAATTTATTTGAATAAAATATCTTGCTAGACACTTCAAGTTTTAGTTCAGTAGAGTGGGAATGCTGTTACTCAGGCTTGAGATTTAGGCTAGACATCTAATCAGTGTAGAGACGGGCTCCTCTGTAGGAAACTCAACTGTTTTATACAGATATCTCAAAACAGAATAAAACACTCTGTCAGGGTACTTTTACACTCAATATATATGCCTATATATTGGCTTAGTCTAAAGGTCTTCCTTCCAGAGAGCCAACAAGAGCTGAGATTCATTTTGGTCATATAATTTCACAATGTACAAGGATGGTCTGGAAAATACTGCAATCCCTAAAATTCCCAGCTAGAAATATTAACAGTGGAACACGGCCTCTGCCCAAAAGCATATCTGAATTCAGAGTTCTGCTCTGAGCTTTGCATCTTGAACACTTTGTGGTATTCATTCAATCAATGTGAAAAATCTGAGCTTTTCCCATAAGGAAATAATTCATAGAAGAGGGCTGATTACCTCTAGCTATGCATCAATTTCTCTACATAGTATGTAGTCACCAAGCAGTTTGACCTAAAAATTTCAGTTTGCCAACTGTTGATGAACTACCTAACTTAACATTAAATGCTAAGCAAAGCTGGTCAACAAAATTATTAGAAATCCTAATGAAAAATGTCCCCTTTGTAAAACAACATTTCTCTGGAAATTTCTGCCAGTTGAAAAAGAATCCAGTTCTCAATGCTGCTTCTTCTTCTTCTCTTTTTTTTCTCCGCCACATTTTTTCTATGTCTAGTACAGAAAAGGCTGTGGAAGAAGAGAAATACAAAGTATTATTATTGTATGTTTCATTTTAAAATGTGAAAATATTTCTAAGTGCTCAGGAACAAAACTATAAATTGCTGCAAAAGTATATTGCTATGGCAAAAGGTATGGCAAGTGTCTAAAAATAGTCTAAGTGGGGCTTCTGTGCTGTTCTGGTACAGAATCACAGCTCATGGCAGAAAAAGACATACATCTAATGTAAGGGAGACCTCCTGAAGATGTCACTAAAACACTTCTATACCCTATGGCAAATCCATGCTATTATTTGTGTTCACTTTATGTTTTATTCACAAATAACATGTGCCCAAGATACCAGTAATTACTATCAGCTGATAAATTTTGGCAATATGGTATTCTGATCATTTTGAGGACCTGTGTGAAATTAGTAATCTATTACCCAAGTAATTTCCTGCTCAGTATAAAGAGCGGGTTCCCAGTGATTTTCAGATCATGTGTCTCTGGGCTTAAAAACCTTTCTACCTACGCCTTTTGTAGAGCATTGCACAATTAATTAAGTACATATTGTGGTTAAAGGTTTTACCATCTCCTGAAGCATTAAGGATCAGATGCTACTGCACACAGGAAGCATATAGAACTGACATTCTCATCTGAAATGCCGGTGTCTGAACTCCCAGATGCAAAACTCAGCATCAGGACTCAGCCTTAAATTCTGTGTTTGCTAGAAAGTGCTTAAGATTGTCATTGTAAAACTGCATTTTGTCATGCACCATCACTGCAAATCATTCTTTCTTCGAATCTGACTACACTTAAAAGGGATGTCAGAGACAGAGGAAATAGAAACACAGGAAAAACCCAGCAAAGCTCAGTATGTTCCAAGGACTCTTTAGAGTGCTATTAAAAAGTGCTATTAAAAACTCAACGACTTTTGTTTTGAAAGTATTTTTTCTTAGGTAATGGTGATGCCTAGAATGATATCACATTATCCCATTTGACTGAGTCCATTTTCTAAATCCTCACTTACAGGTAATGTCTAGTTTTCACAGATTCTTTTTACAGACCATATCTAAGATGTGGCTTTTGCTATCTATCTGCACAGCTGAAATATCTCACGTCCCAGCTACTGCAACACCCTTTTTTTTCTCTGACTTTGACAAATGCAATCTTGCTCAGCTGCTGCGAAGATCATTTTCCTGGTCTGTCATTTTGACCATTTCACCTCTGTCTACACCTCCCTCTGCTAGCTACGGCTTTTCTGCCACTTCAAACACAAGCTGCTTGGCTTCACCTTCAAATCCCTTTCACAACCCATCCCCACCCCACAAATGATCTTTAGATTCAGTAAAGAGCAGTTGACACCTGCTACTGACCGGCACACAAAATCAGTCTCTTAACAGACTTTTAATCAAGCACACTTCCGATTTCTCCTACTGTCTTTAAGACCAGGGTGCACTTTCTGAAAACATTCCGCACATTTCCTCATTTCTCTCTTTTCAATCCTGTCATTAAAATTTGCCTTACCATGATGTCCAGAGAGAGCTAAGGACAGAGAAGTGGCAGAAGTACAGTCTTTTATTCTTCAATATCATGTAATTATGTCCTCATTTCTTTCTGTGTGAGTGCAAGTTCTCTGCAAAAGGGATTGTGTAAGGTTTATATGTTTTTCCCGCAATGGCATCCTAGTCAAGTATTGAGATTCTTATATTTGAAAGTATAAAACATAAGAGAGATCTCCTGTGAGCTTCTTAAATGCTTTTCTACACATTTTGCATTCAGAGTAATTTGAACAATTCCTCTACATTTCCTGGACCTTCCGATCCTTGGATGTTTCTATTGTTAGCTTCCATCTTCATCTTCCAGACTAAATATTCATCAGATTCATTTGGGCCTTCCTAAGTCTTCAGACTCATCTCAGTATAATGATAACTGCCAGAGCTGAGCCTACCATCAACATTTACAGAGAATGGCTGGGTGCTTCTTAAATGTAGAATCTTAGCGATAATGATGGTACCTGAAATAGAGATTTCCTCAGAACTGATACCATATGCTGTGTAACTGGCCGGCTCCTTCTGTCTTGCATGATTGCTCAGATAAAAATGAAGTAGTTCAGGCATTTTATGGGGAGGACATAATGCCTATAAAATTTATTTCTCTCTCCACATGGTGAGAAAACCCTCCAGGGTATACCAGAGAACAAACTTCCCCAGATCACAAGCACCATAGCACATTGGATGCAGGCCATTAAATTAGTGCTTTCTAAACTGTCTAATCTGACACAGCAGGCAGCTTTGACTGTTGCAAGTATTAGGTATTAACATGTGTTTTCCCTTCTTTCCCCCTTCCTCTTACTAGTGCTTTTAATCATAACCTTAAAGCCATTTCTAAGCTCAGGTGGTGTCACATTGATAGGCTATGAGTAGGAGCATATATTAGCATACTGTACAAAAAGAACAAAGTGCTGTGGTTGACTTTGACTGTCACCTAGCAATTATTGCCTTTTAAGGACCAGAGCTGAGGAAAATCAAATCTTTCTTTAGCTAATATCAAATAGAAGTTTGAACTCAAAAAAAACCCCCCAACCACTAAGAACCAAAAACCACCAAACCAAAACAGAAAGCCCCACCCAAACCACCAAAACACTCAATATTCTAAAGCCACTAGATGGATACACATTTACCAACAGGAATTTAATCTTGGGTCTGATTTTAACTCACATAATGGCTTTATGGGAATCATTGACAGTGGTATTTGAAAACTGGTGCATACTGCTGAGTATCCATATTTATAGACTTCTATCAGTGGCTTCTTTTTTTTTCCCCCAGAGCTATTGAGGTGAGTAAGAAGGTGAATGTTAACCGTTCAGCAAACATAGGTGAAGATTTTGGGTTGAATATGAAGTTCATTATAAGAAATGGAAGTTTTTCAAACTGCATTAACATCTCTTCATAACTAACTCAAGACATCTTGGCATTCTAGTCTTTTGACCTTGCAGATAAATGACCTCTTATTTTGTGCTTTGAAGTATGTCTTTCAGTGGAAGAAGGAGCAAGACACAAAAAGGATGTTGTGTGTACATATTTATACAAAGTCAGGGCATAGCCTAGGAAGAGACTAGACTCAGGAATTAGGAAGCCCATCTTTAACACACGTGTAACTTTAGTTCAGTAATGATGAATGGCCCATTCATCCAGAGTACATTGACATAGAAGGTGAAGCAAGCATTACTCATTGCAAACTTTTTAAAGATCAGAGTCAGATTGCAGTTTTCTGACTGTAAAAACAAGATAACTTTTTACTCATAAAAAAAGCTCACTATGTGCTTACAAGCCACACTCCTTTGCCTTTTCTACATTGAAAAAAGGATTTATTCTTTTTTATACAAGTAGAGTTTGGTAGTGTTGCAGTGTCAAAAAAGCTATGAGAAAGTGAGTTCAATTATATTTTTGTTTGTGTATCTGATGTATCCAGTCAACACCATGTCCAGAATATTTTCTTCTGTTGGTGATGTGCATCCAGAGTACAAATCAACTTTCACATCTTGAGGAAATTATGCCCGGGAGTCATCTTAAGTATAAACTTCTTGACATTAAGGCACTGTAAGATAGAAAAGATGAGATTTCAAGAGGAATGTGTCAATATTATCTAGTGAACATTTACAAGGGGAAAAAAAAAGTGAGAATGAGGTGTTCAGTTGGTGTAACTATGCTTAAAGCTGCACAGATTTTCATTCAACTGCAGTGTCAGAACAGTGAAATTATATTTTAACACATAAAATTATAAGTAAATATAGGAGGTAAGATGCAGAATTCATATTTAAGATAAAGAGTTTAGGGTTGAAGCATCATTGAATTCCTGAGAAAATCAAAGAAACATGGAAAACTCAAGACTTGTGAATTCACTATCTATGGTATAAAACATCCTTTTTTGTACAAAATATCTCATGAGATAGATATAAACAAAAAGATAAGTAGTAAGAGGATGCTTTTTCATTGTCCCAGTGAGATAATGTTCTCTGGCACATATAGATCATCCTTCAGCTACTCCTATTATCTATAGGCGCTAGCACAAGATGTGTATCAGCGAGTGAGTGAAATTAATATTATGCAGCTAAAACCAAAGTAAAAGACCGTGTAATAAAGGTCATCTTTCTGCTCAAAATGTAACTGGAGTTTTGATGGGGTGAAATCTAGCCTCTGATGTACATCCAAAGTCTGGGCTGCAGCTCATCTTGCTCCTTCTCTATAGTCTAAATTCTATAAAACGCACCATAGTGTCTGCCAGTTTTTGACATAATTAGCAATGACCAGAGATGATCAGACTGATTTTTTAATATGTACGACTTGAAGAATATTACTATACTAATTTGTTTCTCACTGATCAATTAGAAACAGATCCTGGTTTTGCTATGGCATTTGTGTTTCAGTGCGTGTGTGAAATACTTGGGAAAGAGCAAACTTATCACTTGAACTGCCTGTTATTTGTTCTTGGTGACTAGCTTCTGATACTAAACAGTTCTGCCTTTGATCCTTGATCTGATAACTGAAGCTGCAACATGGAGACACTGATTCAGACCAAAAAGCAAGCAGCTGAATGCACATTTATGCTGCAAATGTGGTGGAATTTCTGTTCGAGACAACTAAATAAGTGTTAGTTGGCTTTTCTGTGTGTTACTAGCTATAGTAACTATCTACATACACTTTGGCAGAAATCTCTTTCATGTTTAGAATATAAATAGTTTTCCTGATTTTTTTTTTCCATGAGAGAAAAACATCTCTCTATATATGGTATACAAATTAGTAGTTAGAGACAAGAATGTGTCTGAATCCCTAGAAAACACAGGAGGATGCTTTGACATTCAGACACAGCACAAAGTGATCTTTTGACCAGCTAATTAAGCATACTCAGTTTTTTTTTTAATTTTATTTTGCTTCCTGTGCAATTTGTGAATTTGACTTTACAGCTGGCCAAGGTGGATGGCATGACACAGCTTGACAATCTGTGTCAGATCAGTAAGTATATTTCTGTGTCACTGCATGGCACAAAAATGTGGACTGCTACAGAGAAAACAACAGTATTTACAAATATATTGGTATAAGTCTCCTTTTAAAGATGATATGTGCAGGGTACAGATAATAACAGCTATAGAATAACTAAAAAAATCATCATGAGGTTTGTACCAGGTTCAAAAGTATTTTACTTTTCTTTCTCAGAAAACACAGATACAGGTCATGAGAAGTATCCTCCATATTCTCTACTGCACTCATTCCTTCAACACACGATAGCATATTTGTGGGAGAGCCTGATAGGAGCTAAATGTACTGACAAATGTTGACATACTCTTAATCAAGATGATTTTTCTTCTTTTCCTATAAACTGCTACACAGAAAAAAAAAAAAATCTTTCTGCAGTTACCCTTAGATTGAAAACCATCAATAACTGCAGCAAAAGATCTGGAATTTATAAAAATGAAGTTATTTAATTTTGAGATTGTTTTTATGTAGCTAAAAGACATTGCACACACAAGTGCATTGGCTAAAGATGGTGTTTCCTTGTACAGATGTAAAACCAAAAGCATACAATAGTTATTGGGAGACACAGTTACAACAAAGGCTCATGGAAATATTGGATGGCATTTTTTTAACCCTTTCTGATTTCCATCCGTGACTGAAAAAAAAAAAAAAAGAATCTCTAAAATCCAAACTATGTGATTTGGGGAAGTGCCACTGCAGTATTTCACATGAGCTGCAATAGAGGTGTCTCAATTTCATTCCCCTTCTCTATGGCAGACTTTACGATTGGCAGAAATCTGGCATGGTTCCCAGCAGCTTATGTACATTTGTGACTCTCTATATTGACATAAAATAGTAGGAATCTAAAAGAGCCATACTTGGACTCTCACTTAGAACGGGGACATTCAAAATATGTCAGAAGTCACTCTGGTGGCATTTCCGGAATAGGAAAGCCCTTTGCTGCTTAAAAAGTGATTTTTTTTCCATGGGAGCAAAGAACAACATAACCAAATGGTTCTTGTTCCACTCATTGATGTAGACATGCCCATTGATGTTTTAACATTACCCTGTTCAAAAAATGTTTTCTCCATAAAAAAAGAAAATAAATGAGGTTTAAAGAGAAAAGCATGGACAAGAACATTAACCAGTCCATACATATACATCTCTCTGAGATCAGTAGTATATTCAATTTCATTGCAGAAATGAGGACTCTTGTGCATTAACACTATGGACATCCCAAACACTATGGATGTGCATTAACCACTATGTACTACAGTTCCAATTTAATTGTAAAAGACTAGTTTAACAACAACCTTTTTCTAAAAATCTGTTAGCTGGTGTTAATTATAACTTCTATTAGTTATGTATTGAGTCATGCAACCATGCAACAGCTGATCCACTTTCTCATCCACAAACTGCCATGCCCATAATTACTTGTGTTGTCCTGTTTAGTTTTTTAAAATGTCATAACTTTAACTTTGCTCAGTCAAAGAACATGATGAAAGACCACGTCTCTTCAAACCATTTTTCAAAAGCTTATACAAGTCAGGCTTTTGGGGTTATGAAGGACTAAGCAATATGACCAATGAACACTACATCTATTACTCTTTGCATATTCTTTTGGTGAATTGTCTTTGTTAATATATATCTTACACTTCATAAATGGAAAACTTTTGGAGCATATTTTGATGAATTTTTGAATATCAAAACTAATCTGGTGATGAAAAATGCTATCCTATATCGCTTTTGCACCCACTGACTTGAAAAGGAATTGACTTAATTTAAGGTGCATGAGGAAAACACGGCTGAGTCCTCAGAAGTAATTTGCTAAGCTGAAAACAAGTTGCTAGTGAAACATTGGAGAAAAGAAGTGCAGAGAAACCCTACATTTGAAGCTGCTTAGAATGGATATAAATTATCTTTACACTCTGTTTTCCAGGCTTGATTATCTAGAGGCAAATATCACTGCTTTAGCATTCTTCCCAAATTCATCTCCAGGGTTAACCATCCATGTTTAATCATTGCTGATAATGAGATTTGTAAACTTTCAAAAATCCCTTAACTAGAACTCTATGAATAGGTTTGTGCATAAAGCAGACTGGGAGGAATTTGCCTTTTTTTTTTTAACCTAAGGAGTTAGAAAGAGTTGATTGACTTTTTTTTTTTTTTCACGTTGTACTTCTGGAAATTACACTATGCAAAGAGCAAGCTTGATATGTCACAGTGAAAGTAACGGAAAAGAAATGCAAAGCAGCTATGCACTTTCTGTCAGTACCTGAATATTCTTTACATAACACTGATTTCTGCTGTGCAGGTAGTCAGAGCAAACATCTATCTGAGAGTTTCTCAGACTGGGGGTCCATGTAACACATGAAGTTAATTAAATCCCTAAACCCTGCAAACTGGCATTTCCAGGTACCCCCTGGTCACCTTACCAAGAAGATCCCAACAGAAGATTTGTCCCATTAGAGTGATTACCAAGTTACCTTAAAAGAGGGCTCCAGAGCAAGAAAACTGAAAGAAAAAGGGGCAGAATCCAAAACAGACTTCAAAAAGTAATTAGCAGACAAAATTACAGTACTAAAAGAAAGGATTTATGAGAGTGGCTGGAGCTGCATAGGAAATGTTTGAAATGGATGTGGAAAATGAACCAAAGCACTACAAATACCAGAAGGAGGAAATACCAAGAAATGAGCAGCTGGAAAGGGATATGAATTAAAGGAGCCATGAATTAATAGCATTGCTTTCCTGGTGCTCTAAGAAAGATGCTATCGAAATGAATATCCTGCACCCTGTCCCATATACTTATTTGAGGTTGTAGCACATGATTCCCAGAGGAAAAAAACAAGGAAGACCCTCCCCCAAACCCTCCCCAAAACCCATCCACAAACTTTGAAAGGTTAGCTGGGGCAAGAAAGTGAACACTTGAACTCTAACAGAAAAAACATGTGGATACTCTCTTCTTCAGTTTTTCTCTGATTTTATATGTATCTAGCTAAACCCACTTATCTTGAATAATTTCAGAATTGTTTTCAGTAGCAGTAGATCTAGATCAAATAACACAGGTTACCAATTCTGCAGATCCTCTGTAGCGTTATTCTTTGAGCAATCTGGTCTAGTGGAACATGTTCCTGCTCATGGCAGGGGGCTTGGAACTAGATGATCTTTAAGGTCACTTCCCACTCTACCCATGCTATGATTTTATGGTCATGTGCATGAAATAAAACCACGTGTGGAAGAATACATCCAAATCACTGAAATATGCTCCACTTCAATCATCATTTCTCTTCTTACCTTTGTGTTTCCAAACTATAGAAAAAAATAAACAACAAAAATTTTGAGCTTCAATTCATCAGGACCTTGTCAATTTGAAGTCTAAGGGTACGTGGAAAGATAGTGTCTGCTCTTTTGGAAAGGTAGTGTCTGCTCTTTTAAGGGTATCAGGACAAAGAAGACATAAACAACAGAAGAGACAAACCTGTCTGACACATGGTAAGGGAGATTGTGATAAGAACAAACCTGGTCATTTGCACTAATTGATATGAATACCTGGAGTGTGAGGATGTTTATTTTTGGGGGAGGACAGGGAAAGGAAAGGGAGGAAGATGAACACAGAGAGACATATAACCTGACAAACAAGCATTAACAAAAACAATAGTCAGAAACAAACGTGGTCAGTCAAGGTAACTGATGGGCTGCTGAGAAGCTGGACTTCACAACTGATAAGGATGCAAACTTGAGGGCCCTGGATGCTGGAGAGGATCGGTAAGACAATGTGGAGTGCTGAGGCAATGCGCAGGTGAGGGGGGAGCAGGGAAGGACAAAGAGGGTTAGACAGAAAGGGATATGAAAGAGGCTGGTCACACATAAAACAGGGGTTTTCACTACACTTGTCTGGTTGAGCCCTGTGCCTGATCCACACAGTTTGACCCACCTTCTTAATGGCTTCTTATTGAATGTTTACTCAACTATCTCTCTACTTAATCTTACTCGCTATGCCATGTTTATGTGTGCTGCAAGGACTAACTGCCAGCTACCCCTGGAGTCAGACCTGCGGACTGTTGATGAGCACCTCTATCTTCCAAAAAACTGCATGTGTGTGTATGGGGTGTGCCTGTGTGTATGCATCTCTGGGATGTGTGCTCAGCTCTGCTACTAGTTGAACCTACAAACAGGAAAGTGGCAGCCTGGGCAGGAGGGACTCCTGGGCTGGGGCAGCTGGAGAAAGTCCATTTTTTTAGCATCCTTTAACACTAAGCCATACACATGTATGTGTAAATATATATATATATAAAAAAATACAACAAGCAGACACCCAAGTTGATGGGTTGAAAGTGTGGAGGCACACAGTTAACTCTGTAATCACTTTCTGAAGAATAAAAATATCCTTGTTAATCTGAATGCATTGCTCAGCTGGGGACCCTGAAAGCACAGTCCAGCTCAAATACTACTTACCTAAAGGAAATACCGACAGCAAGTTAATGAAATTTTGAATCAAGTGTTAAGCAATTAATTTCTGTATCTTTACTAATAATTTCTGTGAAGGAAGAGTGACACAATGCATACCTTTCAAAAGGATGATCGTAGAAAGAAACAAATTTATAAATTCTAAGGATAAATCAAAATGGCCAATGTAGTAAGCACATACACTCATTCTCCTCATTATTCAGGAAGTCTGTTCTGACAAAGAAATTAGCTTTATTTTGTCACCTCATTTATCACAGAGAGAATTAAAAAAAAAAAATAGAGAAATACCGTACCTTGCCCTAAGCCTTTTCCAACTAACTTCAAATTATCATTAGAGTTCTACTTTGGTGTCGCTCAGTTTAGTGATCTGCTTCTCCTTTGCAGTTTCTAAACTTAATTACTACAGCTATATTTAAGCCATAGAATTCTACCGGAACAAATTCTTCCTTGGTGTGTCTGTTGGGTAACATCACGCTGCCTCTGCAGTAAAATGCCAGTTGCTAGCAGCTTGTGATGAGTGTGTTTTCTCAAGTCAAATTATTTTCTTTTTATGAGCTGAAGTTTTAGAATATAAAGGATAATATTAAAGAATTTCTATGCTCTCTTCTTAAATTCTTTGAACAGAGTCCTTTGTCAAAATAGTTCCAAAACTCTATTACCACTGTCTCATGCTTTAGCCCGAGTTGCTAGATCTGATGCCAATTGCATAATGTGACAAGACAGGCAAGGCTACCTTTTCTTTTACTTTGTAAAAGACCTTGGTTTTCCTCTAACTTCCCAAGACAATTGTCATTGCGAGCCACAGCCATGTTCTCCCACTTACTTTCTCATCAATGACAAAAAGAATATTTCTGACTCTAAGGAGATCTTACACTCTCTTGCTGAGGCACCCCATTATCCCTCTCGTCGCGAAGGCCCCGGGCGAGGCAGTCAGCCCTGCTGTCACCGGAGATGCTGCTCAAACCCGGCTGCAGGCCCAGCACTTGAAGCTGTGTCACAGTAACATGTTGCAGCAGGGATATGGAATCAGAATGCATTTTAGGAGATGTATAGGAGGCCAGGGATACATTTAGTCCTCTGGGGTCGGTGTTTATTCACTCAGAGAAGACGAAGAGGCACCGGCACTGGCTCTGGCCTGGCACCTCCCCTAGCCTCCAGGTGGCAGCACAGGCAATGCCTGAGAGGCCTGAGGCCCTGACCAATCCCATCTTGTGGGTGCCACTTCCAACCAATCCCCTGCTGCCAGCTGTCCCTGCAGGGCGGGGCCCCACCAGGCCTCCTGCGGCGCCAGAGCTGGCCCTGCTGTGCTCTGACAGGTTGCAGAGCCCTCAGCAGGCAGAGCTGAAATAGCTGCTTCTTTTATTATTTTTATTCCCCTCCCCGCCCCCAGTTTGAGCTGTTCTGCTTTCCCATTTGTCCCCCTTCATAAACGCCCAGCGTCTGTCCCACCACCACTGTCAGCAGATGGTCAGGAGAGGAGGCGTCGCTGCACAGGCTGGATGGAGGGCACGTAAATGCCAGCAGCTCGGTCTTCCCACGTCTTGGGATGCTCCTCGGAGCCCTGGCCTATTTCTTGGTGCTCTTCTTGCAAGGTGTTTTACCTCCTCCCACTCTGTAATCCATCATTCTACGTGCATGGCCTGTGGCTGATTCATTTAAAATGTCACTGGGTAGCACTGTGGCTTGTATAACAATGTGGGTGATAAATGGGAAGTTTATCCCCAGAGCAGTTTCTTCTAGGATTTATAGGCGCTTTACATTTAGAAGGTGAGGGTCGATTCTTACCCCTCCCTGTTCTTTCCTCCTCCACCTTCCTGCCCAGGTCTTGTTGCTCCGGGAACAGCTGGTGGTAGAGGGCGGGTGGGAACGTTGGGTCTGTGTGGTGGGGCTGGCTGCTGCCACCATAGAAGCAGGTGTAATTGGCTGTCTTCCCTTCAGCCAGTCCACTCTTGGACCTAGGAGGGGACAGGGCCTTACTCTGTGGAGGGTATTGCTGGCTCATTCTGGTAGAGTGATGAGGAGCAAGGAGGCTTGCATTTAGAGTCTCAGGTCCGTCAATTGTGTGATGTAGGGAATGGCACACAACAGGGCTGGGAGGGTGGTGAAGAGCAGGGAGGGAGGGACTCTGCTGTCGCAACAGTCTGGTTGCTGCCCTGAGTGCTGTTTTCATATCCAGGACCAGAGCAGCTAGATGATCTATGGGTTATTTGAACACATTGGCAGAGAGAAGAGTGCTTTTGCAGGTGCTGTTTAAAGACCAGCTTATACCTATGAAAATACAATTGCTGGGTCTACTTTAATGCAATTCATCCTTTGAAGAATGGTTCCAGAGTGATTTCTGCTTGCAATCTAACTGCTTCTTCCTCTTGAATTAATGCAACTCATTTCATCATTTGCTGTTGCCTTTTTGGTCTGTTCTTGTTATCTCCCCTGATTATTCGCATCTCTCTGTGCTTCTACAAGCCTTTCCCCAATGCCAAATTGGATCTTAAGTACACTTTTCTTCTAACTTATCATGTTACTTTTTCTCTTAATCACATCCTTCTATTACTTGTTTCATTTCCTTCCATCTCTCTCATCCTTTTACCTTTCCTCTCTTTTTCTGCCGCTACTAACTCCACTTTCATTTCTCTCTCCTGCTTGCTTTTCTGATGCATAGAAACCTTCCTCTGCTTTTCCTGCTGTTGGTGACACTTATTTGTCTTGATCTGCTCTTGTTCCTTCCCAAACTTTTCTCACCTGCCGGTTACTCTCCTCTGTTTCAGAATTAGGTAATCCCTGCAACTTCTTGCTGCTCTCTTGCACCTCAGGAATGTTTGCTCACTCTCAAAATGTCATAAACTTATGACATTTAATTTGGTATCTTCCTCTCTTCTTTTTGCAGCCTCTCCTTTGTGAAGATCCTGCTCTTCCCCTGCACTGCTTCTCCTGGACATCCCTGTATATCTTCATTTTCAAATTGTAACAGCTGAAAACTTTTATGTTTTTTTCCTCTCATATATAATTAACTAGGCAAATGTCATATTTTCTCCTTGCCATGCAATTGCATTCAGAATCAGTGATAAAATAGAATTGCTTAGAATTAGCACCTCTACAGGTTCCTAACAGAAATGTCATGGTCTCTGCACTGGCTTTCTAATTCAAATTTAATTATTCTTTTATAAAGCCCTGAATAGAATGAGTCCAGGCTTCTTTTCCTTTACCATTGTTTATGTTCCCTGCAACTAAGACTACCTAATGCAAGATTGTATCAACTTTGATACTTATATACAGTGTGATATTTGGGGACAAAAGTAATGTTTTTTAGTCTGCTACAGGTAAACATCCTACAGGGGGTAGAAGGCTCATCTGTTTATCCAGAGCTTTATTTTACTAAGGATTTAGGCAGAATATTTTGCATCTATTTTTTAAAAAACCCTTACAACTAGGACTGACTTCCTAAAGTATTGAGGAATGATACGGGTAAAAATTATGTAAATTATGTCCTCCTGTATCTACATGGCACTCTAAGGTAGTTTATTTTAAGAAGCTGAGGATGAGGAAGGGAATTGCTGGCATGAAAATTAGTTTGGATATTGTATTTTATTCCCTATGGATGATATCAAATAAATTAGCATTTAATTATGTGCATAAACACTTTAATGTTATTAAAATGCTTTATTAAAATGTACACATTGACATATTTTTATGTTCAGTAATATTATGTCCTATAGATTTTTGTACATGATTTTTGTATTTTTGTATAAGGATTTCTGCACATGCTTATAAATATATTAGATTTTAATATATGGGTGTATGAATATATATTTACATATATGTCTTTTATACTTTTGGGTTGAATTTCTCCTCATGGAGAGGACAGAAAATCAGTCCTGTGTTCTTTATTTCTCTTCTTTGTTATTAGAATTTTGTCTTTCATTTGTTCACTCCATTTTCTCCTAGCAGTATCAAATAATGACATCCATGGATCATCCTATGGTTGGATTCAAAGTTCCATTTATATGTTTGGGTAGTGGTAAACAATATTTTTCTAGAATAAACAAGATTTGCTTTGCAGTTACCTCTTTTAATATTTTAAATTGTAGGGTTAATATATTAATGTTGTCAGTGATTCTGGATTTTTTTTTCAGGTGGCATTCACAACTATATGGCCAAATTGAATTCCTGCCTTATATTTTCGTAATCTCTGTAACAGAAATAACTCCTGTAACCCTAAGTTAGTTTAAGATTCACCATCCTTAGAGTACGCTGACAAGCCACTGATAGTTTGTCTGCCAAAGATCATTAGGTGGAGAGCATCTTAACCTTTGTTACTGGGATATTAATCAAATTCTTATAACCATATCTAAGTATTTTGAAAAAAAATAAAGTAAATTAACTACAGGTTTTAGAGAAGTCTTGGAGAAAAAAGGGTGCATTACAAACTGAGAGCTATTCAGTTTGTCAAAGAGCAGTTTAAAAGGGTGCTTTTATTACCTTGTATATTGGGAAAAGATTTCTGATGACAGATTGTTCTTCATTCTATGTAAAAAATATATTGAGATCCAACAGTTTGATGAGGGAGTTAACCAAATGCAGACTAGACATAAGGGACATCTTTTATAGAAAAAATGTTAATTATTCATTGAAAGAATTCAGCTACATGTAGGGTAACTTCTCTGTCAACTGTTGTTTAAATCAAAAATAGTGTTACCTCTGAAGGTTCATCTCTCTCTTTCTATTGACTGAAGAGGCTTCTAAGTGTCACTAAGTGTCCTAAGTTAAGTAAAGTAAATCACAAACTATGAATATCACAGAATCACAGAATCACCTAGGTTGGAAGGGACCTTTTAAGATCATCTAGTCCAACCAATAAAAAAAA
>JAOQGH010000001.1:172969787-172991185 GCA_025769975.1 Gallinago jamesoni | reverse complement strand
CCTTCCTGTGCTGAGGACTCCAAAACTGGACATAGTACTCCAGGTGGGGTCTCACGAGTGCAGAGTAGAGGGGTAGAGTCACCTCCCGAGACCTGCTGGCCTGTTGACATACCTTTCAAACACCATCTCTACCCTCTTGATGACTTTTTTTTTTTTAATGTATCATACTAAGAGATAATTTCGGCTTCTTCCTAACATACAGAGACACAGCAAGAAAAATAAAGTTCATTGTTTCTGAAGTATCTTATTTTTGGTCCTCAATGAGGAGGGTGAGGCAGAGAAGAGAAAGAGGAAGCTGAGGAAGGGGTAGAAAACAGGTGAATTTTTCAGAACTGAAAGCCCTAGTGGAATTTTTTTAAATTGTCCTTGGGGATGTTTCAAGGTAAAGAGCAGAATTGATGAGTGGGTAAATAGAGGACTAGATATCCAACACAAGAGTTTAGGAAATATAAAGATTTGCATTTCCTTGTCCTTGGTGCATTATTTATAAGGACGTCTTTTTATTGTGTATGTGAGCATGAGTAGGAAAAAACCACAAATTCTGAAAGTTCACAAGCCATGTGAAATTCTACCATGGCTTTGCAGATGTAAGTATTCTATATAGAATTTAGTCATTAGATAAATTTGGATTACTTAAATGACTGAGGCAGGATTTCAGTGACTTTTAAACCCTGTCCATCCCTACATTTTTGAAACTTAAGAAGAAAACATGAACCAGACGTGCCAAAGAAATTTATTCTATACTCTGTTCAGTTTACATTTCATTATCCGTATCTCTTGCCTAGGCATGTAGGTACTATTGTTTTTACTAGAAAATCCTGAGAACTGTATTACGTTTCAGATGCAGTTATTTTCAGGATATTCAAGAAGATAACTAATTTGTAGCAACCCAGTCTCTTATAATATTGTTGGACTGAGTGGGAAGTAGATGTGTAGCAAATGAAATTCAGAAGGTTCTTAAAGTCTCTCTACAAAGTATTTATTTTTTTAAACATAATTACAGTTGTATTTAATGAAGTAGCAGAACTGTAAAGCTGTCAGGAAATGCTGTGGCAACAACATTTCTTGAAGGAGCATATTAAATAGTAATGATGTCAAACATCTGAAAGAGTGAGCAGACCTTGCATGCATAGTTTTCTAGTCATAGGAAATTAAAAAGAGGTTGGAATATTGCCAGTTGACTGACTATAGGGGAAAAAAAAGAGACCCATAATAAGCAACAGTTGTAGTTACAATATTTGCTGAAACCAACACATATTAAATAATAATGAAAGCAACCATCTAAAAATGCTGGCAGACTACATGGAACAGCTGAGCTGAAGAATCTGCAAAAAGGATTAAAAAAAAATAAAAAAGGAACTGGTATCCAACATGCTGCAAAAGAATAAAAAGTTCCATTGGAGATTAAATGGCAAGATCAATTTTGGACAAGTATTTATGGAACAAAAACTATGAAAGAAAAGAGTCAATTTTTAGGTTGTGATGAATCTTCACAGATAAAGTGATGTCTTCAAAGAACAACTTATTTGAGTTCTAAAGCCTTTTATTTTCATAGAATCACAGAATCATAGAACAGTTTGGGTTGGAAGGACCTTAAAGATCATCTAGTTCCAAGCCCTGCTACCTTCCACTAACCAGGGTGCTCAAAGCCCTATCCAAACTGTCCTTGAACACTTCCAGGGATGGGGCATCCACGATTTCCCTGGGCAACAACATGTTCCAGTGTCTCACCACCCTCACACTAAAGAATTTCTTCCTAATATCTGATCCAGATCTACCCATTTAAAAACTGTTACCCATAGTCCTAATCAGTACACTCCCTGATAAAGAGTCTCTCCCCATCTTTCCTGTAGGTCCCCTTTAAGGACTGGAAGGCTGCTATGAGATCTCCCTGGAGCCTTCTTTTCTCCAGGCTGAACAACCCCAACTCTCTCAGCCTATCTTCATACGAGAGGTTCTCCAGCCCTTTGATCATCTTCGTGTCCCTCCTCTGGACTCAATCTAACAGATTCATGCCATTCTTACATTGGGAGCCACAGAGCTGGACGCAGTGCTCCAGGTGGTGTCTCATGAGAGCAGCGTAGAGGGGCAGAACCACCTCCCTCAACCTACTGGCCACACTTCTTTTGATGCAACCAAGGATGCAGTTGGCTTCCTGGGGCTGCAAGTGTAATTCCCAGATTATGTTGAACTTCTCATCAACCAACACCCCCAAGTCCTTCTTTTCAGGGCTGCTGTCAATCCATTCTCTGCCCAACCTGTATTTGTGCCTGAGATTGTCATGACCCAGGTGTCGTACCTTGTATTTGGCTTGGTTGAACTTCATGAGGTTTGCACAGTCCCACCTCTCAAGCAGGTCCCTCTGGATGGCATCCCTTTCTTCCAGCATGTCAACCACTCCACACATATTGGTATCATCAGCAAACTTGCTGAGGGTGCACTTGATCCCACTGTCCATGTCTCTGACAAAGATGTTAAACAGCATCAGTTCCAGTACTGGACCCTGAGGAACACCACTCAGAGGCGAGACTGACTGTCCTCTAGTTCCCTGGAACTTCCTTGTTTCTTTTTTCAAAAATAGGAGCTATGTTTCCCCTTTTCCAGTCAGCGGGAATTTCACCAACTGCCACAACTTCTCAAATATGATGGGTAGTGACTCGGCAATTTCATCTGCCAGTTCCCTCAGGACCCACAGATGTATCATATGGATTTGTGCACCTTCAGGTTCCTCAAATGGTCTCAGATCAAAGCTTCTCCTACTGTGAGCAGTTCTTCATTGTCCTATCCCCTGCCTTTGCATTCTGTGACTTGGGAGCTATGGCTAAATCCCTTATGGGTGAAGACTGAGGCAAAAATGGGAACCTCAGCCTTTTCCGTATTCTGAGTAAAAAGATCTCCCATTTCTTTCTGGAGAGGGCCCACCTTTTCCCTAGTCTTCCTTTTATCACTGGCATGCCTATAGAACCTTTTCTTGTTGCCCTTGACATCTCTGGCCAGATTTAACTCTGTCTGGGCTGTAGGTTTCCTGTCCTCATCTCTGGATGCTTGGACAATTTCCCCATGATTTTCATGTGATTATTTAATCAAGAAAGTATGTGGACAAGCAAAATTTTTGTTAACACATTGGAATGCAGTGTGATGTTGGTTTTGTACAAGAATATTACATTAAGTT
The DNA here is from genome assembly GCA_025769975.1 of Gallinago jamesoni. Taxonomy (NCBI): domain Eukaryota; kingdom Metazoa; phylum Chordata; class Aves; order Charadriiformes; family Scolopacidae; genus Gallinago; species Gallinago jamesoni. The sequence continues at coordinate 172,988,013 of JAOQGH010000001.1, read as the reverse complement.
ATTTTTTAAATTTATGGAAGACTTTAAATTTCCTTCTAGCCAAGAGGACCTTATTATCTTTACACTTAAGAACTTAAACCTAATAACCAGTGACACTAGGTTCTTGTGCTTGCTTGTAAGAATTAAAAAGGAAATTAAAGAAGTAGAATTATCTGTAGATTTTTAAAAAATATTCCATATGAATATTAACAATGGAGGTGTTGCATAGGTGCTATGTCTTTTTGGTTTTTATCCTATATGTATTCTAGTAAAGTATTATCATCACCACTGGGTGGGTAAGAGTCTCATTTTCAGTGTTATAAAAAGGCCAGATAAATTTATTAAAATAACTGGGATTTGACTGATAACAACACAACTCAGATCATTATTAGGCCTTATGATTACATGCAGAATATACACTTCTATTACAGAAAATATATGTTCACTGTTAAAATGGAAATGAGGATTTGAAATGGACATTGGAAGTGCAAAATGTAGATCCTCTCAATCCCTGCCCTGCTGTCGTATAGTAATAGAAGTGCCTAAATTTAGACGGTGCTTTTAAAGCAATTGACTTTTGTCGAGAAGCTTTATGTTCTGTTCTGGACATACCTCCATTTCAGTATTTTCCTTCGTCTCACCATTCAGCCCGTTGGCACTCGTACCCTCAGCTTTCCTGCATAGGACTTGCCTTCTGGACTCCACTCTACTAAGTGTTCGTAGAGAGCTCAGGAATATTTCTGACTCTGGAAGAGACCTGGCTTCCACAAAGACATCTGTCAATGGTAGTACTTGCATGGCCCTATTTGCAGATACTATTTAAATATTTTTGAACTAGAGAGAGCATAAAACAAAACAAGCTCTGTTTTGTCAAAACAGTCTCAAAACAGACTCATCTAATCTATGAAGATAATTAGCTTCCAAGCTCAGGTCTGGCAAAAACCTAAACCAAACATTTTCTGGATATGTGTAGTAACTTTTTCCTAGTCTTGTCCCCCTGGATTTTGAGCAGTCTAGTCTTATTTACCTCTCTCTACACTAGGTATTGCAGAATGAGCCTTAAGATTTGGGGTACTCTGGTGCTCAGACCAGTGGTATTTGTTTCCTTTGCAATCTGGTCTTTGCTATTAATACTTACATTTATATTGCTTGATCTGAGAGTACTATAAAACATTTAGGCCTCTCTGCCCTGCCTGTATACTAGTTGTATGTATACATGTAAACAAACACACACGTAGACCAAACTCCCTATGATCTGAATTCCTTAGAAGGGACCCAAGGGGGAGCAATACAGATAATCTGAACAGGCAGGGGAGCTGGTTTGAGAGACTCTGCATTACATGGCCAAGAGTATCAGCCCGAGGTCACTGAACATGACTAATGGGAGGTCCCCAGTATTCCTTGAATGATCTAGTCTCTGTCTTTGCAGGCAGTCGACCCTGATATCCTTTAAATTATTATCTTTTACGAAAAGTTTTTCTATAAACTTTCTATACACTTTTTCCCCCAATTATAAGATTATACGATGCATTAAACAAGGAACGTGAGGGAGATTTCTGTGTTTGAGTCCTCTGCTAGAAGTCAAACTGCCTCTGAGAACCATAAAATTACTCACAAAACCTTCTGAAGGTTATGACAGACCTCCTGCTTCTTTGTTCTTCTTGGTGGTGGTAAAAGCTGGACACATGCCCAGTGCAGGGAACATAGTGTAAATAGCATTGCTGCAGATTGCTACTGGATTGTTCAAAACATCAGATGGCTAGAATATGTTATTATCAACAAGCTGTTTACTGGCCAATCAATTACAAACTCTGATGGAGCACTAGGCATTTTATTGTAGGCTAGCCAAATGGATGGAGAAAACATATGTCAATCTATCTGTTACTTTAAGGGGCAAATTCTGCTCTTCTACTTCAGTATCTTGCAAAACCTCGCACTGTGGAATCACACTGATGTTCATATGGAAGGGTAGGAGGTACGGCAATGTTGTGGGAATCACTAAGAAAATGCAGTTCTCAGTTATTTGGGCAACTTTATGTCAACATACATTTGCATAATGAGTACAGCTGGGGTATCTGTGGGTAGTCCTCCCCTCACAGAATTTTTGAATGCATGAGTATCTCAGTCTGTATGCAATATAGAAACAGTCAGGAATTGTTTGTTGTCTTATACATTTGTGTTAGTTCTTATGGGAAGTAAAGTTTTGATTCTTTTGTTCTCCTTCCTTTTATGTTTATTTTACCCAAGTTTATAAAATGAAATAAATCCATTATGCACAATCCCAAACTGGAAAATGGTATCCAGGATCAGATGCTTAAAGAGCCTATTTTCCAATATAGAGTGGGAAAAATGTATCTGTTTGCTCACAGTAGCTCAATCAAAAAAGTGTCATTGGAAAGAGATTTTTTTCATCCTTGCTACTTGCAATTTCCTTATTTTTTTTTGAATAGGATTTGGTTGCAATGGGAAACAGGAATTAGAGATGTAGAACAGAGACAACTGTGATCATGAGAAGAAGAAAAGCCAGCTTCCTTTGGAAAAATGTATGGTTCTATTGTTGACAAGCAGTTATATATATCCTGTCCAAAGGACTCTTGGACAATGACTAGAAGATTCAGGTCACATGAACGTGCAGTCATTCAGTGCAGCTGCTTATGGCACGGTATGTATGTGACTTGCAGGCAGTATTGGCAGTCACTGGAGTTTCTCGCCTGCTAAAATTCAGACAGAGGTGATCCAAACTGATATTCTCAGTTGGAAAGGAGGAGAGAAAACTCTGCTTTTGAAATCCTATTAAATATTACATAAGATCTCTTGGGATAAAAGGAAATATTTGAAAGTGTTTGTTCTTCAGAAACATACACTGAAAAAAGCTACATTAAATGAAGGGCTAAGCAGGTGAAGAGATCTTTATTTCTACCTCCTCTTGGCTACAAAACCAGTAATGTGCTAGTGCTGAAAAAAAAAAAAAAAGTATTAAAGGAAAAGAATAAAAAAAATGAGAATTGTATGGTATCTATATTTCAAAACTATCTGATTTATAGTGTTAGAAAAGTTGAATAACTTCTTAATGATTATTCCCTTTGGGTAGTTTTTGCCATCATCTGTGAAGGTGAGCAGTAAGTCTCTCTGCAAGTCATTCTTGAAGATACCAGCAAAAGGAAGAAGAATATGGTCTGCAGTCAATATATCACAGCAAGAAACTAGGGTCCAAGGATTGTCTATATTCAAAATTCAGAAAAGCTATCTTCTATGGTGATGATGAGCTCTGGAAAAAAAATAAAAACATAAAAGCATACCTGCTTTACACTGAAAAATGTTGGTGGATGTGTCCTACAACAAAAAAATTAAATCCTTGCCCAAACTCACTATTTAATTATTTTTTTTTTAAATTTCAGCAAGAAACAGCTACCAGTTGTTTGTAAATCAACACAGTTCTGTTGGCTCTAACAGAGCAATGCCAGCAAGACCAGATGGGCTGGGCCCAGGCAATAGAAAAATCCCTGCAACTTAAACTCTACATGAGCAATCTATAATTTTTAAATATGCTCTTAGTCTCAATGAAATATTTTTCTTCAGATCAAAGCTGATGAAATTCACTTAAATACATTTTGAAGAGGTGGGAGGACATGAAAGTTGTTGAGCTTCAAAATGCATTTTTCTCAAAAGGTAGAAGCAAAAATGAATTTTAGATGTGATCATTTTAAACAAATAAAATAAAATATATAATGCAAGCAGCTCTAGTTATGCTTATAAACAAATGTCTATTAACATACACAAGCCATACGCTATGATCTGTCAAAGATTTGTTCCTTTCAAAGCATTTTTTTTCCCCGGGAATTATTATAGGATAGATATATGCTGGGATTTCAGAAATATACACAAGTTTTAATATTTGGGGTAGTACATAAGATGGGAAAGATGGAGAAGCATGACTGGGTTTTGGAGGCCAACTTTATGGAACCATTTACTATTCTGAAAGATCTAAGCCATTTTATCTATGAGATTGAACGCCTGATCAAAATTTTTAGTGTGAGTGTTCAAGCTGCCTTTTTCTGAATGGTTACATTTTCACTGGCGTCATCATCTTCTTCAAATGAATTGGAACCCATAAAAGTATCCAAGGGTGAAGGATGTAAAAGCAGGGAGATGGTGAAGGTTAGTGGAGCAGGCTATTAAACAAATGGTAAGAGGACTCTGAAATCAATGAGAAGAGAAGCAATGGATAGTGGCAAGTGCGCCGCTGGCAGTCCCGGAGCCACAGAGGTGTTTAGGAATGGGAGGAGCAGCCCTGTTGCTTGATGTCTATATTGCTGAACTAGTCAGTGTTTGATATTCTGTATTCTGTGAGACTTCTTATCAAACACAAGATGGGCTTGACTAGCATCCCTTCTTCTCCCTCTGCTTTAAATATTTAAATGAGAATTAATAACTACTACCAGCCAGGCAAAATTTTAAAGGTGGGATACATGTCCTAAATTTCTTTTTATCCCTACCTTTCACTCAGACAAAATTTTAGGCACTGTGCAAGAGATGCCAACATGACCACAAGTAGGAGATATCTTTCACTAAGCAGCAACTTTTGCAATCTCGAAAAAGTATAGGAGCAAAATCTTCAGCTGATAACACTACGCAACTCTGATTTTTCTTCTTCAACAGTTAGATGTTAATTAATGCTGCAGGGAGGTGTTCAAATTGAAATCAATGGGAGTTTCATTATTCACTTCAATAGGAGTGGGATGAAGTTCTAAATAGTAAATGGAGCGATGAAAATCTAAGAAAACAAGAGGCATGCTAATGTGTGTTTTGTTTAAGAATTCTCAGTTTCATTGGCTCTGTTTAACAAGCAATTGAAGGCAATGTGCTTGGGGGCCTGTGAAGGTATGTGCATCTCATGGGAATGGAGGTCTATACACCTTTCCACTAATCTTGGAAGGAGACAAAACTGGAGGCAAATAATTTAGTGTATACGCAGAAGGTGTTGGAACAAGTGCCTTCTAAAAGTAAAAAAATATAAAATAAAGGTGCGTTAAGTGGTGTGTGTGTTTTACCAGCTTGGGTTTTTCTGGAACCATTAAATACAAATAGAATGAATAATTTAACATTTTACACAGTATGTGCATCTTGCACCACTGAGTTTTTGGAACAGTTTCACATAGAGAAAATGTAGTGGGTGCTTGCCTTGCTGTTCTGTAATTTTACTTTGTCCTTATTTCAATTACATTTCAAAGCAAGTACTCTTTCTAGTTGTGAGGTGAATTTAATTTTTATGAGCTAGTGAGGTTTTTTGTTTCTGTGATTTTAGAAATTCAGAATATGGTATGCAGAGAACAGAATGAATATTTCTATTGATCTTAAGCTAAATGAAGCCCTTTTCTCTGTGCCCTTTTCTCTGTTTATTCTTCTATCCAGATTCATTGGCGCATGGACCCTTTTTTTATTTCTCTCCAAGACAGTGTAAAACACTTATCAGTGAAGGTGTGTTTAGAGATGCTTTGTCTGGCAATAGCCACCCCAGGTCTCTCATTTCTCACATCCTGCAGATTTTTTTCTACTTCTCTTCACGTTTGCACAATATCCACCTTCACAGTCTCATTTTCCTTTCCTTTTGACCTTGATGAGTTGTTCTGCAACAGTCAGGACTTTTTGTAAAGAAACACTTGAGATCCATGGTCACTTTTTGTTATTTTCATAAATGTCTGTCCGAGGATCCAAATAAAATGTTCTTAAGAAAACTTCGTGACAAATTGTTTCTTCATGGAGATGTGAAGTCAATGTGCTCCTGGGAGCAGTTGTTCTAATTCCCAAGTTTTCATTATGTATCAGAGCAGACTGGGTTGTACACCAATACCTTTCTAATCTTGGTTATTAAGGATAGAAAACCCAATCTTATCAGCTGCAAGAAAGCTATGGAATACTCTAAGCAGGATCTGAAGGCAAGCTTCAGACCTAATAGATTAGTGGGAGTGTTTTTCTTTTCTTAAAGGGGACACTCATTAGAGGCAAAACCAAAGACATATTGGATTACAGGACTAATGAATCAGTGATCAGTTCAACCAGCCTTCAATTTTAGTGAAAAGCTTAAACATTGCAAAAAATCCAGTGTATTAAATGTTGCATTTAAGTTTTTTGAACCAGGAATGAAAATATCTTTCTTTCAAAAAACATATTAGATTAAACACCAATAGAACTTTTACAAATAAATGAAAATTCAAATGTTTCAATTTACCCAAACCAATGTTCTTCTGCAAATTTCTGTTTTTACAGTAGTTTCTGAATGATGACTCTTTCATCATAGCATTGATTAAAAATTCTCTCCATGTCTTAAAAATCTCTGTGGACAGGAATGACTGTTTTCATCTCAGTTTTTCTATTAGTCCTCTAAAAGCTTTTATTTTACATGTATGCGAGCATGCCTTCCAGTAGCAAGGTTAAGTCTATTAACCTATTGTTGATATTATTTGAGACAAGGATAAAACAAGAAACTTTACAGTGAATATTACTGTTTTAAAGGACTCTAAGCTCTTTCCATCTCAAAGCACATGAGCTTATCTGCACATTTTTATTGAGAATAAATCACTATGCTTAAAAAATACTGTATTTGGGTAATCTCTGTATTATTTCCTTTGTGCCTGCAAAATGGTTGAATCCTTGCATTGAATAAAAGTTTAAATTGGATCTTACTGTGAAGCTGGGAGAAATACTTTCACATGGAGAAAATGATGACATTAATATTGCTCTCATTGCCGTTCCAGGACCTCTGAGAACTACTGGTTTAATCATTGAGACTTCTGAATGAGTAACATGAGTGACACTGTGAAAAAAATTCCTACCCTTTGTTCCGTCCATTTTGGCACTGGCACGTTCTTCTATTCAGCAACAGTTGTTTTCCAGAGCTTGATTTTTGGTACCTGTAAGGGATCAGTGTAAACTCTATTAGCTATAAGCACTGAGGTAGAGTGGTACTGAAAGTCATCCCTCCAGGTCTGACCAGCAGAGCAATCAGGTCTTACGTTTACATGTTCTATTGTGTTGTATTAAAAGTGTGCTTTTTGCCTGGCCAAGCCTCTCACCTGCTTCTTTTTGCATCTCCAGTTGGGCATTTTTCACTCACCTGGAAGATAGTAACTATGTGTTGTCCAACTCAGACTAAGGCATAGTATTTCACCTTGTATTTGCACGAGTAGAGTAGAGGCTCAGCAGATCAGCAGTGCCATAACCCGCTGTTCATCTGACACCAACACCTCATGCCAATGGCAAACTCAGGGGACAGCCTTTGTGGTAGCTCTCGTCTCCCAGCTGGGACCTGTGCTTCACTATGGCTTGAATCAGTAAACTTGCCAAGTAAAAGGCCAGGAGTAAGGTGGGCTTAATGGGGTGATTAATGAGTAGGCAGGGGTTGATCCAGACTGACTTCTGAAATGTCTTGATCCAGCCAAAGAGAATGCAAGAGTAGAAAGGAATGAAAGCACCCAGAAGTGAAAATCAACTACTATTAATACGTGTTTGGAGAAAGCCATTCGGCAGGAAAGTCCAGTACAGAGGCTGAATTCGCCTGTAATTGCACTGGCAGAGATGACAGAGGAGCGAGAGTGTGGCTGCTGCTCTTCTGAAGCCATTCACCACTCTGAGGCCCCATTGTAATTGCTGCTGGCAGGAAAGAGAGGGGAGCTGCAGTAGCAGAAACAGCTTAAAACACTCGTGGCGGGATGTGTATTAGCCGTGCTGTTTTCACTGAAGGCAGTAGAGTAGTTTACTTTTCAGCTATCAGTCCAGCTGGTCACACTGGCAAGTGCCAATCCATTGTTAACAGAGGTAACAAGATAAATTACTTTTGGACTCAAAGTATCTGAAATAATAAAAGCCGTAAACAGTCTGACAGTCAGTGTCCTGCTACTTAATACGAATTCTATCTTCTAAAGTGACTTTAGCATTTATTGTTCAGCAGGTTATGATAAGGGTCTGCATGGGATGTTTTGTAAGAATTCAATTAGCTTGTGTTGTGAGTTAATGCCATTTGCATGGTAATGAAACATTCTTTCAACAAAGTGTTGAAGGAAAACACACTAATTAGTTTTTTTGAACAGCACCTGACATTCATAGGGCCCAATGGTGATGTTGGCTAAATGCCTGCATGACTGATGCCCCTGTTTTAAAGCTGGCCAGCATTTTTCTGTCTATGAGTTTATGAGAAAAACAAGCAAACAAAAATGTCCCCAGTCCCTCAACAGCTTCTTAAAATGACACAAAGCCAATTTAATGAAATTTGCCAGTCATCCCTCTCCTTCCTCTCTCTGGATCCCTTCTGCTGCCTTCTCTTTTTTTGACATATCAAATGTTGTTTCTTTTTGCTGTTATGGACCTACATTCCTTTTGTTCCTCTGTTATTTCTTGTTCTGTATAAGAAGAGATGACTCCTACCTTTTAGCATCTCCCTATGATCCTCCATGCACTATTCACCTGTACTGTAGGAATCACCATGGCAGCAGAACAACTGCCAATAAGCTGCTCTCTCCTTTTTCCATGCAAGTGGCCTCCAAATTGCTGACCAGTGAGAGAAAATAAGTTACAACAAAAAATGGGCTGGCACAGGTTACTTCCCCGCTGGGGTTCCTGAGAGCAGCGCAATTGTATTTAGCCCTTCCTTAGGGGAGATGGGCAGGTGCCAACCTGCTCCACAATGAATGGCACAGAAAAATAAATAAAGCCAAAATATTCTTTCATCCACCATCACTTAACTTGAATAAAAAAGAAAAAAAAAAGATTTCATCTTCTGATCAAATTTTGTTCAGATTTGATCCCACAGTGTTTCTAACAGGTTTGTCCATTCTTTCCTTTCCCCCTCCTCATGTGTTTGTTCGAAAGCTTTTTGTTCACAAAAGCTCTCACAACCTCGGGTGCATTTATTCTGAGGGAAATTGTTTACACTGGAATTGGCTGCTCTGTAACTTTTTTACTGTTTTTCCTCTGTAAATGATTCTATCTTACAATTAGCAAATAGATGTGAACAAGATAACTAATGAAGAAATTGTAATATCTGTATCCAGTTATGTACAGTGGGAGGTTTGTGGCCTCATCTGAACAGGCATCTTTTGCACATGTGACGTTTGTGTTACCAGCTCAGCCAGCTGCCAAAGAAGATACCCACAAGTTGTTTGAATTTGGGTGGCATTATTAGAAAATTTTTTGGGGGAAGAATGCTTATAGCACAGTGGGAAAGGTGCTTTCTTCATAATGTTCTTGCTCTCTTTTATTATTGCGCTTATTTTTTCTCATCTCTTAGTGTGTACATTGTCTATGATGTAGTTGCTGTAATACTCAGCAGCAACATAATAATACTTGGTGCATTTTCTGAGACGGAAATCCCCTAAGTCCTTAAAAACACCTACGTCAGTGTATTTCGTATGAGAGCTTGGGGATAAATAAGTAGCTGTATCTGCAGCAGTGTATCCTTTCACATCTGTTGTGTCCAGGCAAGGCTTAGGGCAGCTGTGCTATTCTGGAAATGTGGGCAAAGCCTCTCCTGATTCTTTCTCTTGGTCAGCCCTAGATCAAACCCCAGATCTTCTAGCCCTCTTTTAGAGTTAGCATGTCTTCATAATACTGCTAATAATAGTAGAATAGGGAAGTGGAGTGGTTTGTACTAAGATGAATTTCAGCCTTTTTAATTCATTGCTAACTGATGCTGTCGTTTCCAAATACTCCAAAAGTGACATTTTTCTTAATGCTTCATCCATAAAATTAAATTTGATTTTTTTTTTTAATTATTTCAAAGACTTAATCCAGCAAGCCATTTTACACATATAAATGTATATATGTAGCCCTGCTAAAGGACAGAGAATTTCACAGCTTCTCCCTTTCACTTGAATTTTCTCAAAATAATAAGCAGAAAAGTCTCACTATTCTGACAAGCTCATTCAGGCACATGTTTCTGGCTGTAATTTGCCATTATTAATTGGAGCATTCTATTTTCAAACAGGAAAGGGCTGAAACAGAACTTAAGTACTTTCTGCATCACGAAATAAGTCAGATGAAAAACATATGTCTAACCTATATATTCTGTTTATTTAGCAAGCTGGTGACTCAGTCTATCTGAGTCACTAAAGACTGAAAAGAACTGTGAATAATGAAGAATTTTGTGTTCATCTGTCCAAAGCATGATGTGTTATTTTTATTCAGGATTTATAAAATCACCAAGACTACAACTAGAAAATGAAGGAAAAATCAGAACCTTGAATAATTTTGATTTTAAAAAGAATAAGAAATTATAGAGCTTTTTTGACTGCACTTAGAAGATGTCATGTTTCACAGCAGGGATTTTGATGCATTCTGTAGAGTTAAATTTCTTACTGAAAGCCAAGCTAATGAAAGTGGATGTAATATCCTTGCAGGTAGGGTTATTATGTTGTTGTTTAAAATCCCACAGTAGAAAACTTTGGGAGGGTGAGCAGGTGACTGTTAAATGTTTTATATGGTGGCTTAGGAAATAAAGCTTCTGCAAGAATACAAAGGAACTCCCTAACCTGGGCTGAAACCAGTACAGAAGTTTCCAGAAGAGATTTTTTGTCTATCTGCATTCGATTTACCAATTTTGTACCATAGGCACTCATGAAAGCAAGGAACATGGAACAGTATTACAACTAACTTTGTAGTGACCTCTACCTTAACTGGAAGATTTGTGTGGTTTCTCATGAGTTATTGACATACCATGAACAATGGCTCATGGCAACCTGAGCAGTTTAGATACCAGATATTTAAATGCTGCTTCAGAATCATTAGTATCATTTTCAAAAGGCATTTGCGCTGTAACTGTTTTACTATATTCTGTGATTCTTGAGATGGGGACATGCAGATGGAGAATGTCTCTCGTAAGGGCACTCTCTGTGTCCTGAAGTACAGTTAGAAACCTCCATGCAGTGTACTGTAATTATATATGCACATAAACACAGCAGCAGGGTCTGAAGTCTACTGATTCTGAGGATACAAAGGACATTAGTTAAATACCTACCTACTTGTTACAGCCAAAGAAATGACATAATACAGCTCCACACCTAACTGATCCGTCTTTATAATATGACATCAGATCAAATCTGAACTATTGAAAAAGAAAAAAAAAAAACAACAAACAAACAAGCCACAACAGGCATTTAGAGATGTTGAGTATGGTCATTACTAATTTTAGGTTGAAAGTCTTTTAACCTAAGCGTATGACCATGTTTGTGGAAATGTGGAGCAGAAGCTGTTTGTCTTTTTGCAGAAAAGTCATGTTTAGTGCTTGTGAATCAAAACGCAGTGGAAGAAACTTGCAAAATTTTGCTTGCAAAATTTAGCTTACAAAATTTGATATTTAAACTATCTTCATTTGATCATGCACATTTTGATATAAAGGAGTATTTTGTTCTAGGGAATGATTGTTAATAGAAAACTGCTCAGAGTGCCTAACCACTGAACAAAGTTACATTGGAGTACTGATATGACTTACCTTTTGTAAAGCATTCAAACATTTAGGGATGTAAAGCTATGTGAAAGAGTTATAAATTATCTTCATTAGTTTACAGTGTGAACATCGTTCTAAAAAAAATTTCCTCTGCTTACTAAGAGTTCAAGCTGCTTTTAATTGTCAGAGCAATAGCTTTCTTTCAGACTGAGATGGGCACTCCTGTCTTTTAAAAATCTGTTTCAGGACTGAAAAAAGATAGCTTAGTTAAAAATGAATGAATACAGAGGACACTATAACGGTGAAATGGGTAAGAAAGTTAATATAAAGTGACAGTGTGACTTAGGCATAAAATATTTTTTTTTCAAACAGCATTTTTTATCAAAATCTAGTGCTACCAAGTATACTCAGATTATTTCAAGTGAAATAATATTAGGTCATTGAAAAGAGAAAATTGAAACATTTTCAGCAAACTCTGCTCTTAGAAGCATCTACAGAGCTTATAAGGGCAGAATTCAGGAGAAAGTGTTCCATGACACTGAAGCAAAACTTCCTCATAAGTCAGAAAGGGAAAAGCAATGTGTCTAAGTTCAGAAACAAGTTACAACAGTAATGAAAAGTCCTTCTAACCTTGAGTAGAATAAAGATGATGTGTTATCTAGGAGTCCATTCTGGAGGAGGTTTCATGCAGAATGAAAACAACATCAAATCATGTTTCCTGCAGGCTCCCTCAAGTGTCATCTGCACCAGGATCTGTTTGGTTACCTGATGCAGTTTGTCCTAAATGGCACTTTCTAAACCCTGTCAGGATATGGGCCTTTGTGAAACTGAACAAACACAGTCCAACAGCACAGCTGGAAGTCTTGTCCTGATACACCCTGAGTGTATTTGATATGAAAGGTCCTACCTGAAAATTTCTCACTTGACTCTCTGGATCAATGGTCCCCATACAAAGGTGTGTCTCCTCAGGCAAAGGCTTCACAGCAGCAGCTGAGGAGGGGAGAGGACAGCAGGAGCTGAGGGCCAGGGATTCCCCTCAGCAGCTTTGCACAAGGCTCTACCTTGCCCCATTGCCTCCTTGCACTTCTGCCTGAGTGCTCCAGCTTATCCCCTTCTGCCTTTGAGTTGCAGTAGTGCTGTGATGGGTCTGGGAGGCCAAGTGTGGCTGGGTAGCAATATTGAGGGGAGCAGTAGAAGGAACAAGAAGAAAATTATAACTTCAGAAATTATTGGAAGCTAATATCCTGATAATCAGTATTTTACTCCTGGTTACTGAAAAACACTTAGCTTTCATTAATTTTGATCCACTTCCAGTACTGATTTTGAACATTGAAATATATGAAATTGAAGATTTAATGAAACTCTTTCTACTGGAGAAAATTAAGTGGCAAAAATCTTGAAGGAAAGATGTTTATCAGTATTTAATATCTGTGAGAAATGCAGCAGAAATCTATTACTACCTTAGCTTAGGAAGAACAGAGGGTTACTTGAGCCTAATTAATATCTTGTAAATCCCAAAGTATCTTGAAGAAAATGATACCGCATAGATTCCTCTCGGAATAGATACTGTACACCTGAGCATTAATCATGGCCATCTGTCATACACAACAGCGTATGTGATCAAGGTAAAAAGCTTTATAACTCAAACCAAAATAAATTTAACAGAAAAAAACCTCAAGAAAGATGCTTTAAAGGTGGGTTAAAGTTCTGAGAAAAGACTTGGAATAAAATAAAATTTTAAAGAAAGGACTAAGTATGTAGACAAAGAATTTTTCTCAAGTGACATTGTTCAAACTCAGACATCTACAGAGACAACTAGAGTCACAAATGCACATAAAGTATTGTCTGAATTTTACTTAGTAATGGAAGCACAGTGCAATATTAAATGTGTTCTGCCATGCACACTCTCTTTGGATTACAGGATGAAAAGTAATCATCATATTTCATTTTATGTGGCAGCTTTAGGCCTAAATTCACATTTAAGTAGCTAAAACAGAGCTTGGTTTTAAGAAATCAAATAAGACATTGCTTAAGCGCATGTTTGTCCCATTGATTTACTGAAACTTCAGCACAAGCTTTAAAGCTCAAAAAGAATTTGAGTGCTACTTTGAATAGGGAACCTTAAATTATTGGTTTAAAACTTAGTAGAGATGGGATATCTATCATTTTCTAGAGCCCGTGTTTAACAGTTAAAAATATCAATAAAAATATCCACATCTGGATACCTCAGTTCATGCAGCAAACTGTGGACAGCCTCATGTTTGTCAGTTTGTGAACATGTGTTTTGGAGGAAAAATACAAAGCAAAAGAAAACCAAAAGGACTAAATAGACAAATAAATTGCCCACTTTAGCATGTTGGTTTTCCTGATAGGACTTTGAAGTTCACAACTTATTTAGATGAATGCTGTTTTGGGGAACTGTCAGAGCACACATGATAAGATGAATGAGATGGGGACATGTGGGTTTACACATTTGTTGATTCTACTTGGTTGGCGACATTTGTTCTCCAAAGCTGGATTGATAGCACAAAAATGTCTTTGAGGAAAAAAAGGGAAATAAGACCCTGTTCTCAGGCCTTCTTCTTTCACACCTCTTTGACAGTGTGAAGAGGCGTGAGAGTCAGTGAAAATAACAGAGAAAATTCAGGCTTGTTAATTACTACTGAGCATGTTACTTGCTCTCATGAGTAATTCCACTGGAATTTTGGTATAAATCACTGTGCTTGGTCATAAATGTTTTCAAGACTAAGAAGTCTTCTGAGTTTTCCGGGATATTTTCCTCTGTGAGTCTGCCAATTACACTTTTACAACTCATCTCTCTTGTGCGCATTTTCCCAGCAGCAGCTCCCTTTCCTACGAAGTTATGCTGGCCCAGCAGGCCATGGGATGCACCTGTTAAGCAAGACGTCAATAGGTTATGCTCAGAAGGATCTTTTTTTTTTTTAAAGAAAAAAGTGTAACTGTTTTTGGAGGCGGTGGTGGGTTGTGCAACAAAACCTCAGTTCTCTGACTCTCTCATAAGAAGTTTATTGATTGACCTTGGTACTTTAACATATGTGGAAATCTCTTTGGAGCAAATGCATGTAAAATAATGCAATGCCAGTTCATTGCAGCTGTATGCAAATGCAAAGCTACAAGCTTAGGAGCAGGAAGCTGGGAAAACCTGACACCATCTCTTTTATTTCTGGTTGTATGTAATGGTAAAATTCTTCTGATTTGCTCATGTTGTTTAAAAAGAAAGAAAGAGAAAGTGCTTTCTTCTTTAGAGAAGACAATGCTCTGAGGTCATAAATATAAGCTTAAGTTTTGAGAAAATAATATGCAAGTTAGGAAAAGTGTGTCTGGGTCTATAAACCTAACATTACTTTTTAAAAAAAATTCTTTCAGGGCATATTTTTTAATCTACACACAGAGAAAACACATGTGACTATACAAACATTTTGCTATCACTGTACCTCAACAGTGATATCTTCTAGCTGACCTGGACCTAAGTAGCTCTTCACTGAATAAGTTTGTGCTTGTATGACATCACTGATTCTTTTTCTCTTATCACCCATCTCCTTTCCTAGCCTATATCCAGGATATATGTATTACGCTGTTGGAGGGGGACATAACGTTACTTACTGGCAGATGCTACTTAGCAGTTTACTTCTGTTTCAGATGCATTTAAAATAAGCTCTTCAGACCAAAATTAAACTGTTGCTCCCTCTCTAGAGACAAAAAAGCCCAACAAAATTCTCACCAATACATCTGGCACTCAACAATCTCATCAGAGGACTGGAAAAAATCTATTTGTTATTAGAAAAATTGTCTATTGTTAATAGAGTAAGCAATGGATTCCTGTTCTCATCTCAGCTGGGAATGAAGCTGGCTTGCCTGTTTGAACAGAGGTGACAAAAAACATTTCTTGATTGAATTCACATAACATCTGCTTGCACAATCAATCCAGAATATCCTTATGCATAATACTAACTTGCTCTGGATTGAATTATTTTTCTGTATCCAATGCCAGCAGAACTTATCATCTGTATGCTGGCAGCCTGTCACTGCCTCTAATGTGAACTTGGGACATATATTTGTCTTCTTGAGTATCTTCACAGAGGACAGATGCCTTCTTACTTGTTTTTAACCATCTTTCTCTGTTTTTCAACTGAAATGATTCAAATATCCGTTTCCATTTTTATTAAATTGATATGCTTCTGGTTTGACTGCAAAACCAAATTCACAATCAGGAGGGAAAGAATGGTTTCTTAATTATTTCTCTTTCTTCCTTTTCTCCTTTCCTTTTCCAAAATTTTTATTTTTACTTTTACTTTTGCTTTTTTATTTACAATCAGAATAAATATGAATTTGAGAGTTTTCCTGACTAGTCCAGCATTTTGCTGCCAGAGACCAAGATCTCTTATGTCCTGTTTATTATATCAAAGCCTTAGATAATTTCAGTGAAGTTTAGCAAGTAGTTAATATTATTTGTATATAAGCTAGGTGCTTAAAAAAATCCAATGTACTGGGCCAGACCTTCATGTGATATCAGATAGAAATGCTCCATTGACATCCGGAAGATACAGATTAAACAGGGGAAGGTATTACCGAATGTTCTTAATTGTAAGACAAAAATCAAAAAGAGCTGGTGACTGTAAGAGGCAGAAGCCTTTCTGCACTAGCTATACTACAAATGGACAACACTGTGAATTTTTACCTCTTAATTAAAGAAAGCAAGACCAAGTAGAAAGGGAGGTGTCACAGAAAGGTGAAAGTCACCCAGAATATCAAGGCCTGAACTGTGAATAAAACCTGTATTTCCTGAGTTTCTGCCTAATGCTGTCTCCACGCTCTGATGCTGCCTGTAGATAATGAAATGTGCTAGACTTGCACCCCCATCTTTCCTTTCAAATACTTCACTGTGTGACATGAAGGCTGAAACATTCTCAGTGGGGTTCTCAGTTGTGCATGGTCTAATATTTAGGAGCTCCTGAACATTGGTACAGACAGCAGAGCGCTTGATTTGCAATGGGATATCAGAGCACATAAATAACAAGCGATACAGAAGGCACTGTCGGCGCCTGTAAATAGCAGGGAAGCGTGCAATCGAGGTGACTACATGAATGAGATAGATGCACTGTTTTGCAGGTGCAGTTTTGCAAAGCCAGGTGAGGGAAAAAGTCACAACACATGAATCATTTCAGCTCATGAGTATAACTCTCTGTTGTCAATTCCAGTTCTGTTTGTCATCAGACAAAGACACTCAAGACAGTAAACCATTACAGCTCTGCATTCTTCTATCCCCAAGGGGCCCTTTTTAAAGAGGCAAATTGATTTTTGCCACCAGACAGTGACTCATGCATACAAACTAGGAGAGTACTTATGAATCCCTATATTCATTTCCCCATGGTGCTTGGTAAGGTGAGTTGTTTGCCTGATTTGTTTAAGAATAGATTTGGGGAAAGAAACAAAACAAAGCAAAACAGAAAACCCAAATGTTTTTAACCCCTGCCTCAAGAATACAATATATCTATCAGCATTCAAATAAATGTTTTCACTCCCCATGGAGGGCTTAAATTTCTGCTTTACACAGAATTGATATGATCAAATAGTTTGCCACGTGCTGTGCATAGAACTTTAAAAACAAATCTTTACCTGGCTGTTTTCAGGAAGAAAATGGAGAAGAAAGGAACAAAAACCAAGTAAGAGGGATTGGTTCCGTTGCCTAAACAGAAGCCAAGGTGGACCTTAGGGGACTGGAGCTGTCTAAGACCTATGTCCTTTTAGAGGAGCAATTGGAGCCCGGGTGAGACACTCTAATTCCTACAGAACCCTGTGTATGAGGGGAGATTTGGACCCAAAGACTAGTTAAACTAAGCTTATCTCTACTCAAGGCCTAAAAATGAATTTGTCCTACTGTTCAAATTGAATAATACTATATTTTAGTAGTTTGCACTTCCTCAAAAAAAAAATAGTTTTCTTGTTGCAAGGGCCTTTGGTTTTATTTCATTTATTGTTGAAGGTTACTTTTAAGTCATTTTGTATAAGTATATGGTGTTTTAAAAACACTGAATATCAGATATAATTAAATGTTACTGAGATAGCTTTATCTTTCAAGTAAAATTTGTGAGCTTTCAGTGGTGCAAAAAGAGGGAACAAAAAAGCATCTCCTGGATGGAAAGACCTGCAGTGCACAGTGAAAGTTGCACCTGTTGACAAGAGATGGAGAAAAAGTGGGCTTATAGGAAAAAACAGGTGGAGGCTGGAGAGACTGAAGCTTAGTTTTGGAAAGCTGCAATTGCTTTTCTTCAGTAGTTCATGTCACAAACTCTGCATGCTCTTCTTGTCTTCCTCCTTTCTCCTTTTTTTCCATCAATAATCACTGAATGCAGACAATGCCAATACACATAAATAATGTATTTTAACTTGTTTCATTTCCCTGCAGAGGTTCACATTCCATCCCAGCACTGCATTTAGTTTTTAACCAATGACTCTGGGGGTCTTGGTAGACAGCAAAATGACATTGAGCAAGCAATGTGCTCTTGTGGCCAGGAAGGCCAACGGAATCCTGGGCTACATAGGGAAGAGTGTGGCCAGTAGGTCGAGGGAAATCATTCTCCCCCTCTGCACGGCACTGGTGAGGCCACAACTGGAATAGTGCGTCCAGTTCTGGGTTCCCCAGTTCAAGAGGGACAGGGGACTACTGGAAAGAGTCCAGTGAAGGACAATGAAGATGATTAAGGGATTGGAACATCTCCCTTATGAAGAAAGGCTGAGAGACCTGGGACTCTTTAGCCTGGAGAAGAGAAGGCTGAGGGGAGACCTTAT
>JAOQGH010000001.1:172919469-172969687 GCA_025769975.1 Gallinago jamesoni | reverse complement strand
GTGAGGGTGCCAGAGCCCTGGAACAGGCTGCCCAGGGAGGTTGTGGAGTCCCCTTCTTTGGAGATTTTCAAGACCCGGCTGGCTGCAGTCCTGAGTAACCTGCTCTAACATGCCCTGGGCAATCCTGCTTCAGCAAGGGAGTTGGACTAGATGATCTCTACGGTCCCTTCCAACTCTAAAAAATCCTTAGTGAAACCCAGTGGAACTCTAATAAAGATGTATAAATTTTACCTAAGTCTCCACAGTCTCTCATGTCAATGACATTATTCCTCCAACACAAGCCTAATGGACATCTTTACCCCCCATCTTGCCCCAAATTCCACCTGATATGAATGCTCTAATGCTCACTTCTTGAAACTTGCCTTTACTCAATACACTTGCTGGAATTTACCAAACAGTTAAGCTTTCTTGACAATACGCACCCATGTTTGGTCAGAACTCTCTGCAGTATTCACCTCTGTTTACTAATTTTTCATTTTCTAGTGGGTACTTGGACTCTGTAGCTCATACTTACAAACCCATATTTAGATGTCAGCCATCAGTAGTTGAATGCTGTGCAGAGTGTATACAATGTGAAGTTGACTATCAACCTTAATATCTAAGGTCAGTG
Source organism: Gallinago jamesoni (assembly GCA_025769975.1). Taxonomy (NCBI): domain Eukaryota; kingdom Metazoa; phylum Chordata; class Aves; order Charadriiformes; family Scolopacidae; genus Gallinago; species Gallinago jamesoni. The sequence goes on along the minus strand of JAOQGH010000001.1, from coordinate 172,969,077 downwards.
GAATAAGCAGTGAAGCCAGGAAGAAAAATATAGGTATGCAAATAGGACTGAATATTTTGGGTTTTGTACCTAAACTACCAGTTATTATATTTCAACACATAGCATCACAACGAAAAACCTGAGTATGATTATCACAGCTCCCAATTTAAGCCTTGAAGATATGCATTATCTTATTCCTATTTGTGTGTTTTCAAATTCTGAAGTCATGGATATATGAGGAAAAGGTACCAAACAAAATTAACTCCAATGTATGGCTGAAATCCACACCTTAAATAAAAATTATGAATACTGTCATCCGTTATAAAAATATAAAAATTTCAAAGTGTCTTCTTCATATGTCATATAAAGGTTTTATATATATGTACTGTATGTGTATATATATATATACACCTATATAAGAGTTAAACCAGTTCTTATTTAGACTGGACACAGAAGGGCAGGTTTTGGCCCACCTGGAGTAGCTGTTAGAATATATTGGTCACCTGTGGAGAAGGAAAACTGTCTGGAGAAAAGCTACTCAGCTGGTGTAGAATATGATAGCTCTTTTGTCTTCAGCTGAGCCCTAGTGATTAATAACCATTGAGGATCTGGTCTTGGATAAACAGCTAAATCCAGTTGGTTAGTAACCAGCTGGTAAACACAATGTCCTCAAGGTGACATAGGCATCACTTTTCAAATACCCTGCTATTTTTTTTTTTTTTTCATTTGCTTTAATGGGAGATGTACTTCACAACACAGGCATTTTGCCACAGAACAAAGTAGTAGGAAGTGGGAGCTGCATAGCTAAAATCACACAGAGTTCTCTGGAAATGTAAGACTCCAGAGCCTGTGTTTCTTAAACTTTCTCTGCATAGCACAGAATCCAGGTCTTCTTTTCTCTTTTTTTTCTACATATTTTATATTTATACTCTTTCCTAAATTCAAAATGACAAATATTTTGAAATATTCACAGATCCTAAATCTCAACTAAATGCAAAACATAAAACAGTTACAAAAGTCAAGTGCAGCTTTGTAACTGAAGAAGGTAGGCAGAGTTTTATATTTACTGGAATAATATTGGCCCTTGAGTTTAAGCAAACACAGGAATACTTTGAAGGATGACTGACTGATGGAAAATACTGAAATGAGGAGAGAAAGGAAAATAAATATATTGACATATATCAGGGAGTTCTTTAAAAATACAGAGGAGCAAATGGGATGGAGAAGATATACTGAGATGAAATTGGAATAGAGGGAGTGAAATAAAAGCTGCTGCTGAGACATAGGAAGGAGTAAGAAGATGAAAAGATACAGAGCAGTCAAGAAATCAGAAAATAATTAACAAAGAGGGAAAATATAGAGGCCACACATTTCATTCTTATTAGAAAGGTGCAGCAATGATGTGATCAAAATAGGACAAAATAGAAACCAAATAAAATCTTCAGCCCAACTTATGCCATACCTTTGAGAGTAGGTTGTGTTTTTTATGTTTTCAGGAGAAGGATGCTTTGTAAGTTTTTGATTAGGATTGGAATATGAAGCAGAGTGTTAACAGTGCACCAAGGAAGGGTCTTTTTATTTTCTCTCTCTTTTTTTTTTTTTCCCCTCCTCTCCTGGTATTTCTGATAGAGGTAGGAAGTATGAGAACTATATAAAGGAAATTAGCTATGGGATTGGAAGTAGATAATGGAAGACTAAATTATTGCAAAAAACATAATACTTTGCATGAAACGCATTTTTTGTCAATGGAGTTTCTAGTATGAAATTATCCATATTAGAGCCATCAGTAGCAGGTAGATCAAGAACCACATGAAGGATTTTTCCCCATGAAAGTACATTCCAAGTTTATCAGCCACGCCTTGCCATCCTGGGGACAGCTGGAAGGGGTTGCTTTACTGATGCATATGCTGTACTAATTCTGAATTTTTATTGTATTTCAGCCTGTAGTCTGTCCAACAGCAGCCCAGTTTCTGGTATGGTATTTTCAGTGAAATTTGCCCCTAGAATATCTCTCATTTAGTTCTTTCCTCTCAGAAAAAATCTCTTATAATATAACTGTCACTAAATGCCTGACATCTGTTTGTGGTGGTAACGTGACATCATGACATCAACTTTATGATGATGTATTGGAAAAGCTCTGCTTTCCACTGGATCATTCTAGGGAATATGCATTTTCTTTTTCCCAAAGAACCCTCCCTTCCTCCTCCTGTCCTTTAGCTTTTGTTGCTGAGCATGGTGTCATAAGATATGGTCATTTTCGTTCAATTTGGGTCAGCTGTGCTGCTGTGTCTCCTCCTGGCCTCTTGCCCACTCCCAACCTAATTACTGGGTGTGCAGCGTGACAAACAGAGGAAGTGTTGTTGCTGCACTGTTCAGCAATAGCCAAAACATTGATGCATTGTCATTTCTATTTTAGTCACGTATCCAAAATACAGCACCATGTGGGCTACTACGAAGAAAGTAAGTTAACCCCATGCCAGCCAAAATAGTTCTTCTGTAAAGTACAACTGAATAAATTCTGTTGTCACTTGTGCCAATGTTTTCCAAATTATTCCTATTCAAAGCTGTAGGCAATTAATTTGGATTTATTCAGATATAAATAGCAAGAGGAATAACTACTGCTTTTGATTGATTACTTCTAGTTGAGACAGACAAAAAAGAGAGGAGAATTATGTATAAAACTTTTTTTTTTTTTTTTAAGATAGAAACTTGCTTAAATTAAAGTACAAGACCAGAGAATGCTTTAGAGAAACAGACCTAAAATAATTCCCAGTGATTTTCTCATGTAGCTCAGGAACAGTTCAACTTCTATTTAAGCTTTAGGGAAAAAAGGCAAGATAGATTATTTATTTTTGTAGGCTAACAGTGTATTTAATTCTAACGTTTTTCATGTTTATGATCGTTTTTTTCAGCATTATTTAATCTAGAGAAATGCATCATCTTCTACTTCAATAGAGACAAGATTACTGAGTTTCGGTAACTGACAAGGAAGCTAAATTTTAGGTCTTTGCTAAGAATACAATAGGATAAATAAAGGTTCCAAATGACATTGCTATTGTTATAAATCCTTGCAGTATGCCAGTATACCTAAATGCTCTGAGTTCTAACATTTCAACAGTCTACAATATTAATCGGACCATACCTCTATTTTTACACCAAACATACTTACAGAGGATAGGGAAAAATGAATCAGGTCTAAGGGGTTGGTTTGATCCACTGAGAAAAATGGCTATAGAAATTGTCTGTGACAGTATTCAACAAGTGAATAAAATGTCAGTAGAATATAGTATTTCACCCTTTGGAAGCCTAACTTTACCTTGTCTGTATGGTGAATATTCTAGGAGATAACTGGCCAGAATACCTTAATTTTGACATCTGCACACCTGAAAGAATTAACTGCACAAGCAAGGTTTGTACCTTTGTCTTCAGCAGGAGAACAAATATTCCTTTTACCCAAAGGAGATTCCATGTTTTTGACTCATATGCTTATTGGGATGCCTTTGGTTTGATGGATAAAAGTTTGTAATTCTTTTTGATGATAAAGAAATAATAGATAATAGGAAATGTTCAACTTGCTGTCTACCAAGACTCCTGGGGCCTTTTCTGCAAAGGGACTTTCCAGCCAGTCAGCCCCCAGCCTGGGCTGGTGCGTGTGTTTAGTTGTCGCCAAGTGCAGGACTTAGTGATTCCAGTTGTTTTACTCCAAGAGGTACTTCTCTGCCCACTTCTTTGGCCTGTCAAGGTCCCTCTGGATTAAGAATAACCACCTGGTGCATCAACATAGTGGACTGGCTCAGCTCACATCGAAGCACCCCCTCACTGCCACTCCCTCACTGCCCCCTTTTTACCTGCCAGGTTGGAAGAGACCCATAAGGGTCATTGAGTCCAACTCCCTGCTTCTCACAGGACTCCCTAAAACTAAACCGTAAGACTGAGAGCATTGTCCAGACGCTCCTTGAACACTGATACGCAAAGAGGTAGAATGAGAGTGTGAAAGCTCATGGGACAGGGAGATCACTTGCTCATTACAAATGTGGGGTGTAGATACTTGACTTTTTGGATTTTGATTTAGTTTATATCCATTTAATATAGATATTTGAGTACTGATTAAGTTATTGGGAACAAAAATGAAAAAAAGGAAGAGGCGCACACTTAGTGAAAACACCTACCTTCCACCTTTCCCAGGCTCAACTTTACTCCAGACTCTTTTCCTCCCATCTCGTTATTGTTGCAGTTATTAGTTAGTCCCTTCAGTGAGACAGCTGGCATTGTAAGGGGTGGTAGTGGTTTCTCTCTACTCCTCCTTCCCTCTCACTCTTTTCCTGTGCTCTGATGTGCGTCCTTTACAGGCTGCAGTGCCTTTGAGGGTATAACAACTGCTCTGGCAGGGGATCATCCATGTGCCATTTCCCCTTTAGGGAAAATTTCCTTCTGCATGAGTCCTCTGCAAACTGCAGTCTCTGCTGGGCTGTGCCTGCTCTGCCATGGAGCACCTCCTGCTTCTCTGTCCTTGGTGTTCCTCTGTTGTTTCCTTCTGATTTCCTCCTCTCTCTCTTTCTCTCTCTCCATGTTTCCACAAAAGCACCACCAGCTTGCTGATGGGCTGAGCTGTGTCCAGTGGTGGAGCTGTGGAGCTGGCTGAAAATAACTGAAAATGACTGCACAGGGCAGCCCCTGGCCTATTGTCATAGAGAACACTTCTGCAGACCTCCCAATACCAAACCCTTGCAACTGACACTTAACATCATCAGCCACTGCTCCTCCCAGTTTTGTATCATTCTCCAAACTTGCTGAGGGTATGCCCTGTCCTATCACCCAGGTCATTAATGAAGATGTTACGCACTCTGGCCCCCAATATTGCCTCCCCTCCAACTGAGGACACTCCTGGTGACTGACCATCAGTTGGACTTTGTGCCACTGATCTCAAGTTTTTGGGCCAGGCAGTTCAGCTAGTCCATGCTGCTGTCCATTTATTTAGTCTGTACTGCATTTTGTCAATAAGGAAGTTATGGGAGACAATGTCAAAGGACTTATGCAGGTGTGTCTTTAGAAAAAAAAACACCACAAACAACCTTATTTCAAATCTAAATTGAAAACAAAAGCAAAAAAAAATCAAAAGAAAAGGAATTTACTATCTCTATGTCATGGTTCAGAGAGATTAAGTGATTTTCCTAAAGTCTCTGAGGCAGTCTATGACAGAGGAAGTCATTAAGCCCATGTCCCCTGAACCAGTTCTCACATTACAGGGGAACTTTTTCATTTTGTGAGCATTTTTCTATTTATTACGTACTCTGCCTTGAAGCTGCTCTCATTCAACCATATTTTGAAACTATCCTTATAACTGGTCACTCATATCTCACATTTTTCACAGCCCTAGAAGAGCCTGGGTATCATTCTTGCTGCTCTCTTCCCTATCACACACGAAGTGAACTGCAGTAGTTGTAAAGTACTGCTGAACTGACAGGTTGGAGTTGCTGCTGACACTGTAGAAAAAGACTTCCCAAAAGGTTAAACCCTACATTTTTATCAAAGAAAAAAGCAATGAATTATTTGAACTGTTCTGTCTTGAACTACAGGTCTTTGAGATAACATACGGAATCACTTAATCCTTCTAAGCCCATCTAATTTTAACTTTTATATAATCACCTGCTTATGCAAGTCTGCATCAGACTTCAGGAAACGTTAGGGTTGGGAGTAAGACTAATGAGCTGAGTGTGAGGACAGGCTAGGAAGATTCAAGGCATAAGCAGAAGTCTTAAATCTAGGAAGAATATGCACTTAGATTTTTACACTTTTTTAAGGGATCCAAACTACGTATTTCCAGGTTATTTCTAATATGCATGAGTGAATTGGTGGAAAAAAAAATATAATCAGCCCAGTGAATGCTTTTAAAAAAAAAAATGGTAAACATATTGACTGAACCCATCTTAAGGAAAATGCTATAATGGTAGTTGTGTCACATAACTTTGAAATCAATTAGACTTCACCGCTTTTCTCCTGTGACACATTTAGTGTAGCAGATTGATCTGTTTTGTGCAAGGTAAGTACTTACAATTAAGGTTTGATTTTGTTATGTTACCAGCATTGAAATAAAGGGATAAGAGATGAGAAGTAACACCATACTTTAAAGTATCAAAACCATGTTAAAAGAATAAGACCCATCATTTCATAAATATAGACAGAAACTTCAGTCATCATCCAAAAAAAAAAAAAATCCTATAAAATGAGTTATACTGGTGCATGCATTTTAAAAAAAAATGCTGAGTCAACCTGATGTAGGTAGCTAAAGAACTGCTGGTCAATAGGGCATGTAATATATAAAAAGCAGCAGAACCAAATAAAGCATAATCTGATAGTCATAAAATACACTTCGTTCTTCCCAGCCTAAGGATCTGTCTGCACTTAATCAGATTTGCAGCCAGTTAGTGACATGGGTTCTCCACAGAGTGCTGCCACACAACTGGATGAGGGTAAGGGCACAGTTCTGGGTCATGTATGAGAAGGGGGAAAAAAAAAAGAAAAAAGAAAAAAGGAAAAAAGGTGCTGCATGGACAGAACTATATACAAAACAAAGAGGCCAGCTTAGAGAACCATTGATATGTACAGTGGTGTACTTCTCGCTTGAGGCACATTCTATTAATTGGCAAATGCTCAGTCTCTTTGTAGCCCCTAAAAGTTTATTTTTCTGCACATTTAGGAGCTTTTCAAAAAAGGAAAATCTGATGTTCCCTCAACTCAGATGTTGGATAAAGGTGACCTGACTGTGCTAAGTAAACTATGAGATTGCTTTTCTGTCTATCCCAAGCTTTGACACATATTCTACAGGCTTTATGTTTCATTTTAATGAGAGTAAAATGGAGCCATCAGTGGACACCTCCTTGAAAAGATGCTTTGGTTCTCTTTTTGTTTCATGAAGCAATTGTAGTTACACCAAATTTGTAGAGTCTGGATCATTACATACACCTCATATTGAATCTTACCATATGAAAAAGCATTGCTTCGCAAACACAGTATATACCTTTCTCTGCACTTCAGTACAACCCATCATTAGGAAGCTATGAAGCAGGACAAGCAAAAATGACAGAAAGGATTAATTTTAAAATACAACTAGACACCATGTTCTTTCACTTGAAAGAGAATGAAACAACAATAATTGCAATGTGAGCTGAAACTGCAGAATAGTAACCAGCTAACCCTAATTGAATGTTGGCTTTCCATTATCAAAAAGGGTGGATTTGGCATTTACCAGTTCTTTTACCTGAATCAGCACATGAAATTGTCTTCCTCTGAGTCAATTACCAAGCACTTTTGTTATAAATGACAGGCAAAATGTCAATAACTCTTGCTCTAAAAGTTTTATTTAGAAGACACCAGCTGTTTAAGTACAGATCTGATGTCCAAGAACTTTTCTTCTTTCTTATTTATACATGTGTTTAAATATAAAGTGGTTAAATCAATTACCCACAATACATGATAATCCTGTATTGGAATAAATAAGAAAGGGAAGCACCATTTTTCTGCAAGATTTTGTGAAAATCAAGCAATCTATTGATAAAGCAATGAACATTTTTGCTTCATGGATCAGATTCACACAGTGAAGCATACACTTCTGCATCCTGTACATGCAAATGGAGATGAGAAAATAATGAAGACTTTCTTACACATTTCATTGAACTTTGAATTAAGTCACTGAGTCACCTAGAATTGCACAAAATATCTTACATTCAATATAACTTAACATCCGGGTTACATGCCAATTGCCTTGCATTGGATGGATCCAGGTTTTAACTTCCCTAAAATTCAGGGATAAAACAGATCTGTTATGTTTAGCTGCATACCCACAAAGTAACACAGAGAGACAGTTGCAGGTGGGGGAGCACAAATGGGTGTTCTGTGTGTGTGTGTGTGTGTTACTGGAAATATATAGCCAGTCTCACCCCTGGCTGGCCCTGGGGGTATGGAGCTGCAGCAGCCTCCGCTCTCTCACTGTTGGATCTGACTTCTAACAAAATGCAACAAAAATGGCAGTGTAGTAGTTATGAAAGAGAGAAGTGCATCGTTTTGCCAAAGTTCATCTCAATATCCAATAATGAACTATTATCTCTATTGGAAAATTAAAAGATAGTTTACGCTTTTTCCACGTTTCCAACTGAAGCATTTGTGAACAGCAGCTTTACTTAGTTTGGGATTCTGGAGATGCAACTCCAGCAGAGGCCAGTGAAAAGAAATCAGGAGGACATGTTGACTTTTTAAACTGAAATCTTGTTTGTTTTCTTTTCTTGTTTAGTACTAATAAAATCAATAATGCTTATTATGGCTAGGATAGGAGAAATGTAGATATCCTTGTTTTTGTCTGAAGGCAGGGGAATGCAGTAAATGACTGTCATTGGATAAAGACCTGGAGGGAAGAAGGGCCCAGGAAAGCTGGCTAAAAATTTGCCTCGTCCAAGCTCAGGAGCAAAGCCTCCCAACAAAGAGGAAGTTGGGCAAACGTGTCAGGAGACCCACACAGATGAACAAGTAGCTCCTGGACAATCTCAACCAGAAAAAAAAGGAAGCCTACAGAGGGAAGTAAGGACAGGTAGCCTGGCAGGAATACTGTGAAATTAGCTGAGGGATTGGGTTAGGAAAGCTACAGTCCAGATATAATTAAATCTGGCCAGGGATTTCAAGGGAGCCAAGAGAAGCTTCTATAGGTCCGTTGTTGACAAAAGGAAGACTAGGGAAAATGTGGGCCTTCTCCAAAAGGAAAGGGAAGACCTGGTCACTTGGGATGTGGACAAGGCTGAGGTACTCGCTGACCTTTTTGACTTAGCCTTCTCCAGCAAAGATTTTAGCCGCACCACCGAAGGCAGAGAAGGCAAAGGCAGGGACTAGGAGAATGAAGAACTGCCCACGGTGGGAGAAGACCAGGTTCAAGACGACTTGAGGAACCTGAAGGTGCACAAGTCCATGGGACCTGATGAGATATACCTGCAGGTCCTGAGGGAACCAGCAGATGAAGTTGCCAAGTCACTATCCATCGTATTTGAGAAGTTGTGGCAGTTTGGTGAAGTTCCTGCTGACTGGAAAAGGGGAAACATAACCCTTATTTTTGAAAAAAGAAACAAGGAAGACCCAGGGATCTACAGGCCAGTCAGTCTCACCTCTGCGCCTGGCAAGACCATGGGTAGAACAAGCAGATCTTCCTGGAGACTCTGCTAAGGTACATGGAAAATAAGAAGGTGATTGGTGATAGTCAACAATAATTCACTAATGGCAAATCATGCCTGACAAATTTGGTGGTCTTCTGTGACAGGGATACAGTGTTGGTGGTTAGGGGAGAAAAAACTGACATCATCTATGTGGGCTTGTACAAAAGCATTTGGTGCTGTCCTGTATGACATCCTTGTCTCTAAATTGGAGAGTCATGGATCTGATGCATAGAATACTGAGTGGAAAAGGAATTGGCTGTATGGCTGCACTCAAAGAGTTGCGGTCAACGGCTTGATGTCCAAGTAGCAATGGGTGACAAGCAGTTTTCCTGAGGGATTGGTACTGAGATCGGTGTTATTTAACACCTTTTTTGTCTACATGGACAGTGGGATTGAGTGCACCCTCAACAAGTTTGCCAACACCACGAAGCTGTGTGGAGCAGTTGACACGTGGAGGGAAGGGACGCCATCCAGAGGGACCTGGACAGGCTTGAGAGATGGGCCTATGCTAACCTCATGAAGTTCAACCAAGCCAAGTGCAGGGTCCTGCACCTGGGACTTGGCAATCCCAGGCACAAATACAGGCTGGGAGGAAAATGGATTAAGAGCAGCCCTGAAGAGAAGGACTTAGGGGGTGTGTTGGTGGGTGAGAAGCTCAACATGAACAATGTGCACTTGCATCCCAGAAAGCTAACTGCATCCTGAGCTGCTTCAAAAGAAGCATGGCCTGCAGGTTGAGGGAGGTGATTCTGCCCCTCTACTCTATCCTGGTGAGATCCCACTGGGAGTACTGTGTCCAGCTCTGGCGCCCCCAGCATAAAAACAATATGGACCTGTTGGTGAGGGTCCAGAGGATGGCCACAGAGATGATCAGAGTGCTGGAGAGCCTCTTCTATGAGGACAGGCTAAAAGAGATTGGATTGTTTAGCCTGGAAAGAGGAAGGCTTAGGGGAGACCTAATAGCAGTCTTCCAGTACTTAAAATGGGGCCGACAGGAGAGATGGAGAGGGACTCTTCATCAAGGAATGTAGCGATCTGGCAAAGAGTAATGGTTTTAAACTGAAAGAGGGGAGATTTAGACTAGATATAAGAAATTCTTTACAGTAAGGGTGGTGAGACACTGGAACAGGTTGCCCAGAGAAGCTGTGGATGCCCCATCCCTGGAAGTGTTCAAGGCCAGCTTGAATGGGGCTTTGAGTATCAACCTGGTCTAATGGAAGGTGTCCCTGCCTATGACAGGTGGTTTGGAACTAGGTGATATTTAAGGTCCTTTGCAACTGAAACCATTCTGATTCTATGATCCTATGGCTTATGTACCCCATTATTTCTATAGAAGTTATAGCCCCATTTTTTCTAATAATGACCTGTAATTTTACAATGTAACTGCAATTTATTTTCATTTTCAATTCAGATGTTCATTGCTGTTCATCACTGTGGTTAAAAATATAAATAAATAATTTTAAAAAAATAACCTAGAAGAAAACACAACTGGAGATCTTGAAAATGAAATCCAGTCGATACACCTGAGATCTATATGGTCTATGAGAAAAACTTCACAATGCGATCTGAATTGCTGTGAAGTTAGTGGATTCTATTCTGCTGATTTAAATGGGAACTGGCTTAGACACCATGTAACTTAAGTTCTTCTCCAGTTTATAACAGATGTTGAGTTGTTAGAACAGAACATGACTTTGGATTTGTTGTCTAGTAGTGGCATTTGTGTGGATAAAACTGAAATGGTTACAAATGGTTGCAAAAAAGAGCACCAGTTTTCAAGTTAAAATAAAATGGAACAAAACAAAACTTTTATGCTTATATTTTTTAGTCAGAACTTATTTAGTTTGTCTTGTTCTTAACAGCAATACCACGTCATGTTAAAAAAAAACCCTCACTTGTGTGCTCTACTGTATTCCTTCAATGACAGTATAATTGCTGTTTAGTTAATAAACATGGGTGCCAGTGATAAGTGCAATTTTATGGATAGCATATTGATGATAATAGTTTGAAAAAACATCTTGCCAAATGAGACAAACAAAAAGAATTATTACAGTACAAATTGCACACAACTATTTTTTTTCTCTCTGTGCAATCAGGAATCGAATACTATATAGTTATTTTCATCTCTGTATTTACTCTAAAATGAGAACAATAACTCTATATGATTCATAGCAGATGCTGGTGACACAAAGCTACACACCTGTGGAGAGTAGGATGTTATGATCCCACTGTGATTAAGAAGATGTATGCCTACTGCTCTGCAATGGGGATGGATTGTTTACCTTTCCTATTAGGTCTGTAATTAATCACCCAGATTTGATGTCTGTGATACCAAATGGATTTAGAATTCCACATTGCTTAAGTAGCGTGTTAGTTTGTACAATACCTATTTTGTTTTAAGAGATGCCTCTGTAGAGCACACTAAGATGTACTTTTTTTTCTCTTACATAACCTCTATTTATTTGGACAGAAAACAGCACTGCTGTGAATAGAAAGAGATAACCAGAGAAAATATGCTTGGGGAAAAAAAAAAGTACTTTTGAGTTACAATTTCTAGACTGAATAAATAATTTCCTTTTACACAGTGGCTTTATGTACTGTATTTTAAAGTGCTTTAAAGAAGAACTAAACAAATCTTAAAGGAGAAAAACCATTAAATTTTACTTTCTGTTGCAAGAGTGCTTTGGAAAAAAGACACGTATGGGTCAAGTTACCTACACCTCCATTTACTATATCTCCATTTTGGAATAGTATATCTGTTGGAGCAGTGAACAGAAGACATGTCCAACTGAGGCTAAAATCATGACTGATTGTCAAAGTCCAATACTCTCTGACCAGGTTTTGTATTATTCCACTCATGGAGGGTACAATGTTTAATATCAAATTTACTTACTTGAAGATGGTTAATGCTACACAGCATTTCTGGTTTAGTAGAAAAATGCAAATTATACGGAAGTCACAATACAAATGACAAATGTAAGTTACGCTTTGAAAAATATACTAATTGCAATACACAGTTCAATTACACTACCAATATGATTTCCATTACTGATCTCTGTAATATACTTACTATTATGACAATGGGTGTCCCCAGTTGCTGGGAAGAAATACACGGGTTGAAGCCACCTCAAGCCCATAGTTCTCTTCAAAATTCTTTTGCTAATTGTCCAGCTTTTATGCTTTATGTTGGAATAAACCACATATTCACTTTCTCCATGCTGGTCTGCCTAACTCGGGGAGATATTCACCCTCTTAATGAACACAAGGAGAAAGACTTACATCACCAGCCAATCCACTCAACTGATGGCTAACACAAAATCTACCCTCTATGTTGAGACTTACCAAAAACAGTTGTGGTCAGTCACACCCTGCATTATACTCTGAGCTTTGTCTGCTTCAGGGGTTTATTGCTCAGTTAAATTGAAGTATTCTGGTCATTAACCTGAGCAACATAGGGTTCACCACTGTGTTGATGAACTTCTTTGGAGAAGCTATCAAGACAGCAATTGAAAGCCATTGACTGTGGTTGTATCTTGACTACTAGCCTGGACCTTGAAATGGAACAGCAGCTTTCTGTGAATTATGAAGGGGTTAGGAACTTCTGAGGTTTAGCAAGTCTCTAAAGTTATTGTCTTTAATATATGATGCTTCTGTGTGGTTTAGATCAGCTTCAATCACATGCGAGAAATTTAGGCAAGGTAGGAAGCAGGAAGCATTTAGTATTCTTTTACTTTTGTTACCCACTTTGCATGATACTGTTTGCTGGGAGTGTCCAAATAACTTGAAACTTGACGGGAATCTGAGTTGGTTGCTGTGTACAGAACTATACTAGTTCACCTCAAAATGGCCAGGTCATCCTCAGAAAAGCAGTGTTTTGAGATTTGCTGATTTTCAAATAATTACAACAAGGTAGAACTTTTTTTTTCTTAACGAAAAACATGAAAGAATTTTTGTTTTACTGAACCTGTATTCCTTGTCTGCCTGTTGCCCTTCTGAAGGCACTAAATGCAAAGCCAGAGCATTAGTCAAATGACCATATGGTATGTCAGCAGTACAGTCAAGTAAGACTGTGTTTATCATCTCAGTTGCTCACTCCAGGCACTTACGTTACACGTATCTCTCCCACCTCCCATCCATCAATTTGAGAGACCAATCTTCACCAGCTCGTTTTCCTCCCATGCCTTGCTTAACATGCAAAGGTAATCTGAGTGTTTCCCTCTATGAGAAATGTGTTCTTGGCAGGGTTGGATTAGGGGAAACAGCACTCTGGTCTCTCTATGGAGTTTAGGAGATGTCAGTATACATACAGGGCGGGGCTTGGAAAGAAAAAGGGTCAAGTCACTAACTCCCGAGTTTCAATGTTTCATTCAGGGATCAATGTACAAACCAAAGATTGCTTATTTGAATATGGGGTATGTCCGAAAACCGTTTGTCTCAGTAAATTGTTATCTCTGATGCTTAATTATAATTTCAACATCACCTTAAATGACACGTCAATTTTCTGTGTCAGAAAGGAAAGGAACGATCACATACTTCTGTGAGATATGTCTGAGTTTCATTCCAGAAGTGGGAGGTCTTTGGATTATCACAGGTACATATATCTTTTCCATAATTGAAATTGTAACAATCACCAAAATTAGCTATGGACATATGCCATGGAAAAAGACAGAACAAATGATATGTACAATTCTATGTTGAATAGCTAAATGATATACTTTGAATAGTGACTCATTTCTGGCAACTTGTAGGCCAAGTTCAGTTTGCAGGCCTACAAAGTAAGAGCGACTTTAGACTCATCCATCTTCTAATCTGACTTTGTGTAATGTCAAAATGTTTGAAGTAAAACACCCGAGTTGCGCATGAAGTGAAGGCAAGATAATAACTATGGTGCTATGATATTGACATTTGCAAGTATAGAACAAGAACCTTGTACTGGCAGTATTTTTCATCATCCACTGATAATGAAAAACCCATAAAATGTTTAGCTAACTGAAATGAAAACTTCAAGTAGACTTTCAAATACGGTGTTTCAGGAGGAGAGGGGTATTTCACTGATATCAGAAAAATGAAGGGACTTTAATGTTAAAATATATTGTACTTATGAAAAATGCTGAGGCTGCTGCCAAACACTTTTGCAGTTGGTTATGGTGTTAAGAATCCTGCTATGATTTTCAGAAGGATGTCAATTTGAAGAACTGGTAATACAATTACACTTTCCTAGATTATATCAACTATTACATTCAATATCCAGGGAAAATCTCAGGAACATATTAACTTCCATTTTAGGAAACACATCTTAAAGCTATGAATAGGTTTTAAAACTGGGTCTTCAAAAGAAACACATCAGTGGGATGAGTCAATAACTTACAGTTTTCTGAATCCTTTATGGAGAACTAGGGTATTTTTGTCATCCTGTTTGTTGTCATATTCTCTTTCCTTGTACTTTCTTAATTTCCTTGGTCCTTCAGAAAAGAGTCGGAAATTCTTTTCTTTCCCACTGAGTCCAGAGAGATGTCTGATTCTTATCTCACTGCAATTTAGACGCTGGTAGACTTGCTGACAGGTGTCTGGGAAATTCCTTGTGTGAATCACGCTACTGTTGGCATACAGGTTTTACAGGACAACTGAGCTGTTGCTGTTGCGTGGAAAAGTTAACAAGCATTTAGTATGAATCAGTGGGGATTCTCCCTGAAGTTTTTGATGCTGCAAGGCCCCTTCATACTTGTCACTGTCCTGGCCATTGCTTTGACTAGAGAAGACAGCCTAGAGCTGTATCATACTTTGTTATGTCCCTCTGCCCTATTAAAGAGATGTGTAAGATCATCTTGGAGCTCTTAGAAAGGTGAATGCTGAGGCTCAAAACAGAGAGGTGAGGAAAGAGCTCATTCCTGGATGTGTACAGCCCATCTCTCACTCTACTGTCGACAGCGATGCAGCTGAAACTGAGTGGAAATTTCCCCAGCAAAAATCGATTGCATTGTTTGGTTGTTTTTTATTAAACCACTCATAATGAAAGCACCTATTTGGCCACCTCATTTAGAGTCACTGACTTAAGTTGATTGTCTCTCTTTTCCTATGACTCTGGGATAGGGAAAGAGACTAAAGAAAGGATCAAGGAAGACTGAGGAATGTTCATCCCAACTACCTCACAAACAACAGGAAGGCTCATTTCAAGAGGTGGTTCTGATGAATATGTGCATGTATGCAGCTTTGCATTTGTATGGCAGGAGGGTGAAGGACTTGAATGGACAAAGGACTCTTTTGAAGCCCCTCAGTAAATATATGCCTTTTCCAAGTGTAGTCACTGCAGGGAAACAAATTCAAAATAGGACTCTAAATTGGATTCTCTGAAGTGTACCCATGAGATTTATTTTCTTCTACTTCAACTGAGAAACCCAAACTTCCAATTTCAGTGTCTAAAATTAGGCTATCTAAATCCTAACTTCAGACACTGAAATCTCCAGTTTTAGAAGCATGATCTTTTGCAAAATGTTAGACCTTGGCATACTCACAAATGAAACTGGCTCACCTGTACAAATCCCTAGTGGAGCTAGTGGAGTCAGGAATAAACAGATTTCCCCATTAAAAACCCATTTTCTCTCTTTTTTTTTTTTTTCTTTTTTGCACATACCTTTAACAGGTGGTTTTGTTCATATATATACACAAGAACTCACTCACAGATTGAATGCTTGTGTAGAATTTCATAGCTAAAAATACTTCTTCCACAGAGTTATGAATATTTGAAAAAGTATCTCTATCACAGAAGTGAACTTTTATTCTATGCATTGCCCTGAT
This sequence comes from Gallinago jamesoni, assembly GCA_025769975.1. Classification (NCBI taxonomy): domain Eukaryota; kingdom Metazoa; phylum Chordata; class Aves; order Charadriiformes; family Scolopacidae; genus Gallinago; species Gallinago jamesoni. The sequence continues at coordinate 172,953,112 of JAOQGH010000001.1, read as the reverse complement.
GATCAGCAATCACTGCAATGCAATGGAAATAGAATTTTCCCCCTGCAATGCTATCAACCAGAAATAATTTAACGTGTTATAAAGCAACTGAAGTATCACATATACTTGGAGGTGTTTTCCAGGAATCGCTTCAATTTTACAGCAATTGTGATGTCATTTGCAGTAGCAACTTTCCCTACAAGCACAAGCAAGTAGAGACACTGAGCAATTAAGATTAGCGCTGATAAATATTTAGATGCAGATATACATGTTCCCCTACTCCACTGTGAATCCAGAGGTATCCAATGAAGACCCCAAACTGAGTCACTATTGATATCACACTTCTGGCATTGAACATTAGCTTCTAATCTGTTTTCTTAGAAGTTGTTACAGAACTGAAAGGCTTATTAAAACAAGGAGTCCAGCTTCCTGCCAATGCAGGACTGTCCTCCAGAGTATACTCTATGCTATATTTTCTGGTGTTTGACTTGTGCAGATTTTGAACTTTGCACAGAAATAACGTTGCAACTTTATTTTGGGAGACTGTCAGTTATGTAAGAGATCTCACTACCCCAGACCCATATATGATTAATCTTTCACTTAAATGTTTAGATGCATATGTAAATTTCATGTATAGGCCTAAAAGTAGCTCCAAATTACAATAAATAGGAAATGCTATAAATATTTTTTTGTATTTTTAAATAGGAGATACTTCAGAACCTCTTAACATCTTTAAGCTTTTGTGCTGCAAAGTGGGTATGAATCCTTCATTCCATTTGAAATGTTTTCATATAGCCAACAAAATCCACTTACATCTACTTACACATATCTTTTCCCACATGTACAGAGATATATTTAGATATTTACAGAACAGAGGAGGAAAAGGAAGAAAATTAAATTTTTCTCTTAAATTTGAAATCTGAGTTAAAGAAAGAATTCTTAGCTCTTTTTGAAAAAAATAGTTCACCTTCTTTATATGAGATCATTCTTCTGGATGCTTGCCACTGTTTGGTGTTATCTGGAGTTTTCTCAGATTTATATTTCAGTGCAGGACCATTTACATTCAGTTGGCATTTTTAACTCCACTTTTTGCACTGTCCTTGTTATGTTCCTTCTGTTTCAGAGGAGTCTTTGCTGAATTACGATATATGACTGGATTCCTCTATCCTTTTCTGCAATTACATTCATAATTTCATAACTTTGTATCAAAAAAAAAGTTATACAGTGCTTATGAATTTTTGTCCTTCAGACAATTTTGCATGATTCGGGTCTCCTTGGGAAATGGTTCAACAAATTCCTTGCAGGAAACTCAGTAGAGCAGTTCACCTCAACCAAAGTAAGTGTAGCAACTTCAATTAGTATTAAGCTAAGGCAAAATAGAATTAGAAGAGTTTCAGAAGTGAAATTTGGCAGGTTGGTTAAACTCGTAATTGAGCTGAAAGGTGAACTGTGAGGGGAAAAAAACCCACCCCACAACAAAAAAGTGGTGTTCTGTACTGCTTATTTTTTATGCTAAAACAACCTCAACAAACCCTCAAACTTTCATCATGCCTCCATTTTCTCCTCTCTCAGGTAACAGAATTTCTTCTCACTACTTCCTTGGGTATGGCAGAAAAAAATCCTTGGAGGATTTATACAGTGCTAGCTGATGAAGCTTCATGAAGCTGTAATGTGAGCATTAAAATTCTGATCAGTAGAAATACAAAACCTTTATTCTGCAAATGTATTGCTTTAGGTAGGCAATCAGTCCCACTGTGCTACTGTCTGTGACCCATGCTCAGCTTGCTCAGATGAGCAAGTGTGATGTAATTCAGGTGCCTTAACAAATTATTATCCCCACCCAAAAGTTACCACCCTGAGCAGAGAGGTCTGAGTACTCTTACCCTATTTCAATGCCAGGTGTAACAGGTTATTATAAACTACCTTTGCCCTTAGAAATTATTTCCCTTGTTATGATTCAGCTGTAATGATACTGTCTGACATCTTATTTGAGTTACAGTCAGGGCACAGTATAATTTTGATGTGACTTTTCCCTCTGATATGCAAGTAGATACAGTACAAAAACTCTGAGAATACTTTGCAGGATTATGTTCCTTTAGCATTGACTCTACTTAAAATCATCTGAATAATCCCTGTTCACAGCCATGGGTACTTACAGAAAGAATATTTTAAGTTGGTGTGCCTGGGAGTACTTATGAGTATTTTATCCACTTTTTTGTAACATGGAAGATTTATTCATAACCATGTACGTAGTTTGAATGTAACATCAAAAAATTAAGTATCAAAACAGCTAGTTGCATCAAAATCTTAGCTGTAGGAAATTTAGTAGGATCCATACTTCAGAAATAGTCTTATTGACCCAGGAGAGGACAAGCTACAGTTTTCTAAGGTTCTCTAATCCTCCTTGTCTAATACATCTAGCTAAACTGCTGCTTTCCTCCCCTTGTGTTTATGAGAATAGAAGTGCCACTGATTATGCAAGCCACCATCTTTCTGATTGTAAAAATGACTTTTATTTAAATAGAGGGAAGAAATTGTAATGAGAAGCCAACCCTATTTTGATTAAATTAGCTTACATTTCAAATGTGACATATCAAAAGTTGATACAATCCAAACAAGAAACACAGTCAAACAAGACACAGTCACTTCAGAAACAGTCCATCAAAAAAGGACAGTAAAAAACAGGAGTTCACAAATGTTGCCTGCCGAATTGTCTCCTCCTCAGTTTTGGATGGGGGTACTTCATATAGCCCCCAATACTTGCAAAACTCATGCTAGCCCATGATTAATAGCTTTCAATGCCATCTTTGAAAGCACTATTGATTCAGTAAGACAATCTAAAGTTATGGCACGTGCATAAAGAAAGGTCAGTTTTACACTAATTTTACAATCGCTCACTGTCATTCTGGAAACCATTTAGAGTGGAGGCCTTCAAGTGCTAATAGAAGAGAGAAGAGGCAATTTTAGTATCTTGTGGGTCACCTCCTTTATGGTGATCTTTACTCGAACTCATAGATTTTCACGTTCAAAATAAATAGCTTTTTTTTTTTTTTTTTTTTAATAGAAGGCTGCACAGCCATGCAGAAATGTCAGCAGTTTTGCTGTGGCTTTTCCTACCCATTACAGTACCATGCATTATGAGGAAGAAAACCTGTTGAATCGCTTGTGAAAATAAATATTTTCAGAAATAAAGCTCTAACAGTGCTATACCATTGCTGATACCAGGGCAACAGGGGGACTGATGGGCCTGACTGTCCCTGCCCACCCCCCAGGAGCTCCCCTGACCCTGTCACAGCCCAGGATCTCATGTCAGCCCCTCAGGGCTGTCAGTCTCTGCCCCGGTGATGCCACAGCTTGGCTGGCATCCAGCCCCACAGCCCTGCCCTCAATGGCCATGGGTACCACGGATCCAGGCCCACCCATGGGCCCACATCCTGGACCAAACTCATTCTGTCCCTGTCTCCGTGGGGCTGCCCTGGTGACTCCTGGCTGTCCTGCTTCTGGCTGGTGTAATGGGACGGGCCCTAGATGCCGGGTCTTGGCCTTGATGGATAGCCCCCATGGGGAACCTTCATAGCACTGGGCCCCAGGGACACCCTGGTGCATGCTGCATATTGACAGTTGAATGTTTCCATCATCACACCCACCCACTCCTAAGAAAGAAGCTTACGGGATATATCATTCTAACAAATAAAGCACTCTGGGGGCTGTTTGCTGGCTCTGAGCTGCTGTTTTCTGTACAGTTCAGGTGCCTCGCCTCCCAAAATGTGGTAGCTGTACCCAAACTGCCTGTTTCCCCTTGTTTCTTCTGCCATGAAACCATGTGTTGGTGCAGTCTGGGAGAGTGCCATCCAGCCTGGACCAAAGCTGCACGAGCAAACCTGCTGCACAGCAATGGTAGAATTAAACACATTTTTTTTTTAATGCATTAATCTCAATGTGATAGTCTATTTTCTGCTGGATTTTAGAGCAGGATGCTTCTGAAGAAGGAGGCGATTAAAACCAAAATAAAGCCTACTTGCAATGAATGCCTAGTGCAGCAAAGTAACTTTAGCTTCAGAGGAAATCAACTGGTGAGTTCCCTAGGAATGGCGTCAAAAGGGGATTATAAGCTGAAGCTTATAACTGAGTGCAGTAAAAATAACAAAAAATGAGGTAGAAGAGAAACTTGTATCTCTCAGGCAAACTTCACCAGTAAATTGGTCTTCTAGCTACTGGTCTTCCAGCATGCTGTATGCATACATATCTTTCAATCAGCTAACTAGTCTTTAGTTAAAAGTTTTTTTTCTCTTCCTGTCCTCAGATGGAGCAGTTCTAAAGCTTTTCTATATCTGCCATTGCTCCTGTCGTGATCTGCTTAGAGAATGAAAGACTACAGAAGGAACCAGCGAAATGGTGATTGATGGAGGGAGGCACATGCCTGCACGGAGCTATAGTTAACGCTTCTATGTCTGGGTTAGAAGTTTTACTGCCTCCCTTTCTGTAAGAAATCTATCCGACATGCTGAAAGGAAAACAGCAGAGAAGTACTGGATAGGAAAATCCTGCTTTACAGAGACTTCAAAAAAGTTTTTAAAAATCCTAACCCTTCTGAAGACAGCATTTCTGTTAAAAATATGTCCTCCTTATCCTTTTTCCTAAAAGGGACAGTCCCTAAAAGCCACTTATAACTTCAGCGCAATCTTCCATGTGATAACCCAGGAAAGCCCGATGGACAGGCTCTTGACAATTCTGTGGTTCAAATGCAATTACTGTTGGGAATCAGAGACAGTGTGTTATCTGAGATTTGTAACCAAATCTGATTCATTTGTAACCAAACATTTTGATGCTTAACATGCTGATCTTCTTACTTGACATTTTGACTCAACAGATGAATACTAAAGAGAGACTTCCATTCAGGTGGGCAGAATATTACTCTTAAAATATTTTAAAGAGTTTTAAAATTCCATTGTGGCTCTTCATGGTTCAGTTTAGCGAGTTATGAACATTGCTGGTCTCCAACCTGTTCTCAGGGAACCAGGATACGTGATTCTTTCTGTCTTTCAAAGAAGAGAAAAGCTGCAAATTTTATTTTCACTATAGCATATGAAATTATCAAACAGAATCACAAGGCTATATGGCATCAGCATGCAACATCTGTTATGATTCTTGGCAATCTGTCAATGTTCAAAAGATGAAGTAGGGAAGAAGCATGAGGCATCACATGGACATATTTGAAAATAACTACAGTCTTTGTGGGAATAAAATGCTCTTGCTCTTTTAATGCAAAATCACAGGGTTCAAAGTTGAGATATAAGAGCCTACCATGGTCGGGCATTTGATAAGTGAGATATTCTGCCAATATGCCACAGTCTAAAAATGTGATTATCATCCATACAGCTTTTTTGGAGGCTTATAGATATTTCCGTATTTTCACATAAATTAACTGTTCAGCAAAGCATTATTAAAACTGAAAAGCCCAAGAAAGTTAGCCCCGGAGTGTTGTAGGTGTTCAGACAGTCTCTGCTTGACTTTTTAAATCTTTTCACTTTTTAATTTAAGAGGAAAATGGAAGCTGGCATTAATGGGAATATGCTTAGTGTGAGGAAATACTTTTTATATATATGCAAGAATATTGAGTAACCATCTCTGGAGGCATTTAAAAGATGTGTAGATGTGGCACTTAGGGACATGGTTTAGTGGTGGACTTGGGAGTGTTAGGCTTATGGTTGTACTTGATAATCTTAAGGTCTTTTCCAACCTAAATGATTCTGATTCTATGAGGTAGGTTACAAATGTGATGAGCCACCTCTTGGTGGAGACTCTCATACTGAGTCTGCTTGACCTGTTAAACAGGCTGGATTATATATTACCATCCTTTAAACTGTCTGAGGTTTGAAACCTTATTTTCCAAAGTAGATTGCTGTGATACAGGTAATATTTTCTGTCACGATTTTACAGCATTCTGCCAAGGAAAATTCAACAGCCAAAGTGATAAGTCTTCAGCTACTATCTTCTGGTTTTGCATCCTTGCAACTGAAAAAAAAAAAAAAAAGTGGTTAGTTCATCTGAACCAAAAGAGGAGCCAGGAGGAAATCTATTTGAGCTGGAAAGTAAGAAGGGCAAATGGAGTTGCTTCCCCCAGGGCTATTTTAAAGAAGTTAGGGAGAAGACCACAAAACATTACTTTACCTACAATTCAACTACAAAGAAGCACAGATTTTGAAATGCCTAGAATTTTAGTTCTTTTCCTGAGCTGGAACAAAACATATTCACTTCATTTTAACCACTGCATTGATTCCACAATAACATTTTCTTACTCTGGTGGTATTTTGGGTATGATTAGCATTATTTTTTTACACACACAGTCAGTATAAGAACAGATGCCTATTATAAGTTTAAATTTCCACAGCTATCTAAAACTTTTCTTTGTGAGGCTTCTAATGTAAATTGTAAAAGCTACTATAACCATGGAGCTATGATTGTTTTTATTAGCCAAAGGCTACTGCTTGGATAAAACTTTAAAAGAGGACAAAAGACGCTTCTAGTATATCACTTTAATATTTCTGTCAGAGGTGTCAAATCCTTCATTAAGGTATGAAATAATTGATATATAACAGAGCTCTGAATTCTACAAAGATTCATGTTTCCATTTTTTTATAAATTTGATTAAATTCTTAAAATCAGGAAAGTATTCCTATAAACAATGTTAATTCTGTATGTGTGAACCACTCCAGCTTTGAAACTTGTCATATTGACAGTTATTTCAGTGTGGCTTTCAACCTCTGATTCTCTCCTGACTTGACTTGACATTTATGTTATATGTTTGACAATTACACTGTAGATTTCAGAATGACATTGATAAAGACAGTAAAGTTTTGATCTTGATTTTTTTTCATTCTGAAATCCTCTGCAACATTAAGGAAACTAAACTTAGCCCTCAGGAGTTGCACTGCAAAAGTAAGATTTCTAATAGTAGCTTTAAATTCTTTATGTTGAACAGATGAGTGTCTCTACGAATAGCATTCCTTACAGGGAAATTCAAGGGCTAATGCTGTTTAACATCTTCATGGGTTAGATGACTGATGGCATGGAGCGCACCACTGTTGAGTTCACACATGATGCAAAATTAGCATGAGTAGTCAGTACACTGCAAGGCAGGGCTGTATCTCTGAGGGACTCTGAGAAGCTGGAGGAATGAGCTGACAGAAGCCTCATGAAAGTCAGCAAAGACATATATTAATTATTACTTGATATATGACTATTTATGGCCTAATTCTAGTCTGAGATGCTTTTCTCCATTTCTTATCATAGGAAATTCAATGGGTATGTTTAAAAATCCCCCTTGTCTCAGACATTTATAAGGACAAACTTAGAGCTATGTAAGAGCTTGACCTCTTTCATTTCTAAAACTTTAAATTTTTTAAAGAGCTATAAATGTGAATTTTTTCCTTTTTTCCCTTTTTTTTTCCTCTTTCTTTTTTTTTTTTTTTCCCATTTGTCTATCCCACAGGATTCATTAGCAAGTTTTAGGCAAACATAGTGACACCTGTGTCTAAAATGATGACTCCAAATATTTCTTTATAATTAGAAGTAAACAAGACAACTTTCAGCTAGGATAAATCATCACTTCTCTATTCATGTGAACTGAGTTGTAGTGAATTTTACCTTTTACATATTTCAAGGTCAGGAATTTGGTTTTTTTTTTAGGTTAAGAAACTTTAAGGTCACACACTTCTATAGTGATCCTATTATTTGAAACTGCTTAAAACCTTTTTCTGGTATATCCCTCCAGTTCTTTAAATCCAAGAGTGCCTACTTAATTTGAGATGCAATTCACAGGAACAGCTGTGCTCAGGAGACTTATACTATTTTGACTCTTGGCAATAGCTGCCCTGCTAGTCTAATTAATTTTTCTAAAAGATAACCATGAGCAATATGCAGCTTGATTTGTAAAGAATAGATCTTACCAGGCTCGCTTTATTTGCTTTGTGTTGCAGAGAGTTTTTAACTTTGTGAGTGAAGGGAAATGGCAGATGTGCTGTAGTTTGATTTTAGTGAAGCTTTCAAATCTCTTGCAAAATCTCACCCTCAGATTAATTTGTAGAGGCTTGGGTATAAATACTGAAAAGAGGCTGAAGAACGTTAAGTGGAGATTTTTGATAAGCAGCAAATAATAGGACACCAAGGTGGATTCTGAGAGGCTACCCAGAACACCTCCTGGGTCTGCATATCTTCACAGGTGGAAATCAGCTGCAGAGAGTGCAGCACCCAGATGGCATTTAACCGAGACAGGCTGTGAAAGGCAAAGAGTTTGGCAGTCTGAGGACAGAAAAATATAAGTTGATAACACATTTGAGCAGCAAATGAATAAATCAGGCTAAATTAATTTCCAGGTGCATGTTCATTTTCCAGCTCAAGAAGGTAAGAAGAGTCTGTGTATAGATACTCTAATGCTATTCATGTAGAACATTGCCTAGAAGTCTGGACATTACATTAACAAACACATTCACAAGTTGAAGGACATTCAAAGAGAAACAACAACAATTAGGACAAGGTCACAGGAACTGATTTATAATGAAACATTAATGGATTTAAATATTTTAGTTTTCATTAGTATCAGCCATAGAAGAAGATTAATAAACTACAAATATTTGAACTGGAACCATTATACTGAAATAAGAACTTCTTCAAAAATATAAAATTTTATAGCTAATTTCTTGTCTGAAATTTGTGACTTACCCTGCTTTTAGTCCAGTGGAGCAATATGGGATTGAGAATTATTATTTATGGAAAATTTCTAGTTCTCTTATTTTTTTTTCAAACAAACTCTTTTCGATTTATATTTTTGAACATAGGACTACGTGGATGCAAACAAAAAAATACTAATATGAGGTGAATTAGAGGGAAGTACAAATTGAATTATATGAATTCAAACCGTAATCTTTGTTAGTTACAGTTGTGAGCACAAACAAATTGCTTAGAAATGTAGCAGGTGAAATCTTATTTTTAATTTACATAAGCAAACACTTTAGAAGATTGCCTCCACCAGATGTGTGAAGTTTAGTCTTCCCTAAGATTAAATAAAATGCAAATATAGCCAGCTTTCATCACATTCTGTAAACATTAAAATTAAGATAGCAGGAGCAGAAAAAATAGAATATTTATATTTTTGAGCACCTTCATTTTCAACAGCCTAGGATGAGTGGTATCATGCCATCATGTGTCCTGCTTAAAGGGCTTTTAAATATAAGAAGTATGGTAACTCTCAAGTTTAACTGAAACACGTTCTCTCTTGAGGATTCAATCACCAGTTGATTTAATGTTGCCTATTTAATCATATTATAAACTACTTCAACAAGATGCTTGTGTAATTGCCTTCTTAGCAGAAAAGGATAAAAAGCATACCTTGCAATTTTGGTTGCATTAAACAGGATATTACAGTTCTATGAACACCAAAAGGTTTGTCAGCATTTCCATTATCAACCAACCCTGATTTTCAAGAATTAAAAACATGTCCATAAAAGTATTCTACGGGCTGAAAATTCTCATATAAAGTCTCATCCTGGGAACAAGCTTCCTCTCCTCCTCCTCTCCCTCCTCTGCTATTTCTTCTAATTTATAATGCTATTATATTATTTTATATTGTGGGCAAAATCCAGGTTTTCCTGTTCATCCCTATCTACTATTTATTGCACAGCAGCTCAGAGACATAACATTTTGTCTTTCTAGATACCGCTGAGTGTATGTGGATAGCCTAATACTACTCATTTTTCTTGTAAAGCAGCTGAAAAATTCTAAAACATTTAGAAAAAGGTAAAATAATTATGAGTAGAAATGAATTTATTTAAATTGTTGTTCAATAAGTTCATCTTCCCTAACCAGTAAGGACAAAACAAGTTATTGCTGTTTGAAAAAGGAAAATTATGGGGGCAAAGTTCTTATATAATTCCTTCTTTATTGGTTTATTGGTCTCGAATTCTCTTTTGTCTGGTAGCACAGTGTAATGAATGCCTGCTCTTGCTTGCTTTAGGTATGTGAAATGGTTAAGATGATGATTACTGAAACATTTCTTATTAGAACACAATTCTTTGTGTTGCTGCATTTATTCATTTATTTTTTCATTTATTTCAATAATGTTTTTTGGGGGGGAAATAGGAGAGGGAGTGATGTAGCAGTGAAGTGAGGAGAGAAAGAAAGACAGAGAAGGCAGCGATGACTCTTCAGAGACCCTGGAGAGAGCCTTCATTGAAGCAGACACCTCACATGCTTTGAGCCACTTCCAGGCCTGGAAAGAAGAAATCCATGAATCTTTGAATTTTCAGCTGCTGGAGATCTGTTTTTCATTGGAAAAATAAAGGTGGGAACCTCTCTCTCTTTTATTTGACCTCAGAAGCAAATCTTCTGCTGGAGTTTCTTTTTGTCAAATCTGGATTTCTATGAAAATAATAGTGCTCCCCTCTCCTGCATTCTCACAACATTCCTGGAATAGCAGTCACTTGCTGTGGTGTGAGGATTGTACAACTTTTCCTTACATTCAATAAGTGTATCTGACAAAGCTGTCTGCCTTTCCGTCTAAATACTTCTACAAAATATAGCTGATTTCAACTTTCACTTTCAGTAGTGAGTTGCTTCACAGAATCACAGAATCACAGAATGTTCATGGTTGGAAAGGACCTTTGAGATCATCAAGTCCAACCACAAAAAATACCCACAACCCAACAAGAAAAACCACACCACAAAAAAATAACCCACAACACAACCAAAACCAACATACACACCACATCCACTCACAGAGAGACAAAACCCAACAATCTTGGCTAATAGAGTGTGCCCTGAAGTGCCACATCTACACATTTCTTAAACACCTCAAGGGATGGCGACTCCACCACCTCCCTGGGCAGACTGTTCCAGTGCCTGACTGCTCTCTCAGTAAAGAGAATATCTAATATCCTAATATCTAATCTAAATCTCCCCTGCTGCAACTTCAGACCATTTCCTCTGGTCCTGTCATTATTCCCTTGGGAGAAGAGGCCCACATCTCTACAACCTCCTTTCAGGTAGTTGTAGAGGGCAATAAGGTCTCCCCTCAGCCTCCTCTTCTCCAAACAAAACATGCCCAGTTCCCTCAGCCTCTCCTCATATGACATGTTCTCCTTTACTTCCTCTAAGATCTTGCAGATACATTCTCCAGACTACAGCTGCCTATGACAATAAAGAGTCTGCAATGCAAAATGACCCTTGAAATCAGGTCTTGAGAAAGAGGACAGTGAAACATCTTGATTCTGCTTGTTTAATTCCCACAGTCCATATAGCATGCACACAATTCTTGAACTGTTTCTTATTCTGTAAACACTTTTGCCTTCAACACTTCTAACATCATCTTTGAATTAGTGTGCAAATATTCATTTAATGTAAAATATCCTCAGTGAAAACTTACTTCACTGCATTCTCCAAATTTCTCTAAGAGAGTTCTGTTCTCCCACTCTTCTCCAATTAAATCAGAAAGTTTGGCTTTGGTAGAGACTCATGATCAAGTACGTATTCCAAGAAGATATTCCCATGACCATCTGAACAAAAGAGCAGGTCTCCACAGTTCTGCAGTCCCCACCCCATGATTTATTTGTCATTCTTTCTCTTCCTTTTTTCTTTCCTTTTTCTTTTTGACTGATTTGTTATTTCTCAGTTGAGGAATCTTTTGTATACTCAGATCCCAAACCCAATTTGGTCTGTTCTTCTTGAAATTGTCCAAGGCCACTGACTTTTGTAGCTCTCCATTCAAAAAATAAATCTGCTTTTAATTTAAGCGGAGCCATCTATCTCACTTTTCTCCCTCTCCCAAGGCAAAGCCTAACAGATGAAAGCTGTTATCAACTCATCTGAGTGGTGCAGATAGCTGTAATCTTGCTTATGATAGCTTCTGCATTCCTCTTTATGAGAGCAAGAAACCTCCCAGCTCATGAAACAAGAAAATAATGCTGATAATCCTCTCTCTGACAGTCTGAATACCTAGGTAAGGGGTCCGTCTTTTGTTTGATTCAGGTGTTTTGTTTTTCAGGTGTTTTGTTGTTTGGTGGGTTGTTTTTTTTGTTGTTGTTGTTGTTTGTTTTTAAGTTGTTTGATTTTCTTGAATTTCCCAATCTTTACTGATTTATAGTATAGAGGTTTCGTATTCTGGACTGCTCAATCCTGTGATGTTTTTTCTCCTTGACATTCATGGAGTTACAGGTGGGAGCAAAGTATTGGGCTGCCCAGTCCCCAGAGTTGGAGGACGACAAGTGTGGGAACAGTGACTTTCCATTTGTGGACACTGAAATTATAAGGGACCAGCTGTATCAGCTGAATGTTCACAAGTCCATGAGGCCTGTTAAGATTTATCCCAAAGTACTGAAGAAGCTAACAAATGTTATGGCAGGCCCCCTCTTGATCATCTACCAAAGGTCTTGGGAATCTGGGGAAGTCCCTGCTGAGTGGAAGCAAGACAATGCTTTTTCCAGTTTTGAAGAAGGGTGTGAGGGAAGACATGGGAAACTGCAGACCTGTTAGTCTAACATCAGTTTCTGGAAGAATTATGGAGAAGATTATACTGGCTACTATTGAAAAGCATTTAAAGAATGCCATCATCAGGCATGGTCAACATGGTTCCCAAAGGGAAAGTCCTGTTTAACTAATTTGATGATAACTTCCATGATAGGTTGTGCATCTAGTAGATGAAGGGGAAGCAGTGGATGTAGTTTTTCTGGATTTTAGTAAGACTTTTGATACTGTCTCTCACAGCATGCTTCTGGACAAGTTACCCAACTGTGGGATGAATGGGTTCATGGTGCTCTGTGTGAAGAACTGGCTGAAGGGCAGAGCTCAAAGGGATATCATGAATGGAAGTGGCTAAGGACTTTCTAGGTTTGTGTAGTTTAGAGAAAAGGAGGCTGGAGGGCAACCTCCTTGTTCACTACAGCTTCCTAAGGAAGGGAAAAGGAGAGGGAGGTGCTGATCTCTTCTCCCTGATATCCAGCGATAGGACACTGAGTGCTCTTCACTGATTAAAAAACTGGCTGGATGGCTGGGCCCAAAAAGTTGTGGTGAATGGAGTTAAATCAAGTTGGTAGCTGGTAATCAGTGGTATCCCGCAGGGCTCAGTATCAGGTCCAGTTGTCTTTAATATCTCTATCAATGACCTGGACAAGGGGATTGAGTCACCCTCAGTAAGTTAGCAAATGACACTGTCTTGGGTGGGAGTGTTGATATGCTTGAAGGTATAAAGGTTCTACATAAGGATCTGGACAGGCTGGATTGATGGGCCAAGGCCACTTGTATGAGGCTCAACAAGGCCAAATGCTGGGTCCTGCACCTGGATCACAACAACCCCATGCAGTGCTACAGGCTTGGGAAGAGTGGCTGGAAAGCTGCCCAGCAGAAGAGGAACTCTGGGTATTGGTCAACAGCCAGCTGAATATGTCAGCAGTGTGCCCAGGTGGCCAAGAAGGCAAAAAACATCCTGGCTTGTATCAGGAATAGGATTGCCAGCAGGAGTAGGGAAGTGATCATCCCCATGCACTTGGCACTTGTGAGACTGCATATGGAGTACTGTGTTGAGTTTTGAGCCCCTGACTACAAGAGGGACATTGAGGTGCTGGAGCATGTCCAAAGAAGGGCAATGAAGCTGGTTAGGGGTCTAGAGCACAAGTCTTATGAGAAACAGCTGAGGGACCTGGGGTTTTTTAGCCTGGAGAGAAGGAGGCTGAGGGGAGAGCTTATCGCTTTCTACAACTACCTCAAAAGATGTTGTAGCAAGGTGGGGATTGGTCTATTTTCACAGGTAGCAAGGGATAGGATAAGAGGAAACAGCCTCAAGTTGCACCAGGGGAGGTTTAGATTGGATACGAGAAAAAAATTCTTCACTGAAAGGGTTTTCAAGCACTGGAACAAGCTGCCCAGGGATGTGGTGGACTTGTCGTCCCCAGAGGTATTTTAAAGATGTGTATATGTGGCACTTAAGGACATAGTTTAGTGGTGGACTTGGCAGTGTTAGGTTGATGGTTGGACTCAATCGTCTTAAAGATCTTTTCCAACCTAAATGATTCAATGATTCTGTGATGTGGGAATAGCTCAAAGCTGCATCACGGGAGGTTTAGACTGGCCATTAGGCAGAATTTATTTACAGACAGGGTGGTCAAACACTGGAATAGGTTTCCTAGAGAGGTGTTTGATGCTGCAAGCCTGTAAGTGTTTAAGAGGCATTTTGACAATGCCCTTAATAACATTAACTTTTGGTCAGCTCTGAATTGGACAGGCAGTTGGACCAGATGATTGTTGTAGGTCCTTTCCAAATGAACTGAACTATTCTATTCTATTCTATTCTATTCTATTCTATTCTATTCTATTCTATTCTACTCCATTCCATTCTATTCTACTCCATTCCTTTCTATTCTACTCCATTCCTTTCTATTCCTCTTCATCTTGCTGACCTTTTTCTCTGTGTCATGTAATTTCCTTCTTACCCTTCTGTGCCAACTTGTGTAGTCAGTAAGAAGATTCACTCATAGAGGAATGCGGACATCCATCCATTGATTGTCCAGTGGAAAATCCAATGAATTTATCTTCTGTTCTTAAGTGCTATGAGGTCATGGTAGGAATTTTCATTACACTCTCTTTTATTTCGATAAAAAAAAGATAGGCTAAGGTGGTTTAAGACATTTTTCACCATTCATTCCTAGATGTTAATCATAAATATTAAGACAACTTTGTGAGCAAGAACTTTTTATCAACAGATAGGTCTCATGAAATACATTTTATCATATTTTTTAGTACTCTGTAGTATTCCATGGTTCACCAGACAGAGAGAACAATGCCTTTCTCAGCATTATTCTCATATTTAATGAGCAAGAGTCACATAGTAGGTGGTATTTGATCAAACTGAATGAGCTTTTGGAAAGGATATTTTCTTCTGAAAAAAAAGTGTTGTTTGGATCTTAGTCCTAAAGTACTATTTATAGGAACATCCTGATCCCTCTCCCCACCTTCTGCCTGCAGATATGATAGTGCTTAAGGCTGTATGAAAAAAACACTGTTGCTACTATAATGAAGCAACTATCATGTTGTTACATATTCTTCCATACTCTTTCACAATACTTTAGGAACGATGCCTCTAATGTTTGTAGTGTATCCACTTGGACACTACCACATTCTTAGCACTGTGCCTTCTCTTGTCATAGCTGTGTTGTTTCATCCACACGTGCTGCTATTTCAACAGAAGATTGTGAAGAGAGGGGATTAAAAATGTGGCGTTTATTGAAGGCATAGCATAGAATGATACAAGAACATGGATGTACTGGGGATTTTACGCAGGTTTCCTGAATCCAAAATCAGTGCTTTTCCTCGAAAGATGGAGCTGTTGAAGCAATTTTTGCAGTAAGTTACATCATGAAACTAACCTCTGCAGCCTGCAAGCCAATAGAACATATGGCCTATTGAATTTAATGTGAGTCTTGCAGCTGAAGAACATACACAGAGCTTTGAAAATTTACTGCTACATGCCTGACTTCTATTCATAAAAGGAAAGGCTAGAATTAAAGTTAATTCTCTAGTATACATTTGTCCATAAGAATCCCTCAATAACGTGCAGTTTTCAAGTTGAAGATTTGTAAGTCCAAAGTCTACAAGCCACCAAATAAAACAACTGCCTACAAGCCTTATGTCAGAAATCTGCACAGTAGCCAAAACCCACATGCTTTATATGCTGCGTGCTCCCCTTGCTTGAGACATAAAACCAGTTCTACACTGAAGAGCCATAAACTCCAAAAATAAAACAAAATGATTGTAGTCTGAGGAAGTCTGTGAAAAGTCAAAGTACACACGTACTGCCCTGGAAAAGCCACTTCTGGCAATGGAAAAGATAATTGAGGAAACTTAGATTGGCTGTCTAGCTCTAAGTAATTGTTGCAAGAAATCCATAGTTCAGGATGGCAATATGTAAATTCTGCAGCGGCTGATTAAGCAGGCACAGGCCATGTGCAAACACCGTAAGGACTGTGGCCTTCCACTCAGGCTGTGAAGGCCTCCGAAAAACTGTGTTTCTACAAACCAAACCCTTTCTCTCTCACATTTCCCAGCACAAAGGATGCCCTGCGTTTAACCCTACAGGTTTCAAATGTCTTACCACGGGCATCACAGCTGTCAGGTAGTGCATTAATAAAGACAGATTTTAAATACCCATGCCTTGGGGCATGTAGAGCATGGGTCATATACTTGTTCTATCACAAAATTACACAGAACTATCCATGGAATTATTAATAATTTCTCCATATCTGTCTTTTTTTTTTTTTTTTTTCCTGGAAGAACCCCCTTTCAGTCCCCAACTGAAAATAAACAACAAACAAGCAACTAATGAAATTTCTTAATTCCTTCTTCAGAAATCAGTGTATTTAACCTGTTGGAAAACCTCTCAGTAACTGCATTTAAGGATGAACAGCATACAGTTCAATTAATTCATTAGCCAAAACAAGAGCTTTTGTTTTATCACAGAATCATCGAGTCATAGAATGGTTTGAATTGAAAAGGGCCTTAAAGATCTGTTCGTTTAGTTAAAGTTTCATTTAATTCTCTTTTAAAAGTAGAAAATGCCTAGGTTTACTCATCTGTCTCTGCTGGGTGACATGGTTGTAGAGACAGTGGGAAGAATGAGTGAGTTCTGGAGTCGGTGGGAGGTTAGTAGTCAAAGATACAGTTCCTATTAGCATTAATGGGAATAACGGATATAAATTTCTGCATGTTGAGATAATATGAACTTAATGAGAATGAAATAGTATGTTCCCTGAGCTGTCCATGTATTCTCCCATTGAGTGCCCAACCCAAAGGATTTTCCTTCCATTTTGCAAGTAATTTTTTTTTAATTTGAAATGCTAACTCTCTTTCTTCTTCTTTGCCTGGTACTTAGGCACTTGGAATTTAATTTCCAAATACTGCATTTTCTCTCAAGGTGCCAGATCTTTTCTGTTCTCCTCATTCTAACCTCTCCAGAAAAAAACTATTAAGCATAAAAAGCCTTCCTTTCCCCCTGAAACAGAAACCAGCAAGCATTTCTGAACAATGTATATTAGAAACTAATTCTCATTCCTTTGAATGCTATAAAAGGTATTTCAGTTGTGGCTACTTTATTGTCTGATTATATTGCTTGACTATAAAAAACTTCAGAATTTACATAGATGTGTGTTTTTTCTCCTCCATGAAATAGATTATTTTTCCAGATATGTAAAAATTAAGCTCACCATGAATGCCCTTTTTTCCCGAGTTCTTCCTAAACCTAATGGTAAAAGGAAAGAAATAGTTCACTAATTTATTTTAAAGGTGGAAAATTAAAATTTGTGAGCTCTTTAGAGCAGGAAGCAAATCTTTGCATTTGTAACACCTTCTTTATTAGCGCCTTTAGGTATTATACCAAGATAAATACAAAAAGATAATGCAAGGAATGACAGTGTTTTGCTGGAGGCAACTACATATTATTACTGTGGAAGATGAGCTTATCAGAAATGGGAATGCATGTATGCATTCTCTATTTTAAAGTAAAGTATTTGTAGTGAATTTTGAAATGCGCATTTATTTAAACCTAGCAAGTGCTGGTGGTAAGTGTATAGATTTTGCAAAGAGAGAAGAAATTAATTGATTTGTTCTTTTTTTCATGTTCCCCCTTTCTCTTTGCCTGTTGTCTGCTTGAAAAAAAATAGTCACAAGTTTGTAAATACAAAGCAAAAAACTAAAATGTTGCATCTGGAGCTCTCATCAAAGACTAGCTTACACCAACTATTCTAATGAGAAGTAAATGAACAATGAATTAAAACATGATAACAAATATGTGATGAACTAAAGACAGCATAAATCAATAATTGCTCTCAAGCTCTGTGGAAATTATACTGTCCTAGATTCTAGCAGGAGACAATTTGCTGCAGTATTTTGTGAACAGAGCTATCCTGTGGGATCAGGCTGCAGAGGACATTTCAGTGGGAGGAAGAGAGCAGTAGGAAGAGCAGTATGATTCATGTTCAGCATCTCAAGTGGAGGATAGAGCACAAGGATTGAATAATGAAACAAAGACGAGATATTCAGCATGCCAGGAAGGTTTCTGTTAGAGAGCTGTTAGAATTATTTAAAAAGGTTAGTCTATGAATAAACATGCTTCATCAAGGTCTCTTACACATGCAAAGGGAGATGCTAATGAATAATAAAAGAGTAACGGGGACTGGCGAAGAAATTAATGTTAATCTTATCCAAAGCAGATACAAATTAATATTGGAGAAACATTTTTGTAATCACTTCTCAAGGCAAAAATTCAATTAATGTGACTGAATCAATATTTCAAATCTCAGTCCCTTGAAAGTATACTTGTCTCTCTTCATATCAGCATGCTCTCCTGTGTGATCAGCCTGTGCTATTCAAGTCAATACTCAGGGAGACTTCTTAATGGTCTATTTTTGAGAAATTTGGTCCAGTTCTATAAACTACAATGTTATCTTTCAAACTTGCCTCTGGGTATCTTTCTGTTAGGAGATCTCAGTTTACATAGGGTAATTACTGTATAGAAAATGGATATTTGAGCCAAGGATAGTTTTTCCTTGAGCTACAGGTTTTTGTTTTGTTTTGTTTTCCGAAGGATTAGTTAGTACCCTCTCTTCACACAGGATGACATGTCAGTATATATGAAATTACATTTCAGACTATGCACTGAAAACAAGAATTTTTATAACAGCTAAAAACACCCAGGGAAAAAAAGAGAAAAATAAAACCCAGAATAAAAGAAAGCAAGCCTCTTCACTTTATCAAAAATAAAAATTGACTCTTGAAAAGCAACAACTGTATTTGCCTCAACTTTATTGCAGCATGGGTCACTTTATACATCTTTGATAGACAATATCCCTCCTTGCATATAACTGAACTTAGACAGTGAAGATATCTTGTCAAAGATCACAGGAATTCTGACCTTACTGTTGCACTTCAAAAAATAATACAAAGTATCACAAAGCGGTTCCTGGTTTCCATTACTTTGTCTTTTCTCTTCTCATTGGTAAAGCCACTAGATAAGTTTTTTCCACGCAGTAAGAGATCTTTCTTGTATACTATACAATATAAATGCCTGTCATATTTTGTTTAAGGTGTCAGGGAATTGGGAAAAGTTTATGAAACTAAATGGACTGCTCGAATAATAGTTTTGCAACTCTGGTGGATTGTGCTGTTTATGTTGTAGTGCCTTGACAGGTTTATACAATCAGAGGTTCTAAAGTCACAATTCTGTGATAGATTGGAATTGTTTGAAGCATGGTGCACTTGGAAAATAAGCTTGTGTGCTCTTGTTTTCAAAACCAAGTAGCGACTCACTCAGAATCATCCTATTAAAATAACTGCATGGACAATCTCACTTCTGTACTTTTAATAGCTAGAATATCATTCCCATAATGAAAGAAACATGAAATGGTTTCCATGCTGAATGAGCTCCCTAGAGATTCTAGGATTTGTCTCATTATATAAAGCTTTTCCATCACCATTGCAATGCCTCTTCTCATCTTTGCTTCTCATCTGAGTGGAGAAATTTCTGTCAACAGCTTTAGTCTGACTAAACCGGCATAACACTGAAAGGGGGATATGGAGTAGATAAGATTACTTTTTTTCCATTTATGTAGAAAATTATACACAGTGTCCCTGCTTTAAAAAGGATTACTATATGATGTGGACAGCATTCTACTCTCTCATTAGAAGAGACAGACTACAATTTTATTTCTCTAAATAAGTCTGGGTTAAGCAAGGAGATCAGTAATTTCAATGCTGCTGCATTCACAACAGAAAAGAAATCATCACTTGGTATTCTTATCAGAAGCCTTAGGTAACTTCAGCATTCAGTACTGATCAGAATAACCTCTCGCATTTTGCAACCTACTACACACCTCAATAATTTTATATGCAGGAAGGAATAGTAAAATAATAAAGTAAAATGTTATTGAAATAATACTACTAAGGCAAAAATTTAAAAAAAACCAAACCCAATCCACAAAAAACCTAGGGAATCTGGGGACAAAGCTTCCCCAAACACGTCCTGGGCTTTCCTTCTTTCTTCCTCTCTTCTACCAAAGTTTTTAAACAGCGCACAGCCAGGTATGATGAAGAATTCCAGGTACTAGGACCCGATGTTGGAAACAGTTCCTGGAGATATGTGGCCAATTGTACATGAGCCAAGGGGGATTATCAGGCTCAAAAACAAACCATGAACTTTTCTTGGAAAAGGGCCAAAAGGACAAGTTTTAACCCTGGGTCATTTTCCTTGCCTTGTAGTGAATGGAATGAAATGGAGTGTGGTTCTTTCCTATCTCTGGGAACAGTATCTGATTATACTGGCATGAAAGACCCTTCAAAGTGATGTAACCACATTTTTGATGACACTTCCTGCTCAGGGAGAATGTCATGCTGTGTCAGTGCTGAGCAATAACAGAAGACTTATACAAGTAGGAGTTGATTGGGAAGAGAAAATAATAAATTGTAATTCAAATATTTTTTCATTTAAACAGGATGCAACTGTTGGCCTTTAATTACTGTTGCTAAATATAAGGGGACTTCAGACTGTAACACACCAGAATCCAATATAGCCAAAATTTAGTGTGGTATTAAGGTGTGCTGCTCAGAAACCCACTCTGAATTTTAATATGTCGTCTTCTTTTTCTTTGCAGAGAATACTGCTGTATCTTTCACACCACATCTATTCCTCAGCCATTGTTATATATCATGCCATTGCGTACTAAATTCCCATTTGGCTACTAAGGACAGTTTGCCCCAAGACATTTCCACAGCAATTATTATCAAGTGACAGAAACCATAAGGGCTAGAAGAGTTTTCATAGAAACATAGCAATTAATTCTATTTGGAACAATGACAAAATCATTTGGAAATGTCTGAAAGAGGATAATATAAAAATAGATTATTTGCAGTAATATCACATTTTAGAGGTCCCTCAGCTACACTGTGTAACCAGTTTGTTCTGGTAATTTCACAGAAACAAAACTATTGAATATTACTCAGTGAGTCTAGGCCCTTACTGCAATTAACCAGATTAAGCAATATGATGCCCTGGAGATGTAAGCTTTTTCCTGGTACTGTGATTTTGTTACTCAGGGGAAAAAAACAACAAAACGACCAACACAGACTACCAACCAAAACCCCAAATAAAGAAATAAAACCAAAAAAGATAATAAAAAAAATGGTTCTTTATAAAAAAAAGACATTATAATGTCACTTAAAATATGACTTGGAGTTTAGTTGAGTCTATTTATATCACCATAAATGGTAATTTGACTGGTTTAATTAAATTAAATGTTAGGAGATGTCTGCTTAGAAGAAGGAAATAAGGACCAATCTAAAGCAATGTTTTTCCAATTCTTTGAGAATACGTCTTGATTTACCTGTGCCCATCTGCCCCTCTGGGCTGGCTGCAAATGTTGATAATCCTGAGAAAGGGAGTGAGAGATGACTGGTTTTGCATGTTTTCAGCAACTGCAACCAATTTTCATCCTTGTATCCTTGATGAACTGGACTATGGTAAGAAATTGATAATACTCATCAGGTCCTTTTGATGCTTTTGCAATCCCCCAAGAGACTCAAATTCATCGATTGAAAAACAGTAAGTTAAGGTACCCTCTTTACTTATAGAGTCAACGGAAGTACCTTTGATAGCTTGCAAAGGGTGATGCAGTTCACTGGAAGGGGATGCTGGAGACTCATTTCACCTGGTTTTGAGCCAATGGTACAGAATCCCTTAATCATGCATTCATCATCAAACATTTCCATCATATGGTTCTCAACAATCCTCACAGCTAAACCAGAAGAACTTATTTACACTTGAAGTGATAAATTTCTCCTAATAACTATAGGGTGAATCTAGACAGCTAGCCCAGTATACACCTTTTTGTAAGTATTTGAAGTTATTCTAGAGACCACCAACATGGGATAGGTTTTCCTGCAAATTATGAACCATGTGGCTCCCTTCTTTAGTACTGCTATAACTAAATGCAGGTCACCAGAAGCAACTTCTTTTTATTAACTATTTAGCTAACTCAGACATGTTTGTGTGACTGATTTAACCTTTCACAGCTCTGTGCTGAAACTGTTAATATGTTTGCAACGAATTTGATGACTGCATTAGTCCCTTTGTTTTCAAATTGCAGAAAGAACAAAAAAAAACCCATAAGGACACTATCACAAAATAACAACAGCCAATACTTTTAATGTTATTTGTCAAAGTTACATAAAGATGTCAATTGGAATTTTCAAATACAGCAATTTAGATAGCACTCCATAAGATTTAGTGGGAATTAGTTATTAAGGGACTATGGAGAAATCCCACTTGGCAGATTGTAATGATAAATACATAACTGCAATGCTAGGAGAAAAACCCACAAACCACTAATAAAAATATATAACAAAAAAAGAGAATTCTAAAATAAGGAGAATAAATAGTTTAAACCAAAACATAATGGCCATATCTTGATTCAAACCAAAAGTCATTCTTTGTCCATGATCTTGTCTCTTACTATAGCAGTAGCAAAACTAAGCCTCTTAAATATATTCCCCCAGCATCCATAAATTACTACTGAAGGATTTTTTTTGAGCCAGAGAAGGTATCTTAATATTTGATAGCACTTGATGCTGGGTTTTCTTCCCTCCCTTTCCCTCCCCCCCACTCATGGATTTGTCTGGTCTCTTATTGAACTTCTGTTTAGCATGCACAATGCCTGGTGGAATACAGTTCCAAAGTTTAATTGGCCATACTATGAAAAACCCCTTTGCTCTTGCCTCCTGTGCTAGTTTTGTTTAAGATTCTTCAGCTCTTATATTGGAAGAGACAATGGAAAATCATTCCGAGTTTATCTATCTTCTTCATGCTATGCATGATTTCGCAGACCTTTGTTGTATTTTCCTTCAGTCATCCATTTTCCAGGCTGAAGAATCCCAGATTTTGATCATCTTTGTTTCTTTTCTCCATTTGCTAGTGCTGTTATATTCTTCTTAAGATGGGATACTCGCACAGCACACAGTATTCAAGATAAAAACACACAATAGATATAGTACCATAAGAATGCTCTCTGTTTTGTTCTGTATTTCTTTCCCAATAATTCCTACCATTTAATTTGATTTTTTGAGTGCTACTGAGCATTAAGTTGATATTTTCATAGAACCATCTATTATAATTCAAGATGTATTTCCTGAGTAGTAATAGCTATCTCAGAGCCTATCATTCTGTATGTAAGGTTAGGATTGTTTTCTCCCATGTGCATCACTTTACATTTATCTACATAGAATTCATTAGATTAGATTACATTGATTAGAAATGTGAAGTGAATGTTCAATGACAGATGAAAAAAGATGAAAATATAGCTTATCCGAATGATAGTGGGTTGTATGGGTCCTGAAAAATGCACGTTCCAGATGAGGATGTAGGCAACCTGACATGTGGTTTACATAAGATTATTCATTCACTTATAAATATATGCATGGAAATATTTACTGGAACAGACTGTAGTTAGGAGCAATTACAAATTAAGACAGAATAATACCCTATGTATTAGTTCAGGGTTATGTGTCTTTACAGACTTTTGTGTAGGTAAAACTCCCATAAGTGCTAGGGCATTAGGCTATTGATTGACTTCTTAAGTTAACTCTGCCACCCTTTAAACATGATCCAAAGTGATTTTGATGAGTTTACTCTATGTGAAATGTACAAGCCAAGGAGAGTCAGGAAAGAAAAACTTAGCAAAAAGGAAGTTCCAGATTCACCACCCCGGAGACCATTTCAAACTGGACTGGAAATTAAAAGGGAATAAAAATGGATTACAATAAATATTTTTTACTGGCACTGAGACAAACAGGGTGATCTAATTGACAGCTTCTGTGTCTAATTTATGCCTTTCTATGATTCATCAGACAGGTATATCCAAGATGGCAGATCCTTTCAGTTTCTCTGATACAAGCTGCATTTATTAAGATTCCATGCAAAGATTGGCATAAAGTCTGTTATTATAGCAGCAGATCAAACAAAATCTCAATTTTTGGCTTTGGAAGAGATGAAGTTCACCTTACAATACAGCTATAAATTGAATTTATACAATGCTGCCCATACAAAGTATCTCAAAGCACTTTATATTAAAAATACCTCAAACAAAAACTTAGAACAGTTCTGAACTTAAGATTGAGAAGTGAGTCTTAAAATTAAATCAAAAAGTTCTTTTTTTTTTTTCCCCAAAGAGCTGTGCTGACTTTACAGTTCTGATGTCTGATGGAAGTGAATCCCACAATCAAGGAGCGTAAAAAGCAAAAGACAAAACTAGCATTGAAAGGATTTAGGCTAAACCAAGGGTCACTTGGCAACCTATGAGCAGAAAACCTCAGTACAATGCAGAGGAGAATACCAATGCCTATAATTGAAAATGGATGAAAAACCAAGGCCATGAATTGCTTTAAAAAGAAATACAGTAGCTTGATGAAGGGAAGAGAGCAAAAAACAGATAGGAAGGGATCAAGGAAAAAGTTATCTAGAATAAAGTAAAACCAGGAGAAGTCAACAGCACCCTGAGGGAGGTTTTAGCTTGAATGGAACAGAATAGGAGAATTTTATTTAGTCTTTCCATTCCTTCCCACCCCCCATTTAAGGATAAGAGAGTTGAGAGTAAAGGAGTTTACTAATTTCTTCTTAAAACAGGCTCTCAGCTGGAACCACAAATGGATAAATGTTCCCTGGTTAGATGGGTGATATCAAAGTATGAATATTAGCTAATAAAAAAAGTGACTAAAACAGAAAAAAAGACATTGGAATGGATGAGATGGATAGATACTGAGACAGCAGAACTGTCTGAAGTCCTATGGAAGCTTTCATTTGGATCAGTAAAATAATTTTGCTTCTACAGCTATAAGACTTAAAATTGCTATGGAATTTCTCTGCAGCAGTTGATACTGGCAAGGCAGCAGCACATATGAAAACTGACATATTTGGACTATGTAGACCACTGCAACGGT
This sequence comes from Gallinago jamesoni, assembly GCA_025769975.1. Classification (NCBI taxonomy): domain Eukaryota; kingdom Metazoa; phylum Chordata; class Aves; order Charadriiformes; family Scolopacidae; genus Gallinago; species Gallinago jamesoni. Next base: position 172,928,114 of record JAOQGH010000001.1, on the reverse strand, counting down.
CTATTAAGAAAGTAGTGCAGAGAAGAGCACGTGTATGCTCATCATCTGTTGTGTGTTTTCATGTCCTGTCTAAAGCTTGTGAGCAAAATGATGTGATAGTGAGTTTAGAAAAACTTGCTATTTTTCATAACTTAGCTTGAGCCAGGCAGTTTATTTTTAAGGCAAGAATTGACTTTGTGTCAACAGACATCTAGATTTATGTTCAGAATCTAACTTCTTCAGAATGTGGTTTTGCACCACACTTTGTGTGTGTACTTTGCTTTGGACCTGAAATAAACTTGCCAACATATAGTTGAATGAAGCATGAGGAGCATAAGATAGGGGCAGTAATCTGAGTACTCCCAGTGGTGGACAGGTAGAAAGACAGGAGACAATCTTTAAGCCAAATCTTTCAAAAGTTGTGAAGGTATCTATAAAATCCTTCAAGCTTCTGCTGCTTATCATAACTGAAAATCAGATTATTTTTGATGTAATTGTCTAAATGTGGATTTAGTTAATGATTTTCATTTTTTTACAATGTGATTAAGCAGCTGAAGGCTTAGATATAATGTTTACATGTACAAATAGTTTTCTATGAAAAATTCATCTGGAGAACAGTATAAGCCATACATAACAGGATGGGTAGGAGGTGTTCACTTTAGCCCACGTCTGCAAACTGTAGTGGATTCAGCATGTTAATTATCAGTCTGCTTCTCTACAATGTCATGGGAGAACTGGGAAGGCAAACTTACTTTAGTGACAGGTAAGGCTTTACTTTGATTCTTTATATATGACTATGATTTGCTTGATTTATACATTTTCCCCTCTGAAAATGGCAGTGCAGATTTCTATTTCTTTTAAAAATTTCCTCTGTAGGTGTCATGGTTTAACCCTGGCCCTAGGTCCGCTAGTACCAAGCAGCCACTTCTCACTGTCCCCAGTTGAGGAGGAACTGGAAAAATAAAAGTGAGAAAACTTGTGGGTTGAGATAATGACAATTTAATAAGTAAAGCAAAAGCCGTACACACAAGCAAAGCAAAACAGGGAATTCATTCATTGCTTCCCATCAGCAGGCAAGTGTTCAGCCATCTCCAGGAAAGCAGGGCTCCATCACACATAATGGTTACTTGGAAAGACACACACCATAACTTATAATGTCCCCACTTCCTCCTACTTCTCTCAGCTTTAAACACTGAGCATGATGTCATGCAGCACGGGATATTCCTTTGGTTGGTTGGGGTCAGCTGTCCCAGCTCTGTCTCCTTCCAAATTTTTGTGCCCTCCCAGTCTACTTGCTGGTGGGACAGAGTGAGGAGTAGAAAAGGCCTTGTTTGTTTATCAACAACTAAAAATATCAGTGTGCTTTCAACAGAATTTCTCATTCAAAATCCAAAACTTAGCACTACACCAGTTGCCAGTGAGAAAGTTAATTCTATTCCAACAGAAACTACAACAATAGGGAAGAAAAGAAATAGCATTTTGCCATGTAAATTGTAAAAGAAATAGGAATTATCAAAAAAAAAAGGAAATGAGGGTTTGAGTCTTTCTCAACTCAGACTTCTCTAGAATGGGACTGAAATACTCAGCTTGTTAATCAAGAAGAATATAAAGCTTGATCACAGAATCACAGAATAGTCATGGTTGGGCAGAACCACTCAGATCACCGGGTCCAACCATATACACATAAAAAAAACCCTAAAATCTTGGCCACTAGAGCATGCCTCTAGACCATGCCCTGAAATGCCATGTCTACACGTTTCTTAAACACCACCAGGGATGGAGACTCCACCACCTCCCTGGGCAGACTGCTCCAGTGCCTGACCACTCTCTCAGTAAAGTAATTCTTCCTAATATCTAAACTAAACCTCCCCTGCTGCAACTTCAGACCGTTTCCTCTGGTCCTGTCATTATTCCCTTCAGAGAAGAAGCCAATACCCACTTCTCTACAACATCCTTTCAGGCAGTTGTAGAGAGCAATGAGGTCTTCCCTCAGCCTCCTCTTCTCCAAAGTAAATATGCCCAGTTCCCTTAGCCTCTCCTCATATGACTTGTCCTCTAGACCCCTCACCAGCTTGGTGGCTCTCCTCTGGGCACGCTCCAGCAGCTCAATGTCCTTCTCGCAGTGGGGGACCCAGAACTGAACACAGTACTCAAGGTGAGGCCTCACCAGTGCCAAGTACAGGGGCACGATGACTTCCCTATTCCTATTACAGGGATAGGATGCCATTGGTCTTCTTGGCCACCTGGGCACACTGCTGGCTCATGTTAAGCTGGCTGTCCACCAGCACCCCCAGGTCCTTTTCTGCTGAGCAGCTTTCCAGCCACTCTTGCTCAAGCCTGTAGCATTGCCTGGGGTTGTTGTGACCGAAATGCAGGGCCCAGCACTTGCCCTTATTGAACCTCAATGCCTCATGGTTGCCTCATATCTAGACATGCATGATAGGAAAACTGTAGGGGTATATTTTTTGAGGGAAAGGAAGAGAACCTCACAAAAAAACCTAAGAAAAATTCCTTTTATATTCATGAGCTCTCTAACAAGCAGTGGAGATATCACTGAATTTTCTCTGGGAGCGGAAGTAAACCAGCTTCATCAGCGCACTTCTGCACTCTGTTGTGTGCTCACCCTCATTCCTGTGGAACCAGCTTGGCTACCAACCACAGCTCTGATAGCAAATTATACATACAAGTTTTGCCCATTCAACTAAAATAATTTTTTTCCTCTGAATGTGATGGCCTCACCTGCTCTACCCATTAGGAACATTCCCTGTATCATGCTATACCTTAAAATGTGCCCAGATGTTTTCTGTAAGGGTGTTAACTGCCGTATGCAAAACCTTGATAGGCAGTTGGATTGCAATTAAACAGTATGAATAATCACGTCCCAGGGTCAGCCTTGAATTCATGAATCGCCCAAGCTGGACCTACTGTAATAGACATAGTAACAGTGTGCACATGTCTGTAAGGCACAGAAGCAGTTTTAATGCCCTCTCTAACTTAGCCATGTGTTTGCCAAATGTATAGCATCATAAGTACCCAGAGGAGTCTTGAAATTGTAAACCTTAACACCTCCACCTTAAGCTAAACACTATCTAGAGAAATAGATATTATCATAATGTGATCTGACTCCCTGCTATAACAAATAATATGTAACTTTTAAGGGATTTGAGAAAAGCAGGAAGGAAATTGGGGATGAGCTGGGTACTGTCTGAGGCCAAGTATTGCATAAAGACGCCCTACAAGCTGAGAACTATAGTCAACTGTAATAACATATGGAAGGACACATATGTTCATGCACAGCCACTACACACTTTAGAAGAGCAAATTAAACAGCCTGTGCTATCACATGGCTGTGAAAAGGGAGCTGAGAGGTAGGAGCTGGCCAGTGTTTGTTTATATAAGATATGCTATACTGGAATCCTCAGAATTAGGAGATATGGATGGATTATTCCTCCACACAATATACATTCTGAATACATATAACTGCTTTAGGTTCCAGCTATACCATCAGTTTATAACTCAAAACCTGTAACAACCCCTTTTTATTGTAGTTGTCTGGATAATGTAGATATATCCTCCATATTTTATTTAAATGGGACATTGCTTCATAGGATCTTGCAGTGTTGTTCAGGAAAAAACACATTAAACATTTAAACTAACTAAATAGATTTCCTTGATCTATCACTTCAGATATATTGAGCTTACCTAAGATGGCAAAAGGCAAAGATCAGAGAATCTAAAAACATTTTAAAGTCACATTTACTGACACTTCCATAATTAAAAGAAAAATGGTTGGAATTGGGGCAATTCCAACAATAAAAACAATATAGCGCTATGCTTTAAAATACCACAAACTAGAGACTTCCCCTCAGCTAAAGAAGGAAATGAGGTCTTTCTATTAAATAAAAGAATGCAAGCTAGCAGCTTTCATTGAAATTGTACCCTGGTATGTAAATGCAGTACTGATAACAGCCACAACCTATTACAGTATACTCTGAAACTGGCAAAGTGTTCAATCATAAGGTCAATATGAGGGAAAGGAAGGCTGGAAAGATAAAAGTTTTCTGCTGAGACTGGTGAGATGCTGGGCTTTGGGACAGCTGCTTTGCTTTCTATAAATGGGAAAAGTAACTTCAGGTTCAATGATTTACTCCCTTAGATGAAAGTCAGCCCTGTTAATTTGTGTTTGCTAAGGCTTGAGGTGTGACAGCCACTCAGCTCACAATGCAGCTACTGCCTGGCACACTGCAGGTACATTTGGACTACATGCCCTTTTTCCGTTGCCCAAAGATGCAGCTAGCAGTACAAATGAAGCACATTCGCACCTCTCCACTAGAGATTACCTCCAATCAATCTGTGCTGAAGAAGAACATGGCTGGGTTATTTCCTGATGATGACAGCAATGTAGCTCAAAGGCACTGCGTATATTTAAGGGGAGGATATATGAGGAGGTGAAACCTTAAGAAGAGATTACTAAATCCCAGTTGGAGAACTAATGCTTCTCTTAATGTAAGGAGTTGTTCCACAGAGTTCTTCAAGAAACACCATTCTGGAGATGAGCTCCAGAAAGATGCTGCCTAGCCAGCATCTTTAAGTGACCTGCCTCCAGAGTGACATGGTGCATGAGTGATTAGCTGAATGCCTCAGGCAGTAAGTAATGGAAATTTATGTGAGAGTATGAAAAATATGCAATTGGGAGAAAATGATGCATGCTTGAAAGACTTTTTGTCATCTTTTTAATGTTAAAAACCCTCCCTCACTTCTCCTTTGTTAATTGAAGAAGAGTACTTACTTTGGACTGCCTTTCTTCTTCCTCAGTTGTGGGTGCAATATAATTATCACATCCAGAGAACGTGAGTGGAAAGTGGAGCTGAAAGTCTGGTGGCAACCTGATTTTATCCAGGGTAGTAAGAATGAAAAAGCTGTGAAGAACTAAATGACTTATGATACTGAGAGACTGGTCAATAAAGAAGTAGGTGCAGAAAAGGACAAAAACGTATGGAATAACACCTGCAAAAAGGAGGCATAAGTAGGCTAGGACTCTTCAGCATGAAGAAGAGATCAGTTAAAGGCATAGGAGGCATAGATACTACAGGTAGACCTGCAATGCTGCTTGTCTCTTCCAACACAGCAAGCAGAGTCATTAAGTGCAGCTTAGGAGGTTTGAGTTTTAAAAAATGAAAACAAAACCCAAGGATGCACTTCCTATCTGTTTTCATTTAGTTTCACAGTAGGTATCTTAATCTATTTCTCTCTTTTTTTTTTCTCTTTTCCTTCTGAGGTGGTTGGGCAAGGTCTTTTTTTTTCCTCAAAAGGTTTCAATTTTCCTAGGAAAGTCTCAACGAGCTCTAATCTTCTTTCCTTAATACACTGATTACCTTTATGGGTTTCTCTTTGCTTATGTTTTACTAAATTTTCTTATGACCAGAATTCTGCCCCATTTGTTCAGAAGAATTCAGCAAAATTTCTTGGGTAATAAGTGAAAAGACTCCACAAAAAGTCACTGGAGCTATTTGGTGAATAATACTGTTCTGTTAGATCTGGATCTTGATTCAGCAATATCACAACTTACCTGAGAACTTCTTGCACATCTAAATTTTTATTCACTCAGTCCCTCTGTATCCTGGAGACTAAATTGATACTGAATATTTCTATATAGAAAGCAAACCTGAGATTGCTCTTTTCTCAGAGAATTGTGAGACCATTCTGCTCTAATAGCCACCTAGAAGTTGTGTAGACACAGTAGCCCTGCATTGAGCCTGATTTAATGTCTTACAACAAGCGTTACTATAAGGAAATTTCATTCTATCTTGGACTTCAATGCTTCTTCTAGTTAGCTTGGAGTCTGGCAGAGTTTGCTATATCTGACCATAAAAGATGGTAGACAGACAATCCCAGCTGGAATAGGAAGGTACAAGATTGTGGGCCCCAACAATCCTCTTGACCTTAGTTTATACAAGCTACTTTGCTGTGTGGAAGGATTTGTTCAGCTTCAAAGAGTGAAGAGGGATTGAGTCACAGTGGAAGAAAATAATCATGAATAAACATCTCTATTTGGGAGATTTTTTTTTAGAGACACTCTCTTCCAAATCTCTTTTTAAATATTGATGCAAATGTCCAGGCTCGTATTTAGAGAAGAAAAGGAGCTTAGATCTAAAAGCAGATCAACTTGCATTCGGGCCAGTTAAAAATATTGGTAATTATTTTTATGCATATTCTAATTAAATATGTATGTATCACTTTCAATTCAAATAGCACTTCACAGAGATTTAAAAACCCAGACCTTCCCAGCCCAGAATTTACATCAGACAATATATGAGGAGTAGAGAAGAAAGAATGTGCATTGCAAGATGGGGTAAGTGCTACCACAAAGATAATGAGAGTCTAATTCCATTGTAAATGAAACATGGCAATGCTGATGGTTTAATTTAAGAACATGTAGGGCATGAGAGAAAAAAAAGCAGATAATGACAGAAAGCTTCCTTAAGAGGAAGGATTTGAAAAAAAAATAAATGGAGACCACAGTCATAGCAAGGCAACTCCTTTGAAGTTGCTCAAGTCATTAAACCAGGTCTAAGTTTGGCCTACGAAGCCTAAAATATAGCTGTGACACAAAGGTATGACTCAAAGCAAGGTTCTGCTCATAAGTAGGTACAGCCGACAGGAAATTCCAGGATACACTGGATACACCCATATTGTCTTCTGGGAGCTGGAAAGAGTAGATTAAGTCATGGCCAGAGGGTGCAGAAGACTGAGCACTTCAGCATCCCAATGATGTTCTAGACAGACAGATAGACGGACAGCAGGTGGTGGCAAGGGAGCAACATGCACTCTGCTAACTGCTATTCTTATGCTCACTCTTTCTGAGTCTGATAGACCTCTCTCAATGAGGAGTATGGTTGCATGGGGGAAAAGGGAGGATTGTTTATGAATCTCAGAAAAAAGGCAGTGGTGGCTGTTCTGCTTTTTAATACACACACTGTCCTCCTACCCAACACTGTGTGGCTGGGAGCCCTGTGCCTTGACAAAATCCTTGTTTTGTCTTGGGAGTCTCATAGTTTTTTGATTCCAAAAGATATTTATGAGGAAACTGAGATTGTCTCTATGTCAGTAGCTCAAAAAGGGTGTCAGTAAGATTCACCATGGTTTCTAGTGGTTTCTAGTCTTCCTCTTGCTCATATAAGTGACCCTAAAATAGAGAAAAACATATAGCAGAGATTGTTGAACAATACTACATTTACAGAGGATTTTAGGAAATGTTTTATTTCTCATCTTTACTTTGGGAGAGACAGAGGTAGTCACAAAAATGTTCTGTCAATTATTTCAAAGAAAATAGTTTTCTTTGAAAAAAGTAAAACTTTTTTTTTTTTTCTTATTATTATCTATGGAGTGCACTGATACATAATTCTGTTTCTTTGAAGTGTGCAGCCAGGATCATAATTCTAATAAAGTATGTTTTTATTAATATTCCATTGCTTTGTATTTATTGACCTGATATAATGCACCACAGTATTTATTGTGCTGTGTTTTGTTTTGACACACTGCATGAGCAGCTTCACAATTCAGTTATATGAGTGGGTGATTTCTTACAAAGGGTGGATATGTTTGTCAGGTGTTTATGACCATGGCTTGCTTTATTTGTAACAGGCACACAACAGTACTTGGAGGCAGTGCACATACATGAGCATGCACATAAATACAGAAAATATTTCAAATAAGCATTTTCCCCTCTCTCTCTACCTACATTCTCCTCTAGCCTGGAGGCACTTGGAAAGATATCACTGGGTCTAACAAAAAGTGTTCAACTCAGCTGAAAGTACTTGAATTCTTGCTCGGTTGAAGTTTAGCTCAATTTCATGAACTATTAGTCATGCACGAACCAGATCCACATAAGTATTTAGGCTCCTAAAACCAGTGAAATACCTGTTTTCCTCTGATTCATATAAAATCTGGGTACCTAAAGCACAACTTAGATGAAATTCAAGTATCTATGTTCAGAAAAATCTGACAAAATTATACAAGTTCCTGAAAAGACAAAACAACCACAGATTCTGGCAAAGTTTTCTGTATTAGTGATCGTGTTGCACATGCTCAGTGATGACACTACCTTGGGTGAGCAGATGGTGTGGTCATCTCTGTCCCCATTTAAGTGAGGTAAGGCTGAGGTAAAGCTCAGTGTTGCATTTTCCAATGATTGCTGAGTTGAAATTTTAAATTCAAGGAACTTAACAGCTGACATACTTGAAGGCTAAGATGTCATTAGGGCAAAGCAAAACACAGGAAAATGCTGCACCCTGCCTGGGCTTAAAACCTTTCTTAAAGTGGTATGTAGGAACCTTGATGAAGCTGTAATTTAAAAATCGTATTCTTTTATTCGGCACTGATATCAATATTTTCACTTACAGTTATGGCAACAGTACTTGGCTCATGTAATAGTTTAGAGCACTCAATGAGGAGGCCAGTATATATCCAGGTTTCTCCTCAGCATGAATCACAGAATCATAGAATCACCTAGGTTGGAAGGGACCTTTTAAGATCATCTAGTCCAATCAATGAGAAAGAAAAACACAACGAAACAAACAAAAAAAAACCACCACCCACACCACACAAAACACCACCCAACACTAATCCATATCCCCGAGCACCATGTCAACTCATCTCTTGAATAC
>JAOQGH010000001.1:172810317-172919369 GCA_025769975.1 Gallinago jamesoni | reverse complement strand
CCTTCTCTGGACCCGCTCCAGCACCTCAATGTCCTTCTTGTGGTAGGGGGCCCAAAACTGGACACAGTACTCGAGGTAGGGTCTCTGTAATGGGGCAGTGCACTACTTCTTTACTAGTAATGAGCAAGATATATTTGTTTATTGTTCATCAGTTATGGAGTTATAGGAATTCCAGATCCTCATCTTGGTGTCTAGCCTATGTTTATGGCCAAAGCCAGAAAAAATGACAGTGGCGGAATTATATTGGGCTATAGTGACTCCCCTGACCATTCAGAAGTGTCAAATCATGGTGAGGTTTGAGGTATTTTGGCCATCTTTGTCTTGCCCACCTCCTATTGTTCCTCTGTGTTTCAGGATTAAACATGTTACCTGCTGTAACACAGGGAAAGTTCTATTGTTTCATCCCACTGCTGATCAGTATTCCCAGCAAGTTTACATAATAAACATGGAATTTTCATTATTCAATTTTAACTCTGGATCTATGTCTAAAGCACGCAATAGATTAGAGAATAATCTATATTCTACACTCATCTATGTCACAGTATATTTGGGCTTAATTAAAAAAAAAACAATAAAAGTGCATTGCAATGTATGCATCCTTAAAGTTAAGTTTATGTTTCAACAAAAATGCAACAAAGGAATAAGTGGAAAAAAAAAACCACCCCACAAAAAGAGAATTGGTTCTCTGGATTAGGGAATGAAACAACATACAATTTAAGAGTGAAGGTGTATGTTCAGGTCTTCATAATTACACTCATCTGTGGAAGAAAATACTGTGTCACTGTATCTTTAAGACATTACTAAGATACTAAGACTTTACCACAGAAAAATTCAGACACTGAAATATTTTCATCAACTGATTATATTTATAAAATCCATATGAAAAGTGCAAACAGTCCAGGGAAATCATTTAGGATGCCTGGGGATGTAGGGAAAATTAAGAACTCCGTCTTAACTGTTGCTTTGATAGAATAATTTTATCTTCTGATATATATTGTTTGCTCCTGGGACCAACTTGTCAACTTTGTGTCAACTTCTAAATGTATTAAATACAAATACTAATGTGGTTGAGAGTTTTAATTGACTAATAATGGAAAATACTGTAAAAGTTAAGAAGCATCATGTGCTGGCAAGCCAGACCTGCGATAAGAGTCTCCCTGAGAGAAAGGGAAACTAAGCCAAGGAGCTGCACCTAATTTCAGAATTGTACCTTACTCTAGGAATATTAGATGCTCTCCTTGGATGTTCTAGTGCTTTTAACCAATAACATAGTACTGCTCTCGCTTTATTAAGCAATAAACTTGAGCCTTACATACCTGTCTATCTAAAGCAAACACAGAAATACCAGGTCTTTAGTAAATGCTCACAGAAGTTTCAAGCAGTGTTTTCAAAAAATTAAACAATAAAAGAGGAGCTGTTGAGCAAAGAGGACATTTAAATTGAAATGGGAATTAATAATTTCTTTGACATTCTTTAATGTCTAGGAGGTGCTTGGATATTTTAACAATGAACTTTATTAAAAACACTGAATATATAGATAAAGAAATTCTGAGAGTGCTTAAGAAAATTAGACAACTAGACAACATGATGTCTGAAGAAAATTATTGTAGGTAAGTGGAAGATATGATGCATTAGAATGAATAGTGCAAGCTACATCTACACACTGATGGATTTGTAATTAACTGCTGCCACTTATGGAACAGACCTGGGTGTCACTGGAGAAGTTAAATGAAAACCTCCACTCAGTGCTTTATAACCACAGGAGATACCGGCAAGATATAAAGATTGTTTGAAGAGTGATATACAGAACAGAACAATACTGATACACATATTTCAAAAATTCAGCATTCATTGCTGCAGTGTTCATTTTGGTGTGAAAAGATACAGCAGAAGAGAAACAGTCCAAAGAAGGGAAATGAGAATTCTTATAGGTTTAGAAAATGTCTATTGGAAGAGAGATCAAAAAGATTAAGTCAATTTAATTTATAGAAGAGATGAATAAAAGGTGGCAGGCTAGAGTTATATATAGTAATAATAATATAGTGAATGGCATCTCATTTGGTCATATGTGTGTCGCCCTTTCACATAACTTAGAACAAGGAAATAGCTAATAAAATTAACACCACTAGAATTATTTTGCTGCAGCTTTTTAAATATTCTTAGTGTGTCCTAGACTATTAATTTAATGTTTTTTTTCCTGTAGCTTTTGATATTTTTCCTGACAGAGTCTTTTTGATTTAAGTGAAAATCTATCTTAATGTAAATTAACTTTTTTATGACCAGCAAGCTTCAGCAATGAAAGCTTAAACTTTACATTTTGCAAATAACAAATATTCAAAGCTTTTATTTGTGAAGGAAAACAAAAGTTAATGTCATCATAAACCTAAATAGATGAAGCAGCAGTGAAGAAAACTGCAAAGCAAATACAAAATTTAATAATGGCCCTCCGACAGCTTGCTCTCAGATTGTTAGGAATTCATTAAACAATGGTTGAGCAGAACAGACAATTAAATTATTCTCATATGAAGTATCTATCCATATTATGAATATTGCATATGACAGTACACATTTCTGAAGGGAAGTAGTCAACAAATTTCATTTCAGAGAATCAGCAAGAGGTTTGATTTCAGCCTCCAGTTATACCCTTTTTTGTTTCCCAGACAAAATAATAATAATAACAATAATTGGGATGCTGATGTATAAATAGAGTTAATACAGAGAATCTTTAGAACAACATGTAACCTTCGATAACTGTAGGCAGAAGCTTATTCCAATCACTTGACAGATATTTCAGATACACTTTTTCTATACACTTACAAAAAAGTACAGGAGAGGCTCATAAAATGTTCACGGCAGCATTAAAAAAAAGTCAATGAGATTAAAAGTCAGCCAAAACAAAGACAAACACAAGTAGAATTTACAGTGCTGTATATCACAATGTAGAATGAACACCAAACAGTTTGAGCATTCAGTCTTATTGTCATGTTCTTCTAAGTTTAAACTTGCCTTATGACTGGTGAGCACTAATCAAAAAAGAATCTGAGAAAATAAAATTTCTGCTTTACTGACCACCTGAAAATATAGACCATGTATTTATTAGAAACCAACTAAGTCACTGAAAGCCACTAAACAGCATATCTAAAATGTTTTTTTTAGAGAATATTTGATTCCCTTAAGATGAGAAACCGGAATACAAAAGACACTTTATGTAGTGTTTAAAACTAAAAATAAAATCTGTTTTATTAGTTGGTGATAAGAATTTTTTAACCATTAACGATCTACAGCTAAGATCAAAATGACAAAAAGATGACATAATAAAGTAATACATCCTAAACACCTTTGAGATTATAAGTTCCTAAATCAATGCTTTCAGAAGAAAAGCTACGTGGAAAATACAAATATGTCTACTATGCAGATTTGTTCCTGTTGTGAACACAGGGACTGAACTGTTATCTAAACTCTGAAGTTTGGCTTGTCAGGTTATAATTAAAAAGATAAATGGTGTGACCATTTGGAAATTTGATGGGATGCCATTCATAAAAATGTATTGATCTGTTAAGAAGCTAGAGATTGGACCCAGACTATGGAGTGTATTAGTCCATGCTATCAGCTTTACATCAGATGAAGCAAGAGAAATAATCAGGGCAGCAACTGAAGACTCATGGATAAATGTTTCCTTCTCTGGTGCACACTTCAAGAACTGCCCCTGCAGCTTTCCTTGATACCTCCTTCTGCTCCTCCACCATTCTCTCGTTCTCTTCTCACTGCCAGCAGGCTGGATATTCAGCTCTGTGTAGCCACAGCAAAAAGTCCTAGTGTGTTCTCCCAGCACCCCCTATGGCATGACAGTCTCACTGAAACACTACGGAGTAATAGATTGGCCACTTCTAATTTAGATGCTGACATCCTGACTAGGTTCAAAACTTGACAGGCTTTCCCATTTCCTTAGTAAATCTAGAACTCATTAGACTGTCTCTTGTTCTAGTATGAAAAACATTATTTTCCCTAGACTTGACAAATACAGTATTGCCCCACTTATATCCATTTATAATGAATATTTTCCTAACTTGTCACTTGATCACGCCATGGCCCTTACAAACCTTTGGCGGTGCATCTCTGATCTGCTCAGTTAAACTACTTCCCCTTCCCCCCACAATGCCCTTATTTCATTATTGTTTTTTGCATTTCTCTACTCTCTGTATTGCCTTTTACTCAACCTGTCTATTGGCTCACTCTGTCCACCTCTCTTCTGTGCTTTGACGTTCAGAAAAGGCTCTTAGCATGTGCTTCTGCCTTCAGAATGCAAGGATGTCTCAGCATACGACTAAAAGGGCACCCGTAACACCAAAGAGCTGATTGGTCTTTCTAGATTGCGTGTGTTTAAAAGTTCAGCTGTTCTAAAGTGTTTTTATTCAGGCTGACTTTGCTTTACTCAGGATGACGACGCGCTTGTTCTGCTAATTGGGGTAAGTTGGCATCAGGTATAGAAATATGCACGCCAGCTGCACAAATGCTGTCTGTACTGGCAATACATTCTCGTTAAGGGGGGGGGGGGAAGCATCTGTGCTCGTCAGAACTAGAATGCACTGAGTAGTTGCAAGACAGGTTGATGTTAAATAATGGAAATAAGGTATGCCTTGTGCTCACGTTGCCTCTCTTTGCAGAGTGGCAGAGAGGGAAGAATGCAATTCTGTGTTCTCTTCAGGCATGGATTTGCTGGGGGTGGAGGAGGGCAAGGAGTGAGAAAGCTTCTTTAGTCTGTGGGTTCATGCTGCTTAGTGTGAAGCATGTGCTCACCCGCTGTGGGATGCAGTTGTCAATGTGTAGCCTACCTCTCTGGTTGGACTTGGAGGAAACTTACATTCTTTTCAGTTACAGCATCTGCTCTTAAATCTTGGGTTATAGATTCTTTGTTTATCTATCAGGAGAGGAAGAAAAATGTGAGTGAAACCCTTTCCTCAGGACAATGAATCAGGAAGCAAGGAACACAATTTATTCTTGACAGCAGTCAAAGGAAGAAACGTCTTAAATCTTACAGCACTTGGACAAAGAACAGGCCTTCACAACCAGCCCACACACTCAATTTGGACTCCTGTTATGGATTTTCACCAGAGGTCAAGGCAGTCTGGTTAGCTAAGGAAGCTGGTCTTGCCAGTCTCATTGCCATTCTCATTGCCTTTCTCATTGCCATTGTCTGAGACTGGTTATAGTATTAACCTGATCCAATAGAAAATTACTTGCATTTTTAAGATAGATCTGTATTTTATCTATAGGAGGACAAAAAGGTGTAAGAGTAATCATTAGATCTGCATGCAGTGCTGAAAGTGCTGGAGCACATCCTTGGGAAGTATCTCAGGGAAAAATATCTCAAAGCTTTTCATGCAAAGGATTTTATCCAAAAACAATTGAGAGAGACATGTCATTAGTTTAAAAAAAAAAAAAACACAAACCAACCTAGAGCAATAGAATAGTGAAGGTAGTTCTAATAACCGAACAAAATTATTAGTGTTTTATCATCAAAATAGAAGGACTAAGGGGGCTCTCATTTGCATAATTATGTTGTAAAAAATAGCTTCTATTGTACTGTGAATAAAAGTGTAGCCTGCAAGATGTGTGCAAATAATCTTTCTGCCTTACTCAGGAAAGTTTCTGCTGGAGCACTATATCCAGTTTTGGGGTCTGCTTTTCAAAAAAAAGGACTTGTTTTCCCTGGACTCTTTCAACATGTATATTCCAAGAATCAGCTCCTGTGTAAAGGATTGTGATATTTCAGGTCATTTAGCTTAGAGATACAGAAGCTTAAAACTTACAGAGGTATATGACAAAACATTATTTTCTTCTGTCCAGTTAGAAGAGAAGATGGAAGGAAAAAAATGATCAGGTGAATACAGAACCGTTACCCTCCAAATCCCACAATACTAGAACTAGTGGAAGTCATAGGAGATCAGTTAAAACATAAATAAGAGACATTTTTGCATGAAGGGAAGTGAATTCCTGGAACTTCCTCCTATAGAATATTTTGGTGGCAGGAAAGATCAGCAAGTTCAAGAAAGAACTGAACAAATTCCTGGATAGGAGATCCATAAGGGGATGCTAAAAGGACTAGAGAGAGATTTTTCCCTCTAGAATTCCTAATACAATATTTGTAGATATAGTAGAAGTACAAAAGGGATGGGCTACAGAAAATGAGCAGACTTACATACTCTTTTTAAATAGCCTTTCTCATTGCCATTGTCTGAGACTGGATATAGTATTAATCTGATCCAATAGAAAATTCCTGGCATTTTAAAGATAGATCTGTATTTTATCCATAGGAGGAAAAAAAGAAAATTAAGCATTCTTCCCTCTGCCCTGGATATATAAGCAAAGACGATTATATTACTACTTCAAATATAATTTGTTTAGACAGTTATATTTTGAGGGGTTTTAATTTTGTGGGTTAGGGCAAATCAGACTGGGGAACCTACTATTCTTATGTTTTCAATGTTATTTAAGACTAGGCAAGCCTTGGAGGGCATTAATCTTCTGCGAGTCCCAGAGGTAAGAGAACACATTTTCCAGGCTACTGGTGGAATCCATCTATCTCTGCAGAGGAGATTTTTCATTGCCTACTCACTGAACAGCCTAACAAGGAATGGAGTGGGCTGCAAAGCTATCAATGGATTCTGGAAGTGTGCCTTGCCCAGAAATCACATTTGAGCATCTTATGATCCTCCTGCACAAAAGAAAAAAAAAAAAAAAGAAAAAAGAAAATCCTACGCTAGAGATTTTGATCAAAAGCAAAGTGTTTTTAGACGAAGATATATTTGACTGCCAACTGATCCCTCCCTCCTTTTCTGTGTCCATACTGGACTACCTACCACAGCAGACATATGGAAGGAAATCTTCTGACTACTGCAGCCATTGGGACAGAAAGTCTGTAGTGATTTGTCCAGCATTGTAATGTTAATAAAAATACAATGCATTCAACTAATGTAACAGAACTGTGAAAGAAAAGGATACTATTGCTCATTAAAAAGACTACTGGCTTCCTATTTGAAAACACAGAAAGCACTTATTTAATTTCTTTCTGACTGCAGTCTCTGGAATTGCTCTTGCCGTTCTTAATTTTATAGTATGCTGTCTTCTGCTGTGCCTGTGCTCAGATTCAGGATGGAACTAGTAAAACCAAGAAAGTTTAACTAGTGTTCATACTTCTTGGAGGGGGCAACTGTGAGAAAATGACTACACTGTGCTTAGGTTTTGTCTTCTTGTAAAGTAAATCGGTTTATTCTAGACTGAAACTTAGGTGTAAGCCAATACATGTAGCATGTAGGCTTAAGCAGTTTGGGTTAATGGCAAGCCCAAGATCAAATCTAATTTGAGAATAGCATTGTCCATCTCTGCCTGTGTTGTGTGGCAATTAATTAAGGTCCTTTCCCCTCTGCAAATTGTTCTTGTAAAAATGCAGAGATGGTGTATTTAAAAAAATTAAATATTAAAAAAAGCAAACCCATAGCATCCTTCTGGAAGAAAATCTGAGTTTTCCCTCCAGCTAAGTAATAATAATAGCTGAGCATTAGCTGTCTCCTTGTGCCCTTTTGCACCCCAGGACTAGGGCTGCAGAACCTAGAATAGAGCTCATCGAAACAAAGGTACAAAACCCAACAAATCTTTACAGTCTGATGGATAACTTCTACTAAAGTCAAGGTGGTTGACCTTGGAGCCTATGTGTTTTGGAGCCTATGTGTTTTGACAGAGGTGATTTGTGCTAAGGAGGCCCCACTGTATAACAAACTACCAGAAAATGAGAAACCATGCCCTGTTTACAGATGGGTCCTGTTGTTATGTGGGAAAACACTGGAGGTGGGAAGCTGCTCTGTGGATTCTTACAGGACAAATTAAATAACTTGTTCAAGGAAAAGATGAATCAAGTCAGTTTGCAGAAGTGAAGGCCATCCAGCTGTCTTTATATACTGATGTTCTTGCATATTGCTAGCTATTTCCAGCTATAGCCTGGAAACAGGTACTACAAATGCATAGAAGAATGTTTGTATTCTCTTGAGGATATTCATCATGGCATAACAAAAAGCAGTAGGATAGAATATCACATTATTCTAAATATATTTCTTTATAGAAAATATTAATGGCATGAAAGCAAAATCCAAATATTTCAAAGAATTGACATGGAACATTTACAGAGATATAAAACTTTCACAAAAAAAGAACAAAATTTTGTGAGAGTGCGTAGATCTGAGCACAGTATAATTTTTTAGAACCTGCACACATGCAAACAGCAATATTATGTGGGATTCATCTCTCCTAACTTAAACTTCTTCAGCATAGGCCTCTCCATTTGAGCGCATCAGCTGCAGTTCTTTCTTCTAGTCAATTATCTGAGATAAAGCACTTTTGGAGGATGCTTTGCTTCATCAGAAGTTTCATACAGCGTGCTCTTTGTCACCAAATATCAGAATGTACTACTTGGGGTGTTAGCTGTAGAGAGGCTTGTCCAGCAGGTTTTGCTCCACTGGGACAGCCTGTCTAATAAGCTTATACCACAACTCAGCCCTTGAGCAGTCCATCTAATGAGTCTAACACATGACAGGATTTTGTTTCACCTCTCTCTGCAAGGCAGCCTCCCTTCTGGCCGACCTAAATCAATGGGCATCACCTAGACTAGTATAAGTTTATCTGAAGACATATTACAATTGAAAGCTTTTATTATTCTATTTATCATTACATTCAACTCTGCAGAATGTTGGGAACAGTGCTTCACCATGACGATTACTACTTTGGTAATATGTGTCTGAGGGTGGTGCGAGGTCTCACCAAAGTGGCAGCAATGGTGGCAGGTGGAGGAGCACTCTGTCCTGGCAGCCAGTGGAATGTTGCCTCATGTTGTCCCTTAGTGCTCTTAGTGTGGTGTGCAAGATATCTACTGGCCAAGGCAGCAAGGCACAGGTTCCTCTCTTTGCCTTGCCTCAAGTGTCTCTCTTTGCCTTGTCTCAGTGCTGGGTTTGTGTTATGCTCCTGGTGGCCCAGGAGTTCGAGATTATCCAAGTAATCGATGAGCTAAAATTAAATGGGCACCTACAATGAGAGAGTTAGAAAGTGCCGATAAGACTATTAAGGCAGGCATTTTGTCCTCCTTTCTTTGAGAAGTACAACATAAAAGCCATTGTTGCTAACACAGATGAGAGAACTCCTACTGGCAGTGACTACGGGATGGCTTTGGCCCCTTCTCAACACACATGATACCTTCTGAGTACTGAAAGTTTACAGACATGAAGTGCCCCTTTACCAGGCTACACGCAGTCACATTGATGGGATCAAACGGGCAGCCCTGACTGCCCAGGAATCCTAAAAGTGACCACAGACTGGCCAGAAGGAAGAAACTTCTGAGTGCTGCCAAATGAGGTTGAAACATATAGGCTCTAAAAACTGTGGAGTATTACTGATAGAGTAGCTGAATATGAACACAGGTAAATACTAACATCTTGGTGTGCCATACAACAGCATGAATTCCATATGCAAAGAATGATTAGATTCAGCAGGAACACATGCATTGGTTTAGAGCAGTCTTTTCTTTTTTTCTTTTCTATGGATGTGAGATGGTGTAAACATTTCTAAACTTCAGGCTAGAATTAAAATAGAATGAAGAATTTAGAGTTTGAGCTATTTAATGTAAATACTGTAGAGAAAAACCTGACGGGGGCCGGGGGGGAAGTTTCAGTTCTAATTTGGATTTTCCGAATTTGGTTGCCTCTGTATAGGTCTCTAAATGGGAGATAGGTTTCTAAAATTTTATTAAAGCCAGTGGAACACCGTTCAGTGGCATTACCATGTTGCCTAGTTAGTCTCTAAGCATCACTCTTAAATAGGGAGAGCTTTTGTAGCTTCTGTAGGTCCTGTATCATATCTGCCAGCTCTGTGCAGATGTTTTGAATTTCCTAAGACATTTCATATGGCACTGGATGCCTTTGTTTAGGTAACTCAAGCTCACTTGGGGAGCTACTAAAAATATTCGAAGTCTGGTGTTCTGTCGTAAGGCTTATTTCAGTGGCCTAAACATAGGTTTCTACTGTAATTTCAGGAACCCTAGAGTATCCAAACATCTGCACATGGCTGACAGATATGACACAGGACCTATGGGAGATTCATGCCCTTCTGAAGTACCCATTAGAGGCTAGACAGGGTATGATTGGTGTTTGAAATGGCATAGACATCTGTGTTTAGGCAATAGAATCAGCCCTCTAAATGTAGATGTCTTAATCTCAGATTGAATTCTACCCAAATAGCCTATATTTAGAAATTTAATTAAGTAAATTGATTAACAAAAGTTTCTTACTGAAGTCAGACGTATTCAGGGGAAAAAAAAAAAACAAAAAACCAAAACCCCAGATCTGATTAATTCATATATATATATATATATATAAATATATATATATATATATATAAAAGCATTCCCAGAATTCTCTCCCTTTCACTCAAAAAAAAAAACAAACCAAAAAAAAACCCCTTGAAATGCAATAAACGTTTTGGGGGAAATTGCAATTACGGGGGGAGAATACTCAGATTACATGAATATTCACATTTGTAGATGATTTTGCTTTACCAATGTTTGCATCTCTTAACTAACTTGAAATATCTTCAGGCAATCAAATTTAGCAGGCAGGATCACACACACAAGCAAATTTCAAAGTCACAATTTTCACAAACTGATTGGAACACAGAGGGATTTCTTACAGAATTGCTTCTACGAACAATGATGTGCAATTTTTATCTGACCTATGCTAGGGAATGAATTTTAAACATGAATACTGATCCATGCAGTAAAAGAATCTATCTAAAAATAATAATCATAACAACAGAAATCAATTTAAACATTGCTGGTCTGCTTACAGATATTACATGCAGAAGACAGGCTAAATTGATTTCACGGATTTGTTTCAAAATAGACACTGTGTTAGTAATACACAGAGCTGATGTCCACTGTGCTGTGAATGCAGTCCAGACCAGCTTTGGTGTACATGAAGAGCCAGCCGGCAGAGTGGAGGTATAAGGACTTTGTGCTTCTAAAAGATGCATAAATTAAAGCAGAGTAATAGAATATGTTGGATGTCATCCAACAACAGTACCCCCCACTGCACAATACAGATACTATTGATATCCTTTGCAAGATCCATACAGCTTCATTTAGCTCTGGGTGCTGAGGTCACTTGGTGTGTTGCACTGCCTTGCTTCCCTTGCTGGTGCTGCATCATAGCTCAAGGTTACAGTCAGCCATGCTGACCATTTTCTTCTTTCATGATAGCAGTCTCCACTTCTGTATGGTTTTTTGGTGGCTTTATCACTTAGGTTTGTACTGGGAATAGCTGGCAGGGTTGAGAAGCGGAGATGGTATGTGTGGAGAAGGCTAGTTCTGCAGCCAAGCAGAGGAGCCTGTGTAGTTCCAGTTCACACAAAAGCAGCAGCTGATAGGGGCAAGAGACATGGCTGAGATGGTCTTGGGGGAGATGTCGGGAAAGGTGCTCAGAGACACATGGAGAAAAGCTCTTGGAAGAGTCTTAAGGGGGTAGGGTCTTGGAAAGATACATACAGGAGGGGTTCTTGGGAAGATACACAGGTGAGAGGCTTTTGGGGCCTCATCATAGGAAATGACAGAATCATATAATGGTTACAGTTGGAAAGGACCTTAAAGATCAGCTACTTCCAACCCCCATGCCATGAGCAAGGACAACTCCCACTAGGCCACGTTGCTCAAAGCCCCATCCTGCCTGGCCTTGAACACTTCCAGGGATGGGGCATCCACAACTGCTCTGGGCAACCTGTTCCAGTGTCTCACCACCTTCAGAGTAAAGAATTTCTTCCTAATATCTAACCTAGATCTACCCTCTTTCAGTTTGTCCTGGTTTGAGGTAAAAGAAGACCAACTTTCTATTCAGTAATTTTACATTTTAGCTAGGCCTCTTCTAACTCTTTGAAATTAACAGCATATTGTGGAGAAAACTGTTTGTTCTCAGAGTAATAAGACCAATGCCTGTACTTCATGTCTAGGAACGGTATACAGAGAGGCTCTTGCTCATACTTATTGCTATAACAACCAAAGTCAGGTAACTTTGTTATGAGCCCTGCTGGAGTGTTGGAAACAGAAAACTGTAGAGGGGTCCCACCTGTGGGGAGGAGCAGACAGGACAGGTGACCCAAACCTGACCCACAGGGGTATTACATCCCATCTGCCCCATGCTCAGTATAAAAGCTGAGGGATCAAAGAGTCAGTTTTCTTTCTGCAGTGGCCGATGTCCAAAGAGGACCCTGTCTGTTCATTTGCCTTTGATTCTGATCTGTGTGTTCCTGACTCCAGAGCTGGAATTCAGGTCCCATTCATTGCTGAGTCCAGTCTGGGACTTCCTCAGTGCCTGCTTGTGACATCATCCTGAGAGCTTGATATGGTTTTGCATATATTGTCTCTTTCATTATTTAATTTTTAATTTTACGGATTTGACAGATTCACGGATTTGATGGAGTTGGAAGGGATGTCTAGAGATCATCTAGTCCAACTTTCAGCCTATCTTTATAGAAGTGCTCCAGCCATCTGATCATCTTGTGGCCCTTCTCTGGACTTGCTCCAACCGTTTCATGTTCTTCTTTTGATGGGGGCCCAAGAACTGGACACAGTACTCCAGATGAGGTCTCACAAGAGCAGCGTAGAGGGGCAGAATAACCTCCTTCGAACTGTAGGACATGCTTCTTTTGATGCAGCCCAGGATACAGTTGGCTTTCTGGTTTGCTAGTGCACAATGATGGGTCTTGTTGAGCTTCTCATCAACCAACACCCCTATGTCCTTCTCCTCAGGGCTGTTCTGAGTCTGTTCTCCACCCAGCCTGTATCTATGCTTGGGATTGCCCTGACCTGTGTGCATGGCTTTGCACTTCGCCTTGTTCAGTTTCATGATGTTCACGCAGGGCCACCTCTGAAGCCTATCAAAGTCCCTCTGGACGGCATCCCTTCCCTCCAGCGTGTCAACTGTGCCACACAGCTTTGTGTGCACTCAATTCCACTGTCCATGTTACAATAAAAGGTGTTAAATAGTGCCGGTCCCAGTACTGACCCCTGAGGAACATCAGTCATCACTGGTCTGCTTGGACATTGAACTGTTGTCTGCAAATCTTCAAGTGTGACCATCCAGCCAATTCCTTATCCACCAAGTTGTCCCTTCATCAAATCTATGTCTCTCCAATTTAGATGCAAGAATGTCATGGGGGACAAGTCCACGTAGATGACCACAGTTGCTCTATAAGCATCATGGGGGAGATGTTCCTGGAGGCACAGTTTGGGACAGGCTTTTGGGAGGGCACATAGAGTAGACGCTCTGAAAGATGCTCTTGGAGACATGCAGATGGGAAGGTTTCAGGGGCAGATGAGAGAAACTGCATGAATATATGAGAGATTCCATGAATATCTGAGAGACAGACCTGGGGGAGAGCCAAAGAGACTGGGAGAACACCAAAGTGACTTTCATGGGACCTCATGGCCTGGGCCCAGGACTGTGCACTGCACAGCTGGGACTGGTGAGCTGACCCACACAGCCTTCCTCCCAGATCTTGCCGTCTCCCCAGCAGCAAGTTAGGGATGTTGTGTAATACTTAAAAAAACATGAGGAAACTGTTTTTATATCCAAGTCTCCTTAATTTCCACTTTAGAAATTTGGTCTTAAATTATGACAGGATATCCTGCAATCTGTTTTTGTTAGTTTAAAACCAAAACACCCTTCTGTTTTTTTCCATATTTCAATAACTTACTTTTTTTTTTTCAAAGACAGGATTGTAGAAGAATTCAAACCTCTTTACATGCTTTAAAGCCTCGTGCTTTGACAAGCTTCTGCTTCTGTACAGAATTTATGGATATCCTTTTCTTGACAGCAGTGCTTATCATCATCTCCATAGGCCCTCTTCAACAGAAAACACCACTACGTCCTCTGGCTGATTGCACCACGGAAGCAATCATTCCCAGCAAGCCTCAGATGCTGGGCTTTCTTTGTCCATCATCCAGAAACTGCATGAGTGTTAAAAATGTTTCCTCTGGAAACACAAACTCCTTATGCCACCTTTGACAGTTCACTTTTAATATACACCAAAACTTGTTTGAACTGCATTCTCTGCACAGTAGTCATTCTCTGCACATTAGGTCATTAGTCCAACTCTAGTTCTTTATAGCCTATGACTAGGTGGAAGACAGCTGGAGAAATACACAAACATGCAGTAAATTGCAATCATTGTATTCTGAAGTGAAATTGTCAGTGATAGATGACTGTAAACTACACTGGGATAGCAGAAATAAAAGGTGCAACTGATATTGTGAATACTGAGCTCTCTAGCATATAGTAAAGCAATATGAAGGAGGACATTACTAAAATAATATATTTCTTGGCTTATCAATGTATTTGGTTGTAACATTGCAGATGAAAGTGATCATTTTATCTTTCTTCACTGTTGTATTCTAATTCAAATGCTGCAAATGGGTACATCTTTTTTTTTTTCTTTTTTTTTTACTTTACTGCTGAGCTATGCTCAGTATCTCTGCTGTACAGTCCAACAATAGCACAAGTCTTTAAACTCATATAAACTGGCATCAGTATTCACTAATAACTATGGAACCTGCATAATTATTTCTTTTGTTTATTTAGAAAACATGACCTGGCAGTTATTATTATAAATCTGTTTTCCTAACCAAACTATTTAGGTGCTAGTATAGGTATAGTTTTAATTTTCTTACTGAGACTTTATTATTACATGCTATGTATTCCATGACCTGTCATAGACAACCTTGTTCAATTATGCCTCCTAGCTAAACTGTTAAAAATGTAGATTAAAGGGTATTTTTGGTTGTATGTAATCTTTTAAGTAAAAAGCCATGAGAGACAGCCTAAGGTTTTCAGATGGCCTTTATCATGTTGTTGTACCCCTTCACTTCTCATCATTACCGCTTCTTGTCAGATTGTAATCGACTTTGATTCCATCATCATAAATCTACTTCCCCTTCCTCCTTTCCTCGTACTTCTGTCACTGACCTCATCCTTCTTTTAACTAATCATTATTCTTTTTCAGCATCCCAAACAAATGAGAAAGACATTTCTCTCTTTGTATTTATGTACTTCTGTTTCTAGTGGTAATTTGTAAGATGATTTCTTCACCATAGAAGAACTAGATAACTCTGTTGCATTTTCGACATCATTTAAAACCTTTTTTTCAGACATAGCAAATGAGTTCTTTACCTTGTCATTACATTATGTTAGTAGAATTGAGTATCACTTCTATCTTTTAATTTTCCTGCTATTGATTTGTCAAGTGTATGCTAACTATTTTACATAGCAGCATTTGATTTCTCTATTTGTTAATTACATTGGCAGGAACGAGAATAGTGGAAAAATATGGATTTTAGCTGGGTTGGTCTTTGGGTCTACATATACAGAAAACTTTGCAAAGCATCCAGCTCCATCAGTACCAACCAGTAACAAGGTGTGCCATTTCTACAACTGTATTGTGAGATGTCATCAAAAGGATGCTCTTTGAGATACAGTGCCTGAGACACTAATTTAATGCTATACCTATATATTTTTTCACCATTTCATTCTGTGGGATCCTCCTAAAGCAAATACATATACTTGCTTATATATATTCCCGAAGACCTTCAGATGGCTATCAAGTCCATTAAACTCAGGTGATATAAGGAACAAAGAGCAATGCTGGGAATATATATCCAGTTGAATTCCAGTCTGTCACAGCATCAAATGGACCATGATCAATTCTTAAAACAAAAAATAAGATAGGATTTCAGGTCTCACATTTTGCAGAATACCTTAGTGGTTAAAGCTTTTTTGCTATAAGTGGGATCACACGGTTCTAAATCTGATTCATACTGAGGGACCTGAAATTCACATATCCTATATGCAAAATTCTTGTCTTTTTCTGTTGAAATATCATGCAACGAGGACGGATACAGCATGGTGCCACTTGGAGTGCACCGGTCATGGAGAATGCATAGGGGCAAGAAAGACAAAACTGTTGCCTCATCAGGTGATCAAGATTTCAACTAGCTGATCCTCCTTAGGATAGATGTATAAATTCTATTTGTTCATTAGGATAAGCTACACCTTTGTCCAGTGGAGTTTCTGTAAGGGTGCAGGATCATCAAGGTTGAACACAGGTATTGAATGTAGTGTGAAAGAAAGAAAAGACAACAGGAAAGCTCATAAGCAATACTTTCAAAATAAAACATGTTGTCCGACATATAGAGTTGCCACTATTATGCATGATGCATAAGTTATGCACAGATACAACCTCAAATCATTACAGCTTCCATCACGAAGCTAATAAAGACCTTAATATATGTCTTAATTCTCAATTTGAAACTTTAATTATAAGACTGCAATGACACTAAAATCAGTCATTGACCACTATGGTAATTTCATGTCCATTAGGACATGACTTTGCTCTTGATGAAATAATGATTATTCAGTGAATTTTCATCTATCATTATTTGATTAATGAAGAAATGCCACTTTTCTTTTAACACAGAATGTCACTTTGTCTTAGAGGTGTTTAAATTATGAAAACCAAAATCAGTTCTTATCGAATACCAGAACACCATGAAATCACCATATTGCTAAAAGAAAAAAGCTCACAAGGAAAGGTACTGATCAGATTCAGCCTAAGAATACTTACCAAGAACATCATATATTTCCAATTAGAGTGACATATATTTTAATTTAAGAGAACTGAACTGGGGTTTATATGTATAATTAAGTATGGGTTCTGACAAAACTGTTATTACTGTTACAAATTTACTAGCTAATGGCTTCAGGATGAAGTCATTGACAGTTAATGATATCTATGACATGTTTTCATAACTTCAGTAACTGCTGCTCCAGAGGAGCTTGTTACTGTCATAAATCTTAAAAGAGTCTCACTTTTCAACTCTGTTTCCCCTTTACAGCTAAATGTCATACAAAGGAGTGGACACAGCTCAGCAGGGTCATTTAGTTTTATAGAGCTGCTTGGAGAGAAGGAGTACTTTTATCTGTTTGGGTGTGATATATTGTTATGCTGTTCCACATACTAAAGTGAAAATGACATGAAAAAAAACTAAAGCAGGGATAGGATGGGCAATAGAACAGGGGAATCCAGATTCGTCCAAAAGATTGTGTCTGTCTGAATATCTGGAACTCAAACCTACTCTGTATGTTTGTGCATCCTTGCTTTCATGAAGTCTTCAGGTGTCTCTGAAGACCTCTGAAACAAATTAGGAATTAGTGGTTTGTATCTCCCACTTCTCATGGGTTGGTTAGTAACAGTTGTCTAAGGCATATAACTTGTAGCGATTTATGTGTTTTCCATGATGTTTGTTCTATAGACATTTACATGCAGGTAAAAGAGGTAAAGTAGACCTAAAAGTACATATATGAGACAAGGTTTAATCAGGGACAGAAATATGACATCTGAACAGTTATTTACCTGGAAAATGGCTGTGTGTTTCTTTGTCAATCTTCTTGAAGCAAGGGCACTGGCTTCTGGTAATACAGCTGGTCACAGCAAATGGTTGCAGAATACTTCTAAAGGTAACACTAATTGGTGTCTTAAGTAATGAGCTATAACATGTAATTAAGTTACCTTCTAGCTGCAGGTATAAAGTAATGTTTTAATGTTTTGTGATCTGTCATTCACTGCTGGGTGATGAGCAATCATGATTTAATAACACCCAGTCTAGTCATTCTCATTCTGTAAATCACATGGACAATAGAAAAGTAATTTGCAACAGTACAGTAGCTTATCAAAATAACCTGAAAAACCATAGATCATAAATTATCTAATGATGACCAAGTGATCTTCACAGAATCACAGAATCATAGAATGGCTGAGGCTTGAAAAGGTCTCTGGGGATTATCTAGTCATCCCCCTGCCGTTTCAATAAAATATGCAATAGTTTCAATAAAATGCAATAGCTTCCAGTAAAATATGTAACAGACTAAATCCTCGAAGCAAACTTAAACCAGTTAAGTCCCATTTCTTTGATTGCACCTTCTCCATTTGTAAGCAAGCTATTAATTTTCTTTCAAGTACATCTTTTCACCTCCTGATTTTTCTGGAACCAAAAGCAGGACTGGTAAAAGATGACAGAAGCCCAGAAATATTGCAGAATCTTTTCAGATTAGTCTGCAACAGTGAAATTGAGAAGATACAATAGAACTACGATACAATACACACAACAGAACTATTAACCTTCCCTTGATTATTGCTTTCTGATTTTCATTAATACACATTTTCATTTTGATCTGATAGAGCAGATGATCCAGTGGGAATATCCCATTGTTTCATCTTTCCTATCAGATTGTTAGTACTCTGAGCTTTGGAATGGTTTGTGGTGGTGTTTAGGTTTTGTTCTTGTTTTTGTTCTTGTTTTGGGGTTTTTTTGTGTGTTTGTTTTGCTCATTTTTGTTGTGTACTTTTTGAAAGAGTTATATTATCACTGACTAAACATCTCTGTCTCATTCACACACCCAGCAAACCCAGTAAAACAACTGTACTGATTTCAGCGATACAGATTCATAACTATAGAACCAAAGTTCATCCCATCTACACTTGGTTGCTGAAACTTATATACACTAGGACTGCCAATCCACGATGGTATTGCCAAAGCCCAGACTAGTCCAAATCAGCTTCCTTTCTAGTTAATGGAGGGAAAAAAAAGCATTCTGAGAGGGTGGTTCACTTCATCCCAAGACATTTGTCTGACACTGATGAGGAAAATCCCCCTCCTGCTTCATCTGATGTTGGGTAAGATGGGGTGAGTGCCAGTGCTTGGAGACTCTCCAGAGGATAGGTCAGCTCTGTGACTGGCTGCATTAAGCTGTAAGAGTTGTTTTTTTTCTCTTTCTGTACTCATTGACTATAGAGGGAACCCCAAACATTTCTACTCCTAGCATAGGCAGTTCAGCTAGAAGTCTACTGTGAAGCAGAATTAATTTGGACTGGGCAGGCTTCAACTCAGGTGTTCTGTGAATTTCCATTTTGTACCTTCTTTCAAGTTGTTGTTTACATAAAATTGTCTGAATCTTTCCATGTGGTTTCTGTTTCTTCTTCTTCCTCTTTTTTTTTTTGTTGTTTTAGTTTGGTTTTGGTTTTGTTGTTTGTTTTTTCACTACCTGACTCCCATTTCACCATTTCTGGTGTGTGGGTTGAATCAACACCTTTTTTCTCACAGTAAGTTCAGCATACACTGTACTTGTCTCAGCTCATTTTATGAAAATGCTTACATGCAAATTAAACAAACAAACAAAATCAAACACAAAGAAAACTGAGGCAAAAATTTCACAAGCTGCATCTAACTTAGGCAATAAAAGCTGTTTCTTAAAGGGTTCTAATTTTCAGTGTGGCTCACTGAAAATTGTGCTAGTTTTCTCTACTACCCAACCCAAACACATTCAGCTGTTAATGCCCCACTTCTGAAATTGCCTGTAAGCAGTGACGCTGATATTCCCCCTCTCTTTCCTTCTTCAGTACGCTCTCCCAGCCTTGAGTCTCTCTTTGTGTACAGTGATGGGCACATACCCAACATCCTGGGAAACTCTAATTTAGTTAAATTAAAGCTGTCTTGCACGTTGATTGTGAATATGTTATCAGGCTGTTTCATTGTCTGAAAAGGAATGAAAACTGTTGGTTAGTTTTGGGTTTTTTTGCTACTGGTTGCGCTATAGCTTCTCCCACAGAGCTTAGTGCATTTGTGATAATATTTACGTCTTGCTTCTCCTTCCATTATTTGTTTCTTCTTCTCTTTTTTTTTTTTTTTTTTGGTTTCATATCTCTAAGCATTTGTTTACATAAAGTACTCTTCTTCTTTTTCACCCAAGGGTACTATAGTATCCTGGGGTGTGTTAAGATGTCAAGTAAGTGTGCTAATACTTTTTGACATTCCATGTTCCCTGAGGAAAAATGGGGAAATGTATTCTGGTTTTACATTAACTAAGATTTCAGTTTATGCAAAACTGATAGACAAATGGAGTGGAAGCGATATGTAAGATAAATATAACTAGACACCTTATTTAATGAACTGAAATTTCATTTGCTGTCTCTATGGAAGAGGGTGGTTCCAACAGGAGGAGCCTTGAACTTTTTTTCTAGATAGAAAGCAGTGTTGGGGTTCAAGAGAATGCTTTGCAAACAAAGACATAAATTTATATAACACAAATACCCAGTCCATTTCTGCTGATGGTACGACTGACAAGAGGATATACTGAGTTTGATATGGACTTACAGATCCTTGGGTTTCTTTTCCTCTGCACTGCACCTTATGTAAATATTTGTACTTTTGAAGAAAGCGTATAAAATGTTAACACTGATAAAGGAATGGAAGATTCACCAAGGAAGAGTATGACTCACATTATCATAAAATAAGAAATATCCAATATAATAGTTCTGGAGGAACACCTCTGTCAGCATTGGCTATGGAAAGAAGTTAAATGGCCCGTGTAGATTAGGTTGCAGCTTTCAGATGGCTAACTTAGTTAAGACTCTGAAGTCTACCCAGAATGAGATTTGAGTCAAAGCTGGTTGAAGCAAATCCACCCTCAGGCCTTTAAGTCCCTTCGTTACTTTTGAAAATCTTAGAATTAATCAGATTCTTCTCAAAAACTTAAAAGGGACTCAACTTTTGGCAGAATCAGCATCTATTATCTATAACCCTAAAGTCTATGGTATGCCTACATAAAAGCATAAAATGTGATATCTTTCCAGTATTTCATATTGCATTCCTAAATTTAATCTCAGGCAGGTGGATATTTAAACATCTTTTTAAATTTATTTCATTATATGAGTTTTTCTGCTTTGTGGCTAATCCTTACAATTGATTACAGGTTTGTTTGCTAGCCTCTATTCACTTGCAATTTTGTATTTGCCTGCCTCCATTAACTCTGTGCTTGTGTAAAGCTTTTTGAACTTTCAGTCACTCTTCCCATTAATAACTGTGATATGACGCATTCCCTAAAATGAAACTTTGTATGTAAACATTTCAAAATCTTGAACAATTACTCAAGGTTTGAGTAACTGAATATGCTGTATAATACCACTAATCTGTCTCTCTCCTCAATGCTAGCTGCAGCTCCACAGGACAACTTCTTCAGCCTGGAAAATTATGTTCTGAAGGAACCAGACATTTCAGTGAGTCTAAATTTAAAGTTGGAAGATTATCACTAAAGCCGATCTATTGGAATTACTTATCTGAGCCAAAGCAATTCAGGTGCAGTGAAACACTTCTAATTTTAAATTTAGGAGCACTGAACAGTGAGTGGGATTCTTTGGCATAGCACTTAGTTGCTACCACTCTCTCTCATTCTTTCAGCTTCCAACTTCATCCTTTTAAAGTCCATGTTTCCAAAACCCAGGCACTGATGGTGTTTGATAAAAATTGTGTCCCTATAGAATAATGAAACCAAATATATTTACCATTAAATATTATACAGCTAGTAAAAGTGGGTAAAGTATGTATTACTTCTAAAATGCTGTAAGGACTTACACCATGGAACACTATATGTGATGCAAAGATTACTCTTGGGAAAACAGTATAGGGGAGTGAAAAACCCATCAAATGGCTGGTAAAGTGAGATTTGAAGGGCTTTTCATTAAAGTTGAATTTGAAAAGATTGAAGTAGATAGACTCTGTTGGACTATTCAGGCACAGCAGGGGCAGGAGAAATGTAGGCAGATTGTTTTAATATGGGCAGAGAATATACTTTGAGAAGGCTGTCTACTATCATACTGGGCACTCAGGAAAAAAGAATTTCAGCATCCTTTTTATTTCTGGAAATTGAGTACTGATCAATAGAAATATTGACTCTTTGTATAGAAGTAGATCCAAGGCTAAAAAAAATAATATATGCATGTGTTAAAATAAACAAGCCAAACCAAACCCGAAAACGTTCTGAGATGTCTTAAAGGGATTCATCCTATCAAACTTTGGGTAGTTAACTGAGATGCTTGATTATGGAGCAGATTCACCTTAAGGACACTCTACAGTCAATGGATTGAAACAGCCACCTCCAAAGAGATTCCTTCAGATGCAAATTCCTTTTAGAGGTTCTTGCTATCTTGAGCAATTCAGTAATCTTGAGCAACACCTCTTCTAATGCAGTGATGACAACTCAGTTACAAAACTAGGCAGGGTGTATTTGTGCCTTTCTGCTTTTCTGAAAAGAATAACTTAAATCCAAATTTCCACACAGAAATGTGTTCAAGTCTTAACCTCAGTGCTGCAGTTACTGGTTAACAGAGTTTCAGTCAACATGAAACTACATTTCTAAAGGTAAGTTAATAATACTGATAAATTTACTACAGGTTTACTGAAGACACAGAATGTTATAAAGGGTAATTGAAAATAATATTCTGTATACTTGCTGTTGTTTTATGCTAGCATTCTTGTTTTAGAGAGCATGGCTAAACTCTCTCAACATCCATTCTCTCAGACTTTGTTTCATAATTAATAAAAAAAATTAGTAAGTACCTCCAAGATGCTTTTTAAAGTGAAACACGACACAGCTTTGTAATGCAGGTTGACATTCCATGATTCATTTTAATCCTTTCTAAAATACGCACAGGTCCACATGACATATGGGTAAATATGTCTGAAGGTGCCTTGAATTGCAAAAATACTCAAGGCCATCAAGGTATTCGACAATTAATGTAGAATCTACCCATTTTTTCATGAATAAAAAAGTGAATAGCTACATTAAGTACATGTAACCTGTCACAAAATGACTTATGCCTTCCCCTGGGTAACTCCTGCTTATCTGCTGTACTCATTCAATTCTGTAATACATTTTTAATAATAAATAACAAATTCAATAATAAATTTGCATGTCAGTACTGAACTTAGGAACTTGTCTTTTTTGTTTTTCAATGTTAACATCTTTTACATCTAGCAGGTAAAATCAGAGAAAACAGACAAGGGATGAGAAATATAAGGACTGTAATGGATAGAAAGAAATAAAAAGAAATTTAAAATGCAGGCTCAAATTAGGAGAAAGACTGAGATAAAAATGTTTGAATCCTGTAAATTTTCCAAGACTATATTATAAAGGAAATAGTCACAAAGCCAACTGAACAAACAAACAAACAAAAAGAATGAAAGGAAAAGTGGTCTAATAACTAGAATCTTCTATTTAAAAACACTTTGGCATCCCAAATAAAGACATAGTAACTAAAGGCAAACTCAGCAAAGAGAGTACTGAGGTTTTAAAAATTATCCAATATATTGTGGTATATATTCTCCTTTAAAACAAAAGAAAATTTCCCATAGATTCACATATTTTCCCATGTCTTTTTAATGATTTTGGAAGTATAAGCTGGCAAATTCTGTAGAAATTCCTTTTGGCATGCAAATTATCAAAAAGCACAGCAATGAGTGGTAAAGCTGATATGGAAAAAGACTTTTTTTTAAAAAAAAACAAAAACGGTAAATTATATTCTGCACCAGCAGCTCCCTTAAAGTAGTGAAATATTTGATATGGTAACATGGGAAGAACCTACTTAACCTGGAGTTTATAAGGGTCTGGAGAAGAATTGTAAAGTGGGTTGGTAACTTTAAATGGAGGTGGTAAGGACTTACGGTGAAAAATGAACTACTAAGATGGAGGGAGCATGGTAGTTGATTCCTGTCTCATAACTGATACAGTTTAACTTTTTTGAATGACCCTGGCTCTAACCAAAGTTTAGTATTGATATGGGTTAAAAACACACAGTTAGAAGGTAGTGTCAGTGCAGACCCATTATAGAGAGAATCAGGCAACTCTCAGACCACAGCAGCAATAATAGGATGACATGCAATAGTACAAAATTTTAGGTCATAGCTTAGAAAATTATTGTCATGATAATTAGAGAAAAAGAAAGCTTTTCATATTATTAGAAATAACCTGGAAAAGCCATCTAGCAAAACGGAAATTTTCATAAATACATCTAGGAGAGGGATAGATAGAGAGGAGGAAAAAGATCTCTTGAATACTACACTGGCACAGTGGCCAACAGACATATCCAGGTCTTAATTGCATTTCACTTGGAAATTATTATTCCTGTCTTTCCAACAGACATTGTGGAGGAAGAAATTCTGGCTAGTTTAAGATAGACCTTGGTCCACTAGTGCATTTAATGATGTGATCTGGTAGCTAACAGTGTCAGAAATCTCCAGCCAGTGGCTTGAACAGCCCCTTCTAGTCTCTCTCTGGCAGAACTTTGTCCTTGGGTCTCATTTTGCAAAACCCATCTCCTCTCTCTTTCTAGCTTTGAAAGAATTGCCCAGGGCTGATGTACTGAAACATTTAGAATTTTAAAGAAAGTGAATTCCTCTCATCTTTTCTTGTTTCACCTTATTCTTCAATAATTTACATCTCTGAGCCTTGAGACTTTCTTACATCCTACTTCTTCTTTCAAGAGGTGTCATTACAATATTGTCATCTATCCATGCATTGGGCACCTATGGCTCTCTTCAAAAGGAATATGAAAACTGAACTGTAATGAGTCAAAAGGTATGAGGTGGAGACTTGGTCTGAGGCTTATTTTTCAGAGAATATTGTATGAACTTCCTTACTTGTAAATGGTCCAAAAATTAAGGGATGTTAATAGCTAAAGATGAAGCCAGGACAGTTCATTGTTTTCCTAGTAAAACCAAACCAAACCAAAGCAAAGCAAACC
Organism: Gallinago jamesoni; assembly: GCA_025769975.1. Classification (NCBI taxonomy): domain Eukaryota; kingdom Metazoa; phylum Chordata; class Aves; order Charadriiformes; family Scolopacidae; genus Gallinago; species Gallinago jamesoni. Next base: position 172,894,652 of record JAOQGH010000001.1, on the reverse strand, counting down.
AAAACCAAACAACCAAATCCAAATAACCAAAACTTTGTTGAGACAATCAAGTCGTAACTCAAATTGTTGGTTGACATCCACTGGCCTAAATAGGCATACAATCAAAATAAATTATCATAACGGACTCTTGAGGCAAAAAAAAAATCCCACTCCATAAATATATCTGAAAAACACCGAACCAAACCTAAATATGATTTTCAGTTAATTTTCCTTCCTGGAATTCATGTCGCTTTCATGTCAAAATAGAATGCTAACACTGAAATTGGACATAATAGAGAGAAAATAAATAAATAAATAAATAAAGTATTTCTTTAGTAAGAGGGAAAAAGACAAAATGATAGAATGAGAAAAGAATAAAATGTGTAGCAAATTTCAGTTCCTCAGCTGATCAGCAACTGCAATAAACTGTGTATGTTGCCATGTACTTTTATTTATGGAGAGAGAAGTAATAATTCTTCAGTCAAGCAATGTTGGATTTGCTGGAAGGGAAGGGTTCTTAGAAGAGAATGCTTTACTTTAAATTCAGACTGCCAAATTTCATTTCAGCAAATATTTTGTCTGGCATCAACAAGATTCTCTTTTAAAACATACCTGGCATTCAATACCAAAAAGGTTTGCCATCACTGTCTGAGCTCACAGAGCCATATTCATCAGTTCTTATTTTTCTCTATATCAAAGAGTACTTACTGACATCTCTTGGATAGAACAGCCTAAAAAAGACAGACATACGTAATTTACTTCCTCCCATCCCAAATACTTCACAGTGAGGGGACTGGGAGAATCTTCTGGTCAGATCCTCTTGGGCAGACATGAGATGGGCAGCTGTTGTTCTCATGTCCCAGGATGAGTGGAGTGCTTTAGTTGCTGAGATGTTTCACAAAAGAATGGAAGCAGCAACTCATTCTACTGCCATTTTGAAGTTATTGGAAAAGTCAATCTCACAGGAAAAGGGGCATTTTTCTATAGTACCAGGCAATTTATAATCTGGAAGAGGCTGGAATCATATCTGTATTTTTATCAATTAACTTAGGTTTCCCTGTAGGTATGCTAGCTGTTGTGAATCACATTCTTCTGTCTTCTCTGTGTCTGTTGCATTTGCTGTTATCCTACCAGGACATTATGAATCTCACTGGGTAGGTACTTCTCTAAAATGCACATAGATATTGCAGCAGTCAGTGCTATGAGGCCAAAGTCTCTCCTGTACATCTATTCTTAGACATCTTTGTTCAATCCTTCCAGCCAAGTGCTCATGTCAGTAGATTGATTTGCAGACATTTGTGCTATTCTATTTGTTGAACAGTCGCCACCACTGCTTAGTCCTTCCTATTTTGCGATGAACCTGGGCTGTGATTTATATTAAGAAAATGGTTATAAAATTCTCTCGTCTGTTATCAGAAGACCTACATAGGAAATGATAAGGGTAAAGTCATTACAGAATTCTAAATGGATTTGAGAGGCCTTGATAGAAATGACTTATAAAGAACTATCAAATTGAATCGATAATGACACATTTTCATAGGTTATTAGAGTCTTCCTGAAGTATTCAACAGAGAAAATATTCTGTGCCGAATCCTATAAAGTTCTGCACACATTTTATTTGATGAAGAGATAATATGATTTAGTAAGTGGAACAGAAGGGGAAAGAAAAACTCTGATTAAGTTTTACTGTATACCACAACAGTGTTTTTTCACTATAGCTAACAAAAATATAGAATAAAAGAAAGATAATAATTTTTATCTCTTTAAAGGCTTTTTTTTTCAACTTTGGAAAATGTTTTTGAATTTATGATCTTGAAGTGACCTCTCACCCACAAATTTCATGTATTTTCACTGTAGACATCGTATATTTATATATATAATAGGCAACAATTTATGGTGTTTGTTCAAAATATTATTTCCTAACTTTATGAAATAAATTCACATGCTTATCAAGTGTGCTTCTATACTTATATCATATCTACTATCATATCCTGAGTAATTTTCTATTTAAATTTGTTAAGTTTCATACGCTTGTGAAGATGTCAAAGTTGAAACGTTATGTGAATCTTTAGGCAGCATACAAAATTTGTCAGATCGTCATGATAGGAAAGTATCAACATTTAGCTATATTTGTTCAGACCCTCTGGAATAAAAAAAAAAAAAAAAAGGCTTGTTATGCTTATGATCACTATATAGTGGGAAGAAAATATATACAAGTATTTTATAAATTTGAAAGGTTTTTATCACAGCTGCTAGGCTATTAGAAGCATAGAAAAGAATTATCTGAGGCAGCCTGCATTTCAAATTCACATTTAACTTATTCAACCATTAGATTGCTGAGATAAATGACTAAGAAATCATAAGAAAAGACGCAGAAACAATTTCATTTTTAATTGAGAGAAAATCAGAGCTCAAAACTGATTGAAGCTAACCATATGAGCAATTTCCATTTAGCAAATGGAAATGAAAAAACAACAAACAAACAAAAATATAAATCATATTCCAGCTTCTGTAGGAAATTTACCTGTATCCGTCTTGTGTTTGAACTTGGTTACTATCAAAATGCATTACTTTTACTTGAGATGCATGCTCTGCAGTGGACAAAATAATAGAAATTAAAAAAAAATTAGCCTTAACTTTTGCAAATATGGACAGCTCTGTGAAATATAAAAATTTCATAATGACTCGGAATGAGGTAAATTTATGTGCAAGGAATTATGCTGCTCAAACTCTGATTAATAGACCGGACATCTCCATGGTCTTCCCAACAATGTTATGCATTGATCCTCTCCAGTGAGAATACAGCTAGCCCCATGCTGAGAGACTCTGGTTTAAAATTCTGATGAAAAATGTTCGGGTGCTGCAGAACAGTTAATCTCTTGTGTTATGATTGCCACATGCCGGTTTCCTATAAATAAAGATGATGTCAGGTATTAGAAGATTTTTCTTCCTTTTTCCTGTTTAAGAAACAAATACAGTGCTTGTACCTGGAATAATTTTTGTGTGCTGTTTATGACAATGATAAAGTTGTGAGACCCAGATTTATGCTGTGATTTGTTAAATTGGGAACATTAGTTTAAAGTACATGCTTTAGAAACTATGAAAAAGCACTCTTATTGATCATTGGGTATGATAAATATCTGAATATATGGTAATTCACCTTAACGTGATTTATTACATTATCAAAGAACATTTCACAGGATCACAGAATCTTCATGGTTGAAAATTACCTCTGAGATCACTGAGCCCAACCATACACACACAAAAGACCTGCATAATCTCGGCCACAAGATCGTGCCCCGAGGTGCCACATCTACACGTTTCTTGAATACCTCTAGGGATGGTGATTCCACCAATTCCCTGGGCAGACTGTTCCAGTGCCTGACCACTCTCAGTAAAGGAATTCTTCCTAATATCTAATCTAAACCTCTCCTGCCACAACTTCAGACCATTTCCTCTGGTCCTGTCATTATTTCCTTGGGAGAAGAGGCCAACACGCACTTCTCTACACCCTCCTTTCAGGGAGTTGCAGAGGGCAATGAGGTCTCCCCTCAGCCTCCTCTTCTCCAAACTAAACATGCCCAATTCCCTCAGGCTCTCCTCATATGACTTATTCTCTAGACCCCTCACCAGCCTCGTGGATCTCCTCCTCACTTGAAATACTAACTTCTGTAAAAGAAGATATTGAAAAAACATGCATTGTAATACTGTTTCAAAATTCTTCATTTAATTGGATACTAAAGGAAGAAAATAACTTACCAGAAGATAGAAATTTTAAAAATGGAGTACAGTAACTACAAGCCTATATCTAAACAATTGTGTCCTGACAAAATTTTATCAAACTACTGCAATTCGGAATTAAGCGTACTGCTAAATATAAAGCTGTGCAATGAAGACGGTAATGGGGCATGACATAATGGCCAAAAGCATGGAGAATGAGATCTTTGGCAATGAAGCTTTTGCATCCTCAGATACTTGATCATGTTTCAATTTACTTCCCGTAAAGAGAGATTTATTGGGATAGTTTTCCCTTTCCATAGCAACCTAAACATGTATAATCATAAAGTAATATACAAGGTAATGCTACTTGAAGACTGATGTCAAAACAATTCAAATGTTTCAGTGTGACAGGACAGCCTTTCATATCTGCTAAATAAGTACATAGCAGAAGCAATGCATGTTGGCTTGGAAGGCAGCTGAGGACCACAGGCAAATCTATTACCACAGGCAAACTGTTAGTGGCAAATCTGGGAAGACACCGTGCTGTTTTGATTTTGTTCTCTATATGACAATAATGCCTTGATACTCAAATCCTATAAAAAAGACTTTTATATTTTTATTTCATGAGAAATGTGAAACTTTTCTTGAAAAAAAAAACCCACAAAACATGGGAAAAAACCCAAAAACAAAGAGGGAAAGAAAGGAAAAAAAAATAAAATTTCCAGATGTGTTGAAAAGTCCCTGTGTAATTCAGATATAGGAATACTCTTGACCTTTTTTTTAGATTCTGAGAATAAACTTCACCAATCATGCTCAGAAAATAACTACTGGGAATACAATTGTGCTTCCCTGTTGGGACTTGCCTGAAGACATGAACAGTTGGGAGGGCTCTCTCTAGGAGACATAAACAGTTGGTGCGTGGTTTGTTTAAATTATATTCATAAAGGTGGTGTCATGAAAGAGCTGGTATCTTGGCTTATAAGAGGAAAAAATAAGATAACAGTGATAAAATCTCCACTCTCTATTATGTCAGTAACAGTATCTTAATGAAGCAAGCAAGTTGTCCAAACAGACAATACTTTCTCCTTTTGTTAAACATGTTTTATGACAGATTTAGATACTGAAGAGATCTCAGAGGTGCAGCATAGCCTAAAGACAATCAGATTTGTTATCAGTCTTCATCTGTCTAATGAAGGCTTATAGTTCTTTAATACCTGTACAAAAGTAAGTGATTCTTTACATCTCTTCTTGTATCAAGTCTGTCTAAATGAATAAAGTTGTGCAAAGGATTGCTGAAAGCATAAATGTCTGATATTTTGTATGACTGTCATTATCAAAGTAGATGAACCTTCAACTTTTCTTTAGGGCAGCAGCTGGCTTTCTGCTTTCCTTAACTTTCTCTCATGTGAGATGAACAGGATTTATTCACATCTGTGGAAATCCAGCATACGAATGAGAGATATTTCTTGCTGATGGTTAAATCTGCTGAGGAAAACAGAAAAATCAATGGGAAATGCACATCAGGTTTGCTTAGGGAAGGCTGCTGTGTTGCACCCATGGCACAGAAAATAAATAGCTCTTTAGCCTGGAGATGTTGATCTTGAAATTTTTGAGCAATTTCTCCCTCAGCATGTATTCATTCCCAGTCCCACTCAAGGGCTGGCACCTGGAGCTGTTGCTAAGTGGTGTATCTGCCACATGGTGGAAACATAATATTGATTTTTAGGAAAATCAATTCCCAGTTTTACAAGATCAAAACCAGAAGATAGCAAAAGAGAGACTGGACTTTATTTTATAATGGTAATCATTATACTATACAGATTCTTGAAAGAGATGCATGGCTAAGAGACATCGTATTGATTTACTAGTAATAAACTCTGCCTGTTATGGTTCTAACTGAGCTGCTTGAATCTCTAGATATAACACTATTGATCACAAGCAGTGAGTATCTTCTTATCTGTAAATAAAGAATGCCATTCTATTTTTCAGGCCTTTCAAATTGGTGAAAATGTGGAAAAGCACAAAAGGGTGGCAGATGTCACTGCACCAGTTTATTCTAAGGAGAAAAAGAAAAAAATTAGTTTTCTCAAAACTAGGAGTATCAAATGTGGAAAAGGATCCTTTGGGCAACAGTATTAAAAAGCTAGCCTGACCATTTCTTGTGAATCCCAATCTTTAATTAGAAACTATATTATTAATTTATTATATTTCTTTAATTGGTAAATGCAGCTCATCTCACTCAATAATGACTTAAAGAGTGGGTAAAGTAAGAAAGGCTCTTACATTGAAAAGAACAGTCAGTAAAAAACAACATAAATGGGAAATAAGGCACACATCAATCAAACATTATTATATATGCTGGAATACAATTCTGATAACAGTTTTAACAAAGTACTCATTGTGCTATGGAAAATACTGTTTACCATGTGATTAGTGCATGCAAGAAAAGCTGCAACCAGAGTAGCAATACCATCTTAAAAACAATTTAGTCAAGTCAGGCAGTCTGTCCTCTGCAAATACATTTAAACAAGTTTACGTAGTAGTCTAACATTTTATTACCATAGTTTAACACAATTTTGTCACTTATAGAAACAATCCAAACTATTTAGGCAAGCAATAGACATGCTTCTGTACATCTGTGTATTAAACAACAATATTTTATTTTAAAATTGATTTGACTTTGAAATAAACTACCCTAATTCAGATTTCTCAGTTAAGATCCTGATTCAAAGCTCAATTAATTATTCTTACATATATATCTTCTTATAGATTTTAATAGCTTATGAACTAGTTCCAGATCAGTGAGTGTAGTGTATTTTGAGCTTCCTGGATAAAAGGAGCCATGCAATCACAACCTACAATCATTTCATTATAATATAGAATTATTCTTGGTTTTTTCCCCCACTTTACTGTGAAAGTATTATACTGGGCAAACATCATTGCTATATTTTTTTTTTTTTTTTTCAGATATGGATCAACAAAAATAAGTAAAAAGGAAAAGGAAGTATACAAAGTAGTTCACCTTGTCAGCATTTGTGACTGGTACAATATGGAGACAGACAGAAACAATATTTTAAAAGTGTTCATTTTTTCTCTTCTCAAATACCAGTAATATGGTACCTGACACTAATTTAGAGGCAGGGAATTCTAAATAGCAGCTTAGAACATATTGAGACTGAGTAAAAGTTCTTATTTTTACTCAAATATTGGCCAGTAAATAATGCCAGGATTACTGGTATATTTTATTTTTTCTACGTGATTCCAATACATGTATCCCCAAGATGATTTCATTTGCCCTTTGAGGAACTTGTAGTTAGCCCTGGGAGAATCATGATATGGGTCAGTGAGTTTTCTATGTTCTGTGAAACATTTCCTGGTCTTGTACATCATGTACTGCTAAATAACTTATAATAATATCCAGTCTTACATTCTATTACTCACAAATTTGACAACCATTTTGTGAAGACACAGACAAAATTCACAAATGCAGATTAGCTAACACATTTCAAAACAGTTTACTAGTTTACCTTATGGTAACTAGGCATCATAGAATCATATAATCATTTAGGTTTGAACACACCTTTAAGATCATAGAATCATATAATCATTTAGGTTTGAACACACCTTTAAGATCATGGAGTCCAACTGTTAATCTAACACTGCAAGTCCACCACTAAACCATGTCCCTAAACACTACATCTACATGTCTTTTAAGTAACTCCAGGGATAGTGATTCAGTCACTTCCCTGGGCAGCCTGTTCCAGCGCTTGGCCTCCCCTCAGCCTCCTTTCTCCAGACTGAACAATCCCAGTTCCCTCAGCTGCTCCTCATAAGACTTGTGCTCTAGATCCTTCACCACCTTTGGACAGCAGCTCAATACTTTTTTGGTAGTGAGGGGCCCAGAACCGAACATAGTATTAGAGGTGCGATCTCACCAGTGCCACGTGCCGGGGATGATCACTTCTCCAATCCCACTGGTCACGTTATTTCTGATACAAGCCAGGATGTTATTTGCCTTCTTGGCTGCCTGGACACACTGCCAGCTTATATCCAGCTGGCTGTTGACCAATACTCCCAGGTCCTCTTCTGCTGGGCAGCTTTCCAGACACTCTTCCCCAAGGTGGTAGCACTGCATGGGATTGTTGTGACCCAAGTGCAGGACCCAGCACTTGGCCTTGTTGAAACTCAAACAATTGGCCTCTGCCCATAAATCTAGTTTTACATGAACTAATTTAAAGCACATTGAGTCGTGTTGGCCTTTAAACCAACCGGGCATATTATCATACCACCACCGTGGCCCAATGGTCCTTTCTGGCTGATGCAACACTATAAAAGCAGGAGCTATTTGGCCAAGTGTTTATGAATATCTTGTGATAGCATGTAAGCATGCTGAAGTGCACCCAATTTATGGCAGTGTATGGTAAAAGCAAAATGGGGTCCCCCACAGGGTCTGCAAATTAGTGTTACATTATTACAGAAATCATGGAGTGGGGAGAGAAGCTGCTGTGGTTTTGGATCTTACGTTCCATGTATAATTTTGAGCAGTGTCTATAGATTACACTTAGGTTCAAAAACCACAAAGCAGTGCCAGTTTTCACAGTATGGATATTGCTTCTATGAGTGTCTGTCCTAAAATGACAAGAAACACATGGAAAGAATCACCTTGACACTGAATGTGAACTGACAGCAGCTACAGTTTGTGCTCAATGCACAGGTACAGGAATGTAGCTGTCAATGGGAACCTACATAGATATTACTGCAGTGGGTTTCACCTGAAATAGAGATAAGAAAGTAGATTGCAAATATCTTTAGTGCTGATTCTTTTTCCATAGTTTTAGATGATGCGGCACAGCTGGGACTGTGACATTCACCTGCATCATTAGAATATAAACACATATTACTATTGTTGTGTATGGGTGCCATTGAAAAAGTTGAGTCCATGTAAAACTGTTGAGCACCTGAGCAAACATGAAAATGCTGCAGAAAGCTTTCAATATCTTTGATACTCCATGACGCAGAGCTTCAGAGAAATCACCATTGTCCAATGACATCAGTAGGAATATGACAATTCATTTCATTTCCATTCATCTCTTGCAGAGGGCTATATGATAGATTCCTGCCCTAAGTCTTGTGAAAATGGTTCCTGTAGTCCCTATTTCTAAGTCACAGAGTTAATTGTCTTTCAGCATCAAGCTGCCCTTTGTTGCTCAGTTTTACTTCTACAGGAAGAAAAACTAAGCAATGGCACAGACACTGTGTTCTGGGCTCTCACAATAAAAAATTTTCCTGTGCATTTATAACTGCCTCTCTAGAGCATTGTTCCTGGAGGTAAGCAATTACTGATTCCCAGGCAAGAAGGGCTTAGCACGCTCCTGATGAACCTGAGAAGTGCCTTCCTTTGGCTCAGAGGACAGTTTTTCTTCACAGACTATTAACTAAATCCATTCTTGGCATAGGGAGATGTAATTCCATCAAGTGGTACTCAGTTTAGCTGGCTGCAAAGGTAGTTTTCTACAGGATACCCTGTCACAATTGTATCTGCAGGATCAGGCTTTTCCTTCATAAGCCATGTAAATAGTTTGCATATTAGGTTATTAATTAAGAATGGTTTGACAGTCCCAAATGCAATGCAGTAGAAGAATAAGGAATATTTGGTACTTACAGCAACCTGAGGGCTTGATTCAGCCATAGATGTAAGAGTAAGGTAAGAGGCTCAAAAGCTTAGATTTAGGTGCCTGATCCTTACAGAGTGCATATGTAGTGGTAATGTAAACAGTACCTGGGAATTTTCCTGAGTGTTGGAACCTCAGTATCTGTATTGCTAAATCATTACAGCTGTCCCTGATGTAGTCATTGTCTGTGCCGAATATCATCCTCCCTTACTATGTCTAGGAATAGTTGATGACTTAATGTGGAGGCGGCACCATTCCCTGTCTGCGACATAGTCCCTATGATTTGGAGAAAACAGTATGGCTGCATGCTGTCCCTTGCCAGCTGGCCTCGGGGTCAGGTAGGGTCTCTCACCATATTTAATGCTGGAGTAGAGATGTAGATACTTGAACATTTCAATTTAATTTTTTTTTTATTTATTTCAAGGAACTGAGAAAGGTGTACGGTTTTGTTTTAAAACCACCACCCTAGGAGAAATAAAAAGAGTATGCTGGAAGGAAATCTACTTCCTACATTCTCAACAGAAACCTCCCCCATGTCTCTCTCAGCACAGGACCTATTCTGGGTTATGGCAGAAGGAGGGACTGCTGCACAGGGCTGTTGGGGAGCTGAGCATGCAGAACTAAAAAGATTACAAAAGGGCGTGTGACTAAATAACAAATGTAAAACTGAGCCTGAGAATGTGGATTAGATCTTCAGCTACTCTTTTTTTTCCCCCACTTATTACCAGACAATAAGGTTAAAGTGATTTTACTTAATAAGCCTTAAAAGAAGGTAAAAAAAAAATAAAAGCAAATACATTGATTAGGCTGACAAAAATACCTTCCTCACTAATCTGTAATCTCTCAGTATATTCTTAAATTATTCTGTCTGACTCATATCCTGTTGCTTGCCTATACCTTGCTTATAAAGTCCTTGGCACTCTAGTACAAAGCTATACTGAAACATAAAATAGGGTTATTAAATTCTGGATGATGATGATAATGCTAATAATAAAAGTACCATTTGATTAATTATATCATCCTTTATTTGCATGAAACAGGCTTACATTTCCTTCTGCATTTTAATAATACAGTAATGGTTATTGTAATGAACTCATTAAATCTGAGAGTCAATATTAATGGACTATGAGAAGGATCTTTATGAACTTCATTGGCAGGCTACAAATAGTGGATTAATATAAACTACAGAATGAGTCAATTGGTTGTATAGTTATGAGTAATCAATTTATATTACTAAAAGTGCCTTAAGTTAGAAGCAAACATTTTAAAATACTGGGCTGGATCCTTGTTAGATGTAAATCAATAAAGGGAGGTCAATATAAACCAGCTGCAGTCTTGGAACAGCATTTTAGCAAAGGAAACGTTGTTTGTATTGATAAAAATATTTTCAATACTAAATCATCAGGCAGTCCCCAAAACATAATGATACTGTGTTGATATAATGTGATTTTCATGGATATCTGTATAATTGGTATAATTGTGTATCTATATAATACTTTCATGCAATTTTAATTATTTTAGTTTCTGTCTGTGTATCTGCCTATACCTCAAAATTTTTTTCCATTCAGGTACCGTTTTCAAACTTTTCTCCAGGCTGCCATAGTTAAACACTTACTTTATTATTTTAAATTACAACTGAGTTAATTTTGTCGTGCAATTGCTTGTGTTTAATAGCTGTTTCAACAAAAATTATAAGAGCTGTATTAAAATTGGAAAAGCTGACAATGTGGCAGTAATTCAATTATGAAAATCCAAACAAAAAGGAACTGCTAATGCCTGTGGAAATCTTATCCTTCAAAATAAAAGTTTTATTAAAAAATGTGTATAAGTTACCGTAAAGCGGTTTTAACCCATTGCTGTTATGCCCTTAGCTGGAATGTAAGACTCCCTCTACAGCAGAGATGGCCAACAGGGCACTGAATTTGAACTTTCTTCATGTTGCCAAAATTTTCTATTACCTGTTTTATGCCTGGTTAGTGCTGAGATTTTTGCAATATAGCTGTGCCCAGCAGCATGGCAAGGCACCCAGGAGGCTGGCACAATAACCAGATCCTAGTACTTGAGGTGGTGAGCTGTATAAGTAGGGGACCGGTTTCTCTGATTCTCCTGGGTTTGCTGGCACCCACTAACACGTGGTCTCCACCTGAAGCTTTACCAACAACTGGGGCCTTGTCACTGACTTTCTCCCGTCTGAAGTCTTTCACATCTGATAAGCACTGCACTTATATCAGAACTTTTGCCTCTTTCTGGCTGCCTATTTTCATATAAACCGTAGGAACTTAACAACCACCCCTGAGACTTAAATCCCTCTGTTGAATTTGGCTGAGTGTTAGCTTGTAAGTTAAAAGGCAGAGAGACAGACACAACCCTCTGCACAAATAAGAGTGTTTCATTAGTAGGTGAGGAAAAAAAGACAAAAGCAAATAGTATGCAAAAGGAAGTTTAGCCAGTTAATCCTTTCTCTCTTTTTCAGTTTTTATTTTTTGCTCTTATGTAATATATTTTCTTAAAAAGCTCTGACAAACAGTTCTTTGTTTTACTTTACTCAATCCAATTTGAATTAGAGCAACTTTTCTTGCCCCGCCCCCGGCATCCCTGATCTTAAAGTCAATAAGGACTACATGTAAGAGTTTCTGATCGTCATTCTGAGTTAGAGGTTCAAAGTGTTTTTAATGGAGAAAGAAAAAAAAAATTGAAATAACGTTGGGGTGTGCCATAATTATTGAATCACCTTGAATTTCATGATTGTCTCTTTCCATATCCTTGTGGTACTCAGCAGGTTTTACCTTACCGAAGGTAATTTTTACAGGTAATGGTTCAAAATGCACACAGACATACACATCGTAGCAACCACAGCAAGTCCCTGCTTAGAGGCGAGAACCAAGCAGACAAACAAAAAGAATGGATACCTCAACCCACTCACACAGATCTCTCTCTCTGGAGCATTGATTGTTTTTGTAATGTAGCTCAACTAGATAGAGAGAGAGAAGAAAAGAAAAACACAACACAACCTCAACCCACAGCATTTTCTGACCTCAGGTACAGTCTTTTATCTTGGCAGCGTTCTGCCCTTTCACTTTTCTCCTGGACATTTGACCAAATGACCAAGCCTATGAATCCCATTGTTATGACCCCTTCTTGTCTCACGGCCAGAAGAAACTTTGTTAGCTGATCTTTCATGTGTTTTTTTCACAGTCATTCCACCATCTATAAAAATGTATAAAAATAAAAGTAATAACTTCCTTTTTCAAAGTTTGTGTGGGGTTTTTTTGTTTGTTTGGTTTTGGGTTTGTGCTTTTAGTCTGTTTTATTGTTTTGGGTTTTTTTCTTACTTTTGAATATTTGACAAGGCACAGAATTTACTAGTTCGGAAAGATTTTTAAATATATGAAGTTTGCTGTCTACCGGTCATTGTGAAAAACTATGCTGATGCCAGATAGTAAGGTTATTTCTAGAAGTACCCTTTTTCTGGGAGTAAAGGCTTTTATTCTTCATATATTAGAGTAGCAGGGGCTGGTAAGTTGATAAATTCTCCTAATATATACTTGCAGCAGGCAAAAGTTGAAAATATAAGTTGAAGAAACCACAGTATCTCATGCCAATAGTGGTCACAACTAAGAATAACTCATGTGAAACAAAAGAAATTCAACACAAGCTATGCTACACTTATAAAAAGATATTTTTTTAAATTAATTATAGTATGTATATTATAAATTAAATCTAGCAGAGTTGGGCTCTGTAGGACAAACAATGACTGAAGATCAGGATGGGAGTGACTTCTTCTGGAGTCAGAATACAACTCTGGGGGTATTTGTGTATGTCCTAGCTAGAAAGATGGATTCCCAGGGCTTTCATATTAGGGTATGCTGTAACATGTCCATGTAGGAGTGTTCATGTTTAGTATGAAATGCGGCACTGTGAGGGAGGTGGTGCATGCCTGGATCTTAACATGATATGCCATTGAAATATTGCTGAATTGTGTGCCCAGACTAGATGACCATGTGCGATGGACCTATCCTCTACATTTAAAATCTAGGGCTGATTTCCACTTGCAAATAAATTTCTACCTAGCGCAGCTTACTGTGGTGCTACCACATCCTGTGGCCATGCTGTCTGTCAGCTCCATTGTACTGACAACTTTGTTTCTAGTTATTCTGTCTTCCCTCAGAGCTGGTGAGTGGACTGATATGGACAGGGTAGGATACAAAAACCCCATGGCACTGACAACTCTGATTCAGAACCTCTCTGAAAGGATAAGTAATTTCCTTAGGGGACTATACGGCTTAGCTCATGAGCACTGCCTTAATGGCATTGTCAGGGCCCAGAGTGCATCTCCCTTCTAGGAAATTAGTTAGCTGAGTCAAGAAGTTGAGCTGGTTGTGTCCAAGGTGAGCTTCACTGATGGTAAGAGCTGTTGTGAAGAAGCTAAAAGTGAGGTCTTGCACTGCTCCTCCTTTCCCATGGGAGCTACTTTTAAGCTGTGGCCGTGCCACCAGACCCTGCCTGGGCGACACTGAAGCTGTGTTGCAGCTACATCTGCACTTGGGCTTGTGCCTCCTCGATCTGAACCTGGTGCTGAGAGATCACTGGGCTGTTTCTTATGTTGGACACTGTCTCTGGCCTTGATCCTGACCTGGACTTGCCACTTCTTATGGTCAGGTGACTGTTCCTGCATGCCTTGTTATGCGCCCTTATCCCAGCTTTCTTTCCTAGAGGATCAGCTGGCCCTCGCTGCTGCCTGAAAGCCAAGGTCTGAAGCTGATGGGAGACAGAAGGCAAAGCATTTTGATTAACTGTACAAGGACTTTACATCCATGTTGCCTGTAAAGGTCCATGGAAGCTTCCATCTTCACTGGGCCATGCTCATCCCCAGATTGGGTGTTCAGTTCTCAGTAGACAATATGACAGCTCTAAACAGGACACATTACTATGATTTAACGGACAGTTTTTATCTGGGTAATCAAGTCGGATACTTCACTGTAGGATGTGTTTTCCTTCTATATACACAAAAATCCAGCTATTTTAGTGTTATATTCCTCTATTGTTCTCTAACAGTGTGGGGCTACATTATACCCTGCTGCAGAAAAAGCTATTAAAAATCAAGAAACAACATGAGGTTAGTTTGTCTTACCCTAGATTTCCGGGAATTTCCCCAAATGAATCTTCCTTTTCTGGTTTTTGTTTTTCTTCCTATCCTATCCTTCAGGCTATCTTGGTACTACAGCTAATCCCTCATTCATATTTACAATTCCTCCTCTCAATAGTGGGGCAGCAGACAATGAAGTTTTACTATCTTAAATGAGCTGACAAGTTAGTCTCAGTTGCTGGTACTGTGGTTTGCTTTTAGAATTTTTTTTTCATATCCCAGTCCTTGGAACATGTGTATACGAATGTAAAAAGACATTATTGTATTTTGCTAAAAAATGATCAGACCTTTTCAGATGTAATTACAGATGGTTATGTGACATAGTCTTTTCCATGATTCCATGATTCTTTAGGTAGGGTGCAGTTAGGAATCTGATACAACTAAAGAAATTAAACAATCTTTCTCTCCCTTCAGAACTCTCTCTTTGTCTAACTGTCTTCATGTTTTTGTTTTCTTTGCTGTGTATCTTCCCAGAGCTCTGGTGGTGAATGTTAATGATGAAATGTTTGGTTCTACTGTATCCAATCATTCTCAGAAAATTAAGCCCCACACAGTGTATAGTTTAAGCATAATGATATATTCCCACAAATGAATAATAATGATATACAAAGGAGCTCAAATTCTGATTAGTGAACATTTCACCAACTGGTCCAGAAAAAATAGCAATTAATAGAAAAAGGCTTGTGAAAGGGATAGTGTTTCCTTTTCTTTTTTTTTTAAAGTCATTTATTGTTGCTAAGAAAAATACGTTAGAAAAATCTGAGCAGGGAATATGCTAGAAAAAATAAATTAAAACCTGAATAACTCTGTCATTTTAAAATGATGTTTTCCTAAGCATTTCAGCATGAAGAAATGATAGTAGGTGATATTCCTGTTTAGTCAAAAGTGACAGAGCCATTTGATTTCATGAGCAGTAAACAGGACAAACGACCTCAGTAAAAATAACAGCAACCAACTAGCAAATTCAGCAATAAAACCAGATTAACATAATGGGGAAAGAACATTGGAACAAGGTGTGGAGATATTCACTTCAGTTATTCTGGTGTGTATCAGAGAGTCAGCTGAAATAACTAAAAAACCACACATACTTTGATGCATATGAGCTGAGAATAATGGGTCAAAGTTGTGAACAGAAGAGTAGAGATGATTTATCCATTATGTCTCAGTTTGCAATGATAAAAAAGGATATTTTCCTGCCTAGAATTCTGCAGTTCTGTTCTCTGGTAAAGACCCTGTGTTGTTTTCCACAATAATCAATCGTTATTCACTATAAGAAACTTTTGCCTTGCAGAGTGTTTCTCTTTAAGAACTTCCTATAGTTTTATGCTGCTATTAATTATACTTTACATGTAAATTTTAGAAATTATTTGCTGCCCCAGGCAGCTGGGACATACCACCAGCTCCTACACTGTTTCTGTCACCAGACTCTAAATTTTGCTAGCTTTATCACCTTGTACCTCTAGGATCCCAGTGACCACTCATGCCCACTCATGCCACACACCTACTCAGGGGCAGAAACATAATGCAGTCTATTAAGTATATGACATTACTTGGAGATGAAAGCAGTAAGGATAAAAATGTTTCTGAACTTCTCTCTTTCACCTCACTAAAAGGGGAAGACCATCAAGACCTATATTTTGCATTATTAAGTCAACCTAAAATTCAGGGTACAAATCACTATGGGAGTTCTGTCTAGCTTCTATAGCTCCACTCCAAGTCAGGCATGTTGACATTGAAGGAAGTCCACACAGCTGGAGCAAGATGACTTGGGTAGTGCATAATAAGGTTGTCACAGACATTTAGAGAGATGAGAATCTAGTTCTTATTTTACCCTTTTTTTTTTTTGATAGTTAATGAAGGACTGGGAAAATAACAGAAGTCTTCTTCTTAAATTCATCTTTCATACCCTAGACTAAGGCAATAAGGGAATTTGATCCGTTATTCTTGAAAATTAGTCATCTTTAGCAGGAAAGAATTGCTAACAATTGTGAAATTTTCTGACAATCTAAGTCCTCAATGAATCAGGTATCAATATACATTGGAAAATTTAAAACGTAAACAAATTTGAATCTGATAACTTTAAAGTCCCACTTTTGCTGGTTTTTGCAGAAACAAAACCCAAAATTTAAGCCAAACTGGAGGGAGGGGAAGGGAAGGAGGAAAAAGAGATGGGCATTTGAGATCCTTGTGTTTCACTATGTGATAGGCAATATGCATGGAAGTTTCTTGCCTTGGGATACATCACTATCTCCTTTTAAATGAAAGTGTCTCCCATTATACATGAAGAACAAAAGAAAAATACTAAGTTCCTTTCCCTATCTTCTTTCAGTTCAAGCCCTAAACAAAAAGAATTATGTTTGAATCATAGAAGTCTCCTGAACACTTGTGAAATGAGGGATTGTTCTCCTTTGTGGAAAAAGAACAATCCTTCATCGCACAAGATGAACTGTCTTTTCATCCTGGAGGTTTATGATTCTATCATATGATTTTCTAAGTGCATACTGTATTCTTGGGAACAAAACCAAGACTGCTGACCGACAGAAATCAGTGAATGAAAAGCTCTGTCAGTGATGAAAAAGTTCAATACTGAGAGGTGGCCAGAAATTACTGTTTCCTCTGCTCATCTTTATACCAGTGGGAGATTATCCAGACAAGGTCTAATGAACATATCAACAGTTTAGAGGAAAAGTCAGGATTCGAAAATCTTTTATGGCTTCCTTTGCAACTAAATTTTTTGTGTAGTTTTGGCTATGCTTTCACAGTGTTGTATCTTTGCTATTCTGTTTCACTATTCATTAAGAAACTAACCCCAATGTTCCTGAGAATCTATACATTGCATGGTGTTGCCTCATTTCCTTGGCCTAAGGCTTATATAAGGCACCTGGACCGAAAGGAAATGACAAAATATTTTGTTACTAGAAACAGTGTTCCTCAAGACTGCAAAAAGAAAGCAGTCTTAAAGAAACAGTAATGGGTAGAAAGCTGATTATAATGGGCAAGGAGAAGAAAACAGTAGGGAGAGATGATAGCGATCTAAACTGAAGCCTCAGCAGTTTTCAAAAAGAGAACTTTTTCTGAGGAATAAGTTATATTAACAACTGCTATGGGAAATCCCCACCTTACAAAGTGTCCTCAAATCTCTCTTCATGAACTTTCAGGTTAGAAAATAAATTACACTTTTGTTAATATGCTCTGAGACCATGGTAACACCACACTAAGGCCACTGCACAGTTGAAACACCAGTTGCTCACTTATAGCTGAAACGTATCTGAACTAGTAATCTAAGTGAAGATTTTCAAAGCATGTATATGACTTATTTTCTTAGCAAGGTTTTCAAATGTGTCTGAGAAAGGTGGAGTGCTTTAATGTGCAGATACCTGGCTATATTCCCCCCCCCTCTGAAATGTCACTGAACTTAACTTTTATTGGTTTCAATGACATTAATTTCAATGACAGTGGACTAGAAAGACACTCTCAGAAAATCCTACCAATCCCACATGAAATTTAAGGCCCCCAAATACCTTTGTAAATCTGACCCTTTTGTACTTAAAACTACTTAGAATCACAGTGAAGGGGAGTGGGGATTTGGACTCCAAATTACTTGTGTCTTAGACAAGTAGGTGTTTTTGGAAATCCTCAAACATATGAATGAATTTGTTAGTTTATACTCCCCTGCGATATTTTCTTTCCTCAGTCCATTGACATGAACAAATAAAATATGCAGGCATGTGGTTTACAGTAAGATGGCAGTGAAGTAGGACATACATACAGTGGTAAAATAGTAAGAAACAAATGAAGGTTGTGATTGATATTCATGCTGGTTAAATCTGAATAGAGAACAGGACAATAGAGGTAAATGTACTTGAGAAGAGATATAAAAAATGAAATATCAAAAAGACTAATTTTTTTTTTTACGGAATATGTTTTTCTGAGGGCCTTAAACAATATGAAATCCCCAGTAGTGCTGAGAAATGGCTGGCTGTTATTCCTGTTGGGTACTAAGAAACTAACACCATGAGACCCTGAAAAGAAAAAGGGGAAAAAAACGTGTTTTTCCAACTGCCACAATTCATTGAAACAACTAAGTACTGATTTAATGAGTCTCAAACCTCCTAATACAAAGAAGACCTCTGGGAGAAGCACCAAAGCACCATCTCAACAAAGCAACAAGGGATCACAGTCTTCAAGAGTCCAAGAAAACAAAGACTCTGCAGCTATTCACCTATGTATGTATGAGCTTATTTTTATAGTTTCCAGGAATTAGATGAAATAATTTTGTTCCTTCTTCTGACTGGTTCTGAATCATGACTATACAGATTGAGAATTTCCTGCCATAAAATCCAATGCAAAGGAACATTTGTCTTATACAGAAAATATTATTATTGTTTTGGTGTCTCTTACAGGGACTGTTTTCTCATAGACATTTCTTACTGTTTTGCCACTTGAATGGCAAATTAACTTTGTTGCCAACATAAGACTGAAATGGAGATGACATGTATAAAGCTCTTACTGTTAGTTTTACTGAGATTGCCAAGGACATTTTCTCTTTGTCATGTTGAGAATAACTTTAACATTCAAACAAAAATTTCAGCAAAAGATCAATGTTTGGGTTTTTTTAATTATACCTCAAACCCCAAAATGTAATTTAGCAAATTGAAAATTTTTGTTACAAATATATGGTAATATGGTTTTATTAATCTCCCAAGAATCAATCCATCCCTAGCAAAGAAAATTGTAATAAATATGCAAACATTTTGTGTTCAGCTTAAAATATTTCCTGTAAGTGAACTTAAGTTTACCACAGAGTCATCACAATCTATCTGTATCTTTGGGCTTGTCAGTGCAGCTACTTTGGTATCCATACTGTCACCTGTAGACCATCATGTCTGCATCTGCCGCTTTCAGAATACTATAAATGTCTATAAATCCCATGTTCTCTGGTTGCATTGATGTCTTTCCAAGAAGGACACCATGGATGTGTGACAAAACTTCCAGGTTGTATAGGGTGGAATGTGGCAGTGGGACTACTTGCAATGAGTCCAAACAGTTGAACATGTAGTGTAGTGAACTGTGTCACCTCAGGTACCCTCTATCCACATGTGAAAGCCTGAAAACTTTCCTTAAATCTGAATTTCACCATGAGTTGGCTTGTACCTAGTGCAGATAGCCAGTAAATTGGACAGCATCCAAACCTGATCTGATCTAATTGACCTGAATTTACATCTGATAAATGGGATAAATGCACCTTCACAGGACCTTGTTTGCATTGGGTTACAGCTTATTCAGCAAGCGATCTGCAGGACATAATGGGGCAACTCTTATGGCATGGACACTAAACTTATCCTCTTTTCTGCTACTAATAGCAAGACTATGAAGTATTTCTGATAAGCAGGACATACTCCTAGGAATTATCAGTACAAATACTCACAAAAAGAAATGATCATATGGATGAGTGACTACTGCACAAACCTGCCTCTAACTCAGTAGTGAACTCCAGTTCCAGTTCTTTAACATCTTCTTTTTCCGGTGTCTCAGGGGAGATGATTTTTTTCCTCAGAAAAACTCCACAAGGTGGATTTGACACATTTGAGTCTAAATTAAACTCCTCAAGGAAGATTTGACACATTTGAGTTTAAATTAAACTCTGTTTTAAATAAAATTATAAGTTTGGAACAATGTACAGGGGGCATAGAACAAAAAGTCAATGACATGATGATAAGATCAAGGTGTTGTGTTTTTTTTTTCAGTTCAGAATAATAGCCTGAAAACTTAAACTTTTTCATCTATGAAAATAAATCACAAGTTGGTTTAAATCACAATGTATGGAAACTTTTGTTAAACCTACATTTATTTAACTTTGGAATTTTAATAGCTCTGTTGCTGGAAATTAAGTAGCTTTATGTTAGCTCGGTAGTTTGCTGTTTAGCTTAGCTGAGACTTTGCTTCAGGTCTGATTTTCATTTCTCTACTATTTCCTTAGATTTTGTTTCAGTAAATATGACTTACAAAATTTTCAACCATATCTGAAAAAAAATTATAAATTTAAAAATGTAAGGTGGGAATCAGCTTATTTGATATGTATACACATGCCCTTGGGGTGGGGAATATAAAAAAATATTTGGTTTAGACAACCTTGTAGGTAATCCAGAAAATGATCACATCTGCTTCCTTATAGCCCTGCACATCTCTGTAGATTTCTGTAATGATACAACTCTCTACAGAGCTATTCTCTCCTTTTGTGCTGAACTGTCAATCCAAGTTGAGAAACACCTATCTCCAATCTAGAGTCGTTTGACATGCAGATTTAGATGGAGAATCACCTACATTTTCCTGAAGTCCACCACAGAATCTAGAAAATTTATATCTGGTTAGGACTACAAACCGTTTCAGCTGCATTACAAGTAGTGTGCATTTCTTGACTAATGGTGTGATGGCTATTGTACAGCACAGCGCCCACATGATTTTATTTTAGAGAAAATGTAAAATGTTCCCTAGAAAGAGGGATTTAAACCAGTTAAGTCCGCTTTCTCCAGATCTTCTGCTGTTATTGAACTATAATCCTGAATGCAAATCACTAGATGGGGTGAGTCCTACATGAACTACTACAATTTACCTTCTACCAGTTCCCTGTGCTTTCAATGGAGACATAAACAGATAATGTAAGCAGAATTTCCTGTCTTCAGGCCCGTAAGAACACCTGCAGCTCTCCAGAGTATGTACACAAACATTGTGGATTTACCTGCCTAAATATCAACAGAGATGACGGCACAAGTATCAGAGCAGGAGGCACAGGTCAGCTCAGATCCCAGGGTATCAGCTCGGGGCGATAGGTAGATCTGTGGTGCCATAAGTACTGTAAGTATTCCTGTTGCTCATCTTATATAATACTTAATGGTACTAGAGCTGTTATGCCTTGTATTCGGAGACAATTTGCATTTTATTTGTTACACTAAAGAAAAGTTTTTTAATATATTTGATTAAGAAGAAAAATTGATTAATTTTTATAAGTGAATTCTGGATATGAATGTGGAAAGCAATCTGTGATTTCTTTTTTTTCTGTGTAAAAAATAATGATTTTTTCTAATGTCTTAGGCGTCTACTGTTAGAGATTTATAACTTTGGGGTTTTTTTTTCAAATACAAGGATCTCTAAATTGCTATAGTTAAATAAACACTAGCCAAAGTATGTCTATTATTTTTTCTATACTTACAAATCTGTGGTGCTTATTTTGGTTATCTAGCAGGATTTAATGTGCTCTTTTTACAAGCCAAAATTCTTTTACATGACTTATTACTTGATTATTGAATTGGTCTTTTGAAGTTATAGCAGTAACTGGTTTTGGAACTAAATAAAACTAAAATTGGGGTGAGTAATCCAAGGACTTGCCTTATAATGTCAGGGTGCCTTACTCCAGAAACTTCCCAAGTCTAAATTGCTACATTTCCCACCCTCGGAAATTGTTCACTGCAATAGTGGTACAAATAATGACATATTCAATCTACTGGATGGTTTTGAGTAAGTACCACTATGAAATATATACTAAGATCCACCCAACTTTCCCAGCCACCTTACTCCCAAATGTTTTTAACAACTGGAATCTCTAACGTGGTGCATGTTGCACCTTCACCATGGCCTTCCTCTGTCTAAAACTTCTCCTGGCAATGTGAGATGAAGTTTGTTTCATACAGACAACCCATAATGAAGTCACACCACAGCCATACAACTCCACAGGAAGCTAAAGGAAAGAACTGTAGCTCATTATTTTCCTTTTGCCTGGTTACTGTAGTGACTGGGGAGTAAGGAGATGATAATTTACTGTTGGCAGACATAAGCAGCATCTTTCCACCACTTACACCTCCTCCCCTGCCATCCAAAGAGACGGAGCTGCACCCACTAGCCAGAACCAGTGAAGAAATAAACAGGCATACAGTATTTTTTTCTTATTTACTTGCAAGATACAGTGAAAAGTATAGGATACACTTACTCCCTGAAGCCCAAGGCACTTTATGCCTAAGAAAAAGCCATGACACATAACAGAGTAGGAAACATAAAAATATTCACTTGTATTGTTGCTTACAACAGTGCTACTCCATTGGAGTTCTCGTCCCTTATTTTTAAGTATAATTCTTCAACAGAACCATCCACACACATCCAAAATGATAAAAGGAGGATGGAACAAAAAAGTGGAGGACAGCAACAGATATATAGAACAGAATGTAAAAGCATAGTCTATTGACCGCAAAATTTTCCTGCATGTTATTCATATTTATTAAAATGTTCCCCTTTTGTTTCACAGACACAGTAAAGAGACAGTCATTAATTCCTATCTCTATAGAGTTATAAGGAGGCTATAAGAGATATTATATTGTTATGCAGATGGCCCTTGGTCTAGGAGGCTTGAATAAAGCACCATTGTGCTCCTAATTAACTCTAAAATGACTATCCCAATTGCTTTGTTATGTTTGAAACCTTCTGTTCTCATATGTTTTGATGAGTTGTTTATTCACAAAAAATACTTGGATGTTTTGTTGGCCTCAAAGCAGCACTCAGAAAGGTACTGTAGTTGGCAGAATTAGCTTACACCCACTTGTCAGGCTAGCAGAATGCATTTACAAACTTCAGGAAGTGTTCCCTTAGACCATCATTGATTGAAGGGTAAAGTCTATGACTGTAGCCTGTAAATATTTCCTGGCAGTAATTCAATATAGCTGGAGCTCACTGTTCTGTAATGAACTGCAACTCTAACTTCCTGTTAGACTAAGCTGGCACCCAAGCTCATTACAGAAGTCTTTAAGAAACGAGGCTACCATGATCCTTACTCAACTCTTTAAAAGATTAGTAGGAAATTAAATGCTGGCACACAAAGTAAATTAGAACATCAAACGGTACTGGAATAATAAACTTTAAACAGTGTACCAAATTATGTTCAGCTTGCAAAAGGCAAGATATGTAAATTAAGCCCAACGCACCAGGCAACCACTGTGCATATAACCGTGTGAAATGTAATGGGAGGTGCATATATTTATAGCCGTTTTGAAGTTATTTGACTGATTCCTGCGTAGGTAGCCTCCAGGAGTACATTAAGGCAAATGTTGACATATGGTTTAGTCCTATATTTGCAAACATATACTGCACAACCATATTAAAACAACAACAACAGCTCACATATGTTTATTTACTGATGAGGTGCTTGGGAGAAAACTGTTTCTCGGATGTTACCTCACCTAGCTTAAAGGATGCTCAGATGTGTGCATGGATACCTTTGCTTTCTGCAAGGCTTCCCACAGCTTCTTGTGCTGCTGCACATGGAAAAAACTGTGAGTTTTGGAAAGGAAGAGATCTTATATTTAAAATATATGCATGTAGAAAAAGGGGAAAGGAGGGAAATCTTCCCGTATTTGCATGATAGAAGTATCAAACCGCATTCCCTCCCCAGGTAACTGTGCACTGCATGCTGAGAGGACTATATGAACTACGTGGTTGAGTTTTAATCTAAATAGACTGCGTAGGCATAGTGGGGGTTGAGAGAAGAGTTATATTTTGCAGATTCTGTTCTTCAGAAATATATAAAAGAATATCTAGAACTGTATGTTTTGGCAGGCACCTTGGCACAGGTGATCACCTTGGCCGTGATGCCTAAGAACAGCCACTGGATTGCCAGCAGTGCAATCTGAGATGTAGGAGGGTATGTCTGCAGCTGAGATTTGACCTGAGGTTCTCTGTCCAGTTGGATTAACAAGTGCTGTGTGTGAGTCTATCTGCATTGCCCCTTACACGTTCTGGCATGAAAGTCCCACACTGTTTGTAGATCCAAAACAGGTTTTATATTCATTTTAGAATGAGCATATTTAAAAGAGCAGGAAAGCAGAAACAGTTTTTTTCTGCCCTGTTCCAGGTTCCTTTAGGTAGCAGAGCAGTGCTACCTTTTGCATACTTTTTCCTCTGGCCTCATGATGTGCATTCCTGCCAAATAGCATCCTATTTTCAAAAGGAAAGGCTTGCAGCTCAGTGATCTTGATGAGGTATGGTGTGGTTAGAACCCTTCGAGGGTAAGGATATTTTAAACCCCATATTTCTTGGATGAATTATTTTACCACTAAGCTAACACAAGCAGCATTATTTTTTTCTCTGTACATGTTTTTGAATAATTTCAGTGGTATTGATATGTTTTAGACAAAGCCTTAAGGACACCTTTATGATTGCTCACAATTAGGCATCACACTCTTAAACACATTGAAAACCGAAGTGCTACTGGACATGTTAAAGAGTATTCTTAAACTCCTAAAGAATATTCATTTGAAAATTGAGATGTTCACAGAGGGCTTAAGTGCAGAGGTTTAGGATCCCTAAAGCCCACCTTATTCACCTATATCCTTGTTCATAGCTGATCTTACTTATCTCCATTTATATTTTAGTTCTCAAATAAAGCATAACATAGAATTATCAGGAGAGAGATGAAGTAGCTAGTCTTTGAATAGAAAACTATTTCTTTTTTTGGTGGCTGGGGAAAAAAAAAAAAATTGGAAAATGTGTCACACTGAACAGAAAAAACGTACTCTCTATAAAACACCAGAAGGCCATTCTCAGCTTAGAACTGTTCAAGAACAAATACACATTATGAAAATAAACAAAACACAAAGTGTGAAATTTAAACCTTCTTACTTGAGAACATTTAGCTCCCTCTGAATTTTTATTGAAGTTTATGTGTTATTAGCAATATCATTAATATTTTTACTCAAATTGCCTGCAAAGTCTAAGGTAGCCATTGCTGTTAAGAAAAAAAAAAGGAAAATGAAAAAAGAGAAACATCTTAAATCCCTATTTGTCAGTGATGTTTTATTACACTGCATATATTATTTATATAAAGGATTAAAAAATGTATTAAAACAGAAATGCCTTCTTAATAGCTATTGCTTTGTGAGTGCTGCCCTGCATTAGTACAATCGATTTTCACATCATTTTCATGCTCCTGCAGTATGTCTATCCTATTTTAAATGCACAGATTTGCTGTAAAGGTAGGATATTGTTGCCATCCAGAAGACAGCAGCTAGATTTATGGGAACTCTGAAATAAATTTAAAAACTTCTCAAGTCTCTTCCCAGTATGATCATTTTCCTCCTGGGTCCAAGATCTCTTTAACTGTTCTATAGCTCTGTCTTGAGTCTGGAAGAGAAGTTCACCATGATGTTGCCAAGCAGTAACTCATCCATCACTCATGGTATGTTCTGTGAGTACTGATTGCACAATATCATTTTCTCTATGTATTGGGATGCTTCACTTGTCAGAGGCCTTTGAAAGTAGTCAGCTTTCATCAATGGATCTTGACAACATGGAAAGAATGAGTCACCTGAAGGAAGCGTAGAGCATAGCATTTCAAAAGTGATATCTGAAGACTGATTATTCTTTGTCCTTGACACCCTGCCAAGGGCTAGATACACTGAACGTTTGGGAAGTAATGGAGCCTACAAATCACTGGTCGCTTACAATCCCACTCTGGCCACAAGAGGATAGCATGCATGACTTCAGTTTTTATTACATGTTGTAAACTTTTGACTGTTCTGATATGTGTTGTCATTCATACATCAAGATTGGGCTCTGACAGGGTCTCTGGCCTGATTGAGATCAACAATGCTCTGTTTAAGCTGAAAAAACCCCTAAAATAACAACACTGTGGTGGGACTTCCTTTAATCAAGCACAGTTAATAACTGTGCCATATGGAAAGAAAACACAGGAATTGTGTTATCACGTAGCAATGCTCTTAGGTGAGACAAGTAGGTGTAGGAAGGTATTGCCAAAGTGTCCTGTGATGTATGAGCCACATGCGGTGATGTTCCCTTTCTTGTTAGAGAAGCTTTCATCCTGATGTACTTCCTGCTACTCACTTCAATATTGTTTTGAGTATTTCTACACCCAAAGAGAAATCACCAAAAGTTGGCTGAATATTGAAGATGTACCCATGATACTATTTTAAAATCTTTTATTGGGGGTCAGTGTGTTATGGTTTAGGACTAATCTTCTCTAACATTATGAAGGCTAGCAGTCAGCTTGTCCCGTTAAATGAGAAGCTAGCATAAAGTAATTGTTGTGGTTTGTTTTTTTTTCTATTTTCCCCTCCACTATGGAAAATGTCTTGTAAAAGATAGAGGAGGTAAAAATAACAGTATTTTTGCAGCCATTTATAATTCTAAACAAAGAAGAAGACCAATGAGGCCATATTGCCCAAAAGCATGCTTCAGATTTTAATTACAGATCTTTAGGAATGGGATGACCACTCATAAAAAGAAAGATGAGACCACTCAGAAAATGACAGCATACCCTTTGAACAACATCTGCAAACAATACTCTTCCTTAGTTGTGTGTCAAAGTTCTGCCAAGTCAAATGAAACATTACAGTGCAGCTAACATCTGAAGCAAATAAGCACATCTAGAAGATGCCTGTGCATAGAGACTCACAGAGCTATTTTAGTGTAGACAGCTGAATCTGCAGGATATACAAACAGCATGAATTTAAGAACTCATTTTCCTCTGAATATTTAAATTCAGAGTATGTATTTTCTGGAACCACCAAAGTATTCAAAAAATTATGGTAGTTTTTGGTTTTGTTTTTCTTTTCATAAGACAGCACTGATATAAAATACTTTTAAAATGTTCTATAATCTCTGCACTATCACTACCATTAACCTATAGTATTATTTAGAAGGAAACCATCAGATATTATTTATCTTACCAGGATCTATAAATCTTTGCAACTACTTAACAACTGAACCAATATTTATAGCTCTCTTGTTGACTACAGACAAATAGCTCATTCTAATACATAGGAAGGAAAGCAATAACTCAGAGATTAAATAAAACCCTTTAAAGTTGCAGATGCTTTTGATCCTGACATAACATAATGACCTCTGAAACAACAGAAGTGTCGTGTGAAGCAGTTATTTATATTTCTGCAGACTGCAGAAGTTATAAAGAATTGAGATGGAAATTACTTCCTAGCACTGGCTCCACATTTTGATAACCAAGGTGTGACAAATTGAGTATATTTTAATGCAGTGACATTATAGGCGTAGTTTTTCAGTGATTACAAACCTTTCTAGTAGTAGCCATTTTATAAATTGATAAAATTTACCTGACCTAGCCTAGACACCTCCCAAAAACTTATTTTTTTATATGGTATAATACCCAGCATAGTCTGAAACCATCCAAGTGAATGAGTTTCCCCTTAATTTTTTGGTCAGTATAATCTAAAAAATCAAACATTTGAGAACTTTTCTCTAGTATTTCGCCTGCATTTTCTTTAGCTTAATGTCCCTAGTTCAGCATTTTTTACATTAACTTAACTCCACTTGCTTTGATAATTACACACCTTCAATACATATACACAGGCAATGTAACAAATCTGTGACAGGAAATTAAGGACAATATATCAAATTAACATAAAAAATTGTGAAACAAGAAAAAATTACATTGCTAAGAAAAGGACTGTGCTATAAATTTGCAATTGATTTGCCATGGCTTCCTAATTTCTTCAAGCAATTAGAAAGTCAAAGCATAGAAAAGTTCTAGAACTAGAACTAAAGTAATAGAATAAATCGGCATGTAAGCTTTCCCCTAAAAAGCAGCTACCTAAATAATACAAAAATAATATTAATAAACAAAAACCTGGCATGTCTGTGAAAAGATATAGAATGTTATAATATAGAGGAAGTAGAACAGTGCATAGTGTGAGGTGGAATGTAACATAACCCACCCAATTTGTACTATGAAATTTGAATTTGTTCACAGTTGCAGAATCACAGGATGGTTGAGGTTGGCAGGGTGATCTACAGCAACAGGGCCATGTCCAGTCAGCTTTTGAATATCTTTGAGAATGGAGACTCCAAAGACTCTTTTAGCAAACTCTTCTAGTGCTTAACCATCCTCACAATGAAGAAGTGTTTCCTCAAATCTATGTTGAATATTGCACACTTTAGTATGTTCCTTCTTGTCCTGTCAGCGAGCACCACTGAGAAGAGTCTGGATACAGCTTCTTTACTCTCACTAATCAGCTATTTATGCACATGGATAAAATCCTACCTGAGACTTCTTTTTCCCAGGATGAACAATTCAAACCCTCTCAGACCATTTTCATATGCCAGACGCTCTAGTCCTTTAAAAGTCTCTGCTGCTGTTTGCTACCCTTGTTCCAATACATCCATGTCTCTGGGGAGACATGACTCTAATGGGGAGTCCAGAACTGAATCCATCACTCCAGAGGTATCTCATGGGGGCTGAGGGAAGGGTGCACCTCCCTTGACTTGCCAGCAATGCACAATGTTAAACTTCATGATACTCCTTTCTGCCCGTTTCTCTAGCTTCTCAGGGATCCTCTGAATGCTGTCACAACTACATCATGTATTAACCAATCCTCCCAGTTTTGTATCTTCTGCAAATTTGCTGGGGGTACACTTTGTCCCACCATCCATTTCATTAATGAAGAGGTGTTCACCTCTTCTAAAACAGCATTGACCCTTGGGTTATAACACTATTGACTTAATTGGATTTTGTGCTGCTGATCAAGTCTAGAAGTTTGGTGTGTTTTCAGTCCACCTCATTATCCAGTTACCTAGTCCATTTATCAGTTTGACTGTAAGAATTATATGGAAGACAGTGGCAAAAGCTTTACTAAATTCAAGACAAATAGTATCAGCTGTTCTCACATTATCCATTGAGCTAGTAATTTTTTTGTAGAAGGCTGTCAAGTTGACCAGGCATGATTTCCCCTTCATAAATCCACCTTGGTTACAACCAAGTACCTTCTTGTCCAAACATATGGTTTTGAAATGGTTTCTGGAAGGATTTTCTTCATCACCTTCCCAGGCATTAAGGTGAAGCTGACAAGCTGGTGGTTTCCCAGGTCCTCCTTCTTGTCCTTCTTGAAGATTAGAGCAACTTTTTCTTCCTCTAGCCCTCAAGGAACCTTCCCCAATCACCATGACCTTCCAAAGATTATTGAGAATGGTCTGGCATTGATAGCAGCCAGCTCCCTCAGCACTTGTGGGTACATCCCATCGGGGTCTAATGAATTGTGTATGTCAAGTTTGCTTAATTATTCTTTAATAGAATCCTCTTCCAGTCAAAGGAAGTCATCCTTGGGAAGACTTTCCCACTGGTCAGAGAGACCTGGAATAACTAAGGGCAAATTTTACTAGTAAAGACCAAGGTGAAGAAGGCATTGAGTACCTGCGGGTTTTCCACATTGTTTGTCACCAGTTCCTCTGTTCACTTCAGCAGAAGGCCCACATATCTCCCAGTCTTTCTTGTCCTGCCAATGTACCTGTAGAAGCCTTTCTCATGGCATTCAAAGCACACATCAGGTTCAGCACTAGGATGGCTTTGGGTTTCCTAGTCACATTCCTGAAGTCTCCAACAGTGTATGTATATTCCTTGTGAGTGCCCCTTCCTGCTTCCATTTCTACTACACTGATTTTCTGTCTCTGACGTCTGTCTGTGTCCTGATTGGTTACTTTTTTTCTTTATTAAGAGTATTCAAATTCTGATTTAAAATGTTTTATACTATTTGCCATATTATATGTGTATTTGAGACATTAGGTTCAAATGAAATGATAGAATGGAGTTATATTAACACATTGCAATCTTCTAGTAAAAATAAACAATATTGTCTGCGACAAAAGCTAGTAAAAATAAATCTGTATGATGCTTTGCAAAGGTCTAGAAAAGACAATTATGATTTGGGTTTTGTAATGGTTTTAAGGTGAAATGACATAGAAAGGGAATTGTAGGAGAGTTTCAGGTCAGATTGTATCCTTCTCCTCATTATACAAAGAACGTAATGACAGAGCAGAATTCAATGGAAAATTAGAGTTTTCCTGTGTAAGGACATGGCTGAAAAGTCAACTTGTACAATGTGATGTAATGGTAGCTTTTTCTTTTTAAAGAGTATTCTAATCTAATTTGTTCCTTAGCTTGCAACTTGGCAAGAGATTAAGTTGAAGCAACAGACACAGGAGGTTTTAAGTTAGTATTCACCTCATCTAACTTTAGCCATCTAGAAGTCAGTTGTCTAATTGGAGTGAATTATTTAGGTGCCTCTGTCATTAATGGAAAGAGAGAGGCAGCTGTACTCCTTCCGAAAATAAGTAGAATTAATCTAAATTTATTAGAGTTGCTTATCTCTCTCAATTGACTAGTAAGAGAATCTCTATACTCTATTTGAGATGGTAAAGTGGACTAAATCTTAGCTTATGTAAAGGGAGTTTATATCTTAAGAATTAGAATGAGCCATTCTCACTTTCCAAAATAAGAACCCACCCTGAGCAATACAGGAAAAGCCAAAGTTTGAAAATTAATTTCTATTAAAGTCTATGAATTTGATATACTTACCAAATGTGAAAAGAATAATGTTGGGTTTTTTTAACACCTCTTGTCTTTTTCCCCCCCCCCTTTTAATGAAATGAAACTTCAAGTTGTGTAGTCAGCACTGTACATTTCACTGAGATACAATGAAGGCCATATTTATCTGTAAAGATGTTACCATCTCACCTATAATGAAACAATAAAATATTCCTTTCCATAGCCCTAAATCATTAACATACAGCTAAAATCCCAGAAAGGTAGAGGACTATGTTACATTGATGCATGCACATTCTGTTACAGTTATATTGGCTCTTCAGGGCTTTTCTTTCTGCATCGATTATTTTGTTTATAAATAACAATAATCATGCCACTTACAAATACAGTTGTACTGTAAAACAATCCTTATGTAGACCAGGCTTCAGCTACCAGGAAGAAAAGAAAAATGTGAGATGAAAATGTATAGGAATAGTTATACCTGAATTCATCCTCCTTCTTGATAAATACCAATACACTTGCAGAACTCAGCCATTATTTAGTATGGCATATGAAATATAATTAGGTAATAGTCCTTGTAATGTCCTTGAAATCTTCCCTGGTTCTTTCTTGAAAGTTGGAAGGCAGCTTGACATTTACTTCAAGTATTTACTTGTGGTACCTTGGAAAGTCTTGAGGAAAAATTACACTTAATAGGTAGTTTGTGGTAAAAGTGACTGAATTGCAGTGCATTGCTGTTGATAATATGGATCTATTTACCCAGTACTTGGTTAGAAGGAGAAAGGGGGTGTCTGGGAGTATTCTCTTCTTAAAATGAAGCTGCTGAGAGGGAGAGAATTCAAAAGGTCAGCAAAGCATCAGGGGAAGTATTTGTAAGAGAGAAAAACAAAACAAAAAAACAAAAGGGCTCACTATTGCAAGTCAGCCCAGAACTGTCAGGTATTTACTTAAAAACAAGTAAAAAGAAAATATGTCCAAGAGAAATATTTCTAGCAGGTGAAAAGAGAGAAAAATTCTTGGCTGGTTAACACTAGGACTGCAACAGATACTGCACGCATCTACTAATGTAGACTCAGTGTATTTCTTTTACTAAACTGAAAGATTATTAAGCAACTTTTGAATATGTCTAGTGGTGAACAGTAATGGTCTAATGTTGTTACATTGCATGTGGATCAACCACGAGAACAGAATAAGATATGAATTTTACCAAAGAATTGAGTTATACAGCTGTTTTCCAGATAGTACTGTTGATACCAAGAAATAAAGTATGTAATTCCAGACTGAAATAGGGAATTCATCCTAGTGATTTCAGACTCTCTAGAACTTTATTCCCTTAGTCTCCTTTCTAATCCCTCTCTGATCAAATTCCTAATTTACACTGCTGTAAAATGAAATCTTTCTTCCCCAGTTTTTAATCCATCCATCCATCCATCAGCCCTTTCTCTTGCCCTTGTCCCTTATTTCTGCAACAGTCTCCCCCTCCACACACTGACAAATTCTCTTTTTTCATCTCCCCATTGCAAGTCCTTGCAAGCCCTAGTTTGTTTTATCTCCATGTCCCACTCTCTTTCGGTGTGCTCTGTTCCTGGATCCTGTGCCTCTGTTCCCGGATCCTGTGCCTCTGTTCCCAGATGTTTCTCTGACCACCTCTCCCTGTACTCCTCACACCTTCTCCCCTTCCTCTGTCTCCACCTGATTTCTTCTCTGCTGCCATAATATTTCTTTCTTGTCAAACTCCAAAAGAGGGAGCAATGAGATTACAGAGACATTTTCCCTGCTCACAGCTGCTGTTTTGGCAGTGGGATTGCATGGGGAGACCAACCCCATATGCAGAGGGGCCATGCTCTGGTGCTGCAGCTGAGTCAGATGAAGCAGCTGAAGGAGAGCACAGCCCTGGTGGAGTAGGTAGAAAGCTGCCAGTCTGACCCTTGCTGTGCACAGCCAAACTCCATAAGCACCCAAAGCTTATAGCTCATCCACATTAAGGGGAAAAGTCTGTGCCTGCGTTTAACAGCGTATTCCTCAAACCAGTGCCATTGTCTTGGCAATCCTGGCTGGCCAAGGATTCCTCTAAAGCATAGAGGTAAATAAAGCTGTAAAAGTATGTGGAGTGAAAGAGTGTCTCATTCATTGAATTACTTAATTAAGGATTCTTCAATATAAAAGAAATAACATAGATATAAGAAAGCAACAATGAAGACAATAACAAAGATCAGAATGCTTTGACCTCTGGTTCATTACAGGCACCACCCAGACACAGCCTTGAAGAGGGTTAGCCTGACCTTGTAATGGATTAGAAGGGATAAACAAGACTAACATCAGTATTATCAAATATTAAAGTGGGTTTGTGGTATTTTATAAAACTTTTCATAAGGTGATCAGATGAAAGGCCAGCAGTGGGGAAAGGGAAGGCTCGGAGTAGATTGGGAAGAAACAAGCATAGGAAAATGGAGAGGAAGAGGATAAAGAGACCAGCTGCCTATCTTCTTTTTAACTCTTTTTACCAGCCACTTTTTCTGTGTACATTCACTCTCTATCCCTTGTGTGTAAATGCTGCAAGGTCTACATTCCAGAAGCTGGAGAAAGGTTGAACTGAAAGGATGTATGGACCCATGTATCAGGAACTAGGTAGGCAAGAGTGCACGTGTCTAAATGCAAGCAGAAGTAAAAAGAACACAGTAATCCAAACTTATTTTTGCTGCTTA
The DNA here is from genome assembly GCA_025769975.1 of Gallinago jamesoni. Taxonomy (NCBI): domain Eukaryota; kingdom Metazoa; phylum Chordata; class Aves; order Charadriiformes; family Scolopacidae; genus Gallinago; species Gallinago jamesoni. The sequence goes on along the minus strand of JAOQGH010000001.1, from coordinate 172,861,082 downwards.
TAATGTCATTCATTATCTCAGAATGCAAAATGTTTTCATTGTCCTTCTGATTCAACAGAGACTATGTACACTCTCTTACAACAGTTATAGTAACAGACACAAAGTGAATGATGATTTGAAGATTTTGGACACTTACACAGAGTCACAGTAAAAACAGACCTCAGACAACTTTGCCTTCAAAATGCAATTCCCAGTACTTGAGAAGCAACTGAACCATTTCATGCAGGGTTTTTTTTTTTTTTATATGAAGCCTGTAACTGTGTGTTTCCAGAACACGAAATTAATGCTTCTGCTAAAGTTTAGGGAGCTCTAATTGCTATTTGTTATGTTGACAAGGCAAATTATTTCTGAGAGAAAAAAAGCTAGATTATTTCTATTTCTGGTGGCAATAATGAATTGATATGTGGTGGGTTCTGTCTGGTGTTCATTGTCTTTTTTATTGAGTGGGTGGCAGGTAGATTGATAATTTGGTCCCAGCAAGAAGCAGAACAACAAGCAACATCACCCCATCCAATGAATGAAATAAGTAGATAGGAAGAAGAAACAGGTGAGAGAGGAAGCAAGAGCAGGCTTTACAGGATTAAGGCTGTAAGAATTTAAAAACAGTTTTGTACAAAAAACCGAAGGCTGACTTTCAGGTTGTGGAGCAGCACCATGTGTACAGTACTATGAAGCACATCACTTCCACACAGCTTTTACTACTATTACTATTACTTTTATTACTATTATGTTGAGCGACTACCTCCCTCTCACCACAAACTTTTGAGAATGCATTATACTTATCAGATTTAATTCATTTTTTTTCCAACCAAGAAGTGTTATCTTCTAATCTTCTCTGCTAGCAGAGAAATACCAGGAAGTCTGACCCTCTTTTGGATTCCTTGCTTTGCCTGCCTGCTGGGTCCTACTGTTGACAAGCTTGTTTAAATTACATTTTCTTTGGTCAGGAAAGTAACGTGTTGCTTATATCAGGGCTGTGACTGAGGCCCAGCGCATCAGAGAAGCACAGCAGCACTGTGAAACAATCATAGATAAAAACAGGACATATTTGTAAACAGGTTGTGTGAGCCTCTTGGTTTTCATTCACCTGTGGAGAGAGAATGAATGCCTTATAAATATAGCCAAAGGGGAAGATGCTAAACATCCTGTATTTGTTTCATAAATATATGCATCTGAAAATGAATTTACTTGCATTTTTTGTGTGTTTAGCTCTATATTATTACATCAAAATCACTTTCTACTGTAGCCTGACAGGCAAATGAAGGGATATCCCCCAAAATGAGGGCAGCCTCTAAAGCAAAATATATTTTTTCAAGAGTAAGGTCTATTGTGAGTTTTCAGCATATGTATGTCTGTGCCAGAGAAATTTTGTTGGTCTTTTTCAAGTGAAATGGAAAGGTATTATGTCCCCCTACCCATATCTCCCATTATCAGTTTGCATGCCTTAGACCCTCTGGAAAACAAGGCTGTCTCAGCTGAGAGAGACATCCCTGAACTGTTTTCTGCCCCTTAATGCATCGTGTATAAGGACCGTGCTCCAAAATACTCAGCAGGAAACCTGGAACTCAGTCCTAAGTATATTCCCTGCATGGTTTGTGAACTGATGTGATGTAGTAAATACAGACCAGACTGTTCGGTCCCATGGTGCAGCTCCCAACAAGAAGATGCAGGTGAAATACCTGTGAAGTTCCTTCATTTGCCTGGAATTTGTTGCATTCATCTTGGGCATACCTTCATCTGAGATTGCAGGGCTATTTTGCCTTTCTCTGTCCTGGTGCCCCACCAGTCTCCTCCTTGGTACTATGGGTGGGATCATTCTCCTCTCCCATTTCCATCTTATACCCAGGGGTCAGGTAGTCTTCCACGAACAGGCACCAGTATAGAGTAACTAATATGAGTTGTTTTTTGGTCAGTTGTCTAAGAAGGAGGTGAACTGCCATAGGAGAAATGCATCAAGGAAGCCTAGATGACTAAGTCATTTGATGAAAGACTGAGCTTTCAGATGGTTGGAGTTAGGGGAGATGACTCCCACCACAGGAGCCAATTCTTCAAAATCCTATCTTGCCTCAGCAGCCACCGGAGAAAAGGAAGACCCTGGAGCAGGAGAATAACAAATATGCGAACAAAAGCATTTTTCAGTAGGCCGTTAAAAGCCCAAACTCTAACAAGATGAATGCTTTTCATCATTACGCTGCTGTTGCTGCTCTGTTATGTTCTTCATCTCCCCTGTTCCCTGCCCCTTCCCACACACCTCCTGCATCTTTCCTGGGATACGTGGAGGGGAATTCACTGGTGCATAATCCTTGTCATTCCTTCTAGTCAGGAGAGGAAAAGGAGATGATCGCATCTTAGTGTTCCTTTGCACTGAATTTTGTATTGATTAAGAGCTAATGACACTGGCTACAGCAGCCCCATTTTCCATTATCTTCCTCTTAATCAGTGTTGGGAGGGTCCTGTCTGGTCAGATTAAAATGTCTTGGTCTTCCTTTACGTACATGTTCCTCATACCGTCTTGTGATCTGTGAAATTCTTGCTTCTGTCATCTAGTGATAAGAAAGAAAAACAAAGGTTGCCCTAAAATTATTTTAAAAGTATCTGTAATAAAGTTGACATAAGCATTCTGAGCCCTAAAGAAAGATTTTTTTTGTCTATTCCTTTTAGTGATGTATTAAAAAAGTGAATGTAGCAGAGAGTTCATCATCACAAAATAAATGATCATAATGCCATCTTAATAAATGCATATTGCATTGTATTACAGCAGAACCTCTTCTGAGATAACATGTTACGTGGATATGAAAAAAACTATTGCGAATTTAGTTTTAGAGATTTAAATGTCAACCTTTAGGAAAAATGTTTTTTAAAAGTTGAAAAAAGGCAACAGACCATTAAATGAAGTGGCCTCAGATGAAGTTCTTTCTAGAAAGTAAAAAAACTATGTTTTAAATGTTAAAAGAAATGAAAAGGAATTGATTGAATTTTAAAAGTTGAGGTTTTTCAAATTCTCAAAAAAAAAATTTATTATTTTCTAGTGTACAGGCTCATAGCTTGTTTGTCATGTTCATACTGATGGAATGGAAAACAAATATTTGTCTCCTAAAATTATTTGTTTGATGCAAGTAGATTTCTAGTGAAGTGAAAAAGGTTAGTGAGGATTAGAAGACATTGGCTGTATTGAGATATTCCATACTAGATCAAACCTAAACATTTACAGTGCCTTTTTGATCCAGAGGTAAAAATTAACTGCATTAAAAATACCGTGCTCCTGGGTTAATGCTTATCTCATGGTCTTTGGATGGTAGTAAATGGGACTATTTTCAACCTGAAAAATAGAGCTGGAATTGAGATTAAGTTTGCCTTTCAGAAGGCAGGCTTCCTTTCAGTGGTGAATAGACAAGCAACAACCACTTGGTCACTGGTTATTTAAATCCATAAGGCCGGCTTTGACAGGCTTGTCCCTTTCTATTTGTGTGTGACATAGGAGGAAAAGCGTTTTACTAAATAAATAGGCAAGTCCCTCTGCATACAACAGGGCACTTCATAGAACTTGTCAGTGTTAAACATCTCAGCACCACATGTTTGAAAATGAGCTAGAAGCCTCACAAATGGAAATCTCTCAGCACTTCCATACACATTTGCTACCATAACCAGTGGTGGTAGACAGGAGGCTCAGACAGACACCTTTTCTGGTATCCCTATCTGCCTGACAGCAAGTCTGTTACAGCAGATGAGCCATGGAAAGCAGAAAGCTGGGGGGTGCTACGTGCGTTCCCAGCCACCAGACATCAGTTAGGAGCTTCAGGACAGGAGTCTGGGTAAACTCAGAGCAAGTGAGAGAGACACTGGGATGGTTAAGGCACTAATTCACAAAAGGGGAAACAAATGTTCAATTTCCCTGTTTAGAACAAGTGTTTTGCAGCAATTTGTGGTTTTGAGATTTGCTTTCATAGGACAGCCTCTCTCTCCTTTCTTCAAGAAATTTTTGAAATCGCAGTAATTCTCAAAGCAGAGCAGTTCCCAGTCCGGTTCTGTGCATGGTGCTGTGTTGTAAAACATGCACATTTATTTGTATAGTTTGGATTAATTGTGTCTCCATTGCAGATGACAGGCTGTTGATTCCCAATGTATACCTATATACAATACAAAACGTAGTTGTCATCTCGATGCCTTACAGTCACAGGGAATGCCCCTTCCCTTCCTGAAGATGTGGGTATATGCATCTCCTCTCTCATTCACACAACTAGAGAAAGATATATGGTATTTCAGATCCCATTTTGTAACTCTATCCTATTTCTTTGGTTAGTTTCATTGATGTAATGGCTCAAAATGTAAAATTAGCAAGATCAATGAAGATATTAGCAGATGTCGAAAGGGATTGTGCACGATGCATCTTGTCTCTCTTGGGAGATCCAGGTTAAATAGCAAAGCTGACGCCTCAGGCCCTCTCAGAATAATTTGTCTGTTTCCATAGTATTATTAACAGCAGAAAGAAGTCCTGAGACCTAATGACTGCCAGTTTTGAATGCAGACAGTGCAGGCAGGTGGCTTTGGGAATAATTCCTTAGCAGTCAATGGACACTAAAAACATCTCAGTAGAGTGTTCAGCTTACCTATTGTATACAACTATTTCTGGGTGTGATGAATCCCCATATGTCTGTGTTCAAATCTTCACTACCATTTGTGGGAACTTAGATAATTTACTTACAGTAGAAGTTTAACTTTTCAATGGTTGCAGTTAAGTGAATCGAATCCTATCCAAAATGAGTACTGTAGTACTATTGAATTCAAGGAGAATGCTCACATCAGCGTTTCCCTGCTAGTTCTTCTGCATCCCCAGATGCAGAATCAGAACTTGCTTTACAATACAACATGCTGTAGCATGTTTAAGAGTACTTACAATTAGATGTTCCATATGAAGCTGAGAAAGCCTTTGCCTTGACAACACGTGTCTGTCTGCATATTATGGCAGTTTGTCATAATTTTCCCTGCCTACAGCACTTTATGGTCATAATAAGATATCGAGACATTTCCTTAAAACAAAAACAGATACAAAAGGCATAAAAATTTGGTGAGAGGCAGATACATTATGTTGTAAAAAATAAATGTTTTAACCACTGGAATGTGGCTGGTGGGGCCAGTAGCATATTGCTATGGCAATAGAGCAAATATATTACATAGAAAGAAAAAAATCTGAGTAAAAAAAAATCCAAAACCTGTAAAATTGCAAATTTTATGAGAAGTCCTAAAATAAAAAGTTTACAGTATTAAAAAGAAATTGTCCAAATCCTATTTTTTCTTTAGAAATTTTGAGTCCCATTCAGTAATGGAATAAACCTAGGTCTCTCAAAATATTTTTCCCATTGAAATAGCCAAAATATGCCAGTCTTGTACAATGACTACTGTTTAGTAAGACTAAGCTAGAATCTTATGATTATGTACAGAAATATCTTGTTAATATCATCTCTGTATGTACATAGTCAGAGCTATTAAAACAGTGGATTACAAGACCACAGGGAGTTTTTTCTTATTTATTTATTTTTCCCTTAGAAATCTAGATGGATGGTGGTTTCCTCTGTGAAATCATTTTATCCTGCACTCCAGGATAAGTTCTGTCTTTCTCTATCACATAACCTAGAAGATGAAGTGATCTGCAACAGAATTTGTAACTATACTATTGATGTATTCATGCAGAGGCCGATCTTAATGACAGCGGGGTTCCTTCAAGAACATGTATGGATCATTTACTTTTACAGTTCTTTCACTTATTAGAAGCTTACAGTCATTATTACAGATGTGCTTGTGAGCAGATGCTTTCCCAGTTAACACATTAGCTTCCATGGAAGGACTGACTGCTCAGTGCAAATGCGTTTGGGTTGTCACCCAAACCCAGAGAAGAGTCTCACTGATTTAAACAGGATCAAATGTGTGCTAGCTTTCAAATCTGTTTTTACAGAGAACCAATCTCCAAGAAGATTGGTTACAGAAACAATTAATTACCTTGAAAGTAATAAGGTTTAGAAGCCTATTGCTTAACTCCTTGGAACGTGAATTTTTCAGTCTTTTTTAAAAGGCATATCATATATAGAGAAGATCATTACTGATATTCTGACAGACAAAATTAGGCAATACGTTGTCACACTTTTTGTCTTTCATGCAGTAACTCCTATGTGGCTTATCATTTATTGAGGAAATGGTTTCAGTCTACTTAGCCATAGCAGACTGAAACCCTCCACACTCATAGTCCAGGTAAATATCCCAAGCACCAGGCTATTAATGTAGCCAAGAGTGTTGCCCTATCTACCCATTTCTTTGTCACTGTGTATGTGGGGATGTAGGGTATGGAGACCAGGAGGAGAGAGGGAAAAGGCACAGCTAATTCTCTTGGAAACACAGTTGAAAATATGACTTTTTAAAGAAATTCATATGTCTAATTCTATCTTCCAGACTCCAGTTGAGTAGCAAGAACATTTATTTTAGGCATGTAAAATGACATTTTTGATGTAGTCTTGCAGTGTCTCGTGTTACAGAGCCAGGGGCAATAAGATACAATAGGAAATTCTCAATGTACTAATCTGCAAACAAAATGAACTTATCAAAATAAAGAAATAAATGAACTGGAGGCTTAAATTCTTTTAATCTTTTAATCAAAGGCTTAGTGGCAGAATGTTATAATGAAGACCCCACATTATCAAGTCTTCATTACTTGAACACTAAATTCATTAGTGTTACTATGAAGTTTCATAAATTATTTAAACTAGCCTTGTCAAAATAAATGAACAAAGTATGTTCTGTGATACTGTAGTGCCTTTTTTTTTTTTTTTTTCCTTTTTTATTGCATTCTTCACATTGTGCTTCCTTGTGTGCTTGATAGTTCACAGAATTGGTTGATTCACAGTGGAGACCTGCTTTAATGCCTATTAATGTTAGTGGGAGTTTTACAGCTAAGCTTGGTGGGAGTCTGAGTGGGCCCTGAGTGTCCCAGTATCAATGAAAATAAGTCAAGTTCTATTGTTATCCCTAATTAGCCTGAAAGCATTACAGAGAAGGACTCTGTGATTGTACAGCACTTACCACAATGGGGCCTCCATTGTGATAGGAATATCTACATTAATATAATAGTTTCTTGTGAATGCAACTATTTTAAATCTCTGCTATGTGCTCAGGGTATTTTTTATTAATTACCTGTTTTTCAAAAATTCTAATCTGCGCAAGACAGTGCATAAATAAAATATGTACTATAAAATCTGTCAAATAGCTGTTATCAAGGATTATGGTAACATTTTAACAGTATTTTTAGTAATAGTCACATGGTGAGAACAGGAAAAAATATGACGTTTGAGAGGGAATGTAATATATTTGTTTAATGCATGCACACATACATAAATAAATATATGAATATATGTATGTATTTCTGTTTATGCAAACATAAAAACTTTGGGCCAGATTGTAAGCTGCTACTTCAACAGATGACCAGCTGGCTGTGAGTTCCATCAGAAGTGTTATTTTGTACGAAACCAACACAGCAGATACCCCAAAAGGAGCAAAGAGGAGATGGGAAAATACTGCATGGCTGAAGGGGTGTTACAATGAACATCTGATATTAATTTTAAAAAGAGAATTCCTTTGACAGCTTTTCTTTTCAGGTAGTGTATTTCTACTCTCCTCAACATGGGGTTCTGCCCAATAATCATACTGGGTGGAAATAACAGATGAGAATCTTATTGCATGAGGCATAAATAGAAAAGCTCAACTGATCATTCCTGCAGAACACTTGCTACTGCAGACACTTAAGTTTCCATGACATTATTATATAAGGTAAAGAGAAAAATTTACAATTTGAACTCGGTCTGCAAGAAAGTAAAATCAGACTTTATTCCTAAATACTAAAAAGGAAAAAAAAAAAAAAAGAAAAATAAAGGTAGTAGATCTCTATAAATAAAAAAATAGTCTCAGAAAGTATTTTAGTGAATAAAATTAGATGTTCCAGGTCTATGTGCATCACCTGCATTTCATTGATGCATGGTACTCTTTTCCTGAATTTATTCAGCTTTGGAATTCCACTGGATAATCATGCACTGAGTGTGAGTACTGGGGAAAGGGCGTTATCCTTAAATTATAATGGCTCTGATTTGTTTGGTTGGATAAATTCCTATTAGTGTGTGCATGCGTGCGTGTGTAGGAGAAAAGCTGCTGATACTTTTCTCAGTCACTCGGTAATCCAGTTTCAAAGTCTCAGAAAAGCCTAGTTGGTTTTGGTTGTTTTTTTCTTTTTTTTGACGTGTGGCCAAAAATATCACTGTTCTTCATAGTCAGCATCCTACTGATGTGAAAGGAAAATGCTCCTCTTCTTTAGAGTTAAATGCTGAACCATCTCACTGTCACCTTCATAGTGCATAGGCATAACCTCTAACCTGACTATGCACTTGGCAGGAGATTAAATCAAAGTCCTGTTTCATGGGGGCGGTAGGACTCTGCCGCCACAGAGTAGTAGATCCAAAAGCAATTTTCTCTGTATCGCAAAATGAATTTGTGGGGAGTCCCTTCATGGGTCCAAGCCCTTGGAAAATAGAATTGCAGCAATACGTTTCATGCTTTTTATTTGTGTGGCACAGTGAAGGGATAGTTGCTTCCCCAAAGTGCTGTTTCAATCTGTTTAGTTGGAAACTCAGCCCTGCATTGCTACCAGCCTGGAACACTCTCATCCTGAATTGTAAGAACACAAGATTTCTTTCTCATGAAAGTTTGTATCCTGCAGAAATTTATAAGTATACTGGAGAAGACTGGCATGGTGTAATGCCACATTCTGGCACAGTTTGAACTCTTATAGCAGATAAATATGAAATGTCATACCAGATGCCTGCTTAAAATGCAAGGGCTCTGCTTGTGAATCTTATGTAAGGTTCAGCATCGCTTGTTCTCACAGTTGACTGTGAAGTTGGTCTGGCTCCCAGCCCAGGTCTCTCACACAATGATTAACCTGAGACCACATGGCACCATCTGGTACTGTCTCAGGTAGGAAACATATATAAATGACTGAAGACTTACACTTTTCCCTCTGTAAGCAAAGTAATGTTTGAGGAATGGCACCTTTTTCTTTTCCCCAGCCCTGAAATGTTTCATGCACAGATAAAATTTACGCTCAGTACTAAATGCCCTCCTCAAAACCTGTCTGGAAGTCTTTGCTTTCTGCCTTCTTTTTTATCCCTTTTCTTCCTGTCTCCCTTTTCTTCCCCACCCTTCCTGCTTCTCACCCTTCTTCTTTCTTTATTTTCTCCCTTCTTTCTTTCTTTCTTTTCTCCCTTCTTTCTTTCTTTCTTCTGCCCGCTCTTCCATTTTTGCTCAGTCTTTCCTGAATATTGATCTTGTGCCTCGGGGCTTGATTCAACAGGAGACTTAGATCTGCTATTGTTTCTGGTTTTGGCTGGAGAAGTACTTCTGTGGGAGTTTTTGGTAAGTCAGCAGGTAAATAACAAGGTCAGAAAGAGCAACGACTCTCAGGGCTGACATGATGACACCACCCCTGTTTCTATCATCTAAACAGAAAATCCTAGACGTGGCCCTTTAGAAATACCTCATGGGCAATTTAAATGAATGTTCACTCAAGGAAACAATGCTTAAAGGGGAAAATGCAAACAAAAAGGATCACGAGCTTCCATCTTTTCTTTATCTCTCTTTCTTTCTTGGGTAATCATAAGTTTCAGTCACTTAAGAACAGTAGGGCATGGCCCTTTGCTGCCCTTCTACATTTTGAAACACAAAAGCTGACCCTCTCACCCTTCTCTGTGTTTCTAATGAATCTGTTCTAAGATGTCATCATAAAGTGTGAAATTTGAAGGTCAGAAAACGTAAAATAGCTGAGGATTTGAGAATTCCTGGATTCAGAACTTCACAGGCCTATGTTTCTATGATGCCTGCACTAGGGGCAGCAACATCAAAGCTGTTAGAGTAGAGACTGAAGTAGCTGCGTGGCAGCCACTTCTCCAGACAGCAGCAGCTTGGAGGGATCTCCCTACAGAGATGGAGCTGAGTCAGCTTCTAAATTGGCTCTTGTGACTTCTTTTCCTCCTGTACTTGTGTATTTCATAAGCAGGAAATCTGAAATAAGAGCAAACTTACAGTGTTCATAGACTTTGTGGCTACAGTTCTAACCCTTCATGAGAACCAAAACCCATGGAAATAAAAAAAAAACAGTGAGAACGCAGGATACTATAATGCAGCACTTGTGACAGAAAGTAATATGTTGTGGCAGAGTATGTTTAAGGCCACCCAATTGATTCAGACATAGTTTGGGCACTTGATGTTATTTAATATTTGGGAATGACTGATTCTTTCTTTCTCTGCAAATTTTGCCAAGAGTACCATCTTTTTCATAACTATTACATACAATCTTTTTTTTTTTTTTTAAATAAATGAAATCTTTTAAAAACACACACATTATTAGAAAAATATTTAAACAGCTCTGTGTACAGTTATTCTGGGTGTTGGAAATTATAAACATTTGGGCAGGTATGGTTAGGACTCTCCTCTTAATTATGTTCTGGCCCAGCAGCCAAACTCAACTGATAAGCTACTTTGTATTTTAACTTCTACTCCTAGAGGTTCCTAAAAACAGGAGACATAACTTTCAGAGGTCTGTGGGGCCATTAAGGTAGCTAAAGATAGCTAAGCCAGCAAGGAAACACACCAAAGTAGATTGCGATGCTGGAACGTAACAAGGCATCCCCAATACACAGAGAGGAGTCTCATAATGCACCAGGGTAGATGGAACAGTTCCCAACTTCTTAACCAAAAGCCTGTGTCTGTTCATATCTAGGAAACTCTTAAATTTTTAAAATTATTTTATTAGAAGTTTAAATTCTGCAGAAAGAGATGGTAACACTGGAGGAGGTTTGACATTACAGACCACAAAGAAAGTATCGTACCTGTCCCTGGATGTTCACTTCAAGAAAAAAAGGAACTATTCACAGAAATGCAAAGTATTGTCACTACGTTTAATGGGATAGAATTAAGAACAAACAAATGTAGGCTGAAAAGTATCAAAAACTTCTTCAGTCAGACAATCAGACATTGATATGTCTGATGATATAGAATACACTCCAAAGGGAAGTTGTAAAAGAACCATCCATGATAAAAAATAGACTATAATGATCAATTCTTCATTGGCAGTGACATGAACTAGGTGGCACAACAGGGCTTTTCTATCCTTGGCTTCCATTATTCTATGGTAAAATTAGAAGGCAAATAAGCAGAACTGTTCACGACAACCTTATCTTTTATTGCCAGTAGGAGAATGTTCACTGTTACCCAAGCTAATCATGCTGCAATATAACTTCAACATTTTATATTGGATATTATTATAGGTACATATCACTATAACATAGAGCTTTCATTTTGAGCCCATCATGGGGCTGTAACAGTTTCCTAGCAAAACACGTTAAATTTAAAGGGGAAAAATGAGTGGGAAGTATAGTACTCAATTATATCTACTGTGACTTCTGTTGCAGGGCTTTTATCTTTAGACTTGATTTTCACTACTAGTTCACAGTAGCAGCTGGAATTTACTTTGTGTGTCTGTCATTTTAGTTTGAGGATCTCCAGGGCTTTTAAATGCATTCAGCCTTTCCTATACTGTGGTATTTATTTTGCTTGCCTGCTTTTCTGCAGTTTTTAATTTCATTGAAATTAATTGTTGTTTAGATCAATGATTTGCAAATGTCAGTATACTGTTGGGATGCTAAGTAAGAAAAAAGATTTCACTGAGCTTTTGTGAGTTGTGGGGACATTTATTACCTACGTATATTTCGGCATTACTAGAACTTTGTAAGCTTTGTATTCAGTACTAGAAATTAGGTCCAGATTACATGGAAGGAATGTAATGCATGGAATGCAAAAAGATAGAACAAATACATATATAAGGTTGGCTATAATCCAAGGTTGGCAGAAGGAGGGGCAGAGCACTGAGGTACTCAAAAATATGCTCTCAGAGCTGCAGTTATAAGTCTTCCTCCAGAGGTAAACAAACAATACACCCCTTTCACATTTCTGAAAAAGTAAGGACTTTGCAAGAAAAAAGTCTATGTATTTCTCCAGGTCTCAGAGGATATGATTTTATAGAACCATGGAATTACGGAATCATAGAATGGGCTTGGGTTGGAAGAGACCTTAAAGATCACGTAGTTCCAACTTCCCTGCCATAAGCAAGGACACCTTCCTCGAGACCAGGTTGCTCAAAGCCCCATCCAGCCTGGCCTTGAACACTTCCAGGGATGGGGCATCCACAACTTCCCGGGGAAACTGGTTCGAGTGTCTCACCACCCTCACAGTAAAGAATTTTTTTCTTATATCTAATCTAAATTATATATTTAATTTAATCTTTCAGTTTAAAGCCATTTCCTCTTGTATTATAATTACATGCCCATGTAAAAACTCCCTCCCCATCTTTGCTGTAGGCTCCCCTTAGGTACTGGAAGGCTGCTAGGTCTCCCCAGAGCCTTCTCTTCTCCACACTGAAGAACTCCAACTGTCTCAGCTTGTCTTCATAGGAGTCTGATCATCTTTGCGGCCCTCCTCTGGACTTGCTCCAACAGGTCCATATCCTTCTTATGCTATGTTCTAGAGGTGGACACCATACTCCAGGTGGGATTTCATGAGAGCACAGTAAAGGGGCAGAATCATCTCCCATGACTTGCTGGCCACACTTCTTTTGATGCAGCCCAGGATACAGATGTCTTGATCCCACTTGCACTTTCCATGTCACCAGCAAAGACATTAAACAGTGCCAATCCCAATACCAACCCCTGAAGGACTCCACTCATCACTGGTCTCCACTTGGACATCGAGGTGTTGACCAGAATTCTTTCGTGCATCTATCCAGCTAATTCCTTACCCATCAAATGGTCCATCTGTCAAATCCATGTCTCTCCAATTTAGAGACGAGGATGTTGTCCAGAACAGTGTCAAATGCTTTGCACAAATCCAGTTAGATGATGGCAGTTGCTCTTCCCTTATCCACCAATGCTGTAACCCTGTCATGGAAGGCCACCAAGTTTTACAGACACAATTTGACCTTAGTGAAGCCATGTTGACTGCTGTCACTGCTTTATTTTCCATGTGCCTCAGCAGATTTTCCAGGAGGATCTGCTCTATGATCTTGCTGGGAACAGATGTGAGACTGACCAGCCTGCAGTTCCCTGGTTCTTTCTTTTTTCATTTTTCAAAAATGAGGGTTATGTTTCCTCTCTTCCAGCCAGTGGGACCACCAAGATTTTTCAAATATGATGATAGTGGCTTAGCAACTTAATTCACCAGTTCCCTCAGGACCCAGGGATACACCTCATCAGGTTGCATGGTTTTGTACAAATTCAGGTTCCTCTGAATGTCTAGAATTTGATCTACAGTGAGCAGTTTTTGTCCCAGACCCTACCTTTGCCTTCTGCAACTTTGGTGGTGTGACAAGAATCCTTGCTGGTGAAGACTGAGGCTGAAAATGTCATTGAGTACTTCAGTCTTCTCCAAACCCAGGGTGACCCAGGTCTCCAGTTTCCTTCCAAAGGGGGCCCACATTTTCCCTAGTCTTCCTTGTATCACTGACATACCTAAAGGAACTTTTGTTGTTGCCTTTGACATCTGTGTCCAGAGTTAATTTTGTCTGGACTTTAGCTTCCTGAACCTGATCCCTGGCTGCTCAGACAATTTCACAGTATTCCTGCCAGGCTACTTGCCCTTGCTTCCATTTTCTGTAGGCTTCCCTTTTGTTTTTGAGTTTGTCCAGAAGCTGAGCCATCATTTATCATAAAAGAACAATAGAATTACCTTTTGTGTTCTAAAGGATGCAGAGATAATATTAGGTAAGATGTGATTTTGAATATTTTCTTTTGGTAAATTTCTATCTTCTACAAAATTTCGGTCACGATGTGCATGGCAATTAGCCTTGCTAATCTAGAAGCAAAGGCTAATCTGAAAAGACCTCTTTACTAAACATTGGGCTGAAATCCAAGAACTTTGGCTTTTCTCCAGTACTTGAGGAAAGCTCTTTCAATGGTTAACTTCAATGGCTAGAACATCTGGATTCTCTGAGGCACTATATGGATACACCAGTACTTGTACTAGTACAAAAGGAGATTTTACAACAAGAGTTTGAGTTACATAAAAAAATATACAGAGCTTCTATCGCTGTTGTTAGTATCTGGTACTTTTAACCAAAATTTTCAACTGAAAAGTTCATGATGCATTATTCTCATAAATATTCTATTATGTCCAACACAGAAACAGGGGATACAAGGTTGCATTAGGGGTCTGAATTAAATGAGAAAGATAGAACTGACGGTTTATTTGGTTTCCATTTATTTCTACTGACATATATCACGTGTATCTTACTAGTGATAGCCAATGTTATCTGAAGTCTACCTTTATTGTCGTTACCAGGGAAAGAATCATGCTATCATAAATTATTAACGTACATAATTTAACCTTGCTAATTTTTTGGATGATAATCAGGAATGAGTCAGCATTTGGGAGTTTGGATCACCATTGTAACAGCTTCTCTTCCCGCAGTCCTATTCCCTGTGAGAACCTGAGGATAACCGGACCGTTGTTGGAGCAAGGGAGAAGTGTGAAGGTGTGGGGACAAGGATAGGCATCAAAACCTGACTTCATCCTCTCCTTACCCAAATATCTGCCTAGAGATGTCTCAGGAATATGAAGGAGAGGTATGGAGGTAGTTGGGGAAAAAAAGTCATCATAGAAGTGTAATGGAGCTACTAGGTCTGGGCATAAAAGTAGTCTTGGCAGAAATGCAGTTCCATGTTATTGACATAATAGCAAGCTTAATAACCTTAGCTTTATTAAGCTCTGAACACGGTTAGAAGTGTAATATTGCCAAAGACAAAGGTGTTTAGATACATATTGAGATACATATATACATCTTTGTGGTTATAATTGAATACGTGTAGATATACTCATGATATATATACACGTATATATACACACTTTCCTTGAAGTGCAGGAAATAGGCCTGACACCTACATCAAACAGGAGTATTTCTCAATATGCACAACCTTAGCTGGTACTTTTGATAAGATGTTAAGTCCGACGGGATGGGAACAGAAGAGAAGGGCTGTGTAGCTATGATCCATTGCCCTGTATCGTCTCTGTAGTGACAGAATAGCAGCGAATCACAGCTTGTAAAAAAATTTAAAATGCTCAGAGAGTATTTGAAGAAAACATCAGCTAAGTCTTTCTTTTCAAATGTTACTACTTACAGAAAGTCACCAGTATGATAAGAATTTAAAATCCTATTAGGCAATTGAGATTTTTTTTCCTGTAATTTGACATGAAAGTCTTTTTGTTAGTGACTTTCATATTGTATTAGCTATAAAGATGGAATGAAGAAGTAGGTTCTGGCTGCTAGCCAAGTCTTTGACGCAGTCCTACCACAATAAATTCCAGGGTGAATGGCAGAAGAATGCAAATGAGCTAAGAACTCTGATGCACATACAAAGCACAGACAAGCTGATAGGAAAGTGCAATGTTAACCTCCCAGTTTCACTATGATGAAATTTCTTGAAATCTGAGGGGCAGAGCACTGGCTCAGAGCCAGATTTTATCCTTTAGCCTCATATGTGGACTCAAATGGTTCTTTAGTAGGTTGGACAATGTCTGTTCCACCTTAGTAGGGATTATTCTTACATAAATCCTCTTCTTTTCCCAATTCACGGGTATAATTTCATCTTTCCACTGTAATTTGTTTCAGGTGGCTTACTGTCTAATATTTCTATTTTTGTAGAAATCTCATATATTTAGCAGAATAGTATACCTCAGCACCTCTCAATCCCTCTTTATGTATGCAGAAAGAGAATAAAATTTGTGCATTGTCTAAATTAGGCTTCAGAATGAGGTATCTTCTTCTTAAGGAGCAGATGGAAGGAAAGAATCAAAAGATTATGATTCTAGTTAGTACACCTATCTAAAGAAAGGCCTAACTAGAAAAGAAAAGCCTTATCTAATTAAATAAAAAAAATACAGGACAAAATATATGTGAAGAAAAAAAGAAATCATGAATGTGTATATTTACACATCCAATGCTTAACGAAAACATCTAGTTGTGGGGAGTGTGGGTGTGTGTGTGCTGTTTTTCAGGGGTTTTTTTTGGTGTGTGGATTGCAGCAGTTATAAAGCTTCTTTCTCCTACAGCCTACAAAAGAAATTCAAAGTTTAAATGGCATAATGAACAGATTTATGTAATTCAATTGTGGTGTCACTAAACCTTAACATAAAATTATACTGCTGAAAGTGAAAAGAGCTCAGAGGAGACAGCAGCCAGCATTTATCCGGTAATCAAGGTACAGTGATAGTGCTATGAATGCATGATATAGGCCAAGTATTGCAAAAGTGTTTCCTCTTCTTTATCTGCTTTCAAAAATAACAGATTTAAAATAGCACTGTGTAGTGAAGAAATCAAGGAAGTGTGCACACATATATTAAAATTTTCTAAATCCGGTTTTTAATGGGTTTGAAGTTATTTTCTAGTTGACTATAAAGCTGACTTGGGATCTAAAGTTGACATCCTATCTAAATAGAATTTTAGCACTTTATTTGAGTATTTGTTGCCAATGACTGAAAGTACCGATGTGGATAAAGTTGACTTGCATCCTGTTAATGGTTTTCCCTGTAAGTAACCTGGTGAGATGCCAATTATTTTCAAGGATCTCAACGTCCTTATTCCTAACGACGAGGATAATGGTTCTCATGAAGATATAGGAGTGAAAAGATAGATACAGTAATATGCAATTTGAGTGAAGGAAACTGCTAGAAATGAGAAAGAATAAAAAAAAATTTGTAATTAGGTTACCAGTAAAAATCACTACTAGATTTGGGTTTAATTCTGGTTAGTCACTGTGCTTTCTGATTTAGCATCTTCAAGACAAGAACATTTCTTTTAAATACTTTTAATTGACAGATACCTGATCTAAACTGCTGATTATAGTATTTTTTAACTTAGAAATGCATATATATGTAAATATGCAATGTGCTAGGGGGTAGCAAAAATTAACTATGAGATATAACATAAAATAGAAGTGTCGGGAAGGAGGGAAAATAAGTACAAGAGAGAGCTTTTTTCATTTTAATATATATTATTTTCCAAGACACAGAACTTCAAAGCCTTTGGTAAAAATGTAGATAAATAGATTATTTTTATGCTGCTGAAGTGACTCATCATTTCAACAACACTTGCGATGTTTTTATGGATTTCCACCTCAAATTACTTGAGTTCTGTCTTATAAAAGAAATGTTCCTTTTATCTACATTATTTTTATCTTCCCACTAAACAGAAAAAAACCCTCTACTTTATAATCACCTACAGTACATTGTTTGATGTCATCACTAGACCACTCAACAAATGTAGAAAGGTATCATTACTGCAACATATGAAAGACTGATGATAGTCACTATAATGATTTTTACTTATCTGAAAGAAAATAAAACATAAGAAGTCAAATAATATTTTTTTTTCTTAAAAAATCACGAGTTTATTACAATCTTGAAACAAAACTGGAGGCTCCAGATTTTGTTAGTTGGTTTGTTATTGTTACATGGCAGCTATACCAATCGATTTTACAACCTTTCTATCTGAAAGCCACCTAGCAACTACTCTCTTTTTCTCTGTACTGGGACTCAGTGTGTGGTGCTGTGAGTAGCACACAACACTTACTACATCTTGAGATGCACTTTTGATTAACTAGAAAAGTTAACTGGCAGCTAATGTAAAAGGTAATACATATCTGAGGCTTGAATTTGACAGACCTACAGATTCAAGTGGAAACTAAACACTTGGCTCCTCTTGGCACCGGTAGGATACACATACCGAATACCTTTGAGCATTTGGCTTTGGCATTCTAGGGAACTACTTTCTTATTTAAGACATGTGATCCCACTTGCCATTAGGTTTTAGGAAGTAATAAACTGGTAGAACAATCACAACTTTAGTTTTCCTTATTGTTGTGGATATTTTGATGTGTCTATTTAGATGATGTTGCCAGTTATTCCATGATATCATTTAGTCTATAAACACTATTTTAATAACCCAGAATGTTTTTTATTAAAGTATTTAAAATATATATCCAGATAGATGGTATCTTCCCAATACGTTATAATCCTTCAGAGAGATAGCAAGCACGAGCGCTAGCAGAAGCTTTCAAACTTGCTATAAAAGACCCAAGTAATGACAGTTCTTTCAAAACATATTTTTTCATTAAAATCCTCTGTATAGTTTGTGGAGAATTTTACATTCAGAACCACACTCCCCACTTCAAAAAAAAGGCATCATCATGACACAGGAGAATACAACAAAAATATATTTCTATAAAAATCAAAACAAGCAAATAATCCCCCCCAACACACCGATAAAAAACCCTCCTCTACTTCCCAAACCTTTATCAAGGGGAGATATTCACATGGTTATTATAATTTCCTTCTAGAAATATGGATAAAATCTTTTCAGAAATGTTATTCACATTGTTATTCTTCCAAGCAAAATATGGGAAAAAAACCCTTCAATTTCTTACTCTTCACAACATTAGCAAAATTGGTATTTATAGCAAATGCATGGGCGCACTCTAGATCTGAATATGACATCTTGTCACAGTATACCACTTGCATCAAAAATACCTTTATTGACAGTTTCTTGTTTTCTCAGTTCATCTTTATTCTTTATAATCTTGGAAAAATCCGTACCGGAAAAAGAACAGTATAAAACCTTCTGAAAAATTAGTAAAATACTCTCAGATGATCCACCTGCTTTAAAGCTGAAAATATATTAACGTTTGTATAATCAGCTTTCTGAGGGAAAACTTCAAAGCTTCTGAGCTACCTGCAAAACAGCACTGCCTGTAGCAGTGGGGTGAGGAGAAGGCGAGAGGATTGACAGGAAGAAGGACAGATGGTAGGTGGGAAAAGGAATTACAGCCTTTATCTGCCTCATGGTTAAACTTAGTAGTATTTACTATTTAAAAAAAAAAAAAAAAGAAAAAAATGGATGCTGCTGGGTTTTTTTATGACTGATTATAACTACTTAATAAGGACAATGTGCTCTGAACTGTTTGTATATCTTTGTGATAAGGGCACAAGAGAAAGAAAATGTCTTTCACCAACTACTCAACTTGCAGCCCCTGTTTCAGCACAGCTGCAATCCCCCCTGCTTTATGCAAAGGAAGAATCTTGTCCCAGAGAGCACCCTCTCTTATCCCCTGAGAGAGAAAGCCACAATTTATCTCCCTTCCATATAGCACCAGCTGCATCTTGGTGTAATGACTCTATTGTCTTGATGGGTGGGAAAGTGAAAGGAAGCATTGCCCGATGGAGGGGAGAGGCACAGACCCCCAGAGCTCCCTCGAAGGAAGGATGCTTTGCTCTATATCTGGCTGGGGCCTTTGCCTTAGGCATACATTTTCCCTCTGTGAGTGAGCCGAGTTGGTGGTGAGGCAGACTTTTTTTCAGAGATTTACCACTAAAATCACAATCAAACAAGAACACAGCTTTGAACAACATGTGCTCAAAAGCATCTTTTTATATTGCATGTTTTTGCAGCTGGTGCTTACACAAAGAAAGACAGAGAGAATAATAGGAATACCCTTTGGTGACTTGTGTATTTGCATGTATTCCTGGGGTGAGCTTCATAGAGCACTGCTCATTAACACAGCCCAAGTGGTTTAAAAAAATGGCAGTATACCCACATTTTAAATTTTTATTTGTTTTTAACCTAAGTGTCTCTTGTTTCCTCTCCTGGTGAAATAAGGCCTATGTTTTGGGTGGGCTGAAGATTTCTGAGGCAGTTCCTCAGCTGGCGAGTTAGAGCCCATTTACATGAAGTCAATGGTGCTAAGCCAATTTGCACCAGCTGTGAAGCCAGGCCTCCATGTATTTGTATTCATAGGAATGAATGCTTGATGCAGTTTTGATTGGTGATTGAATACTGCCAGGTTCTAAAACACTGGGTTCTCATTAATCACAGCAGAGATGATTATTACTCTAGGCTTGATTCAGGCTCTCTTAAATCATTTCTAAATTGTAATTTGTTCAGTTCTAGGCACTTAAAGTTGTGTCTGTGTAGATAAGTGTAGTCAAATACACATATTTTGCCCAGAGCGCTGAACTGGTTGGAAGTGTCCAGCTACGGTCATGGATACTGCATCCAGTATTGTGTTTGGGCAGCATGGCGCAGTAAGCTTGCACAAACTGACAGCATAGCTTCTGAACTACATCTGCTTTGTGCAGGTCAAGCATGCAATGAGGATAGAATAAAAAAGCATCTATTTGTATTTGTCCCTAAGTATTCGAGACAAGGTTTCAAGGAGCCCACCTCCATGGATGCACCTAATACTCTCTGACTGTTAGTAATGAATCATAGGTACTTACCTTATATTTTGAATGTCTTCTGATTTAAGGCATGTCACCTCTCCCCAGGGGGTTGCATCAACTCCATGCTCCCACACAACGCTTAGGTCTCTCAGAAAATGCCAAGCTCTCCATAAAGCTCCCTTAGAAGATTCAAAGCATACTTGGGAGTTTGCTGGTTTGGGCATTCCTGGAGCATGCTGGTGACCCCTGAATTTTAGTGCTCCTGTCTGCCTGTTGGGTTGTGAAGCTGCTCTGCTAACGAGGTTACAAACAAGACCACTTTGAGCTCGGGCTCAGTCCATCCCATTTAAACTGGGTTCATAGGCAATCAGGAATGCAAAGGATGAAGTGATAGGCAGAAATGAAATCATAGATAGGGTGTCTGATTTTATTTTCTTTTGTTGTTGATAATGCAGATAGCATTATTATTATGAGATCAGCCTTGAAGAACTGA
This sequence comes from Gallinago jamesoni, assembly GCA_025769975.1. NCBI lineage: Eukaryota > Metazoa > Chordata > Aves > Charadriiformes > Scolopacidae > Gallinago > Gallinago jamesoni. Next base: position 172,840,237 of record JAOQGH010000001.1, on the reverse strand, counting down.
TAAAGTGTGCAACAGTCTATTCAACAACATCAAATGCAGCATCCTTGGGTCTGAGAGAAGACTGCTCCCTGCCTCCACTGATGCCTTCTTTATCTTTCTTAATGACACTGAGAACTCTTACAATATTTGTTTTACAAGCCTCTTCAGTCTGGAATGAAGCAGAGTGTGATATTTTCATGCTTTATAGGCTACCCTGGGTCAATGGTGTTGTATTCAACCTGTGAATTTAACAAAATTATTGAGGCACTGGATGTTAGAGACTTTGTGCTGATCCATGTAACATTCAACAACCCTCAGCATTTTTCACTACTAACCTGTGGTGAGTTGCATGTTAAGCTGGGGAAGGGGAAGATATACAAGCTCTGGATAAAGAGCTCTGAAGTTGTACTTGGTGATTGCAAGAAAGGAGAAATGCATTTCTCTGTTTGTGAGAATATTTGTTTTATCCATTCAATTCAAAACACAAGGAAGGAGAAATTAGGATGTAAGCTTTAAAATTCTGCAGAGTTTTGTTTGACTTCTAAGAAGAAATATAAGGATTAAGGGAAAAATATAAATGAGAATGAATATATAAAGCCAGCTTTGAGGCCGCAAGGCTCTTAGAGAATTATCAGGTATGCTTGCAAAGGAAGTATTAGCATATGCATTGCAAAGCAGTGGAAACGTAATTGTGATGACAGTTACAAGCCCATAAGAAATATACAGAGAAAGATAGGACTTTGGGGGAAAATTCAATTTTAGCACAGAACAGCCTGGTTCCATCCCTAATACTGAGATTTTTTTAGCTAGTGCATTTGGATTACGGCTTTCCTGACTTTTCAGTCTGCCTCCAGCCTCTGCAAAAGTTATGATGACTGTGGGGCTGATATAGCTTGCACCAGCTGGCAACGGGCTGCTGAATAATTTGTCAGAGTAAGCATAGCCAGGGCACATTGTGTTCTGACCACTCCTGCCCTGTCTCTGACGTGCTTCTGAGATGCCTTCAAGGCAGGCAGGAAAAAGGGTTGCTGGGAAAGGGATGTGATGTGCTGCTGCTATTGTGGCTCATGCAGAGGGATAAGCAGGAATCTGTACATTCTTGTTTACACCTGTTAAAGGCGGTAGAACTGTTCTGCTGAAGGGATTTGGTCACTGGCATTGCAAAACCTGAAGGCAGACATTTCATACAGAAAGGCAGGTGCTTCTGTGAGAACAGTGAGAAAACTAAAACCAAAACATAGTGATGGAGAAGAAAGACACAGACATGGGAAAAAAAGGGCTAATATCCACTGTAATGTCCTGAGACATCTAGGTTTAGCCTCAAGAGGCTGAAGAATGTGTTTTCTTTCTCTACCTGAGATGGTTTAGCACCAGGCTCCCCTACAAAATGTCTCTGCAGCATGAGCCCTGTCCTGCTTGGATGTCATCTTAAGCATACCCCAACAGTGGAGTTCACAGGTATGAAGGAAGAATAAAGTGCCAGCTGACAACCCTGGGGAACAGGCAGGTAGCAAGATGTTCATCTCTTCAATAGTGAAAAAGAGAAGAGCAAAACTTACACACCTCCTGAGGCTATACCACCCACAAAACTCACCAGTATGTTTAGTGGGTAGTTTGGTCAGCTAGGTACTGCCAGTCAGTGGTGAGACTTCAAAGCCTAATTCTCTGTATATCTAGACTAGACATTACCTTAGGATATGGGTTATAAAAATGGCAGCAAGGTGCAAGGATGAAATAGGATAGTGTAATCTCCTTCTCTACCCTCTACCTTTAATGTCCATGTATTTCTTTTATATTTGCATTTTAACCTCGTGGTTGCTCTTGTTCCCTGTTGGTCCTCCCCCTCCCCCTCGCTGCACTTTTCCTTACCCCAATTGCTCTGCTTCATATGCACAACTTGGCTAGAAGCAAAACTAATAAGATTTTCAATCTACAAAGCACAGATGGCACTTTCCGTGCTTCAGAGACTGTCAGTCTTGTTCGTCTCACTTCCTGGTCATTAGCAGAGGGAAGGGAGAAATGGGAGGTGCAGCAAGTCTTGGGCTAGGCTAGAAGAGGACAATGCCCCCTGTCAGCATTGCTGGGGAGTGAAGGTGGATGAAGAATAGAACAGAAGAACAAAGAAGCAACACATAGTGCATGTACAATGCAGGACACTAGTCTACTAACTACATAGAAAAGAAAATATAAAGCAGTATAAAAAGTAAATGTGCTAAAAAAAGAAGAAAATATATTTTAAGGAAATAAATAGGGTAAATAAAGAGAATATAAAGAAAGTTTGGAGAAACAAGAACCATGTGATGGGCGATGGATGTGATGCAGAACCTTATGGCAAGAAGAAGAACTTTACAGTAATGTCACCTAATTGTGCTAGTGGGTATGACATTTGTGGGCTGGAGTCCTAGTGGTGGAGCTATTAACAGCAAGACACAATGCTCTTGTGAGAGGAATAAAGGCCAGAAGGAACTAATTGTATATTGAAAATGATCTTTATTATTGGTCACAAAGAAATGTGTTTTGCCTTTTCATCCAGCTAATTTTTTTAAAAAAAGTTATTCTTTGCCTCTGTAAGTGTGTACATAACTGTCAAACTTTTCCTTATGGCTTTGGATCTTCTAACCAATTGCAAACAACTTTAAAAGATGAGTAAAGTCCTCAAATAACATTTTCCTAAAGATCTGGAAAAGAAATAGAAATAGGAGAAGCTTTATGTGCTGGAATAAAATGAAACCCAACATTGGGTTAGAATGTAGATGAGACTCAGAGCTATCCATATGCTTCCTTCCAGTCAGCGAGGCCCACACTGGGGAAGGAAATGCCTCCAGTACCACTGGCAATACTAAGAAACATTGCTGAACCACTGAACTCTCCCCTGATTCTTTTCATGTAACTGTCCTCTTCTTATTATGCGAAAACCACCCTAAAATCACAGCCAAGGCATCCCTTTCTTTGTTTCTTGTACCTTGTGATTTCTGTCTGGTCATTTGCAGCAAATATAAAAGCAACGCTTGTGAAACTGAAAAAGGTACGTATTTACATGGTATCATTTTAAAGACATATCTGTAGAAAATTAGTCTGTGGTTGATTGACCTTGGCTGGCTGTCACATGCCCACTCAGCCACTCTCACACTCAGCAGGACAGGGGGAGAAAATAAGAAGGAAAGTCTTGTGGGTCAAGATAAAGGAAGTTCAATGAAATAAAGCAAAGGCCACATGTGGAAGCAAAGCAAAAGACACCAGAAGATTTATTCTCTACATCCCATCAGCAGGCAATGTCCAGTCACTTCCAAGGAAGCAGAGACTCAGGGTTGTTTTGGAAGACAAATGTCTTAGTAACAAATGCCATATCCCATCCTTTCCCTAAAATTTTATTGATGACCATGTTCCATGTCATATGGCATGGAACACCTCCTTGGTCAGATTGGGTCAACTGTCCCAGCAATGCCCCCTCCCAACCCCTTGTCAGTCCTCAGCCTACTTTGATGTGGTGGTTAGAGAGAGAGCCTTGATGCTGTGCAGGCACTTCTCAGCAATAGCCATCACGAACCAGAACATTTGGTTCGTGTACCAACAACTTTCTAGCTACAAATACAAACCACAGCACTGTGTGGGTCGCTATAAGGGAAGCTGGATCCATTCCATCCACACCCAATACATAGGCAAAAATTAATAACGATCATAAAGCCCTAGAAATGTTAGTTGAAAGGTACCTCTAGAGTCATGTCTTCCAGTCTCCCACCCAAAACAAGACTAGACAAGGTGAGCTATGGCTTTGTCTAATCAAGTTTTGAAACCTTCTGAGGCAGTAGGATCCACAACCCCTCTAAACAGCCCAGTCCAGTGCTGTGCTATTTTCCCAGTGAATTTTTATTTCCTAGTGTCTGATCCGAACCTCCTAAGCCACAGCTTGTGGCCATTGCCCTTTGTTATGCCATCTGTCACAACTCAGAAAAGTTTGGCATGTACCCTCATCTCAAAATGTTAATTGCCTTAATAAATGAATATGCTGATTTTGAGTCCACGGTGCTCAAATCCCACTGCATTAGTGTTCTATAGCTACTGGTAGAGGATGGCTTCATGATGAATTAGAGATGGAACCCTATGTATTTTCATCTCCTTCTTATTTAGGATGAGAGTCCTTTTACCTGACTTTGTCAGACCTAAAATCTTGTCTTGCTTTGTAATCACTGAAGAGAAAATCCCTCCCACAATGTGATTAAGTACACCTATCTTACTTTACACCTAAAATTAGGCAATGTGTCACTTATTGTAAGGGTTAGGTGTGTACATAGAATGTGCTACTTCAGCAGCATGGCTTTTGCTTTGGTGAAATTGGTAAATTCTTTCAAAATTAATTAGGACTAAACTGGGAGATGGAAAGGCAGATACAAAATGACTAGAGGAAAATGCACAATAGTTGTTCTTTCTGCTCAGTACTGTCTTATACTACTTGGCTTATTGAGGGTTAATATATGAAGGCATCTGCAATACCATAATATCCTTCTGTAAACTAAATGCACAAAATATAACTGTAATGCTTTCTCGCTTTGTAACTTCTACTGACACTGATGTTCCTGTATATAAATAGGAGACGTTAAAATTTTTGTGCGTGTCTCTGTTCTATCTATTCAAATCTATACCACAGCGTTAAAAAGCTCCCCTTCTGTGGGTGATTGATACTAAATCTGTATATTTGAAATTTTTCAAAGAAATGTAAGTTCTTACTTAATTCAGCATGCATTTAAAAAGTACAACTAAACCTTCACTTTTTTCCTTCTGCATTAAATCCACTTGTCATCATTTCTAACTCCTCATTGTAATTCAATATGTGATCACCAAGAAATATCTTCATCTCTTCCTGGAAAAAAATGTCTAGTTGAAATGGACAACATCCTTTAGTCTACAGATTTTGTCATTAATATTTTGCTCATTTTTAGTGTTACACATAAATATTGATTTTTTGTTTTGCTACAATCTTCAGAGGAGTATTTGACATTTCTCCAAAAAAAATCACAGAATACAAAAGAAATTTCAGAATTGCGATTTGAAAAGAAATGTCTGTAAAATGAAGTGAATCTTATGCAATTGTATTTGTGTAAAATGAAACAGATTCAAGAAATCTAAGAACTTTGTTGGAAGCAGTAGATTGCAAAACTTCCTCATGGATAAGAAAAAAAGAAGATATTTATGTGGTTCAGCAAAGTTTTCTTAAGTCTATGTTAGAATATGTTAGATGTGAGAGATCCCCCACTTTAGAATTTATTGTTCAGACTGAATATTGAATATAATTCAGAACAGAAATATGAACATGAATTATTCTAGCTACCTATGGGCTTCTTCTGATCTAATAATTATTCAATTAAAAAAAAAAAAAGTTGATTACCTCCCAAAGGGAAGACAGGAATTGTCAGATTTATCTCACCTAATGTTGAGTGACTATAATATAGAGTATTATATTTGAGCTGTGTTGCATTCTCCAGTCACTGAATAAAGGTACTAAGAGGTCATGGCCTTATACATTTGATCTACCATAGATAAGAAGGCAGATTGTGATTTTATTCTAACACATAATGACAGCTAATATTGAATACTCAAAAAATTTTCTGGAAATAGATGTTCTCTTTCCAGGCAAATGCAAACTTTAAATCAACTATATTAGCCAAAGAAATAAAGTAAAACATGCTGAATGCATACCCAGTATTAAGTACATGTAAGAAGAGGAAGGGTGTTTGATTTTAATACAATTTGGCAATTTAACAATTTTCCACCACAGATTCAACAGTTCCTTTTAGTGATGTACTCTTTAAGTCGATTGCATGACATCTTACTTACTGATCTTCAATGTTCTCTCTGCTAAAGCTCCTACTCGAATGTGTGTGTGGGGGGGAGTCTGTTTTCCCCATTTGTTTCATGTTTTGCCATGTTCCTGTTGGCCTAGGCAAGTGACCCAGTTGGAGCAACTTTAGAAGTTATTGAAAGTATCCCAGTGGAGATAGATCCAGAAGATGGAAATCGTTGTTGATGTGACCCAGTATATGTATCCAGTCCCTCCCAATATGTCCTTATTCATTACATGTCTTGAAATCTCTTCCTTTTTATTATTTCTATTCACCTGGAAATAAAGGATCAAGAGTCTGAAAGGTATCTTTAAGCAAAGGAGAGAGACTTTGTCTTCACCCTCTTGAAATGTTACATTTTTCTTTTCAAAACTGGATAGCAGTGGTGAGTTGATTCTGGGCAAAAGCGGATAGTCTAATTTATTAAAACTGGCTAGGAATTTTTCAGTTAACTCTTCTCATTCAAAAACTGCTGCTTTACTAAAATGAAACAGTTTACTTGGTTCACGAATCTACTTTCAAATCCATTTTGGAAAAAATGCTTTAGAAATGATAAAACTATGCCACCCCTGCAGATTTTAAAGTAAGCAAAACTATGTTTGGTTTTGATATTTTTTAAAAGTAAAATAGAATAAAATGCTGATAACAGTCAAAATAAAAGTGAAAAATTTAGAAACAAAGAAGGAAATACGCACAGATAGGCTTGAAAAGGTACATGTGTATATGTTAGATACACATTTCCAAAAGTAAGTAGAAATAAAATTTCACCATTTAATTCAAAATTTATTTTCCTCAAATGTTTATATAAACCAGGAAAAAAAGCTTTAAATTTACTTCTTATTTCTTTTATTTAGCTCATACGTATAATTTTTTTAAACACATAATTAAAGAAAATTCACCTAATTTGTTAAGGCCAATGTTTAGTTTACAATAATGGAGTCTTCAGATCACCTGCTTTTGAGGAAGGGAAAAATACTCATTTAAAAATGTTTTGTTTTATTGAACAGACTTGCTCTGCAGTGCAGTTATTTTCTTCAAGGACAGATTGAACTTTAAGCCTCTATTTATAGAGCTAGATTCTCTGCTATTTTTTGCCTTGATTATCATTTACATTGATGCAGAGTCATTGCTACATGGGTGTAAAATACTGTCATTCTGAGCTGGTTGATATTTGTCCTACTTTGCACATATATACATCACTAGATTGGGTTTGCGTGGCAAGATTTTGGTAGCTGGGGTGGCTACAGGGGTGGCTTCTGTGAGAAGTTGCTAGAAGATTCCCCCATGTCCAGTAGGGCTAATGTCAGCTGGTTGCAAGATGGACCTGCTGCTGGCCAAGGCTGAGACCAACAGCGACAGTGATAGTGTCTCTGTGATAACATATTTAAGAAGGGGGAAAAACAAACACAGGGCAACAGGAATTCCAGCTGGAGAGAGGATTGCAATTATGTGACTCTGCAGACTCCAAGGTCAGTGAAGAAGGAAGGGGAGGAGGTGCTCCAGTCACCAGAGCAGAAATTGCCCTGCAGCCCATGGAGAAGACCAAAGTGAGGCAGGCTGTCCCCTGCAGCCCAATGAGGTCCATGGTGCAACAGATATCCACCTGTAGCCGGCGGAGAACGCCACACTGGAGCAGGTGGATGCCCAATGGAAGCTGTGACCCCATGGGAAGCCCATGCTGGAGCAGGGTCCTGTCAGGACCCGAGGACCCATGGAGAGGGGGCCCACACTGCAGAAGGTTTTTTGGCAGGACTTGTGACCCTGTGGGGGATTTGGTTTGATTTCTCATTACCCTACTTTGATTTGATTCGAAATAAATTAATTTCCTCAAGTCAAACCTGGTTTGTCCATTATGATAATTGCTGAGTGATCGCCCTGTCCTTATCTCAATGGATGAGCCTTTTGTTATATTTTCTCTCCCCTTTCAGCAGAGGAGGGGGAGTGATAGAGTGGCTTTGGTGTACACTTGGCATGCAACCTGGGTAAGCCCACCTCAAGAGCAAAACACTGAAGAATTAGGCCAGCAGTTTTACAGATACTGTTAGAGGAACACTAAGTTTATTTTTCACTGCGTTTTCATACTGATAATGTACATGTTACCTTTTCTAAAAGAAATAACCTCTTTTTTTCATTGTGTGAAAAAAAATCCCAAGCCCTTAAGATCTCCAGTGACAAAACTCCAAACATTATGTTACTGTCTTTTAAGCTCTTGCAGACACAGTTTACAGACATCACACTAAATATTGTTTCATATCTCTCAGTAACATCTTTATTCTGTAGGTGTTAGGTATTCCCCCACTTCACCGATGCAGTGTGGGAGGGAATAAACCCAAATGAAGGAAGGAAATATTAACTTTGATCATAGCCTTTTTCATGTTTTTGTTAGCTTCAGCCTTTAAAGGCTCAACTCAGTTTCCTAAAGGTAGGAATTTATTAGTGTCTGTAATGCCATAGACCATATGAGATACCCACATAAGGCTGTAAGATAAAATACAAAACTATACCTTACTGGAGCTGAAGGACAGGCGGGACATCTCAAATGGTACCGATGTTGATACAGCTCAAAATAACCACAGTTTCAGAAATACACACAAAAAATAGTACTATGTGTTGTCATTTAAAGAGAAATGTTGCCTTAGAATAATCCTAGCTCTCTGAAGCCAGATCAAAGACTTCCTTTGCTAGAGATCTGATCTCAGGCTGTCAGGAGAGGTAAAATCATTAACTTAAAACACCTTTGTCTGTTTCATTTCATAACTGGAACAGACTTTAAGAATGCACACAGTCAGTTAATACAACTCAGCTGACAGCCAGTCTTGATAATTCCGTAAGGTGACCAAATCCTTCTGGTAAAACTCTACTGTCCTATTTTGAAGCATGCAGAACACGAAGCACATCAGGATTTCAATAGCTGTACTGAATAACAACTCATGTAAAGTTGCCACAGATCAGTTTTTTCCCTATGGAATGAAACAGAACTAATGGAAAAGTCTCAGGGCAGGATATGACCAGATTTAGATATATTTTTTCTTTTGTCTTGCAGCTAGTACTGTAGCTTGCAATCAAGAGAGATGCCACTCCCTGGTTGACCCAATGTATTTCTCCAGATTATCAGTCACTTCTAAATAAAGCTGAGGCTGACTGAATCTGGACTGAAGACCCAGCTGTAGTTCTTCTTCCTCAAGCTTAAGATAGTACTGTTTTGGAAGGGAGTGGCTGGAGAGTAGCCCTGCAGAAAGGGATCTGGGGGAGCTGGTCACAAGCAGATTTAATAGGAGCCAGCAGAGTGCCCTGGTAACCAAGAGGGCAAACCATATCCTGGGATACAACACAGTATAACCAGCTGGTAAAAAGAGGTGATTATCCTGCTGTATTCAGAATAATGCTGTATTGGTGTAGCCTTACCTTGAGTAATGTGTGCAATTGTGGGCCTCATAATTTAAGAAGGATGCTAAGGTCCTTGAATGAATCCAGAGAAGGGCGACAAAGCTGGTGAAAGGGCTGGAAGGAATGTCCTGTGAGGAGTGGCTAGGACCTTGGGTTTGTCTGGTTTGAAGAGAAGGAGTCTGATGGCCAACCTCATTGCTCTCTACAGCTTCCTGAGGAGAAGAAGTAGAGAGGAAGATGCTGATCTCTCCTCCCTAGTATCCAGTGATAGGACACAAGGGAATGGTTCAAAGCTGTGCCAGGAGAGGTTTAGACTGGACATTAGGAAACATTTTTTTACTGAGAGGGTGGTCAGACACTGTAAGAGGCTTCCTAGAGAGGTGGTCAATGCCACCAAACCTGACTGTTTAGGAGGCATTTGGACAATGCCCTTAACAACATGCTTTAACTCTTGGTCAGCCCTGAATTGGTCAGGCAGCTAGACTATATAATTGTTGTAGGTCCTTTCTAACTGAAATACTTCTCGTATCCAAAGCAAATATAATTAACGTTATGAATTCTTGTAAGATTCAAAGATTGTAAGATTTGATTTCTCATAAGATTTTGCAAACCAGAGAAAGTTTGACTAAACATCTAAGTCTCCCAAAATTCTCTAACTACTGGTATTAATTCATTTACCTTGAAAATATAGGAATATGTTTTTCAGAGGGACTTCTGTCTTCAAAGAAATTTAGACTACTTGCCTAAAGCTTTGAGTACTGTTCTACTTTTGATGACGGTGTCACTCCGAGCCATATTGAAAACATTTTCAGTCATTTTTTTCTTTCTGTCATTGTTAATGGGTTCTTTCTCCTCTCCTCTCCTCTCCTCTCCTCTCCTCTCCTCTCCTCTCCTCTCCTCTCCTTCCTTACTGTGGTCTTGTCAACGCTGCTTATGGGATTTGAGGAGAGAATCTGACATCTCATATGTATCCCAAATGGTGTCAGATGATGTTAGGACATGATTATCATTTTGGGGGGTGAGATTTTTTTTTTTTTCTCAGTTCCAGGTGTTGAAAATAATGTGAAGGCTGTGCCGCAGTCACCAGATGGGTTCTTTTAGAGCATGACACTGAGAATATGCACTGTATGCACGTAAGGGGCCCATGGAGGTGTGTACATGCATTCAAAGGCATTCCTACAATCTGTGTGGTCAGCTACGCAGGAGGTGTAGAAGGAGAAAGACAAACATGGAGCAGGGTTGTTCATACTGCCTTTAGGGACTGAAGCATTCCCAGAAACACATCTGAGTTTCACCTGAGCTATTCACTTCAGAGAGCTTGTGGTCAGGCAGAAGACTTTGGGATGAACAGTGGGATTAACCTGGAGTGAGATTAGGGGCAAACCTCATCTATCCCAGCTGGCAGGTACTAAAGAAATATCGATTCTCTCCTACTGCTTCCAACGAATGACTACACCTCACTTTCTCTGCTAATCAGTTGTCTGCGTTTTCTCCAACAGCAGAGTTTTATATAGCTCTTCAATTAAATTAGAGAAATAACACACCTGCCAGTGTAAACAAACAAAATCCAGGTAAATAAATGACCCTTTCCCATTGGCTTCTGTCCTCTTCTCCTCTGCTCTACTCCAATTTTGCACCTGAAAATATTGATTTTTCTAAAATTACTTGTTTTTCCCATTGGGAAAACTGAAATTAAATGTTTTGTGCCAACTTGACATTCATTTGTACTGGCTGATCTCCCTTGGAGTCTCATGGGAGATGTAGCTTGTGCACTTTATGCCCCCTTCCCATGGGCTGGACTTCCTGTCTATATTTTCTGTAAGGAGAAACCCACCCAACACCATTCTTTTCGATCAGTGTGTGCCTCCGCATCTCCATCTTGCTTTGTTTCTTTCTACAGATAGCCTATTTCTCCTTTTCCTTGGCATTTCTTTTGTTTGTTGGGAGAACAGATTTTTTTTCTGCTTCTGCCTAATGTCTCTCAGCTTCACTGCTGCCATGTCCACAAGAACTTTACCTTCCACTAGCTAATTCTTCCAAAGTATACTTTGTCCTGGGCTGATAATGAGGGCAGGCTTTGCTCAAAAGATCTCTTTGTATGTCAAATATGTCTCTTGCATTGCCACAAAAGGGTTTGGTGTATTAAAGAAGGTTTGAAAGGAGATTGGATCACCCTTTTTCTTGCATTTACCTTGAGATTCTGAACTTCTGCAGTAGTCTTAAAAAAAATAAATAATAGTTCTTACCTTTGGATAATTTGGGGTTTTGTCTATAAGAGGTTTTTTGTTGGAAGTACTTCTACACACACACAAGCATGGATAAACCAGTTGCCAAATGCAGTGTCAGGAGAATATTTTTACCAGATTAGACCTGCAGGGATTGTTTTTCCTTCTAGCCTCATCTGTAAGCTTCCTTTATGAAAATTGTGTATTCATATCCTGTTATATGATCAAAAAAAATAGGAATGCTCTTGTCATTCTCATAGTTAATTTTTCTTTTTTTCCCTTTTTGTTCCTCCCTCTCCACCAATAGTGCCTCCTTAAGTACCTCTCATTGAATGAATTCCTTGCTTTACAGTCTCCTGCAATTTCATTTCTGTCCCCAGAAATGCCCTAGTGCAAATAGCTATACTAGGACTAGTGAAAGTTGTATTGTTTTCCAAAGAACCCCATTAAGTCCTGTACGTTTTGGATAAGGATGTACTTAGGGTTATTTGGTTTAGATCTATTTTACTTCTTTTAGTTTTTTGTTGTGCAATCTTTTCTATTTTTATCAGGTGACTGTCTTTAGAGATTTGTATGGTTTTGGTTTGTTTTTTTCATTTTTTTTTGTGGGGGTGTGTGTGTTTACTTTTGCTTTTTGGGGTGTGTGTGGCGATTTTTTTTTTTTTTTCTTAAATCAAACTGAACTGAATCCGGTGATACAGTAAATGTTAATCATCACTTGGGAAAAATTTATAGAAGGAAGTCTATTCTCTGATCTCAATGACATAGGAAGTGAAGTGGCTCTCTGAGCCTTGGTTCAAAGCTAAGATTAATGAAGGTTATCTGTTCTTTCACTGTTTGCCTGAGTATGTCTTCAGTAAATCCATGAGGATTCGGCCCTTAATAACATAATATGATCATAGATAGCAAATGTGTTACACTATAAAATAGCAATTTGTTTGCAATAAGGTTACAAACATTAAATTTATGAAACATTTTTGTGCAGTTAGAGTAATAATTAAGTGTATTTTGAATGGATTTCTTTTTTCCCTGGTACCTTGACAAAAAATCCTTTTTTAGTGTCTGCTTCACAATATTGACAGCACAGAATAAAACATCTCACATCTCATGATTAACTACAATACAATCCTTAACATAGATCGTTCCTTACTCAGTTGAACTGGTTGATTCGAACATTTTTAGAGCATATCTCAAAAGTTCAAAAATGTATTTAAAATGTTGATTTGGGAAAAAAAAAGTAAATATGTTGTTTCTTTAGTGAGGGGAAAAGAATTTCTTTTTTGAAACAAATATTTTTGCACACTGAGAATAACATTTATGCTCAGCCTATGTCACTATATACACCAGAATGTGACGTATATAACAGGATGTTTTTGAAGAGAATTAAACTACAGTGAGAGGTTATTTGGATGTCTGCTCCAAACATTGAGGAGATCCAATTTGACCTGACAAATCACAGATATGACACGAGGTCATCAGCTTTAACTTAATGGCAATTAAGGATAAATAAGTAAATGTGCAGGAGTTGTGTGTGTATGTCTTTAGTGAAGGTAGTGCACAATTTATATTTTTTGTAGTTTTCTTTTTTTTCTGTGCAGGAGGGTTAGAAACTTCTGGAAATGAAGGAGTGAGAGAGGGAGAGAGGAAAAAAAAGGGATTTGTCTGTAACCATATGACTTTAGGCCCTTTAATAATAGTAAAAACAATCAGACTGTGATAATAACTACAAAAAGGGGCATGATTTTTTCAGTACTATCCTTTATCTTGCAACAGTGTAGTATGATTGCACATAGCGTTGCTTGATACTTAAAGCTATTTTTATTCAGAGAGATATTTCATTCTGGAAATCAACAGTATTTTCAAAGAAACCACTCAGAAGCATATTCAGGTAGAATTTCAGTATTTTATATACTATTTCCAACTTGGGAGGTACACAAACAAGATGACCTTCAGGTATTGGACTCAAAATAAGTTTAGTCAAGGAGGAAGAAAAAGACATAGAAGCACAGAAAGCAGAAAAATACACAAGCTTTTTAATTCAGCAAATAATTTTACTGATAAAAAAGTCTTATTTTTGTTTTTCTATTATATCCATATGTTTATGCATATGTGAATGACATAACTGTGTTGCAAGTTAAAAATTTACCCAAGTTCTCAGGAGTAATCACATAAATGGGTTGCTTCTATCAGTGGAATAGGGTATGTATGTGAGGAAAGCAGTCTACAAGGGGTTATTGCTTTCATCCCTATGCAAGGGGACATTGAAAGAACAGAAAAAGGCAAGGAGAGTGAAACAACAAAGCTTGGAGGATGTCAGCATATAAGAAGAATTAATATACCCCAGAGAATACTGAGAATAGTTGGTTGAAAAGATTTTTTTATCAGCAACAGCTAAAGAGAGTCAATCCCTAACTATCTTTCAAGGCTGAGAGAGCACAGACGGAAAATAACACTTCAGGACAGATAAATCAGCACATGCTAGTAATTCATCCACCAATAAAATTACACTTATTCATTCAGATGAATTAATAAAGCAAAAAAAAAAAAAAAAGATTGTGACATCATGGGAAAGAGGGATGTCTTAAAAAGTAAAGAGAATGTGTGAATGCCATGCTCTAAAGGTGTAAGGACAAAGAACAATATTTAAGCAAAGCCAGAAAATATTCATGTTTTCTGACTGAAGCTTATGAAGAAGTGTCAGGTGTTTCTACCAAAGAAAAATGTCAGATGTATTTTGGCAAGGAGTACTGGGTAAATCTAGGTTAAAAGTCACTATTTATGTATTCATTTCAGCGAATACACTTTAGTGGAAGTTGTACTCCCAAGATATTGCTGAGATTAATTGGGTAGATTTAAGAGAGTTAGAAAGTTTTCAGAGTTTATAATGGATGATGTTTTAATTTGGCTTAGAGAGTTTAAATTATGCAATGAGAGATTTTGGCAAGGTATTCAGAGAGTAAGAAGAAAGAAGTACACCAAAGACTTAGATTAATCTAACAAATGTTCTATGCATTAGACAGAGAGGGACTAATCCTTCACTGTTTTGTGCCCTCAGTGCAACTTTGTGTAACTGCAAGGAGAACTCTGCTTTAATAACATCCACATTACAGTTCCAAAGACCTATATCAAATATGAGACAGCAGAAAACTGTTAAGTGTGAATCACTACCCACAGACCCAGGTAAAACTGAGTTCTGAGCTTCTCTATAGCTTCACTGTAAAGTCTTTGCAATGCCCTGCTAGTACAAAGGCCAGTACAGGCATTTTAAGTAAAATGAAGGTTTTAGGGTAATAAAATAAATTCCTTTACATTTCACTTTTTTTGGGGGAAAAAATCTGTCTTCTGTTTGAAATACATTTTATTTGTATGGTAAACTGGAATGGAAAAGTCTGGAATCCATCACTGGAATCCATTTAAGACTGCATGAATTCTAGACAGCAAGCTAAAAAAAATGGTCTTTCCACAATGGTTTACAGAGAAATCATTTAAATAACTGCATGAGATGAGACAGCTCTATCTGTAAAAAGACAATTTCTTTTAAGTATCAGAAAAATCTGATATTGCCATTTCAGCACCAAACTCTCTCTCTCCAGCTATTTACAGTGTAATTGTCATCCCAATTTCAGTGAAGTTCTGAAATATTTTTCTTTCATGTTGTTTCAAAGAGTGGTAAGGGTTTTATAAAACTTCAAACACAGCTGCATTTGGGGAGTAGAGGGTAGGAGGAAAAGCAATCAACACCATTGCCCAAGGCCATGGGCTGTAGGAGGCTATGTTGGATAGAAGTACAATCACTCCCCCCTTGGATGGATGGAGAAAAAGATCCTTCCTATTGAGTCTTCCCAGGTCTCACTGAGTCATCTCTGCCCCCAGATGTCACTCGGCTCTGGAAATCTGGGGAGAAATGTGTAATAAAGACCTTAACATCTGAAAAGTCCTTTAAAAAGCAGTCTCCTTATTTTCTTATGTTCTAAAATATAATTTAAATAAGAAATAAGTTAAATAATTGGTATGTGTGGAAAACAAATAGTTATCCACAATTCCGTACCGTAAATATTTTCAATTGACATTTTAGCATGAAGCATATGGTTAAGAACTTAGGTTCAATTCAAGCAGAACACCATTTGGGATTTAACTGATAGGTATTCAGTAAAACTCTACAGAGTGTTTAGCAAACAGCAGCAAAAAATGTGTGACCAATTTAATCAGCGTGTGCATTGGGAGTGGCTATAAATATGTTTCTAATGAATACCCAACTACCCTTATGAAATCAACATTTATGTGCTGCTCTTGTCTGCTTGGGCGTTCTCTTCTCCCCCGTCTCCCTCCCCCCTTGCCTTCTGAACCTTGTAGTCTGTGGGTATTCACTGGTGAAAACAAACCCAAAGAAACAAAAGCAAAACCTATACATTGGGGCAAGAGAGGAGCCCTTGTCCAACAGAAAGGAAGGCAGGTTACCTCCTCACGACCTTCGGCTGGATTAATGTCCACACATACATGCATGAAAGCATTTACTTTTGCAAATAGGTGTGTGTTGAGCAGAATCATAGAAACATTTTGGTTGGAAGAGACCTTTAAGATCATCAAGTCCAACCTTTAACCTAGCACTGCCAAGTTGACACTAAACTATGTCCCTCAGCACTACAGCTACACATCTTTCAAATACCTCCAGGGATGGTGATTCAATCACTTCCCTGGACAGCCTGTTCCAATGCTTGGTAACCCTTTCAGTGAAGTTTTTCCTAATAACCCATCTAAACCTCCCCTGAAGCAACATGAGGCCACTTCTGCTTGTCCTATCACAAGACAGGAGAGAAGCACAAGAAGAGACCAGCACCCATCTCACTATGACCTCATTTCAGGTAGTTGTAGTGAGCAATGAGGTCTTCCCTGAAGCCTCCTTTTCTCCAGGATAAACAGCCCCAGTTCCTTCAGCTGTTCCTCATAAGACTTGTGGTCTAGACCCTTCACCAGCTTTGTTGCCCTTTTCTGGACAACGTTCCAGCACCTCAGTCTTTTTTCTAGCAAGGGGCACAAAAACTGAACACAGTACTCAAGGTGTGGTCTCACCAGTGCCAAGTACAGGGGGACGATCACTTCTCCAATCCCACTGACCACATTATTAGTACTACCAGCCAGGATGCTGTTGGCCTTCTTGGCCACCTGGGCGAACCGCTGGCTCATATTCAGCTGGCTGTTGACCAATACTCCTAGTTTCTTTTCTGCCACACAGCTTTCCAGCTGCTCTTCCCCAAGCCTGTACTGCTGCATGGGGTTGTTGTGACCTAGGTGCAGGACCCAGCACTTCAGCACTCAGTCTTGATGAAGCTCATACCATTGGCCTCGACCCATCAACCCAGCCTGTCCAGATCCCTCTGTAGAGCCTTCCTAACCCCAAGCAGATCAACACTCCTGCCCAGATTGGTGTCATCTGAAAACTTACTGACGGTGACTTGATCCCCTCATCCAGATCATTGATAACGACATTGAAGAGGACAGGCCCCAGCACTGAGCCCTGAGGAACATCTCTGTAACAAGACATCAACTGGATTTAACTCCATTAACCACAACTCTTTGGGATCAGACACACAGCCAGTTTTTCACTCAGCAAAGTGTATACCCAAGCCATAGCACCTTCTTTTGCCTTTGGAGTTTTGTAAACTTTCGTTCTAACCTGTGGATTGGACTCATGATAGGACAAGTATTGGGGAAGTGGTCCACAGGCTCTGTTCCTCTGAGACAAACAGGGTCAGAATATAACTGTGATCCTACTGGGAGTGGGGAAGGGATTTATATCACCACTCTTTGCTAGATCTTTTCAGAAGAGGATAGCTGTCTGTAGACTGATTTCCTACAGTGACTATTGGGAATGATTTATCCTGGATCTATTGCCAAAATGCCAACAGCCTTTCCATGTACTTCGGTGTGTTTCTACAGCCTTGTTACTGGAGCAGTGTTTCATTTACTTTGAATAGGAGAGTACTGTTTTGAGGGTTTTCTGTCTTAGCAATGCCACAACAAAAGCTGATGGTGCTGGAGTGGTTTCTGGTACTTGGAAAATACAGCATGATTGTTGCTGTGTAGCTGCATGCTGGAGTAGGGAAAGAAGAGGACTAAGTAGCTGTTGAGGAATGAGACTGTGCTTTTCATATTGTCTGACGTTAAGGAAAATATTCTTGCTCGGGAGAAGAACTTAATCAATCAAGAAATGATTTTAAGTACCTTTAAAATTGCTTGTTGTCTCAATTCTATATGCTAATGCAATGATTCATGGGGCTTCAGTACTGCAGGTTGCAATCAGTCTTTCCAGTAACTAAACACAATCCTTTGAACTAGCATCCTGTAAAATCCACATTAAGAGACTACATGCTTGCTTCATTAATCTTTTCATTAATCTACCATTCACCCATCAAACAAGAGGGGTACTATACATTTATGGGCCATTTTATATAGATTTTACCCCTTAAATTTCTCAAACAGATCATAACAATACCTTGGTGTGCATAGTTGCAAACATGTCTGACAGCATTTCTAGTTTCATCTGATCAAAATAGTATATAAGCCAACAAAAAGTTCTATTCTGGGGATTGGTTCACATATAAAAAATTTCTGAAGTGTTTAAACCATTTTCTTTTAGGAAAAAACATGATATATGGATTGACAGCTTGTATGACAAATTTTAACCCAATGGGATTTTAAAAAGCTGATAAATTAATCCTGAAAATCCAGGTTTATAACAGAAAGCCTTATAGGCTCTTACCTGTATTGCTAGTGAGAGCTGTTAGAATACTAACACTTTTTTTAAAAGACTTTCACATGGTTTTATTTTCAAAATTCAAACTTTTAAACAGTTTCATTTTAAACAAGTGACAAAGTTATAAAATTGTAAAGTTCATTTTATTAATCAGAAACATTTTCAACCTGTTTAAAAAGTAAAAAGCAAAGTTCTGTATTAAAACATAATACTTTTGCTTCTATGCAGCATTCCAACTGAAGATCTCAGGAGTCTTTGAAAACATTCATGAACTTAGGCTTTCAGCCATTTTGCGGAACATATAATTGCTCACATTTTACAAATGGATAAACTGAATCACACAGTCAAAGTGGCTTAAGTATTGCAGTTCTTTCCCATTCAACTTCCACTATGCATTTCAGTACTTATTTATTCATTGCCCCGGAATTCACATGAAAAATATTTATATTCCTATTCATCTAGGAGATTAATTTGTCTACTACACTTACCTGGAAGATTTGCTCTCCATTCCATGTTTCAGGGGAGATGCAGGAATGTACCATCCATAACAGACACTAGAGTACATTAAGTGTTGGAACTAAACAGAGATTTCAGCCAACAAACATTCAAAGCCTGAGGTCCATTCCACCTTGCTTTTGAATTTTCCCAACTAGCTTAACTACCTTGCATTTCTATAAGTAGCAGAGGAAGATTAGGATCACATTATTTTTTGCTGATAAAATACTAGAATGTTTTTTTTTCCTATACGCTTATGCAAAGAAGCCCAAACACCTCACTGAGCGCTCTAGGGTCTGGATAGCCCTGGTATTTCTCAATGGTATGATACCTTTGTTCAGAGCTTAATCTAAAATCATACACAGAGAAGTGGCAGCATGAAGCACAGGATAGGACAAGATAGGGTAGGATATGAAGGATAATTTGCATTATTTATTCCTAGTTTTTCCTTACTTCTAAA
The DNA here is from genome assembly GCA_025769975.1 of Gallinago jamesoni. Taxonomy (NCBI): domain Eukaryota; kingdom Metazoa; phylum Chordata; class Aves; order Charadriiformes; family Scolopacidae; genus Gallinago; species Gallinago jamesoni. The sequence goes on along the minus strand of JAOQGH010000001.1, from coordinate 172,821,100 downwards.
ACACATGAAATGGCTTTGACTGTGGTAGCTGTAATTTTGAATGTCAAAATTACTTCCTACTCGTACTCTAGATAATGTAGGTCTACTCACCATGTCAACCCTTTCTGTCCATTATATCATCTCCAAACAGTCCCAAAGAGTCTATCTTTACTACTAAACCAGAGTTAAAATGACTTACTCAAGCTTTGTTTCCTGACTCAAAAGACTTGAGTTACTGTAGTAATTCAATGTAGAATGTAGTTACTATATTAAGTAACTGGAATCAAGCAGAAAACAGAGACATCTGATCTCCCTACACACTTCTATGGCTACAAATATAGTTAACACCATAAGCTTGGTGCATTTTCACTGTCGAGCAAGGCAGCACTGCTAGATTAATTCCACCTATACACTGCAGAGCTGTGCCCATGCTAAGTGGCTTTTTGATTGTATTCAGCAATTGCTGCCTGATCATCAATGTGTGTGAATCCATTTGTGGCACCACATAAAATTCTCCCTCACTACCAGCATTTCCAGCTATTGTAATTTCCCCAAAGAGATAGGAGATTTATTTTACCCAGCTACAGTACTTGAGAGATTTATCAGTGCTGGACATTGTACAACTGCTAAATGACCCTCCTGGAATACATGACAAACCAAATCTTTTCTCTCTCTCTCTCTCGCTCCTTTAATTTCTTTCTCTCTTTCTCCCTCCCTCCTTCCTTCCTTCCTTCCTTCCTCCCTCTCTCCCTCCTTTTCTTTCTTTCTTTCTTTCTTTCTTTCTTTCTTTCTTTCTTTCTTTCTTTCTTTTCTGTTTTCAGTTTTTCCCTTCTTTTTGAGAATGACTTAAGAAACATGGAAATGTATGAGGTTCTAAATAAATGTTGAAAGCATCACATTTAGCCATTATGTTCCTTCAGTACTTCATTTTGTTGACATTCAGGTGCATATTGTCATTTACAATGCACTCAGGCATTCAGTGGGTCATATGATGATCTGAATCTCATGACTTACAGTCCATATGTCAGTCGCTCCAGTTGACAGGGATTTTTTCTAAAGCGCAATGTCAGCCAGTGAGGGATGTCAAAGTGTTAGAAAGACTATGTCATTGTTCCAGACACATTAAACAAAAATGTTTTCAGAGTTCTTGTGGCTCCTCTGCTGTCACCAGTCAGCATCTACCTGTCGAATGTCCAAGAACTTGAGGAAAGCCATGAGATGAGAGCAGAAAAAAAGACATTTCTTAAGATTATAGGACTAACGTACTTGCTTACGGTTGTTTAAAGGGGACATTTTTTTTTAAGATAATGTTTTACTCTTGTATGAGAGTTTTGTTAGAGAGAAACAAAAAATGTTCAGAAATTTAAATACATGCCTCGAGTATTCATTTTTAAAACCACCTAGAAGAAGGACTTATGTCAGCAGTTCCCCATTAATGCACCATTAAATATTGAGAAACTTGTATTTGTGGCTTTTTCACAAGAAATATCGTTATTTTACTCAGCACTCCTTTCATAGTTGTAAAATGCCACTCTTCCATCCCCTTTTTTTCCAGTGATTGTTTCACGCTGTCCAGAAAGTCTTCAAGCTGGTTTAAATAGATTTACAAATGCAACTGCTCACACTAGTTTTTTATGCTATATGCTATACTCAAACCCTTGTTTATGGACAAAGATGAAGCATATTGTAAATATGTAAGTATATATATATCAAGTCAAGAATTTATTGTTAGTATAACTGATATTTTAAGTCTAATTCAAGAATCATTTTTATTCCAGGTTTAATTGTACAGAAGAAGAAGGAAGGAATAACAATGCTTGTATGGAGAGATATATTAATCAATACATTTAAATAATACAATTAAAATTCTAACACACACTTCCTAATTTCTATCCCTTTTTCTCAGGTTGTGCCTACCCCTCCATTGCTTTTCTGGATCTTAAAGTACAGACTACTTAAAGTAACTAATTTAAATAGCTTTGGACTGCTTGGGAGGGTAACACAACAAGCAGTCAGCTTGTCCGCCTCATTCTGTCTGGAATACGTTGTTGATGTTGGCAGCATCTTCCTCATTCTAGGATCCACCCGGGGGTCATTTTTATATGTTTACTATTATGTTTTAAGGTATTTATTCTGTCATCATTGGTCAACAGCTCCATTTTATACAAAAATTTACTGTATATGGTGGCTTTTCTGTATTAGATACTAATTGGACTAATTTGGACTCGATGATCTCTGAGGTCCCTTCCAACCACCACAATTCTGTGATTTCTGTGATTTCTGTAATTTTTGTTCTCTTTGCCCAGATCCAGGTCAGTCTTGCTGTAACTGACCATGAATGAGTTGTTAATACCCATGAGATATTTATATATGTGGGGTCATAAGTGCCAGCCTTTGCTCTATCCCTTATCCCTTTCTAGTGCACCTCTACAACAGTTCTCCAAAGCCTTTGCTATCATACTGTATTTCTCTACATCGTTATGTTAGAGTAAAAAATATCTCCTTCTGGATAGAGTAACTGCTCATTGCTGATATTCATATACACCTAAAGATGTGCCACACAAAGACAAAGAAAAGTAAAACAGGTTAGCCATAGATGCTTGGCCAGTTAGAGAAACTGTGGTCTCAAGTTAAGCAAAAGAAACAAGCAGCTGGGTCAAGAAAAGCTCACACATAGCAGATCTGGCAAGCCTCAGTCCTGAGGCCGTGCAAACTCATTGCAAAACATATGGCCTGTTACGAGCAGTGACAACACCATATTACCAGGCAACATGACACACATCACAGGGCGGCAAGAGACAGTCAGGCAGTATTTCAGGCGGATGAACTTGGGTGTGTAGCAACATGAAACGGGGTTAATTTTCACCTGTTTCAGTCTCCTCAGTGTGAGGCTGCTGAGGAAACTGATGGGGAATTTGCAGCTGATTCCAGACAGGATCAAAATTCCAAGTACAAACATTTACAATTTTGCACGTGTTTAAAATCACCCTACTAAACTATTTTCTGTGAAGCAAACTCAGAGACATTGATGTATATGTTCTGAAATATTTTAATTTTTGTTCTGAGTGAAAAGTACAGCTTCAAAATCTGGTACATTGTACCAGGACTGTGATCTGATTGAAGAAGTCTCAGTTCTGGTCATTTTATATAGCATAATGATACCATTATTTCAGTGCAACAGGGACCATCTGGTAGCATTTCAACTACAGAGGAGCTGTCGTTTCTAAAACAAAGTAATAAAGATTTCTTTTTGCATTAATTATAAGAATGATGTGGGCTCTTCCCTTCTTTTTTTCCTTTTCTCTCTCTTTCTGTCTTTCTGTCTTTCAGTCATTCTTTTTTTCTTTCCTGAGAACAATAACTGATGTAATAAATAATAAAAATTACCTGTGGATTGGAAGATGTCGCTGTACATCCATGGTTCCTAATGAAACGTTTGTGGTATTTCTTGTTTCTGCTTAATGTATGAATTTATCCTGATCCCTGATGAGATTTTACATAGCATAAAAACATCCATCTTAAATAAGGTTTTTATAGAAAAACTTCGTATATCCTATCTAGTTGTTGTTAGGTTTTACCAGTTATGACTGAGATCTCTAAGGATGTAAACATGTGACTTCAACTAATTTAATGCACTGAAAATGAATATTCCTTACTTTTGCACCGTCTTCATCTCTGAATAAACCTGCTGTTACTGTTAGAGGTGACACGCATTGAGATTTCCTCTTTCTCAACTTTAAATGAAACCTGCTGTATAACATTTAAATGTTTTTGTCACAGCCTCTCTCCATGTTGTTTTTTTTTTCTTTTTTTTTTTTATTATTTTCATGCTAGTTAAAATTGCAAAATAATAGGAAACAGCAAGAATAATATTATTCTTAAGCCTGGCAGAGGTTTATCAGCCAAATCTGAGGCTGAAATGACAAGCACATCAGTCACTGACACAACCCAGCTGCCAGGTCTCTTTGTATGCAAGTCATTCAGTAAGATATCAAAACGTGGAAAATATAATACTCCTACCAACATTTCTTGTTGAATTAATGCCCAGGTGAGTTCTTCTGAAATGCTGCAGTTGTATCTTAGCAAAAACAAGAAGCAGTAAAGCATCATACTTATTAGGACCCAATTTGCCACAGCAGCAGTCAAGTGCTTCAGCCTCTCCCAGTGGCAATGGGGAGGGAGGACTGGGGATAGGAAAACTTAGATTAAATTCATAGTGCAATGCACATTTAGAATTCAGTATTGACAGCTCTAATTACACACACCTTTCCATCACAAGTTCATTAACTAAGAGGAAAATACTAGAAACAGCAGTATCTACTTCTTGTGGAAATAAATAAATAAGTGCAGAGCCAAACACTCCAGAGTTTCTGACCTTTCCCCTTTCTTTCTGGCAAAACCCCACATGTTATTCCCTGTACTTTTGTTTATTTTTGAGATTGGAAGAAAAGAAGAAGCTGGCTGGATATTAATCCTTCGTTCAAAATATAACCTTAAAATGTTACAGTCAGAGTGTAGGTTATGATATACTCTTTGGGTATTTGCCTTCCAGCAATTTTTTAAAAACAAGGAACCTCAGCTATTCTTCAGTCTTCCTCTAAAACAGACAAAGAAATATAAGCACCCTGAGAAGGCAAATATTTTAGTATAGGCTGGTGTATGAAAACAGTTAATTACCTCCATCAGCAAAAGAGAGAGCTTAGATGGCTAAATGCTGATTGAGCCAAATCCTGCTCCTTCAGAAGATACCACTAAGAATACAAGAAGTATATTACTGAGGGCAAGATCAAAGGAAGACCTACTTGTGGAACATTTGCCATACTTATGGCCTCTGTGTAATTACATGATTCAGCCATAGTCCAAATGTAGCATTTTACAGCATTGGAACAGGATGCTACACTCTGTTATTTTAAATATGATTTCCACTGGTATAGGAGCTGATAGAAGTAATTTGTCAACAGATCGTAAGTCAAGTAAGTGAGATTCCTCACTCAGTCTAGATACAATTTACAAGTTAAAGATAATGATGGATGGAGTTTTGTTGTATAAGGTATTGTTCCATCATATTCACCATAAATTCTCAGTAAAACCAGTTTATGCATATACCAGCAAACACAGTTTTTATATGTGATTACATGTAGGTAATTCTAAACCTCACCACCATAGACACAGCCCACTGCTTTTCCTCCCTGAGTCTAGTTCTATATATTTAGTTTGGTAAAATGTGTTGGATTTTGAGCTTCTACAATGTATGGGGTTTCTCTGAGCACCATCTCTTCAGAGACATTAAAGCTGTATTTTGTGTTAGAATATGAGTTAAATACTGCAAAATCGGGTTTGGTTCTATCATCAATTCGTGGGTGTGTAATTCACACAAGCTATAAGGGCACAGCCAGTCCTCATGTAATAAATTACCTGTGATAAGGAAGTGTACCAGGTGAAAGCTGCATCCTTCTTATGATCATGTGACATCACTAGTGGGAAGCCAAATAGGATTGTCCTAGCTTAGGACAAGTTAGGGCAAGTAATCACAGTAAGTAAAGAATTCCTTATTTCATTTTCCATTTAATGACCATTTATTTAAAATTTCATAAAATACTGAGGTATTCTAAAACTGCCATGGGTGAACTCTCCAGTCATTCAGATTTTAAATAATTTGGCTACATGAATAATAGTGGGACACAAGCTCCTTATGTACATTCATGAAAACGATGATTATTTTCCTTGTTCATTTTACAATATTACTTCTCAAGTGCATGAGTCAGTTTGAAAGATTTGTTTAGTAACACTAGTAACATGAATAATGTCTTAAAAGGAGAAATATGAATCAATCCTTATTGAGATGCAAATCAGTATTTTATCTACAGATCCAACATGAAATGTATATGACATTTTTATCTTTATACAAACAGTAGACAAGCTTGCAAAAGTTTCTACCTTCAAAAATGTTCAAGAATTTTGCTATATCTTAAGAAAAAAAGAATCCTTTTATAAGTATTATGAATATTTTAATATGCATATGATTCAGCTCCTCACAGACTGTTGCAGGATTCAGCTGTTACTATGCAGACTGCTGTAAAGGTTACTAAAGTCTTTGCTGATTCCAGGTATCATGTACCTGGACGCGCGTAAGTCTATGGAACTGGATGGGATTCACTCAGGGAGCTGGTGGCAGAGCTCTCCAAGTCTCTCTCCATTATGTATCAACAATCCTGGTGAACAAGAGATGTACCAGACGACTGGAGGGTGGCCAACGTGATGCCCATCTACAAGAAGGGCCGGAAGGAGAATCCAGAAAACTATAGGCTTGTCAGCCTGACCTCGGTACCAGGAAAGATCATGGAGAGGATCATCTTGAGTGAGCTCTCATGGCAAGTGCAGGACAGCCAAGGGATCAGGGCCAGCCAACATGGGTTTATGAAAGGGAGGTCCTGCTTAACCAACTTGATCTCTTTTCTATGACCATGTGACCCACCTTCTCGATGCGGGGAAGTCTGTGGACATTGTCTACCTGGACTTTGGTAGGGCCTTTGACACAGCATTCTCCTGGTGAAGCTGGCAAATCATGGCATAGACAGGTGTACTCTTCACTGGATAAAAAACTGTGGGGATGGCCGTGCCCAGAGAGTTCTGATTAATGCCCAGCAGAAAAGGACCTGGGAGTGTTAGTGGACAGCCAGCTTAACATGAGCCAGCAGTGTGCCCAGGTGGCCAAGGCAGCGAATGGCATAGTGGCCAGCAGGAGTAGGGAAGTCATCGTGCCCCTATACTTGGCACTGGTGAGGCCTCACCTTGAGTACTGTGTTGAGTTCTGGGTCCCTGACGACAAGAAGGACATTGAGCTGCTGGAGCATGTCCAGAGGAGAGCCACTAAGCTGGTGAGGGGTCTAGAGAGCAAGTCATATGAGGAGAGGCTGAGGGAACTAGGCATGTTTTGTTTGGAGAAGAGGAGGCTGAGGGGAGACTTCATTGTCCTCTACAACTACCTGAAAGGAGGTTGTAGAGAAGTGGGTGTTGGCCTCTTCTCCCAAGGGAATAATGACAGGACCAGAGGAAACGGTCTGAAGTTGCAGCAGGGTAGGTTTAGTTTAGATATTAGGAAGAATTACTTTACTGAGAGAGTGGTCAGGCACTGGAACAGTCTGCCCAGGGAGGTGGTGGAGTCTCCATCCCCGGTGGTGTTTAAGAAACGTGTAGACATGGCACTTCAGGGCATGTTCTAGTGCCCAAGACTGTTGGGTTTTGTCTGGTTGAGGGGGGCGGGGGGGTGGTTTGTGGGTTTTTTTGATGTTTTTCTCTTGTGGTTGGACTCAATGATCTCAAATGTCCCTTCCAACCATGAATATTCTTTGATTATTAATTACAAAGCACTTTTTCTCAATAGAACTATTAGTGCTCTGACATGCCAAAGGCTATTCTGCTGGGACAGTTTGATAATTGGAGAAAGGATGCTATTTTTTATCAGAAAAATTGAGCATTACCCATCTCGCAGGGTTCCTTATTTTATTTATTTGCCACTCTTTCTATTATCTAACAGACATAAAGTACTTGACAAGTAGCATTCAAACAACTTTCATCAATTACTTTTCAAGTTAGATTGGGGTTTTTTTGAATAATGGCATCCTTGAGTGACTGTCTGGCAGATTAGAAGTTCTCATATGTTCTGTCAATTTACAAATGCTGGGGAAATGCTTCACTCTTTCTAGGAACAGGTAGTTAACAGAATTACTTCTTTAGTCTTTTATGTAAGTGCATGTATGTTTAGTCTACAGTGTTGCTTGTTTCCAGAAAAAAAAATAAAAAAATCTTCTTTAATCAGCAGGTTTCCCATAGCACTAAAGTACCAGTTAGTATTTTTAATATGAAAGCACTAGACATCATTTTCTTTTTCGAAGTGGGTAAGTACAGGAGGTCTAAAAAGCCATCTGATTTCTTTAGCTCGTATGTAATAATAAAAGTCCCTAAATGTTATGCAGACAGCCTAACTGGTTTCCTCATTCCGTTTCCCCCAGGGACTACGCGGAATATGAGCACTTGCCAGTTCTGGTTTAAGTGAACATGTCGGCTGTGTGATATGGAGCTGTTCGTTGCTCTCAGAATTTCTTTTAAGAAAGTATTGTTTGAAATGCCTGCTTGTGAGTGATTTTTTTAAATAATGTCTATTTACTAGAATAGAAAATGTAAACCAGAACTGCAAGTATGTGCAATACATTCAAAGGAAGTTTTTTCCTAATATTTACAGATTTGTTTATTCATGTGTAATTTGACTTTTAAAGAAGTTAGCTAAGTGTGGGCAAGCCCCAGATTCAAAGCTGCAGCAGCTTTATATTTATCCCCAGGTTAAATTTTGTTCCAGCAAATCTTCATATGGTTTGTACGTGCTCTTATAATTACATCAGTAGTGCCTTTAAAAACCATTTCCCCTTTTAAATATGCAAAATTTATCAGTGATTACTAAACATCTGTTACCAGGTCTGTTGTAGAATATTGTCTCTTCATCAAGCTAGGAGGATTGCATTTAATCTGTTCCAATAGCTCAAAGGATTAAATGTAAAAGAACTTTAAGAAAAGATTTTTAGTTTTCTTGTTTAGTAGTTTTTTCACCATGTAAAATAGTTCCTCAGTAGAATCAAATCTTCACATGTCTAAATTGCTACATTATTATGTTGACAAATGCTAGCTGACGATTCCTCTGATCTTTCTGTAATAGTGGGGTGATGTTTTTACTCTCTGTAGAAGAAATTAGTTGAGGTGAGAAAGAGTGCTATTGAACTTGTATTAGTAATGCCTGATGGAGTGTTCTTTCCATGTCACAGGATGCCCCTACCACCACAACAGCACTACCCAGATTGTCAGTGTTTTGTAAGAACTGTGTGTCTGGGACAAAAGCACAGACAGGTCTAAAAAATATATTTTTAAAAGCTCACTTTGAAGGAGTAGAAGGGCTCAAGAAGAATGCAAGAGTGGATAAATCAATTCATATTGGTTGCTCTAGTGATACAGCCCAGCAGTAAACACTATTCAAACAAATGACTGAAATGGGTTTATAGTTATTAACTGTGAACCTGTTCCCTACAATCACAACATTTCAAGTCTTGAAGTGAACCATATGTTGATAAATGCTCAGATACTTAGTCACTTTGCAGTGTAAAGGAAACATCAACTGTATCTGGGTTCATTTTGCCCCAGTGAGGAACTTCTGAGTCCCAATTTAGCTAATCATTTAAGCGTGGTCTTACATCTTCTTTAACCATTTTGTTGAATCTAAGTAATGAATTTAAAATGGAAATTCTCATTTCCCATGTGTGCTCCACTGGAGGGCCTTATGGATTTAGAAGATTATTTCTGGGCTGCAGATTTCGCAGATGGAATGGACTGTAACAATCTCGCTTCGACTTTCTGAAGGACCTGTTGTTATAAACCCTTATAGCCATGGGATGTCCCACTGCTAGAGTCCAGATTTATCTCATATGCCTAGCACATGTTTGATCCCTGCCTGGAAGCCAATATCAGTCTATTTGGATGAAGGTGATTGCTCATGAAAATTCCTATAAAATATGAGTGTTTCAGTTCAATTTCTATGATCTACTAAATGAGTGAGATATTTTTTTCATTATTTTAAATGCTGTGAGAATACTTCCTTCAACTTCATATGAAATTCCCTTACAACTTAAAAGTATGTATGCAACGGTCCACAAATATAACTCAGTTACCTATGTTTTTATTATCCATCATTTTAGATTTAAATTTCTCTCAGTCACTCCAATAGCATCTCTGTTTTTCCTTGAGGCTAAATACATATCATTATGTATATTTCGATGGAAGCATATTTCGATGGAATATACTTATCTCACTAATATCTTTAATGCCATATGAAGTAGGAATATCTTTTTCTTTTTCCTATGTGTGGCAATGATGAACAGAGTTTGATTCACTTTGACTTCATCCATAATGTCTTTCTAATCCATGCCAGACAGCTAACTTGATCTCTATGCTGAGAGCCATTGTCTGAATAATGTCTTAACATTTTGCTGGCTACAGGCTTCCAATTTTACTTTCCAAGGGAACTAGCTGATTCACCAGTACTTGAAAATCCGGAAAATACTGTGGAGGACAAATGGACTAAGACTCTGGATAAAAAAGGGGGACTGGATACTTATTGGTGAAGTTGTACCTTTGAGTACTTCAGAAGTACAATTCCAAAATTTATGTGTTATTTGGTATAAAAGTAGCTTAGGATGTAAGATGAGTGTTTTTAGGTTGCATCTCACCCTGTCTACTCTCTTTGGAGTGTCAAAACACCTAGATATTCCCAAAGATTGTTCACTAGAAAAGGTTTTATATTAAAGACAGCTGGAGTGTAACAAAGTATATGTATTCATTTCCAAGCTAAGTAACGGACACAGAAATAATTTGGCATTTGGAGAACTTAAATCAAACCTCAATTACATTTGATAGGTAATTATTTGAGCAAAACAGAGTAAATTTAGCATAAAACAGACTGAGAGCCACTTATCTCAGAGAATAACAGAATCACAGAATCACAGAATCACAGAATCTTAGTGGTTGGAAGGCACCTTTGAGATCATTGAGTCCAACCACATTAAAAAAACAAAAACAAACAAACAAACAAACAAACCCCACAAAAACAAACAAACAACAAAAGAACGCACAACACCCCACCACAAACCAATAATCTTAGCTACTAGAGCATGCCCTGAAGAGCTACATCTACACATTTCTTAAATACCTCCAGGGATGGTGACTCCACCACCTCCCTGGGCAGGCTGTTCCAGTGCCTGAC